>CM053582.1:63443871-63461550 GCA_028627135.1 Pseudochirops cupreus | reverse complement strand
TCATATTCAAGCCCTTTGATCCCTTAATGTGGAAGCTGCTAGATATTGGATTATCCTGATTTTGTTTCCACAATATTCAAATTGTTTCTTCTTAGCTGCTTGTAATATTTTCTCCTTGATCTGGGAACTCCAGAACCTGGTGATAATATTCCTAGGAGTTTTCTTTTTGGGACCTTTTTCAAGAGGTGATCAGTGAATTCTTTCAATTTCTATTTTGCCCTCTGGTTCTAAAACATCAGGTCAATTTTCTTTGAGAATTTCTTGGGGGATGATTTCTAGGTTCTTTTTTAAATTATGGCTTTCAGGTAGTCCAATAATTTTTAAATTATCTCTCCCGGATCTATTTTCCAGGTGAGTGGCTTTTCCAATGAGATATTTCACATTGCCTTTTATTTTTCATCTGTTTGGATCTGTTTAATACAGTGCTTCTCAACATTTCTAATGCTGTGACCCTTTAATACTTGTATGTGGGAGTATCTGCATGTGGGAGGACTCGCCTGGAGATGGATAGAAGAGTGGTGTTTTGGTTCCTAAGACCATTGGAAATATATATTTTCTGATGGTCTTAGGTAACCCCTGTGAAAGGGTTGTTCGACCCCCAAAGGGGTTTTGACCCACAGGTTGAGAACTGCTGGTTTAATAGCATCTTGATTTCTCATAAAGTCATTATCTTCTATTTGCTTCAATCTAATTTGAAGGAATTATTCTCTTCAGTGAGCTTTTGAAATTCTTTTTCTATCTGGAAAATTTGGCTTTTTAAGGAATTCTTCTCCTCATTGGCTTTTTGGGTCTCTTTTGCCATTTGAGATAGTCGATTTTTTAAGGTGTTATTTTCTTCAGTCAGGTTGTTGACTCTCTTTTCATGATTTTCTTGCATCATTCTCATTTCTCTTCCCAATTTTACCTCCACTTCTCTTATTTGATTTTTCAAAGTCTTTCTTGAGCTCCTCCACGGCCTGTAACAAGTTCATACTTTTCTTTGAAGCTTTTGGTGCAGGAGTTCTGACTTCATTGTATTCTTCCCATTCCATGGTTTGATCCTTTTTGTCCCCAAAAAAGGAATCTAAAGTTAGATGGCTGGGCTTGTTTTGCTTCCTTTGCTTTCTCATGTTGCCCCTCAATTGCTTGAATTTTGAGCTCTTTGCCACAAGTAGAACTGTGCTTTCAGAGAGGAGAGCTTTGTCCCAAATAGCTGGGGTTTTTGCAGCTGCTGGAGCTATTGGTTGGGTGCCCTCTCTGCTGTCTCCACACACTTTGGTTCACTGGTCCCACACCCCAGGACCACCACCCAAGACTGCGATCCAGATCCAAGCAGGTTAAAGCAAGGGCAATTAACCTCTGAATGATTGCTTGGTCCCCTTATGTTCTGCAGGCCAGGAGCCCTGAAGCAACCATGTGGAGGTGGCTGCATGGCTGCAGGCCACAGTGCCTCCACTGCTTCTTGTTCTGGGGGACAGAGGCCAGACCGCACTCCTAGTCCTCATTGGTTCCAACAGAGTTCCGCTGACCTTTTACTTTGTCTTTGGCATTTATGGATTGATATTTCTGGAAACTGCCACAGCTGCTGGTGATCCACTCTCCAGAAGTCCATTCTAGCCACTGGTCAGGGCTGCCCTGGGGCTAAAAGCACAGGCTCACGTGAGGCTGGGTGTGGCCCCCAGCATGCTGAGATGGACCCTTTCTGTCTGCTGGGCTGTCTTCAGCAGGAGATTTGTTTCTCTCTGTCACTTTGTGAGTTCTGTACCTCTAAAATTTGTTTAAAGTCATATTTTATAGGTATTTGAGGTGGTTATGGGGGAAGCTCATGGAGTTTTCTGGCTTCTATGCAGCCATCTTGGCTCCGCCCTAAATTGGATTCTTAAAAGTCGTGTTCAGAAGATGAAACAAAGGCAGAGAATGGAGTATGGATACAAAATGTGGCATGTTTCTGTCAAAATTATTTCAAGAGTAGCTTAAGCTCAGAATGTACTGTTTCTAGCAAGGAATGAGAAAGGGGCTTTGTAACAGGGATTATGGCAAAGAAGACTCAAAGAAGGAGTAGGATTGATGCTTGGGGTTGATTGAATGATCATAGTATTACAGAACTCAAGCTGGAAGGCACCTGGGAGACAATCTAGTCCATCTCCCTCACTAAAAATGAGAAAATTGTGCTCCCAAGAGGTGGAGGGTCTAGTCCACAGTCACACAGCTAGACTTTGAAGGTAGATGTGAGCCAAGGTCTTTTGAGCTCTCATGTCCAGTACACTACATGCTATACCAGTAGAGAGACAGAATACAGAAAGTCTCAGTTTTTATATTGCTTTCTTCTCTTCCAAAGAAAATAGTTTTTGGACTACAATGATGGAGTAAAGGTGATGAATAGACAATTGGTGCCCAAGACAGGTAATGGGATAGACGGTAAGAGGGTAATGAGTTGTTCTTGGTGAAATCAAGTACCCCGGACCAGATAAATTGCATCTTTGGCTCCTGAAAGACCTGGCAACTGGAATCACTAAGACCCCATATGTGATGTTTGGAAGCACATTAATCAGCTATAGTTGGACATATCAAAACTTGACTTTAGCATAGTGATGTCATTTTGGATCTCTTTGAGAACCAATAACAACAACCAACCAACCAACCAACAAACCAACCAGCCAATGAACTAATCATTGACTGAAGTATCATGGCATTGGAAATGGACACATTTTGTCCTGATATCCAAAAATGGGAAGAGGATGGAGTCTTCAGACTATTGGTCAGTGATCTCAGTTTTAGTTTCTAGATCATTTCTCAAATTCTGCTGGGCATGGCTCCTGGCTTCAAAGTCTTCTATCTCTTTTTTCTCTGGGATAAGGTTGGCATAATCACCCAAACTAGACTCACGATGACAACCCAGAGTTATGGTATGATGCCCTCTCATAAAGACAACCCTGGCTACCTACCTACTCTGGTTCCTTTTCCTATTCAGGACTGTCAAGTTGAGCCCCAGTGGTGTGTTTCCCATTTAATGAATCAGCCAAGATGGCATTATTCTTTAATATGGTCATTAATAGCTAGCAAGCAATCTCCTGAAAATTGTGCATATGCTTTGACCACCTGCCTATTGAGGAATGGCATTTAGTGCCATACACACACATATGTCTTTACACATGTGTGTATCTATACCTATGAATACACACATCTTTTAATTGCTTATATATCTTGCATAGCAAACTCTTATCAAAGAAATTGGATACAAAGTTTTGTTTCTATTCAACCACTTCCCTCCATCTCCTTGGTGCATCTATTTTGTTTGTGCAGTTTTTCAGTTTCATTGCTTCTACCTTGGGTTTGTTAAGAATCCATATCCAACCCACAACTGTGAAAGGTATATTTCTAGTCATGTGTCCTTTTACAGTGTGCTGTGGAATAATTGGTCTAAATCTGATTTCTGTCAAATTGCTTCCAGTTTTTCTAGCAGTTTTGATCAAGTAGAGAATTATTTCCTAAATAATTTATGTTCTCTCTTTTAGCAAACACTGGGTTATTGAGTTCCATTGTTTATGTTTCTTCTTTGTTTCCTTACTCTGTTTCACTGACTTATTTATTTTTATTTTCACCAATACAAAATAAGATTGATGATTGTTGCTTTGTAATACAGATTGAGGTATGGATGTGTAGTTTCTTCCTTCAGTGTTACCTTTTTTCATTATTTCTCCTAATAAATTGTTTTAAAATATATTTTTATTTTGAGAAATATTCTGAATTATGGATAAAAAACTTTTAACATTCATTTTTTAAAGTTGTGATTTCCAAATTCTTTCCTTCCTTTCTGCCCTTCTCATACTACTTGAGAAGGCAAGCAATGTGATATTGATTACACATGGGCAACTATAAAAAACATGTTTCTATTTTAGCCATGTTGCAAAAGAAACTCCAAGAAAAATAAAGAAGGTTAAAAAATACATTTTGGTTTCTACTGAGAGTTCATCTCTCAGGAAGTGGATACCATTTTTCATGATGAGTCCTTTGAAATTGTATTGATCATTGTTTTAATCAGAGTAGCTAAGTCTTTCAGAGTTGTGTCCTTATGATATTGATGTTACTGTGTACAATGTTCTTCTAATTCTCCTGATCCATTAAACCCAGAGCTCTGGAGCCAGCCAAGCTCCTTTTGGACTTTGACTCTGCCATTCGCTGGTGTATTAAAGGAAAACCTGACAAGCAGTGGCTATCAAGTGTGGTCTCCCAACTTCTTTGATCAGTAAATATATTTTGGGCAGTCACTCCTAATAGATGTGTGCTTATTCATGTGTCCCAATACAAATATGTTTATTCATTTACAATTCATGTACTTTTACTATTGTACTGTTGTTTCTCCTTCATTTTCAGAAAGACCAAAGACATCATGAGATGATGTTTGACTCATGTGTGAATCGGATTAAAGTGAGACAGAGGGTCATGAAGTTGTCAGTCTCACTCTCTCTTCCAGAGTCATCAAAGTCCAGTGGCAGGACAAAAATCAAGATGAGCAAAGATGGCCCAGGATGAAGTGGATGCCCCTGATGTCTTCCAGGTCTGACCAAGCTCTAAGTGCTTCCTAGCACCTGCTTCAGACACCTTCATGGATGTTGGAACACACTGTTCTCATTGACCTGTGCCACTGGGGGAAGTCTTCACATGTGGGAGTAGACATTCCCCTAACTCACCAGTGGGTGAGCCCATCTGCTGAGATGGTTTACCAAAGTGTAGTCATTGTGGATGCTAAAGCTTTTTCAGGACCCAGGTGAGAGTTTAGTGCTAAGTAGCCACCAAAAGTGGATGAGTTCCCCTTAGAAGGGCTCAGCAAGCCCTCCTACCAGAGGTGCTAGTCCACTCTAAACCACCCATAAATCCAGATTATACTAGTATATTGCATAATATATATGAAAAAAAGTTTTTGAAGAGAAGAGATAAAGAGAAAATAAGCAATATTTGATATTTTCTTTTACTTATTAACAGCATAAAACCCTTTTTTGTTCCAACTAAAATATTATTAATAATATAGTTCTGAATTAGAACAATATAATGAAATATGCTTCCATTTTTTAAATTGTTTAACACTTTGTAATATGGTGATTTTAATGTCTGAGTGTGAGCCTGAGTTCAGGTCATTTAAATATTTGGTTTCAATTGTTATCATCTATTTCTTAATTTAAGATTTTATTTTCTCCCCAATAACATATAAAACAAATTATCATCTATTTTTTTTAAAAACCACCTGACAATTGCATGTTGATCCATTTTCTCTTGAGTTTTCTCTTTCACTGCTAGTATATCACCTACTGAAACAATGAACAATTAAATATTTATTAAGCTCTAGCTAAGTACCAGGCACTATGCTAAGAATAGGGCACAGAAAAAAAGAAAATAGATTCCCTGCCCTCAAGAAGCTTACAGCCCAATAGGGGAGACAATATACACGCATATACAAAGTAAGCTCTGTACAGGATAAATTGAATATAATTAACAGAGGGAAGGCACTAGAATTAAGGGAATCATGGAAGCCTTCCTGGAGAGGGTGGATTTTATTATTTTAAATATCTATTTAAAATTTTTAATTACCTACTTTTCTCCCCCTTCAACTTCTACCTCACCTATTGAGAAGGCAAGCAACACACACACACACACACACACATACACACACATACACGCATACATACACACATACAGAGGAAGTCATGCAAAACATATTTCCATATTAGCCATGTTGAAAAAAAGCAAAGAAAATAAGGTGAAAATAATGTATTCCAATCTGCACTCAGCATTTTTCAGTTCTCTTGGAATTACCTTGGAGAATGGCTTTGGGCAGAGTAGATGAATGGATCCCATTTGATCATCATAACAGTCTTTGTGTTGCTCAGTTGTTTCGATTGTACTCAAATCTTTGTGACTCCATTTGGGGCTTTCTTGGCAAAGATACTGGAGTGGTTTTCCATTTCCTTCTCCAGTCATTTTGCAAATGAGAAATGGAGATAAACAGGGTAAAGTGACTTGTCCATAGTCACACATCTAGTTAGTTTGCAAGGCCAGATTTGAACTCAGGAAGATGAGTCTTCCTGACTGTGGACTCTATCCACTGTACCCCCCGCTGCCAATCTTGCTGTTACTTTGTACAATATGCTCCTGGTTTTGCTCACTTCACTTTGCATCACTTCGTATAAGTCTTCCAAGGTTTTCCTGAAACCATTGCCTTCATCATTTTGTATAACAGAGTAGTGTTCCATCATGATCATATACCACAATTTGTTCATCCATTTCCCAATTGATGGGGATCCCCACATTTCTAATTCATTGCTATCACAAAAAGAACTACTAGAAATATTTTTGGACACAAAGATCCTTTTCCTTTTACTTTGATCTCTTTGAGATACAGACCTAGAAGTCATATTGCTGGACCAAAGAGTAACCACAGGTTTTTTTTTTTTTGGCCTTTTTTTGGAGAGGGGAAGGCAGGGCAATTGGGGTTAAGTGACTTGCCCAAGGTCACACAGCTAGTAATGTGTTAAGTGTCTGAGGTCAGATTTGAACTCAGGTCCTTCTGACTCCAGGGCCAGTGCTTTCTATTCATGGCACCACATAGCTGCCCCAAGTACCTATAGTTTGATTAACCCTTTGGGTGTAGTTCCAAATTGTTCTCCAGAAATTGAAGCAGTTCACAACTCCACCAAAAGTGTATTTTGGTCCCTATTTTTCCACATTTCCTCTGGCAGTTACCTTTTTGTCATTTTCTGTCATTTTAGCCAATCTGACAGGTATGAGGCATTTTTAAAAAATCTGTATTTCTTTCATCAATAGTGAGTTAGAACATTTTTAAATGTGACTATTGATAGCTTTGCTTTCTTCTTCAGAAAACTTCCTGTTCAAATCTTTGGAGTATTTGTCAATTGTGGAATGGTTTTAATTTTAATTTATTTATTTTTACAAATTTTTACAAATTTACAATTTTTACTAATTTAGTTCAATTACCTTCTTTATTTGAGAAATGAGACATTTATCAGAGACTTGTAAAAAATCACTCCAGTTCCCTGCTTTTCTTCTAATTTTGGCTGTTTTGGTTTTTATTGGTGCAAAAACTTTAATTCTATGTAATAAAAATTAGCCTTTTTACTTCCTATGATACTCTCTTTTTCTGGTTAGAAATGAGGAAAAGCACCTACTCCCAGTTCCTGGGAAGATAAAATGAGAAGATAGTTATAAAACACCTTGCAAACATACATATAGGTATGCACACATATACATATGCTGCACATATGTTTATGTATCTTAGCTCCTCCTCCTCCTTCTCCTCTCCCTTCTCCTCCTCTTCCTCCTTTTCCTGTTCTCCTCCTCCTCCTCCTCCTCCTCCTTCTTCTCCTTCTTCTTCTTCTTCTTCTTCTTCTTCTTCTTCTTCTTCTTCTTCTTCTTCTTCTTCTTCTTCTTCTTCTCGTTACTGTTATGAGTAGAGGGAGGTGGTGAGCCCTTCTTTTAATCTGAATGCTGTGCTTTTATAACTTTGAGATATTACTTATTAGAGATTTGTTTTGGAAGAAAGTGTCCCATAGGTAAAAATACTCGAGTATTCAAATGGGTACTTACTGGTTTGCCAAAAAAAAAGGTCACTCAGTGATTGGAAAAAGAGACAAGAGACCTCAGTGTCAGAGAAGAGTGGAAAGAATGAACATTCTGCCTTGGTGAGAGCATAAAGCCTTCTCAGTTCTGGCACAGAAACAGCCACAGGAATGTGGGCGTGGATGATGACAACAGGTCATTTCTATCCAAGACTAGATACACACACACACACACACTCACACACACACATACATACTCACTCACACACACACTCACACACACTTATTGGCTTTAAGGTTTGTCTATAGGTTAGTGAAATGTTTTAGATGGTGTGTTGTCTGACCATTGATTATGGGATCTAGAGAAACTAGCTCCATTTTTCCTCCTGAAGGATATGCCTCAGTAGTGTCTTGATCCCAGGTGGGTTCAATGTGCTCCAGGGCTTGATACCAAGCAGCATCTTAAGCTCTCCAGGCTAACTGTAACCTGTGCCCTTCTGGGTTTTCACTGAACTGTCATACACTCAGTCACTTCATGAGAATGTCATCAGAATGTGATAATTTCCTTTATGTCGAATGATGTAGTTTTTTGCATCAGAATGTATTAAATGAAGAACAAAAAATAACCAAATGAAACCTTTTTGGCACTAATTGTTATTGATTGAGAACTTACTGCTTTTACTGCCCTTTGGACACTCATTGATTTTCTTTTTTTTCTTTTTTTTGGTGGGTAGTTCGGGTTAAGTGACTTGCCCAAGGTCACACAGCTAGTTTGTGTGTGTGTGTGTGTGTGTGTGTGTGTGTGTGTGTATGTGTGTGTGTTAAATGTCTAAGGTCAGATTTGAACTCAGGTCCTCCTGACTCCAGGGCCGGTGCACTATTCACTGCGGCACCTAGCTGCCCCGACTCATTGATTTTCTGTGAGTATCAGATGCAGGCATATGTGTCTGAAGGATCAGTAAGCCAGAGCAGTATCAGATTTTAAACTATATTACAAAGCAGTAATCATGAAAACAATCTGGTATTGGCTAAGAAGTAGAGTGGTAGATCAGTGGAATAGGTTAGGTCCACAAGACACAAAAGTAACTGATGAGATAAACTGCTATTTTACCATTTCTATTAAGAACAAATTATTAGGTAGAGACCCAGGCTTTTCTTCTTAATTTTCTCATTAATGCCTAGCTCCTTAAAAAAAGTCAGCCTTTGAAGGCCATGACTGATTGAGGAGATCACTCCTCTCAAAGAAGATGCTCTTCAATCTCGGGCAGGATCCCACCCAATTAGGAGACCTAAATTCTGTTTATAGCATGGAGAGAATTCAGTCTGGGGAAGATAAGAGTTCTTACCCCTGGATTAGGAGCCCCTGTCCTTGTGCCCCTCCATTAGAGTTTAGGGTGATACATGTCGTGAAGGAGAAAACCAACCCAAATGGTTTTGATAGAGGTGGATTCTGTTGTCCAGAGTGCTGGATGTGACTGAGTCTCATGATCAAACTACATTCTCAGCAGGAGGAGATGAAGACCATCTCATTAAATGTCCACCAATCAGGGTTGCTTTTCAATTGTAAAGGGAATTCCCTTTCCAGGATTATTTATAGCTCCCAGACTTTCTATAGCTTGTCATTGATTACTGAGAGAAACCACTGACAACCAACTTATTGATTATTAATCTAGTTAATCAATTGATTATTAATTACCCAGAAACTCCCATTTTCCCCCTTCATTTGTAACACTGACCGCAGTAATCCAGTGTTTGATAAACCCAAAGATCCAAGATTTTGGGACAAGAATTCACTATTTGACAAAAAAAAAAAAAAACAACTTCTGAGAAAACCAGAAAGCAGTTTGGCAGAAACTGGGTATCGAGTAACATCTCACATACTACATGAGATTAAGGTGAAAATGGGTACATGTTTTAGACATAAATGGTGATATTGTAATCATATTAAAGGAGCAAGGAATATTTGATCTGTCAGATCAATGAATAAGAGAATTTGTGACCAATATGATATTATAATACCCTCTCACTCTGTCTCTTGGGGCCAAAATGACCAGGCCGAATTTTTATTCTCCATGACAGTTCTTCAATATTCTTGAAGATACATGTTTGCCATGGCAATTGCCTTAAAAATTTGGTCTCATTCAAGTAAGATTGAGTGTTCTTGTTCTGTGTGTTCATGCTCAGCTGTTCTTGCTGGAAGACCTCAGGGACTGAGATTATCTGGTCTTGGCAATCCTTATCTCAGATATCCCAGCTTCCAAAGCTTCTTATGGTTTCACTCTAAGCTTTGGACACTGAACAGATCTGTGACCAACTGGACATTGGACAGCTCCAAGGAAGCAGGAGCAAGTGAGTCAGTGAGAAGGATCCAGGAGAGAGCACTGATCTGGCCAGGAGAGGTCTACCTGCATAGAGAATCCTCCACATGCATGTCTGTGAAGGGGACCCCTCTCATTCCCAGAATTCATGGCAGGGAGGTAATAGAAAGGATGTGGGATGAGTCTGAGATTTGGGACAAAGATGTCATTGAATGACTGATCCCAAGTCAGGTAAGGAGCAGGGTAGGGAAGAAGAGGGGGAGGGAATCTAGAAGAGATGTATTTTTTGTTGTTCCTTTACATCCTAGGCCTCAGACTCAAAAAGGTGAGGCACATGAGACTCCGGATTCAGGCTTCTTGTTGGAGAGCCAAGATTCTTAACTTTTGTTGTGTCATGGCTCCCTCTGGTGGTCAGTTTACTCAAGTCCTTAAGCATCTTATTTCATAAAATTTTGAAATAATTTGGAAGTTCAAAATTTCAGTAAGAGGTTAGTGAAAATAAAGACGTAATTCTCCCCCTTCAAATTCCCAGATCCTCTGATCGTCTCCACAACATCCCCAGGAAGTCCATGGGCCCCAGGTAAAGAACCTCGGGTATATGTTCTAAAATATTTCTAGCAGCTCTCTTTGTGCTGGCAAAGAAATGGAAGGGGCAGAGATCCTCATCACCTGGGGAATGACTGAACAAAGTGTGCTATATGACTGTGATGGAATACCACTGTGCTATTGAGCTCAATAGTTTTAGAAAAACATGGAAAGGTTTGCATGAAATAATGAAGAGCAAAATGAGCACAACCAAGGGAACATTTTGTACAACAGCAATATTGTTTTCAGAATGACTGTGAGTGAATGAGCCATTTTGTCTCTTGTGAGTGCCCAAATTAACTCTAAAGGATACATAAAGAAAGACGCTATCTGTATCCAAAGAAAGAACTGCCAACTAGAAGTATGTGTGGAATCATTTTGCACACACACAAACACGCACACACATACGTACACACACATTTGTGTCTAAATGTAGCCATCTCTAGAGTGAGGGAAGGAAGAAAAAAAGAAATTTGCACAACAATTTTGTGGCATATTTGAAAGGAATGGCAAGTTGTGCAGAGCAGGTTTGCAGTTGTGTGTGCCACCATCTTTTTATTGTGTTATGTTGTGGAAATGCTTGTTTTATTCCATAAATTAAAAATGAAATAGATTTCTTAAAAAAAGAACCCCAGGTTTAAACAATCCTTGGGGCCCCAGATGAGATTGGAACTAGGGCCATAAGGCTCCCAAAGCCAGCCAGACCAGACCAATTCAGATACCACAGTCTTTGCATTGTGTCCTGATCGCCTCTTTCAAGGGAAGAGGCACTCAGGACACTCCTGTGGGGCCAGGCTAGATTTGTGGTGCTATTCCAGGGGAACAGCGAGCTGTATGTACCACAGGGAAAACATTAGAGGAAACAATCATGGGTGGGTCACAGGAAGGAGCTAGTGCCAGCTAACGGAGTAGTATTAGGAACAAAAGAGATGAGCACGAGGGCTGTAGGAGAAACAGAAGAGTTTGACAAATAAGGCAATTTTTAATCTGACAATCCTATGTTTTGGTCTTTTTAAAGATCACCAAAAAGCTGCTCTCCCCAAAAACCTCTTTGTTGCACACTGTAAGGGTTGTCCTCAACTTAGAAGTGAGGAGACTCTGACCCAGGGAGCTGAAGACACTGTGAGAGTCTGAGGCAGGATTCCAGCTGCTCCAGCGGGCAGTGCTACCCCGCGGCTAATGTTTCCATCCCCACACCCCCTTTATCACCCTTATTTTCCTCTGCCTCTTTCTTCTAACTTTTCACCTTCCTTCTCTCCTCTGGGGGATGCCAGGATTATGGAGGGCATGGAGAATCACAGACTCTCTATTAGAAGTAACTTGGAGGTCACTCAAGTCACTCCCCTACCTGAACAGGCATTCCTGAGAATGAATAAGATCCCTGAAAACAAGTCATTTGGCCAGAGCTTTACCTCCTCTAGTGATGGAGATCTCAAGCCTTGACAAGGCTACCTGCTGCACTGTGGATCAACTGGTATTCTCAGCTTAACCCAGGACTCAGTCCTCCCACCTCTGGTCTTCTTCAGACATGATCCGCCTCTCCAGGCAGTTGCCCCTGAAATTGTTCTATGACTCATTAGACACTGAGATAGAGTTTACTCAGGAAACAACTGTGAACAGAGCTTTTGTATGGTGTGAGACAGCCTTGAGTTTATCTCATGTAGCTTTACCCAGTGACCATAGCAGTGATAATATCAAACGGTACCTAGATACTCCCCAAGGTAACAAAATCAGAACCACCAAATGTGAGAGGTGGAAAAGGCCTTAGCAGCCCATGAATCTAACTTCTACAGGAAAGGAATCCCTGCTCTACCCAACCCAAGAAGGGACCTTCGAGACTGCTTGAAGGTCTACAAGGACAGGATCCCACCCCTGCCCAGGCAGCCATCCCACTTAGGGACCAATCAAGTAAGTGGTTAAGATGTTTTTACTGATATCAAGTCTAGATTTTCCTCTCTGGAATATCTGTGGGGGCCTTTGGGTTCTGCTCCCTGGCCTCCTCCCATTGTTTTCGGTCTGACAGATTGATCAGGATAAGCAAATCTCGCATGGTTGGGACCAGGTGAGGCAAAATTTAAACTGAGGTCTTCTTGACTCTGCCATGTCCAACACCTCATTAATTAGAACACTACAAGACCTCTTCTAGGTCACTTAGCTTGCACGGGAGTGATAGAGCTGGGATTAGAAGCCAAGCCTGGGGACCCACAAGACAGAGGGCCTCTGTAGCTGCCCTTTGTACATCTGCTCTGTAGCAAACCCTTTTGCTCCCCCTAGAAATGCTCCCTGCTGCCCTCCTTCCACGTCTTTGCTTAGGCTATACCCCCAGCCTGGAATGCCCTTCCCACCTCCATGTATCTGACAAGGTCCTGGATAGGACTTGCTTTGTTTTGAAACTGATTTTATTTTTCTCATCTTCTGTATTTGTAGATTCAAATGGAATGAAACAATTTTTGACAATTTACTGACTGAAAAATCAAAGCAAACAAAATGCATACGCAAGAATTTGTTTTTGCAAGAACAGGACCAAAACAGAAATTTACTGATGAAAAGGTCATTTAGCTTTTGAGTTCTCAAACCAGTACATGGAGTGCTAATAATATACACTGTAGATGTTGAAATAAATATATTGTGGATAATCTTGGAACCTCACTAAATATCAGGGCAGTTTTTAGGCACACCACAGAGAAAAAGATGCACAATCTACAGTCTTGGGTGACTCACGCCTATACCATTTTCACACTGAAAAAAGCCCACTTTTATGCCAAATATACAGCTACAACTCAGAGAATTCCCAGTGACCCAGAAATTCAGCTTGTATTGGTGCTGCCTTGTTTTTCTGATGCTACTGCTCTAGACAGCTATTTATTACATAAGAAAATATTTTGCAGGTTTCTTTGAGCAAATTGCCTGCGTTGTCTTCATGTCACAAAATAAGTACCCCCTCATTTACATAACATCCCTAGGCAGCTGTGCAGAGATTCACACACTGACTGAGCAGCTCATTTGAATATTGGGGATTGACCCTGAAGGCAAGAGGATGATTTTTTGAAAGTTACATTATTTGTGAATTGCTGATACTATTAAATCCATTTATTATAACAAACTGAGGTGATATCTATTCTTCAAAGATAGAAATATGTTAAAATACAATTGAGAGAATTTAAAAAATCTTTGGATATCATGAAGGAACTAGGTGATTGGAAAGATTCCTTGATAATCCCTTCAGTGCAAATGCCAACCGAAGGATGATCCAGTAGATTGTGCCATATACTGTTGGGATTAAAGATAGAGATGTGGAACCTCTGAGATCACATTCAGGTAAGTGAAGTGTCTGCCACTTCTCTTTGTGGAGCCACGTTCACCAATAAAAATGAAACACATGGTGAGTTGGGTTCTTTGTTTTGTTTTGTTTTCAAGCTACAAGTCAGATTCTGGCATGTTGGGAACATCTGCCATTAAGTGCCCTATTCCATACCGTCTACTGGGAGCTTCATCGAGAACTGGAGAACCCCTTTACTTTTGGTATTTTTACCAAAGTTTGGAGAAGGCCTCTCACTTGCTGTCTTTCCATGAATGAGGGTGGCATCATCTCCCTTTAAATTAGAGGCTTCTTTAATGATCTGTCCCCTTTATAGGTCACAGACATTAAATTGCCAGAACTGTCATCAATAAGGTTGCAACAGTGAACAATGAAGACTATTGGGAAGTATTGCTAACACTATCAGACACATACAGAGGCCAGGCCCCAAGTTGGAAAGCTTCAAATTTCTTCAGCAGCCTTATCTTCTCTCCATGAATTATAGCCAGGTCGACTTAATCTAATTTGAACCATGCTGTTGCTCGGCAATGAAGACAGCACTAGGGGTGACACATATTTCCACATGTAGTAGTATCTTTTAGGAGCAAAGCCCAGCATAGCCTTCAGATCTTCCTTGAATTTGTCTAGGCCATAAATAGTTGACACAGCAATATTCCCTAAAATGACCACAATGAACAGAGGCAAGGTGGCAGAATGGTCAGGGAACACCGTGACAAAATAATTCCAGAATGTCTCACAGATATCAGGCCAATAGACAATGCTAGAAGACAACAGACAACAGTGAGTATTTTCTTCCTGACTTGGAAGATACTGACAATCAGTGTATGAGCATGAGAAAGAACATCTCGGACCAGAAGGGAGCAGCATGGCAATTGGGGTTAAGTGACTTGCCCAAGGTCACACTCCCTGTACGGCTTTATCAAGCTCATCTTCAATTTGACAGAGGCTGAGATGAGAGGCAAGGAATTCCTCTTCCTTCACCTTCTTCATGATGTCATAAACAAAATGATGATCATCTTGAGCAGTTATGGCTGAAAAGTTGATACACAAGGAACTATATCTTGACTAACGTTACCCATTTTGAGAAACTTAATCATTTCAGAATGTTGAATAATGAATTTCTCGTTTACGATGTTTGCTTTGGAGCCCAGGACAGCAAACACTACCAATGTGGTCGGGACAGAAGTGAAAAAATTGATGAAGGACACCAGGGCAGCATCAGACTCACAGTTGTTGTCTCTCTTGTAAGGAGAAGGCAAAATCCCAGCCCTAGGGCAAAACCACCAAAAACAAAACAAAAAAATCCTGAGCAGCAACTTCTCTCCAGACTCTGGCCTCCAACATTACTTCAAGCTCAGGGGTAAACATATGAATGTTGCCTTCAATCGAGCCTTCTAAAAGCAGCGCAGTTAGAACGCACACAAGTACCACATATGGGAAAAGTGAACTGAAATACACGAGTTTGCCTGCCTACCCAATGCCAAGCCAACCAAGGGCCAGGCAGCCAGTCAGTAGATTGTCATGCTCCAGTTGAGGTCCCCACTTTCTGAGGTAGAGTCGGAAATATTCCAGACTTCTCTATACCAGTGATAGGTCGTGGCCAAACTCTTCACATTCCGGCTTCACCAAAGGGTGAGAAGTATTGCTCCCCAGACAGCACTGACCCCTTGGAAGAAATTGCTGAAAAGGCTGTGAAAATACAACCACCTCCCCCCAATGATCCCCCCAAGGGACCCAACGCACACGTGGCCCCACCTAGTTTAGAGCTCACGGAATTCCACACACCAATGCTTCCTCTGCGGATTCTTTGGCCAACGGCGAGTTCCGGGGAAGAAACTGGGATGCCGATTGTCAGTAGCAGCAGGACATCGGGCCCCAGACAGGCACGGCCTCGGTCCTTCTGACCCAGGTAGGGCAATGGGCACGCATTCCCCAAGCGCACTGAAGAACCAGCCTGCTGCTCCAAGCCGGCCCTTCCAGCACAGCCTTCTCCCCTCAGCTTTTCCTTCAGGCTCGTCACCAAACGGTTCCCTCTTCCTAAAGGCGTCCGCCCGCGGCCGAATCTTCCTCGGAAAGGAGCTCCGGGCGGATTCCGGGGCGGCAGCAGATGCTGTTTTTTCCACCTTGCTCTTTTTGGAAAATGTGGCGGATGGTTTGGGGGGTGGGGGTGGGAAGGAGGCTCCAAAACATGCCACTTAGTATGAAGAAAAAGGCTGAAGAAAGTCGGAAAACAAGGCGCGCTGCTTGAGTCCGGGGAGCGCCCAGTGGGGTCCGGGCCGACTCCCAGGAGAGGCAGGGGAGGGGGCGAAGGGGTCCCACAGGTTGGCGGCTGCGGGGGCTGGGGCACCCGGGCATGCAGCTGTGCGGGCAGCAGGGGGCAGGCGGCCTCCTGCTGCGCCCAGCAGAGACTGGTGTAGGCGCAGGTGGAGATGTGGGTGTGAATGTGGGTGAAGGCGAGGGAGCGCAGGGTGAGCGAGTGGGTGGCTGTGTGGGAGGGGCCGCCCGTGGGCCCGGCCCTGAGGGAAGCGGCTGCTGGAGGTCTGGGAGAGGGAGAAGGAGGCTGAGCAGCTCTCCCCCGCACCCCCCACCTCCAGCAGCCTGCCGGGCTTGACCCAGAGACATCCGCAGCCTAGTTCATTTTTAATTTATGGAATAAAGCAAGCACTTCCATAACAGTACAATTAAAAAGATGATGGCGCGTGCAGATCCACTACACACAGCTCACTATTCCTTTCAAATATACAACAAAATTATGTAAATTTCTTTTTTCCTTTTTTTCTTCCCTTCTTCCTCCATTCCCTCCATGGCTACTAGACATAAGTATGTGTGTGTGTATCTATGTCTATCTGTCTATCTATATGTATGCATGTATGTGTACAGCATTCAAACCTTCTCTATTTGCCATAGCCAATGGTTTCACCTATGGATGATGTGGTGGCAGCTGGTGGAGAACCTGGGTTTTCTTGGTGTTAATTGTTAGGCCAAAATAGGCACAAGCAGCAGAGAATTGATCCCTGCTTTGCTGCATTTCAGCTTCAGAGGCTGCACTGAGGGCACAATCATCTGCAAACAGAAAATCATGCACCAACACTCCCTCCACTTTCGTCTTGGATTGTAGTCTTTTCAAGTTGAAGAATTTACCATCAGCTCAGGAGCTGACCTTGATGCCGCGTTCATCCTCAATGAAAGCATGCTAAAAACAACATGGGAGCAAGCACACAGCCGTGCTTCACTCCATTCGTGACTGGGAAGACAAGAGAGTATTGTCCATTATCTAGAACCCAGGCAAGCATACTGTCATGAAATTCATGTACAATGCTGATGAACTTCTCTGGGAAACCAAATTTGGACATAATTTTTCCAGAAGTCCTCACAGTATCAAAGTCAGATCTACAAATGTTGTGTACACTTTCCTTGGCAGTGTACTTTCAGTGATGTACACATTGATAATGAGGCTGATGCACACATTGCCAGAGCAAGCTCAGTGTGTGGGAGGCTCCTAAGGAAAGCATGGGAGAGAAGTATTAGACAGAAGGTATTAGACAGACTGAAGAATTACAGAATTGTTGTGCTAACCTCATTGTTGTATGCCTGGGAACGCTAAACAGTCTACCAGAGCCATACCAAATGCTGAACTGCTTCCATTTGAATTGTCTCTGGAAGATTCTGAGGATCCCCTGGCATGATAAGGTACTAGACACTGAGGTCTTTTCTTGAACCAAATTGCCAAGCATTCATACTCTGCTTCAGAGAGCACAACTCCAATGGGCTGGCCATGTTGTTTGTTTGTTTTTATCTTGTTTTTTTTTTTTAACTTTTTTCCCCCCATTGACTTGTTTATTTACCTTTTAGTTTACAAGATTCAGTTCCACAATCCCTTGAGTTTCAAATTTTCTCCCCTCCTTTG
>CM053582.1:63433300-63443371 GCA_028627135.1 Pseudochirops cupreus | reverse complement strand
CAGTACAATGGCTCTGTAGACTTTCAGTGTGGTAATTAGTCTAATACCTCTTCTCTCCCATACTTTCCTTTGGCGCCTCCCAAACACTGAGCTACATCTGGAAATGTGTGCGTCAACCTCATTTTCAATGTGGACATCCCTGGAAAGTACACTGCCAAAGTAAGTGAATTTATCCGCAGCATAACGTACTATTGCGATTGTTGTGTATTGATTAAACCACTCAATAGAGCAATTTGGAACAATGCCCAAAGAGCTATCACACTCTACATACACTTTGGCATAGTAATGCCACTACTAGGCCTCAATCCCAAAATAGATTAAGAAAAGGAAAAGGTAAATGGAGACTGAAGCAATCTACATGCTATCATTCTTTTTCATGTTTGGTTTTCTTTCTTTTTTCCCATTGTTCACTCCAACGGTTACAACCCTTCTATACAACCAGACTAATGTCCAGTGTGAAAGTATTTGTAGATCCTATACTTGATTGCAAGCCACCATGGGTGGGGGGAAGGGGAGAGAGGGGAGAGGATTTGAAACTCAAGGGATTGTGGAACTGAATCTTGTAAAGTAAAAGTAAATAAACAAATCAATTTAAATTAATAAAAGAAAGAGGGAAAGAAAAATAAAGGAAAAGGACAAGGACCCATATGTACAAAAATATTTATAGCAGCTCTTATCTGGGGATAATAAATTAGAAAGTAAGAGCATACATGTCAATTGGGAATGCTTGAATAAGTTATGGTATGTAATTGTGATGGAATTTATTGTGCTATAAGAAATGATGAGCAGGCTGCTCTCAGAAAAACCTAGAAAGACTTACATGTGTTGATGCAAAGTGAAATGTACTGAGTACAAAGTAACAGCAATATTTTTAGATGATCACCTGTGAGTCCCTTAGCTATTCTCAGCAGTTCATCGATCCATGACAACTCTGAAGGACTTAGGATGAAAAATGCTCTCCATCCCCAGAGAAAGAACTGATGGTGTCAGAATAAATTGAAGCAACTTTTGTTTTCCTTTCAGTTTCTTTTTTTTTGAGGGTTTTTTTGTCCAAGTTTTCTTTCCCAACATGACTATCGTGGATATGTTTTGCATGGCTACACATATATAACCTATATGGAATCACGTACCTTCTCAATTGGGAGAGAGGAGTGGAGAGGAAGAAAGTAAGAGAATTAGTAATTCAGTGTTTTAAAAACCAATGTTAAAAATTGTTTTTAGATGTAACTGGGGGAAAATTAAATGCTCAATAAATAAAATATATATTAAAAAAAATTTTTAAAATCAAACCTACTCTTTCTGAGTCATGTAACAATAAGATACTCATTCAACAAAATGAATCTCCACTAGGGGTGTGGGTTACTGGTTGCTGAGCTTTGATCATAACCAGCACTCCCAAGATTCATCACATTGCTGCTCCTCCCCAGTCATTCTCATGGCACACTCGTGTGTTAGGACCACATTCACTAATCCACTCTTTTAAGGTGATAGGCTTGTTTCAAGGTGTAGTCTCAAAAGAATTCAGTTCAGCCTGTTTCTAAACCAAGTAACGGCATTTATTTGGAGTAATGCACCCAACTGGCTCTTCTTCTTAAGGCAGACAGCAGCCCAGGCAGGAGAAACTAGGGGTTTATATTGATTTATTTATTCACTCATTCACTCACTCATTCATTCATTTATGCATCTATCTATCTATCTCTCCATTCATTCATTCATTCATTCATTTTTTATTTATTTACTTATTTATCTATTTATTTATGGTTTATTTTTAGTTTTCAACATTCATTCCCACAAGATTTTGAGTTGCAAATTTTCTCTCTGTCTTTTCTCTATCCCCACCCCAAAATATTGAGCCTACTGAATACCCCTTCTCCCAATCTGCTCTCTCTTATATCCTCCCCCATCCTTCCTTTAACTTTCCAGTAGAGTATGATGGATTTCTATACACCAGTGACCGTATATCATATTACCCAGTTTCATTTAAAAAACAATTTTTTTTAATCATTTGTTTTTAAAACTTTGATATCCAGATTCTTTCCCTTCTTCCCTAATCACCTACCCCCACTGAGAAGGTAAGCAATTCAATATAGGTTGTACATATGTGGTTAGGCAAAACATTTCCATAGTAGATATATTGTGAAAGACTACCTATATTTCCCTCCATCCTATCTCCCCCCACACTTATTCTATTTTCTACTTTGACCTTGTCCCTTTTCAAATGTGTTCTAACTACCCTCTCTCCCAGTCTGCCCTCCCTTCCATCATCTCCCCTCTTATCCCCTCCCCCCTTCTTTACTGTACAGTAAGATACCCAATTGAGTATGTATGTTATTCCCTCTTTAAGTTAAATTCAGTGAGAGTAAGGTTGACCTATTCCCTTTTGCCTTCCTATTCTTCCCTTCCATTGTAAGTTTTCTCTTGCCACTTTTATGTGAGGTAATTTACCCTATTCTACCTCTCCCTATTTCCTTCTCTAATTCTATTTCTCTCTCATATCTTAATTTTATTTTTTAGATATCATCCCTTCCTATTCAACTGATCCTGTGACCTCTGTCTATGTATTCATGTATACATATATACACACATTCCCATATGTATTTATACACACATACACCTTCCCATATAAACATATATGTATGTATGTATGTATACATACATACATATATGTTCTTTTCAACTGTTCTCATTCTGAGAAAAGTCTGAGTTACAGTGATCATTTTTCCATGTAGGAATGTAAATAGTTCAAATTTAATAAGTTCCTTATGATTTCTTTTTCCTGTTTACCTTCTCTTGCTTCTCTTGCTTCTTGTACTTGAAAGTCAAATTTTCTGTTCAGGTCTCATTTTTTCATCAAGAATGCTTGAAAGTCCTCTCTTTCATTGAATTTTCCCTGAAGCATTATAGTCAGTTTTGCTTTGTAGGTGGTTCAGAATATCATATTCCCAGCCCTTTGATCCCTTAATGTAGAAGCTGCTAGATCTTGTGTTATCCTGATTGCTTTTCCATAATACCTGCTTGTAACTGACTGCTTGTAACATTTTCTACTTGACCTGGGAACTCTGGAATTTGGCTATAATATTCCTAGGAGTTTTCTTTTTGGGGTCTTTGTCAAGAAGTGATCAGTGAAGTCTTTCAATTTCTATTTTGCCCTCTGGTTCTAGAGGGCAATTTCTCTTGAGAATCTCTTGAAGGATGATTTCTAGGGTCTTTTTTTCATCATGACTTTCAGTTAGTCCAATAATTTTTAAATGATCTCTCCTGGATCTATTTTCCTGGTCAGTGATTTTTCCAATGACCTATTTCATATTACCTTCTATTTTTTTTTTCATTTTTTTGGATCTGTTTTATAGTATCTTGATTTTCCATGGCTTGTAACTAGTTCATATTTTTCTTGGAAGCGTTTGATGCAGGAGTTTTGTCTTTGTTGACTTCTGGTTCCGTGTTTTGATCCTTTTTGTCTCCCAAAAAAGGATTCTATGGTCTGATTGTGCTTTCTCTGTTTGCTCATCTTGCCAGCCTATTACTTGACTTTTGAGCTCTTTGCCATGGTAGAACTCTCTTCTTCCAGAGTGGAAAGCTTTGTCCCAAATTGCTGGGGTTATAGCAAATGTTGCCAGAAGTCTGAGGAGGCTGCCTTCTCTACAGCCACCAAAAGCTCTGGCATACTGCCACACACCTCATGACCCCCACTCAAGACTGTGACCCAGATCCAAGCAGGTCCAAGCAAGAGCAATTACCCTCTGAATATTTGCTTGGTCCCCCGAAAATCTGCAGGCTAGGAGCTCCAGAGCAGTCATGTGGCAGCAGCTGTAGCCATCACACCTCTGCCACCTCTCACCATGGGGCCAAAGCCAAGCTACACTCTTCCATCCCCCAATTCCAACAGAGTTCCCCACTGATCTTTTACTTTATCTTTGGCATTTATTGGTTGAGAAGTCTGGAAACCACCACAGCTGCTGGTGATTCACTCTCCTGAAGTCTGCTTAAGCCTTTCTGTGCTGCTAGTTAGGGTTGCCCCACTCTCAGCACAGCTCACATGGTACTGTGCTTGGCCCGCAGCATTGTGCAATAGACCCTTCCTGTTGATCTGCCAGGCTGGCTTCAGTGGAAGATTTGTTTGTTTCTGTCAGTTTGTGGGTTCTCTAGCTCTAAAATTTGTTTAGAGTCATAGTTTACAGATACTGGAGCTGGTTGTGGCAGGAGCTCACAGAATTTCCTGCTTCTACTCTGCCATCTTGGCTCTGCTCCCCCCGAAACTAAGGGTTTATAAAGAGGAAAAGTACCATGTTGGCAAGAAGATTAAGTAATCAGTGATAGGCAGGAAAGAGACTGTACCTCAGAGTTCCATGGATGCACTTTCCAAGCCTGTAATCCAATTCCCCTCTAGGTGGGAAGGGGGGCCAATTACAGTGTAAATGAGATACTAGTGAGCCTAGGGTCACTGAAGAATGATTAAGGAGCAATGGTGCACAGGGACCAAAATGAGGAAGATACCTTCTTCAGTTGCATGGTCAGCAACCTGTTCAGATCATGTGTGAGATGTGCAGGCTTATTGTTTATCTTGTGCCTGTAGAATGAATTACTGTCTTCCTGGATTGGGGCTCCCTCTACTGGGTCCCTGCCAGGGATATGGTCTTTTCCTGAAATCCAGACACATCACCCTCAACCTTTGGCTTTGGAAGGGTAATTGAATTTACCTTAACTTTCCTGGAAAGCAAACATCAGCCAATTGCTTTGTTTGGTAGGAGCTGACCTGGCCTAATGCCAGAGGGCAGCCAGTCTTACCCGTTTTTCCCTGGGTCTTCAGGGCGCCCCTCCTGGATGCAACCTGCGCATTCCACAAAGTAGAGTCAGGAGCCAGAAGAGTTAGGGATATGCAGACAGCTTTATTGTTCTCTTCATCCATCCATATCCATATCCATCCACATTTTTATTCCCGGGGCTTCTCCTCTTTTATCCCCCTACTGAGCCCCTTGGCAAATAGCCCACTTCCCCTGTAATCGCCTCTGATGCCACAAGGGTCAGGTAAACACGAAAAGGAAGGACGGAGCTCACGTCCCCAGAACAGAGCATATCAATAGAATGTCTGGGTCGCGAAATGCAGAATAAAACAGGACACACTGACCCAGAGACATCACTGTCGTCATGACTTCTGTGTTTTGGTGTTACTGTCCTTCTGCATTCTCAGAATATTCTGGCGCTCATGCTCCCGGGCAGAACTACACATCCCCTATCAAGGAGCAATGTCCTATGCTCTGTTCCATGCTAGTTGGATTAGTTTTTCATTAAAATGTCTTGAGATTATCTTTGTGCCTTGGTTGACTCTGGTAGTTAACACCATTTTCTGCTCACCTGAGTAATAGCCAGAAGGAGCTCCAGGTATGTGTGGACACTTGGCTGCAGACCATGATGGGCAGCTGAAGGAAGGAAGCCTCACTCAGCTGAATTAACTTTCTCAGTCCTCAGTACCTATCCTTGTGGAATATTCTGCTATGCAAAGTTTTCTTTATGGCCAAGTAAAGCTCCTTTTCTTTCAATGCTCTACCAGTGTGTCAATTAATTCTGACACAGAACCTGAGAAACCAAGGTAACAGCCTGTGTTAGCCTGCTCCACACACCTTGTGACTCCACTCCCCACCTGTGTGGCTTCCCTGGCCACCACTGTCTTCTAACTATGCCTTCTCCTACTGGGATGTAACCTCTTACAGTGCAGGGACTGTCTTGCATATTTGTAGCTCCTGCACTTGGCTGGGTGCCTGACGTGTAATAAGCACTTAAATTCTCATTCGTTCATTCATTCATTTTTTCTTCATTCTTTTTTTTCTTGAAGTTTAATTCCTTGTTTTAGACTTTCTGGTCATCTTCTCACAACCCATACTTTAAATTTATCTCTAGACATCTGAGAGTATTGGTTTTTCAAATTTCTTTTTTTTCCTTTGAACTCCAAAGTGTCTTTTATCCTCTTATTCTTCACATATGTGACCTACACATAGATCCCAATTAGAGCAAATAATAAGTGCCATAAAGTGACCTCATTTACTTTAATTTTCAGTATTCAATGTTATAATTCTATAAAATATAGTCTTTGGTTGCAGCCCTATTGAAATATTCAATATGAATTACAATCATTCAGCTCCTTTATCTGGCACTATGCCCAAAGGGCTATAAAAAGTGAATACCCTTTGACCGAGCAATACCACTTCTAGGACTGTATCCCAAAGAAATCATCAAAGTGGGAAAAGGGCCCATGTGCACAAAAATATTTATAGCAGCTCTTTTTTGATGGCACAGAATTGGATATCAAGGCTATGCTAAGCGAGTTGTGGTGTATGATTGTCATGGAATACTACTGTGCTGTAAGAAATGAGGAGCAGACGGACTTCCTAATAACTTGGAGAGACTCATAGAAACCGATGCTGAGCGAGGAGAGCAGAACCAGGAGAACTTTGCACACGATCACAGAAACATCGTATCTATGACAAACGGCTTTGATAAACTGGTCACCTCTCAGCAATACAAGATTAGAAGACAGCTGCAAAAGACTCATGATGAAAAGGAATATCCACCTCTAGAGAAAGAACTATAGAGCCTGGATGCAGATTGAAGCAAACTATTTACTCTCTCATTTGTGCTTTGTTTTGTTTCGTCCCTTCTTTCTCGTTGTTCGCCCCGTTGTTATAATCCTTTACAACATAACTAACATTCAACGTGAAGGTATTTGTGGAACTTATATCTGATTACATGCTGCCGCGGTGGGGAGGAGGGAGGAGGGGGAGGGGGAGAAAATTTGAAACTCAAAGGATAGTGGAACTGAATGTTATAAACTAAAATTAAATAAATTTTTAAAAAAATCAATTTTTCACACTAACCAGGAATGGACTCATTTTCTGTTCTATCTACTTTGACCAACATAGGTAGGTTTCTCTTTCACTCCTCATTTCCAATTCATAATTCTTCAGATTATATTTGCAATACTCCGGAAAAAGCACTTTTAAAATAGTTTGTAGTATTATTATTATTATTATATTTATTATTATTTTGTTAAATATTTCTCAAATGCATTGGATTAATTGATTAATTTTTATTTTCCAACTTTCATTTACACAAAATTTTGAGTTCTGAATTTCCCCCCATCTCTCCTCTCTCACCAACCCAATATGGCATGTATTCTAATTGCCTCTTCCCCAAGTTTGCTCTCCCTTATATCACCCCCCCCCATCCCTTTCCCCCTTACTTTCCTAGAGGGGAAGATATTCAATTGAGTTGTGTGTGTTATTCCATCCTTAAACCAAATCCCATGAGACTAAGGTTCACTCATTCCCTTAACCCCTCCCCTTCCCCTCCATTGTAAAGGCTTTCTCTTGCCTCTTTTATGTGAGATAATTTACCTCATTCTAACTCTCCCTTTCTCCTTCTCCCAATATATTCCTCTTCCATCCCTTAATTTTCTTTTTTAGATATCATCCCTCCATATTCCACTTACCCTGTCTGTGACCTCTGTCTATATGTGTGTATGTGTGTATGTATGTATCTCTATATGTGTATATGTATATATATATATATATATATATGTGTGTGTGTGTGTGTGTGTGTGCACATATATGGGCGTGTATATTTATATGCATGAGCGTGCACACACACATATATGTGTGTATATCTATCTATATCTATATCTATCTATATCTGTATCTATCTCTATATCTCTATATCATGTATATCTATATCTATATCTATATCTATATCTTCCCTTCAATGATCCTAATACTGAGAAAGGCCTCATGAGTTACAAATAACATCTTTCCATTTAGGAATTTAAACAGTTCACATTTTAAAAAGTCCCTTATGATTTCTCTTTCCTGTTTACCTCTTCACATTTCTCTTGATTTTTGTATTTGAAAATCAAATTTTCTATTCAGCTCTTGTCTTTTCATCAAGAATACTCTATTTCATTGGATGTCCATATTTTCCCCTGAAGTATTATACTCAGTTTTGCTGGATAGGTGATTCTTGGTTTTAATCCTAGCTCCATTGAATTCTGGATTATCATATTCCAATCCCTCTATTCCTTTAATGTAAAAGCTACTAGATCTTGTGTTATCCTGATTGTGTTTCCATGATACTCAAATTGTTTCTTTCTTACTGCATGCAATATTTTCTCCTTAACCTGTGAACTCTAGAATTTGACTATAATATTTTTGAGTGTCTTCCTTTTGGGATCCCTTTTAAGAGGCAATCAGTGAATCCTTTCCACTTCTGTTTCGCTCTCTTGTTCTAGAATATCGGGCACTTTTCCTTGATAATTTCTTGAAAGATGATGTCTAGGCTATTTTTTAATTCATGGCTTTCAGGTAGTCCAATAATTTTTAAATTATCTCTCCTGGATCTATTTTCCAGGTCAGTAGTTTTTCCATCGAGATTTTTCAGCTTCTCTTCTATTCTTTTCATTCTTTTGAATCTGTTCTATAATACCTTAATTTCTCATAAATTTTTAAGCTTTCATTTGCTCCACTCTAATTTTGAAGGAATTTTGGACCTCCTTTTCCATTTGGCTAATTCTGATTTTTAAGTCATTCTTTTCTTCATTGGCTTTTCAGACCTCTTTTGCCATTTGGGGTGGTCTATTTTAAGGTGTTATTTTCTTCAGTATTTTGGGTGGTTCTTTCAGCCAGCTGTTGACTCACTTTTCATGATTTATTGCACCACTCTTCTCTTCTCAATTTTTCCTATGCTTCTCTTACTTGATTTTCAGATTTATTTTTGAGCTTTTTCACATCCTTTGATATGAATTTTTTTTATTTTTTTTCTTGGAGGTTTTTTATGTAGGAGATTTGAGTTTGTTGTCTCCTTCTGGTTGTATGTTTTGATCTTCTTTGTCACCAAAGTAAAATTCTATAGTCTGAATTTTTTTGTGCTGTTTGCTAACTTCCCCTGTAAATTACTTGACTTTTGAGCTCTTTGTCAAGTAGGACTCTGCTTCCAGAGTCTACCAGTGGAGCGTACACTGCCCCAAGCTTCAGGGATTATATGTAAGTTTTTTTCTGATATACCTCTAGACATCTGTAAATAATCAATTCATCTAAGGTGATATGAACAAAGGAGAGGTGTTTATTCCTCTCCTGGCCTGTACTACAGTCTGTGAGTGATCTCAAGCACTGTTTTCTGCCTTGAAACTGTAAGGAAAATTCCCTCTCCTCAGCCACCACAAGCTCTGCCACATCAGTGCTCCTCCTCACCCCAGGACTGCTACTGAAGACTGTGACTCAGATCCAAACAAGGCAAAGCAAGAGAATCCTGCCTCAGCACTAGCAGAGAGATCCTTGCAATCCCCTTGTGATCAACCACTTGATTTCCCCCACTGTCAGTGGATATGGAACTTCAGAAGCAGCTACTGCTACTCCTGCTGCCTCACCATCCCAGGCCAGGGCTGGACGGCACTTTTCTCTCACCCAGGGCTGACAGTTTTCCCATTGACCTTCTATGCTGTCTTTGGCATTTTTGGGTTGAAAAGTCTGGAAACCTTTAAAGTTGCCAGTGATTCAGTTCTGAGACCTCTTCTAACAAAAACTGTGCTGTTGTGGCTCCATGCTGGATTGCACTCCACTCTTCGCACAGTGTGTTTGCCATTTCCTGTCGATCTTCCATGTTGTCTTGGAGTGGAGGTTTGCTTCACTCTGTCATTTTGGGGGTTCTGTAGCTCTAAAATTTGTTTAGAATAATTTTTCACTGGACATCTTGCCACACAGAGAATAGGGGGAATGGGGTTGAGAGATAGGATGATGAAGGAGAGGGCAGGGTGGGAGGGAGGGGTTGATGGAAGTGCACACTTCTGTAGAGGGACAGGGACAGGGACAAGGACAGGGTAGAGAGTGGAACGGGGGGGGGGGAGGCACGTATAGGAAGGAGGGACATGTAGTCAGTCTCTTACAATGTGCCCACTGTGGAGAGGTTCTGCGTAATTACACATGTACAGCCTGTATTTGATGGCTTGTTCTTCCAGTGGGGGTGGCTGACAAGGGAGGAAGAGAAAGAATCTAGGATTTAAAGCTCTATAATCAAATGTTAAAAATATAT
>CM053582.1:63408962-63433200 GCA_028627135.1 Pseudochirops cupreus | reverse complement strand
TCCTCTGCCATATTGACTCTGCTCCTCCAGAAAAAGCATTCTCAAAAAACTTCTTTATGTGTAATCTGTCTCTCATTGAGAACTAGATGTTTTGCTCTTTTAAGCCAGAAGGGACCAGAAACCAATGGATCAACAGCTCACTCAACTCAGTTGTGGTACATTCTTTGTGATCCTATTTGGGGTCCTTTGCTCCACATTCATTTATTCTATTTTTAATATATAGAATACTGCAAGCATTCTGTTACAGTGTATAATAAAAAAGATGATTGTGCATGAAACTGTAAATCTGTTATGTACAATTTTGCTATTCCTTTTAAATGTATAACAAAAATATCACCTAAATTTTTTCTTCCTATTCCCTACTGCCCTAGAGATGACTGCCATTAGACACAAATAGGTATATCTATGTTAAATTATTTTTTACATACTTCTATTCATCATTTCTTTCTCTGTATGTAGAAAGTGTCTTTCATCATATGTCCTTCATATTTAATTTATAAATAAGAGTAAAAATGAGTTATTTGCAAAGACATTCTTAAAACAATATTGCTATTACTGTATACAATGATCTCTTGGTCTTGTTCATTTTGCTTTTATGTATTTCATACAAATCTTTGCATGTTTTTCTAAGATCACTGGGATTTTTTGGTAAAACTTACTAGAGTGGTTTGGCTCTAGCTGTCTTACATTAGCCTGTCTCTAGCTCATTTTACAAATGAGGAAACTGAGGCAAATGGCATTAAGTGATTTGGCCCAAGTCACACATCTATTAAGGGTCTGAAATTTGATTTAAACTCAGGTTTTCCTGAAATGAAGCTTGGTCCTATATCCACTGCACCACCTGGTTGCCCTTATGGATCAATGGATCAATAATGATACAAAAATATGGCATTTTGAAACTATTTTCCATGACCTGGTTGGTGTTTTTGCAATTATTTTTGCAATACAAAAATTGTTCAACATTACATAATTTCTTAGAATAATAAATTTATTGAAAAATGATTGTAATCACCATTATATCAATAGGCAGAAAAGGCCTCAGACATTCAGCATTCGTATTTAAAGTACTCAAATCATGGGTTTCAAAGGACCATTCCACAATAGCACCCAAAACATGATGGTTAAAGGAGAGCGAGCCTGACCAGAAAGGGGACCCACTAGAAGCTTTCCTCTGGGAAGAAACATGGATGCCCCAAGTCACTCACATTACTATTTCTTTGTGTGAACTATACTAGTAAGAGAAGAGAAAGTAGGGGAAGAGTGATGGGGAAGGGGAAGCAGAATTCTCTCTTATTTGCAGATCATATGTGGGTGAATTAGAGAACACCAAGTCTTCCACAGCTCATCTCAGCAGTGATCCCATGGGAACAGGTCCTTGTCCAGCCCTTTCATCTTCTCTTGGTGCAGGTTGTTGAATGTTTCCATCTGGGTCACTGTGAAGTCATTTTTCCAGTCTCCACAGATTCCTGCCACATGTGGAAAGGGGGTGACACACCCTGGAGACAGTTCCATTGTGATCATGCCCTTCACGGTGTTTTCCCTTCCTCCTTGCCCCAGGAAGGAGACATTGGGTGGACCTTTAGTGAGGTCTATTGCTGTGGTTAGGGTTAGGTGACCCACCCCTGAAACCAGTGAGTTCTTCCCTTCCCCATTCCTCATTCAGAGAGTGTGATTGTTGAATCAGCCTGGCCATTCTCTTTTCTCTTACTCCCTCACTTCTCACTTTTCCTCCACTACATGAAAGCCTAAGGGAGGTTTCCTTGGCTGCCTGGGCCTGCTCTCTCTGAATGGGTCATTGCAGAGGCATTTGGTGCTGTCTGTGGTGGAGATGGAGCAGATTCTTTGCCTTCTATCTGCTTTGTGATTCATTCCTCTGGTCCTACTTCTGGTTGCTTAGATTTCAGGAGCACAGAAGGGAACCCACCTACACAACCCCCTAATGACCCTAGACCATTCCTCCTCACCTTTTCTCATTATGCTTTTTTTGACTTCTTCTATATGTCTTAATGATTCAATTTTATTGTATTCTATCATGCATTTTTTCATGACTTGGAAGGAGGCATTCTCTACGACTGAGCTGATTTCTTCCTCACTCAGCCCCTTGCCTAGGAACTGGAAAGTCTTCTTGACACTGGCATTAAAATCCTAAGAAAAAGTACCAACCCAATGGTGGGAGATATAAGGGAGAAAGGACAACAGGAAAATGGAGGAACCAATAGTGAGAAGAACAGAGAAGAAAACTTTTTTTTCCTTTTTGAATAGTGTTAGAAAATATTACAGATTAGTAAATACATGCCAAGATGATAAACACTTTCATATGGGTTATATATGTCTTCCATGAATCTTGGTTTTTGACAGGGATGATTCCAAAGAGTCTGAAAGTGGAGAATATGACTTACAAAGGAACTAAGGAAGGTAGTCTAGACTGGATCGAAGTTTCTCAGGCATAAAATTCGAAGACAGAAGAGAAATCCTCCCAATGAGCAGGATAATGGGGTTTCCTCTAAAGAGAGGAGTTTTGATCTAGAAGGGAGAGTTTGCTCAGTAGATTCTACTTTGAGAAGCTTTGTACAGGAAATGGAAGTTAGAGAAATTTTAGGTGTAATGTGGTCTTATAATGTAATTGTCAGGACCATTAAAGGTCACCGTGAGCTAAGGTTGACTTCTGGTACTGAAGGTAACAGAAAGATTTATGTTGTGCGATGAGTGTGATATGAAGCAGCCTAAGGAAGATGAGGGCCATTGCTTGGAGTGGTTGGGACTGTAATAATGACCTATAGGGAACATGGAAATTTGGGTAATCTTTTCTGACTTTATATCTTTTTTTCTGTCAGAGAACAATCTTCATGACTGGAATCTGAAAATCAACTCAGCTGAGAAAACGATGCAAATGTCTTGTAACGGCCTGTATATATGTGGAGCACACACTTGAAAAGATTTTGCAGAGCTGCATGTGAGTGGTGAAGATGTGAATGGAAGGCTAATGTGAAGGATCTTGGGTGGTCATGAGAACAACTCAAAAATGGGATTGCCAGCTTTGGAGGGAGATCTGCTTCCCATTTCTAGAGGCTTTCAAACCTCACCTGGTTGAATAAGTGGTAGTGGCCTTGTTTTTTCCCTCCAAGTTGGTGGAGATGGCCATGGAGATGCTTTTCAGTGGCAGTTAGGGATTCTCTGCATTGCAGTATGGTAGAGGGAGTACTGACCACCCCTCAGGGAGGTCAACTGACCAAGCCAAAGGAAGCCCCAGCTCCAGGGACACAGAGACAGAAGGTGTGAAGGTGGGTGGGTGGGAACATGCAGATAACAACATGTGTGCCTGTGTACAGGGTACATATTCTGACATAGATAGAGAGCTGGGTGAGGTTAGACACTGTCATTTACCTTTCCTCTTAATCAGTGCTGACTGATTGAGTCTGCAGGCTCAAATGCAGGTCATCCCTGAGGGCAGGCACTAGGATAAGAGAGGCCTGGAAAAGGCTATTTGACAGAAAGTGTGACTTGCACTCAGGCTTCAGGAAAGCCAGGAGGCAAAAAGAGGGGAGAGGAGGATGATTCCACACATAGAGGAGTAGCCAGTGAAAAGGAAAAGACTTGGGAGATTGAATCACATGTATAAGGAACACTAAGTGTGAGCAAGGAAGGGGACAGGCATTTATTAAAAACCTACTATGCTCAGGCACAAGCTCAGGACTTTACAAATGTTAACTCATTAGATCTACATGACAACCCTGGATGGGTGTTATTAGCCCCATTTTACAATATTGGAAACTGAGGCAGACGGAGGTCAAATGAGCTGTTCAGGGTCGCACACCTGGTGTCTGAAGCCAAATCTGAACTAAGGTCTACCTGACCCCAGGTTCAGTACCCTGTACCACTGGCTGCCTGGTAGGCCAGTGTCCCCAGATGAAAGATTACATGGGGAGGGGTGAGATGTTGGAAGACTGGAAAGGGAGTAAGGTGCAAGATTGTAAAGGGCTTTGAATGTCTAAGTGAGGACTTTGTATTTTCTCTTTGAGGCAGAGGGGAGCCACTGGAGGTTGTTGGGTAGGCGGAAGGTGGGGTCGAATCTTAGTTTAATAAAATCCTTTTGTTGGCTGGATGGAGGATGGATTGGAGTGGGAGAGACTTGAGCCTCCCCATCTCTGCCAGGAGCTTATAGGAATATTACAGATGAGAGGTGATGTAAAGGCTTGTCACTCCTCCTCAATAAACTGTAATGGCTCCCTATCACCTACAGGATCTAATACAAAATCATTTATCATTCAAAGCCCTTTCACAGTCTCCCTCCCTCCTGCCTTTCAAATCGTCTTACACTTAACTCCCCAACATGTAACACTTGATCCAGTGACATGACCATCCTGCCTATTTCCCGCAAAGATCCTTCATCTCTTGGCTCTGGGCATTTTCTCTGACTGTTCCTCATGTGGGGAATGCTCTCCCTCTGCTGCTCTGACTCTTGACTAACTTCCTTGATTGGGCAGCCAGGTGGCACAGTGGATAGAGTGCTGGGCCTGAATTCAGGAAGATTCTGCTTCATGAGTTCAAATCAGGCCTCACACACTTACTACCTTTGTCACCCGGGCAAGTCCTGTGACCCTGCCTGCCTCAGTTCCTCATCTATAAAACGTACTGTAGAAAAAATGGCAACCCACTCCAGTAGCTTTCCAAAAAAAATACCAAACTGGGTCACAGAGAGTCAGACGTGACTGAAATGTCTGACCAACAAAACCCCAGGTCCTAGGGGAGCCCTCCCCAGCCTCTCTACCTTCCGGGGCCCTCCTCATGTTGAATGTCTCCAATTTACCACATACAAACTGCATGCATACTCGTATGTACTTAAAGGTGTAGATGACTCTGGGTACACCCCCATATAGAATTATTTACGTATTTCCCCCCCATTTAGACTGTGAGCTCCTTGAGGGCAGGGAGAGTCTTCTGCCTTTCTTTCTATTTCCAGTGCTTAGCTCAGTCTCTGACACATAATTAGTGCTTAATAAATGTTTGTAGATTGAGACAACAGGCAAACAACTATGTAGAAACACAATATATACAAGATCATAGGCAGTCATTGAGTGGGTGAAGCCACTAGTATTAATGAGGGTCCCTGGGAAAGATGGAAAAGAAATAGACAGGACGTTTGCCTGATGGAGTTCCTCATAGGTTATGAGCAAGAACTTCTTTGAATCTCTCCTGGACAGCTATCCTTTGACGTGGTCACACCAGGATCCAAAGAGCACTGAAAGGGAATTGGGAAGGACAGATGGGATCCGGGCATTTCTCCTTCACACATTCATAAAGGGCTTGCTGAACTTCAGATGCTGGCCAGAATGGAGTCCTGGACAGAGAAGAAAGTTCTGCCCTCACATGACTTAGTCTAGGGTAGGAGGGCATGATTTCCAGACACAAAGAAATGTCATGAAAGAGAAGGCTAGCTGGGAGAAGGGCCATGAGGAAGTCACAGGGTAAGCTTGGGCCAGGTACTAGCCTTAACCTGAGGGATGTTGGCAAAGTTAGTGGAACTTGATGAAGATGTCTAGTTGGCATCCCTGGAGAAGATGACATTAAATCTGCACCAAGGAGATGACTTGTATTTCAATCCAGGCCCTGAGATGCACTCTAGAGACTCTGTTCCCCAGAAACTGTATTGGTCTTCTATTCAAAAGACAGGTTCAAATGTGGGTCATCATCTTCAAAACAGGGGCTTTAATGATGTCAGGGAGAATGAGGAGGAAGAAGAGAAAGGGAAGAAGAAATGGGAGAAGGATCTGGTTCCACCATTCCCCCTCTCTCTCACCATTTCCTTGCAGGAAGTCTTCAAAAACTGATCAAAGCTTGGCCACGAAGGAAGGAATGATAACTCATTGTAGTAATAGTAAGAAGCTACCATAACATCCCTTGGATTCCTGGCCACGTAGATCATCTGAAATAAAAAATGGAACCATAAGAGGCTGGCCCATCCATTTTTCTTTCTCATGAAGCTCCTCCAAGAGGTTGCTCTTGGAGCTTCTGCTGCTCCTTGAATCTGCTGCTCTGCCTACTCCTTGTAGCCATCATGCTCAGCTCCATGCCTGGCATTTAGCAGGTGTTTAACAAATGTTTACTGATTGAGTGACTTGTGAGAAGAAAGGAGAATAATTATCAAAATAAACGGATGAGGATACTTTGGAACCCACTGAATAACACACTTTCATAAATGCCGAGATAATGGAAGAAGACATAGAGAATGTACACTTAAGCACAGAAGGAGCTTGGGGAACATGTTCAAGGAAAGTGGAGAGGACAGGACTAGTCAAAGGCAGCCCAAACATGCTGAGATCTTCAACCTCTCAGAAGAACTGGTTCACAGATGGCCCAGTGAGGGGAGTGTCCCACATAGATCCAAGAATTAACCTCTCCTCAGATGGGCCAGATATGAAGCTGGCCCTGCAGGAGTGAGTAGACACAGTGTGTGAGATTATCAACCTCCTTCTTTTTCCACCTTCAAACTGAGTCCTTCTGCTCCTCTTCCTTCACCTCAAATCCTCCCAAAACATTATAAAGCCTATCTGAACAACCTGAAAACTATTAAACCAATGTTCTTAGATGCTAGCCAATCTATGAGACAAACATGAGAATTTTACTTTGAACCCCATGAATATTTCACTAAAAAGGTTAGTGAGGCTGTGGAAAACTGTCACAACCAGGCGATTCAGATCTCTACTTCTCTCATGGGCTTTGTTACAGAAATGAATTGACTTGTACCAACCAGGAGACAAGATGTGTTTTGAAGTTTTATTGGAAAAGACTGGAATACAGTTAAGAATTTCCAGAAAGGACATTTTGATGTCCCTGTCTGCTTGTTGACAGATTATTGCATTTTAATGAGACATAGAGAACCGAAAAAAATTTAGACATTATGTTACCATTATTGTTTATCATGTGGGTGTGAAAAAGGCTAGTATTTTAAGAAAAAAAGAATACTCTCTTATACATCCATAAAAATGGCCTTTCAGCTTCTGTGTGAAGACCTCCAGGGAAGAAGACTCCACCAACTCCTGGGGAAGTCCATTCCATTCTGTGATGCTTCAATTGTTAGGAAGTGATTCCTGACATCTAGCCTCAATCAGCCTCTTTATGACTTCCCATCATTACTCCTGGTTCTTTCCTCTGGGACCAGACATCACAAACCAACCTTCTCCTCCTCTTCTGTCTCTCCTGAGTCCCTCCCTACTGCTCCTCATTTTCCAGAAAGCCTCTCAGTTCGTCCCAAATTTGCCCTTCTCCAATTCAATTTCTGGCCTTACAAAGCCATGCAAATCAGCTTCATACTTCCATCTTCTTCCCTTTTCCCTTCTCCATTTTCTCATGCTCTTGCAATTATTCTCCACAGGACTTTTGCCTTTCTTGCCAGAGGTAGAATTGACCAATGACATAGTCAGAGTTGACCATTAGGAAGATGATTAGGGCAGTGTGTAGAGGAGGGGGAGCAGAGAAATTTCTCCATCTGCCTCCTCCCTTCCCTTAATAACTATGGAATATGAACCAGCTCCTCTTCATCCCATCCTCCCTCCAACTCCTAGATTCCTGTTTCTTTCACTTGTTTTCCAGGGCCTTGTGGGCTCACCTTAGCCTTACTGGTGAAATAGGTCTTAGAGAAAAGCTGGATTGGGAGATGGGAAGTGAGAAGTTGTGGGTCTGTCTTATTCTTGATATATTCACTGAATTTTTTTGACTCTATCCAGGGAGAACATCTCCAGAGAGGGACAGACTTGACCCAAGTGGGGTCCCCTTTTGAGTCAATCAGGCCGAGAACATCTATCAACCAGTGGGTTCCTGCCTGAAATAAAAAAGATGAAAGAGTCTAATGAATATTTCTTTCACAGAATCACAGGCTCTCAGAGATAGGAGAGACCTCAAAAGAATCAATCCTGCCCATACTGGAACAAGCCAATAAAAGACTTCCAGGGAGGGAGGAAGGGAAGATTGTCTAGCTCTACTTGAGACAGTGCTACTTGTCCACAAGCCCTGACATGAAGCTCATATTTACCTGGCTGGTTGAATGGCCACACCAGAGAGTTATAAGTGATTGAACAAGCAACTCTTGGGCACTTACTGGATGCAGGGCACAGGGCTGAATGCCAAGGATTCAAAAGAAGCAAATGCACAGTCTTTTCCCTGCTAGAACTCATAGTTTAAGGAGAAAGACATGTAAATCATTCAGTTCATACAAGAGTCATGAGGAATGGAGGAAATAAAGTCTCAGTGAGTAAGGCATTGGCAAATGGGGCCTTACAGGAAGGCATTTGGACTTAATCATGAAGGAATCCAGGGAATCTAAGAAACAGAGGTGAGGAGAGATAAGCATAGGGAAGACAGCAGTGATGCATGAAATAATTCATTTGGACCTCTATTCTATTCCCATCAGTATTAATTAGTTTGCTATTATTCCTTAGGGTGTATGACAGAACAATGAGCTTAAGATTGAAAGTTAATTGATTAACTACAGAAAGCTAACTTAAGGTCCTCCAGCCTTATTTTTCCTTGTCATGGTGACCAAGAACAGTTTGGCAGAGGTGACTCAATTGGATGGAAAGTCCTCCAATTTACTTTTCTTCCTCCAGACCATTCTCTCCTCTCCAACATGAGCAGATGACCATTTTATGGCCCCTAATTCAGGGGAAATGACCCATGCTTCACCCAGTCTGAAACCCCCTGTTGACATACCATTTGTAGTTGATGTATCATTCTTGACCCTCAAAGCACAATCTATCGATTGATAAAATCCTGTATAGTGTATACCCTTAGAGTGTTCAGGTATGAAATCTGGTATCAATCCTTATAAAAATAAGGCCCTAGAAGAAGGGGGCATTTCAGATCATGAGGAAGATCAGAGGTCTGCTTCATTTGAGGAGACCCTGGACCTTTGATAAAGTACCATTGACTCAGAGCTCTGATTCAGTCTCTTTCATTTTAGGCTGGCCAATTTTAATATCCATAGTGTAAAGCTAGGGTTTCAGAGCTGTACCATGGTGAGACTTGCAAGAAATCAGCATGAGGTCCCTGATTTCTTATTGCTCCCAATCATGGCTTGGGGTGGACCATAGGATGAGCCTCTGTATTGCTTTCCTAGTAATTAGACCTACATGGAAATATTCATGAGAGATGTAAGAAAAAGGAACCTGCTATGGGTAAGTTTCATCACACACAGGGTAGGAAGAATAAGACAGAGATTTGCCGTAAAGATTGGAAGGGACTTCACAGGAGAGACAAGAAGGAAAAGGTTGTGGTTTTTTTTGCCTTCAGGGACATCATAAGCAAAGGCATGGAATAAGGGCAACATGGAGCATTTCTAGGATTGGGGCAATAGAAGTTTATAACATAGTATATGTAAAGGGACAGCTATGCTCTCTGTCCTGTGGGTCCAAGAATATAATCACATGGAGCCTGTGGTGGGAGGAGTTTGCTGAAGGGTGCAGAAGAGCCCACAAGAAACTGGGAGTCAGAGCAGATGGCACAGTAGGAGAGAGGGAGGGTGCAGACAAGGTGACAACTAGGCTTGTGAGTGTTTGTTTGTGGGAAGGCTAAAGTATGTTGTGGCTCCCTGCTGTGTTATGGTGTATTGACTTCTTTGGTGCTAAGAAGGATTTGACTTCCTGGTATTGGGATTTGGCTTTCTGGTTTGGGGATTCAATTTTCTGGTGTCTGAATAAATGTTTTGCTTCTGTCTTCTGTATGGAGAGTCTGTTGTATTTTGCAATTCAGAACTGTGCCAGTATGTTCATGGTTGCCATCTGTGCTATAAATATTACATTGGTGCTACATTTGGTGATGAAAATGGGATTGCAAAATATAAGCCCCCTATTTGGAGCCTGAAGGACTTTAGAGGAATAAATAGATGTCCCTGGATGGGAGGATTTGCATTATTTCTCTGTATTAAGAGAATGGTCTAAAAGTACAGGGCTCTGTGAAAACTGAGAAGTGAGACTACAGAAGGGAGAACCTTGAGATTTAGAAACATGCTTCCTAGGAATACTAAGAAAACCAGGAAAAGAACTGGCAGGAGTGTGTAGAAAAGAATGTGTTTTACTAACAAGTTACAATGTTATATGCAAAAACAGAGAGCTGAGCTGCTGGAAGATAAAACTCAAATGTAGAGGAAGTTAGCTGATTTTATGGGAAACTTTGTGAGTTACATCATTTGTGCTCTCCTTTAAAAGAACAAGCTGGGGGGTTTCAGGTAGCAGAAGAAATGGTTGTTGTGGGTTTGGCTCAGAAAAATAAGAAAACAATTATAAAAGGAATGTACATTCATCTCTGGCAGAGGTTGAGCCTGGTTTCCATAATGCCGACTTCCAGGAGAATTTGTGGGAAGAAAATGAAGCAACATTAGATGATAAAGCTATTATAAGAGCAGAAATTTATCCCATACTAAGAAGAAATCAGAAAAACCATGGGGGCCAAACAAGTTCAGGTAGATAATTGAGGATTTCACTCAATAGGAGGTTACTGATATATTAAACCAATGTACCCAAAGAATGGAAGAATCATTAGTGTATTGGATACTGAGAATCAGTGCTGAGGAGGCCTAAGGTGTATGGGTAGATAATGTGGGTTGCTAGAAATTTATAGGTAATAGTCAGAATCCTTTTGTACAGCAAGCTTTTAGGGATTATCATATGGTAGGAGGTAAAAATATCACCAGTCTGTTAGCTTTAGTAGCCGCTGGATACAATAAAATGAGCCTCATTGATTCATTGTGGTCTAGTGGAGGGAGGACTTACTTAGGGACTGTATGAGAAAGTTAAAGGAGGAGGTAATAAAGACAACAATCATGGTTGAAGATGCAAATATGTATCATGATATCTGTGTAGAGTTTCTTATGGAAATAGTGTCATGAAGTTGGTTCCTCCTGCTTATAGGTTTCTGACTCTACTAACTGCGAAGCTAGGTCACCCTCTTTTAGAGGTGTTGGATAAAATTTCACCATTGAGTTACTTTGGGAAATGGGAAAAAAGATAAATTTACTTGAGAGAGAAGAGCAAATAGCTAGTCAATTCAAAGTCACAATAGACTGAACTTTAAAAAATTGTTTACTGCTCTATTGAGAGCAATAGAAGATTTTGGAAGAATTGATGGTATTCCAACCAATGAATTGTACAAAATATATCAAGAAAAGGTACTTGATATTAGATGGAATAGAGTAGAAGTTCCCGCTACAGATCCTCCTGAATCTTTGCATCCAAGTTTGTCACAACTTCAGCGAGAATGGGAAATTGGCCAAGCAGCAGCTCAGATTAAAGAAGCACACAGATGTGACTATGGAACCCATATCAATTTGACCATATATTGGAAAAACAAGTCAAATACTGTGACTTGCGTGTTAATGGATACTGAGACAGAGACCTCCCTTATATAGGGTAACTTTTAATAATTTGAATATGGAACTCCAATTACCATCGCAGGACTGTGAAATATCAGTCAGACAAGTCAAACTAATGATGAAAACTAGACAAATACCTAAGAAAGAATGTAATTGTACCCATGCTTGAATACATCCTTGGAATAGATATATTAAGGAGTACAACTACAAATTTACCTGAAGGGAGATACCAATTTGCAGTAAGTAAGATTGGAAGTAATGCCATTTTAGTGGGAAAAATAAAAAATGGACCCAATCACTTTAACTGAAACTTCTGAAGTAATTATATTAAAGCAGTATTGTGTGCCAGGTGGGCAACATGAAATTATCAACACAATAAAGCAATATGTTGAGGCAACGGTGTAAGTCCCTACAACCACTCAGTGAAATAATCCTGTCTGGCCAGTATGAAAGTCAGATGGGACGTGGAGAATGACAGCGGATTTTAGACAATTCAATGAGGTGACTCCTCCTTTGTGTGCTGCTGCTCCTGATACCGTCACTTTACTAGAAAGAATCAAGAGTTTGGATAGGACTTACTATGTAATTTTTGATTTAGCCAATAGTGATTGATTTACCACACTGATAGATTCTAAACAATGAATCCAGTTTGCTTTCACTTGGCAGGTCAGACAATATATTTTATCCAATTGCCACAAGGATATCTGCATAGTCCTACTATTTGTCATAGGATTGTACCTGAACATTTGGGTGAATTAGAGCTACCTTGTGTACAACTTATTCACTATAGAGAAGATAGTATGATACAGGGAGGAAATGTAAAAGAAGTGGAGAGGAGTTTGACGCTTTTAATTGAGCAAAGGGTGGGAAATTATCCTTACAAAGATTCAAGTACAAGCTCATACCAAAAAATTTTGCGGTATACAATGGAATAAAGGGTTTGAAGCTGCAAGCTTGGTAAAAGATTCAGGATTTTCCTATACCTGTCAATAAGAAAGAGATCCAAAAGTTCATAGGATTATTTAAATATTTGAGGCACCACATTCCACATCTTGGACAGATTTTGAAACCCTTATATAAAGATACTTGGGAGAAATATGAATTCGGTTGGGGACTTGAGCAAAGTAAAGCTTTTGAAGAAACCAAGGCTACCATACAATTGGCCCTAGATTTTTGGTCTATGCAAAATGGTCCAGTGGAATTACAAGTGACTGGACAGGATGATTATGCAAACGGGAGTTTATGGCAAAAACAACAAAGCTGAAATGTACCCTTGGGATTTTGGTCTAGGAAACTTCCCTCATCTGCAGTTGAATAAACCTCTTTTGAAAAGCAATTGTAAGCTGCATATTGGACTTTGGTAGAGACTTAACACCTGACTCTGGGCCATGAAGTAATATTAAGGCTTAGAGTCCCAATTATGACCTGGGTGATGAGTACCCCACCTTCTCACAGAACTGAACATGTAAAAGAGGCTAGCATCATAAAATGTAAATGGTATAATCAAAATAGATCCAAAACAGGCAAAAGTAGAGTTTCCGCTCTAGGTGAATCTACAGCAAACATAGATACTGAGGGAAATGATACATGCCCTGAACCAAAGCAACAGTTGGTAAAAGTCCTCAATAAAATGGTTTAAAGGATATGATGGGTTGACTGAAGAACAGGTGGAAGTAGTCAACATGCTGAACTTATGGTAGCACATGAAGCCATTAAAACAGAATGTGGAAGACAGTGTTATATATTCACTGATTCATGGGTGATAGCTAATGGGTTAGCTACATGGATGCCCATGTGGAAAAATCAAACTTGGGAAATTAATGTCAAGCAAATCTGGGGCAAAGAATTATGGAAAGATATATGGCACATGTCATTGGTTACTAATTTGTGAGATTTTCATGTGGATGCTCACTTGGCCCTCACCAAAATAGAATGTGAGTACAATGCACATGCTGATCAACTAGCAAAGATTGTTACTCAACATATTGTTCCTATTCTAACTCCAACTGATGATCTGGCATTAGCAAAATAGGTCCATAAAACAGCCAGAAATTTAGGAATCCACGCCACACACTGGTGGGCACAAGATCAAGGTATTAGTATCTCATATTCATTGTTAAAACAAGTAGCAGAGGAATGTCATATGTGTCAACAAGAAAAGGAACAAACTGTTCCTCTGGTAGTAACTGGAAAGGTAGCAAGGGGAAAAACTCCAGTCCATATTTGGTAAATAGATTATATTGGTCCCCTACCCCAAGATCAAGGATGCAAATTTACATGTACCTGTGTTGACACCTATCCAGGTGTACTAGTGGCTTGTCCTCATAAGAATGTGACCCAGAAAAACACCTATAGAGTGAATATATCATATTCCACATTATCCACAAGTATCTGGCTTAATTGAAAGACAGAATGGATTACTAAAATAACAATTAAGAAAGTTAAGTTGTAATAGTTTGTATCAACTTTGGAAAGATGATTTCTTCACTCTTTTATGTAATTTGAATTAATAGACCATTGGGAGGAAGTACACCTCTAGCCAGAATGATGACCCCAAATCAGCTAATTAGAAAACAGCAAATACATAAGATCCCAAATATTGAGTGTTGATCTGTGAGGCCAGATGTCCCTGCACCGTATCTAGGAACACCTGGTTCAACAGGCTATGATTTACACAATTTAGAGAAATTATGGTTGGATAGAAAAGAAATAAGAAAACCCTCTACTAGAATATATATGAGTATCCCTAAAAATCATTTTGAACCTATATTACCTAAATCAGGATTAGAAGCCTTAGGAATACATGTATTGAATGGAGTATTCGATTCTAATTGTCAAGGAGAAAATATTGTGGCATTCTAAAATTTGGGTGAAGAACCCATTCAGTTTTGTAAAAGTGACAGAATAGTTCAAGTGATAATTATTCCTTGTGAAATAATCCCTCTTGTGAAAACTGTCTCTCCTTCCAAAAGAGCTATCAGGGGAATTGAAGGGTTTGGTTCTACTGATAGAATAAAATTGGGAGTTAAAGTATGGATAAAGCAGAAGCCAGATGATGTTCCAAAGGTTGCAGAGATTACAGCACATGGGAAAGATAATACCATAACTGCTGTTTATTTAGGAGAACATGATTAACAAATTGTACTCTAACTTCATATATTCTACCTTCAATGAGGCTATGATAGAGGGTTCATGGATTCCAGAATCACAGACCCTATATTTGTTTCTTTTTGACTTTTTGTCTGTTAAACTTGTTTGCTAGATTTGTTTCCTGTAGGCTTAGTGCCCTCCACCTGCAGATGTGCAATTGCTTAAGTCTGATGACACCCTCATGTACACAACTATGATGTGTCATACTTGGACCTGGCATTAACCAAGCTCCAGATGTCAGCAAAAGAACTGACCTCCCGAATGGGACCTCTTGTGGCAGGGACAGGTCTTTGTCCAATTTCAGCAGCAGGTAGCTATAATGGGGACCTTCTCCTCTTACGTCAAGATTTTGAACACCATTCATTTGAAGGGGAAATGAGGGGTTGATTGTGTTCAAGCCCCATGCTAAGATATTGTTTTATAGGCTTACTTTCTGTTATCCCTGTTATATTGTTGTAAAGTTCTATTGATACAAGTTAACACTAAACTCCCATTAACCTATATAATGAAATGTATTCTTAATGTATTTTTGCTATGTAATTGGCATGAAAGATCTTGGAGCTGCATATAATGGTAATGGGAATTTGATGATTTTCCCTGCCCCTAATAGGCTGAATGTAATCACATGGAGCCTATGGTAGCAGGAGCTTGATGAAGGGTGGAGCAGAGCCCACAGAAAGCTGGGAATCAAAGCAATTTTAGCTGGAAGGAGGAGAGGACACGGCCAAGGAGATAGTTCCACCTGTGTGTGTTTGTTTGTAGGAAGACTAAAGGATGATGTGGTTCCCTGCTGTGTTATAGTACATTAACTGTGCCAACATATTCATAGTTGCCATCAGTGCTGTGAATATGGCATTGGAACCAAAGAGTGGGGTGTTCAATTGGGTAGGTCCATATATGATGGAATAATGTGTCCATATTTGAAAACTGCATTTTCTTGCTGAGGGCATCCCCTTGTCCGCTCTTTACACATGACTGTTTTCTGGAGTTATTCAAATAATGTGGAGTCATGTGGCATTTCTCTCCCAAAGTAATTGTATTTAGACAACTGTGAGTGCTTTCTCCATCTGGATCCATTGTTGATGGCTTTTTCTGAGCACTGCTAGATTTTTCTGCCCTTTCTATGAAATGAACTCAAGGTTGTCCCCTTCCACATGAGTTCCATTCAAAGTTGTTCTCTGAGTAAAACCTATATCAGCATCTAATGAGTCAGAGTGTGATTATGGGGGCAAATCCTCGAAGATTTTCTTTCTGAGAAAGCTCAGAGATGGGAGGGCTGAATCCCAGGTAAGGTTAACAATGCCAGGTGGTCCACAGTGGAGCAGGAGATCCTGACAAGTTGTAAATTCCCCATCAGTTGGGGAGGGAAAGCTCTGCCTGGATTGACATGTTCTCAGATATCATATGTGTTTTTAGGGATGCCTGCTCACCTAAGGACACCCTTAGATGACTCGTAATGTTCTTTTACTTGAGTCTGTGACTAGCTCCCCATGTCCTCCATCCTACTGATACTCCCAGTAGAAGGAAAGAAGGGATTAGACTTAGAAGGGAGAGAGGAAAACAAGGGTGAGAAAGGAGGTTGAGACATGGATATAAAAGTAGTGGGGCAGCTTTGTATCCTTGAGAGAGGTTCTTTATTTCAAACCCTGCCTGAGACTGTCATAGTCCCTTCAGTTCCCTGGGCCAGAGTTGTTCTTTTTTCACTTCTGAACTAAGGATGATACTTGCAGCATGCACCTCAAAGGTTTGTTGGGAGACCTGAAGGTACATGGTGGTCTTAAAACATAGAAAAATGGAATTGTCATTAGATTAAGAACAGCCTTCCTGGGAAACTCTGCTGTCTCTCCTAGAGCCCTTGGCTCCAAGTCTTTCTTGTTAACTTGACAATAACTCTACCTCTGTGACTTACCAATCATTGTTCTGAAGCTCAGTGCTGCCATTTTCTCTAATGCTTTCCTTGTGGTACAATTCATTGTTGCCCTGGAAAAGGAGCACAAATCCTGCCTGGCCCCACTGAAGTGTCCTGATCACTTCTTCCTTCAAAGAGGACTTGGGACACAATGGTAAGATCATTGTGTCAGGGTTACAGTTCTATGTCTATGTTTTGATAGCCTTATGACTTCTGGTTAGTTCCTTCCCTTCTAGGGGCCCAGGGATTCTATTTATACCTGGTATTCTTTATCTGGAGTCCATGGACCTAGAGAATAGACAGTAGAAATTTCAGGAGATCCATGAACTTGAGGGGGTTTGAATTACAATTTTATTTCCATTAACTTCTTACTGAAATTTTGCACTTCCTTCAATTATTTAAAAATCTTGTTGTGATAAGAAGCCTATCTGCTTCAGCAAATTGACTGTCAAAGTGGGACATGACACACTAAAGGCTTTGAATCTTGGCTCTCCAATGAGGAACCTGGGCCAGCTGGAGTCTCAAGTCCTTTCCTTCTCTCTAGTCTATGGCCAAGCATGTAGAGGAACAGCAAAAATCTCTTATTTTCTAGCCATCTTCCCCACACCGTCTTGCCCACCCTGTTCTTTACTTGACTTGGGGTAGGTCACTATAGTCACATCTTTGTCCCAAACCTCAAACTCATCCCCATATCCTTTTGATTTTATCTACATTGTGGACTTTGGGAAAGAAGGGTATCCCCTTCAAAAACTTGAATTTGTTGGGATTCTCCATACAGGTAGATCTCTTGTGGCTGGGTGAGTGCTCTCTTCTGGATCACTCTCACTGCTGCTCCTGCTTCCTTGGCTCTGCCCAACTTCTAGGGAACTCCAGACCTGTTTAACACCAAGAGGTCAGAGTGAGATCATTAAGAAGCTTTGTAGGCTGGAATGTGTTTCGTAAGGATAGACAAGGTCAAAGAATCTGAATCTCTGACTTCTTCTGGCACAAGGAACAACTAAGCATGAACACACAAAAAAAAGAACAACAAATTTTAGCTCAATGACAACACTGCTCTGTCTCAATTTGCATGGCATGCATGTATCTTCAAGACTACTGGAGTACTGTCAAGAAGAAGAGAGGTTGGGCAGGCTTAGTTTGGCTGCAGGGACAGAGTGGGACAGGCAAGAAAGGTTGATTTGCAGTGGATGTCCAGAAAAACTTTCTAATGACTAGAACTATGACTTTTGCTTATCATTGATAAGAAAGCATCATTGATTATCTTTTCAAAGAAATAGATCCTGCAAAGATATAGCAAGAGGAAAAGTACAACCACATTCCCCCTGACCTGGGACACACTCTCCCTTCTATAACCCTAAGACATTGGGGGAGTGGGTTCAATGTTACCTTTGCTGTCACTTACATTTCCTACCACCAGGTTCACTTCTTTTTTGTTGTTGTTTTACTTTATTTTTTTATGTTTTACTTAACTTATTGTTAGTTTTCAACATTCATTTCCACAAGATTTTGAGTTACAATTTTTTTTCTCCCCATCTTTCCCCTGGCCCCCACTCCAAAATAGCAAGGCTACTGAGTATCCCTTCCCCCAATCTGTTCTGTCTTATATCCTCCCCCTTGACCCCCCTAACTTTCTAGTAGGGCAAGATGGTTTTCTATATCCTAGTACTTACATATCTTACTTCCCAATTGCATGTAAAAAACAATTTTTAAACATTTGTTTTTAAAACTTTGAGTTCCAAATATTTTCCCCTTCTTCCCTCCTCACTCACCCCTACTGGGAAGATTAGCAATTCAATATAGATGTGTAGTTACCCAAATCATTTCCATAGTAGTTATATTGTGAAAGACTATTTCCTTCCATGCTATCTCACTCCTCACTTATTCTATCTTCTCCTTTGACCCTTTCCTTTTCAAAAATGTTTTCTTCTAACTGTCCTCTCTCCCAATCTGTCCTCTCTTCTATCCTCCCTACTCTTACCCCCTATCCCTCTATTTTCCTGTAGGGTAAGTACCCAATTGAGTGTGTATGTTATTCCCTCCTTAGGCCAAATTCAATAAGAATCAAGTTGTCTCATTCCCTTTCACCTTCCAGCTCTTCCTCTCCATTGTAACAGTTTTCTCTTGCCTCTTTTATGTGAGATAATTTACCCTAATCTATTTCTCCCATTCTTCTTCTCCCAATAAATTCTTCTCTCACATTTGAATTTTATCTTTTAGAGATCATCCCTTCTTATTCAACTCATCCTGTGCCCTCTGTCTATGCATACATGAACATACAAATGCCCACAATCACATATATTTATACACAAATACATCCTCCAATACATACACATATATGGATATATACATATACATACATATATATATACATATATATACATACACACACATATATATGAGTTACAATGATCATTTTTCCATGTAGGAATGTAAATAGTTCAACTTTAATAAGTTCCTTATGATTTCTTTTTCCTATTTACCATCTCATACTTTTCTTGCTTCTTGTATTTGAAAGTCAAATTTTCTGTTAAGCTCAGGTTTTTTTTTTTCTTATCAAGAATGCTCAAAAGTCCTCTATTTAATTGAATGACCATATTTTCGCCAGTAACATTATGCTCAGTTTTGCTGGGTAGGTGATTCTTCGTTTTAGTCCTAGCTCCTTTGACCTCTGGAATATTATATTCCAAGCCCTCAGATCCCTTATGTAGAATCTGCTAGGTCTTGTGTTTTCTGATTGTGTTTCCACAATACTCAAATTGTTTCTTCCTGACTGCTTGCAATATTTTCTCCTCGACCTGGGAACTCTGGAATTTGGCTGTAATATTCCTAGGAGTTTTCTTTTTGGGATCTCTGTCAAGAGGCAATCAGTGAATTTTTTTCCATTTCTATTTTGCCTTCTGGTTTTAGAGTATCAGGGCAATTTTGTTTGGTAATTTTTTGAAAGATGGTGTCTGGACTCTTTTTTTGATCATGGCTTTCAGGCAGACCAATAATTTTTAAATTATCTCTCCCGGATCTATTTTCTAGGTCAGTGGTTTTTCCAATGAGCTATTTCATTTTGCCTTCTATTTTTTCATTTGTTTGGATCTGTTTTATGGTATCTTGATGTCTTATAAAGTCATTAGCTTCTAGTTGCTCCAGTCTAACTTGGAAGGAGTTATTCTATTCAGTCAGTTTTTGAAATTCTCTTTCCATCTGGCAAATTTGGCTTTTTAAAGCATGCTTCTCATTGGCTTTTTGGACCTCTTTTGCCATTTGAGTTAGTCTATTTTTTAAGGTGTTATTTTCTTCAACATATTTTTGGGTCTTCTTTAGCAGGCTATTGACTTGCTTTTCATGATTTTCTTGATCATTTTCATTTCTCTTCCCAATTTTTCCTCCCCTTCTCTTACTTAAGTTTCAAAGTCCTTCTTGAGCTCCTTCATGGCCTGTAACTAGTTTATATTTTTCTTGGAGGCTTTTGATGCAGGAGTTCTGACTTTGCTGTCTTCTGGCTCCATGCCTTTATTCGTTTTGTTCCCCAAAAAGGATTCTATGGTCTGTTTGTGCTTCCATGGCTTGCTCATATTAGCAGCCAGTTACTTGACTTTTGAACTCTTTGCCACAGTAGAACTCTGCTTCCAGAATGGAGAGGGCTATGTCCCAAGTCACTGGGGTTTTTTGCAGCTGCCAGAGCTGTTAGATAGACTCCTTTTCTACAACTCTGGCTCACTGGTCACACACCCCAGGACCACCACCCAAGGCCACAATGTGGATCAAAGCAAGAGTGATTACCCTCTGAATGGATCGCTTGGTCCTCTTACAGTCTACAGGCCACCATCTCCAGGAGCAGCCATGTGGTAGCAGCTGCAGTCACCATGCCTCACAGCTTCTTGCTTGTGAGAAGCAAATTTCCACACTGACCTTCTACTTTTTCTTTGGCATTTCTGGATTGAGAAGTCTGGAAACTTCTACAGCTGCTGTAGATTTACTCTCATGAAGTCTGCTCCAGCCACAGCTGGTCAGGGACGCCTTGGGGCTAAAACTGTGACTCAGTAGGGACTGGGCTCTGCTCCCTGTATGCTACGATGGACCCTTCCTGCCGGCTTGTTGGACTTTCTTCACTGAGGCATTTGTTTTTCTCTCTTACTTTGTGGGTTCTGTAGCTCTAAAGTCTGTTTAGAGTAATTTTTTTACATGTGTTGGAGAAGGTGGAATCCAGAGCCATGCAGAAGTCCTATTTCTACTTCCCAGGTTCACTTCTAAATGTGGCAGAGCTAATGGGTAAAGCCATTTAGCAACAGAAATTCCTGTGCTCTACCCATCTTCCTGGAGGGACTCTCTTTTACCACCTAACCCATAACTCTGGACAAAGGGCAATTATATGACCCTATACCCTCAAATTAAGTTGCAATGAGAGTCCAGGAAGAGGCAAGATACCACTTTTCTATCATCTTCTTGTGAGGGGCTGCTCTGGGGAACTTGGAGCTGTGTTGTTGTTGGTCTTTTATTTTAGAAGAAGACCAATAACAGCCCAGGATGATGCCCTGATTTGTATAAGAATTGGATTTACATGGGGCAGACTCACACCAAAGTATGAGCCTCACTTTTCTTCCAGAGTCATCTAAGTGGAGTGGTAAGACTACAGTCAGGGTGACTGAGATGCCCTAGCAGCAGTAGATGCCCTGGGCCTCTTCAATTTCTGCCCAATCTTTCAAATGCTCTGTAGACCCTGTTTCATACAGCTTCAGGGCCAGTGTAACAAATTGTTCTAATTCATCCATTCTACTCAGGGAACTCTTCACATGCATGGGGTAGACACCCTCTAACTCACCAATGGATCTGAGGACCATGGATAATACTGAACCTGGCTTACCTCATCTCCCAAGACAATTTACCAAAGATGTGCTCATTGTGCAGGATACAGCTTCTTAGAGCCACAGGTGAGAGTTGGGTGAATCAGATGGATAGTTGGGGGAGATGAGTAGCCTTGAAAAGAGTTTAGCCAGCCCTCATCCCAGAGGAGCTAGTCATACTGAACATCCCATACAACCCAAAAAGGTAAGTGTCTGAGGCCAGACTTGAACTCAACTCTTCCTGACCAGCACTCTAAAAACTGGTCTACCTAGCTGCTGTAGAGCTCTGGAAGTCTACTGGTCACTCATTTTGTCCATTCATCTCCGTTCAGCCTGGTCTCTGAACAGGGTCCTCCAGAAGCATGAGCATTGCAGGCCCAGGAGGAGAGATCAATAAACCTTCTACTTATTCCAGTCTTCCAGGCCTGAATGTAGCCTGTTCTGGGCCCTATTTGAAAGAGCCAGACCTGACCTGTGAGCATTTCCTCTCAAAGTCTGAAATATATTTCTTGTTTTTTTTGTCCTTGACAGCTGGAGGACTGGCTTAATGACCAATCAAACAGATACACCTGCATCAGAGGCAAAGCAATGACTCTTCCAAGGGTTTCTACCTCTCATCCTGAGTTCATCTGCCTACGACTTGGGAGAGGCCACAGTTTTCATTCAGATTAATAGTAAAAACAGTAAGTTCTCAATAAATAACAATTAGTACCAAAAGGTTTCATTTGGTTATTTTTTGTTCTTTGTTTAACACATTCTGATGGAAAATATCCATCACTAGACAGGAAGAAAATGATCACATTCTGGTGATTTTCTTGTAAAATAAATAAATGCGTGATACTTCACTGAAAACTCAGAAGGACACAGGTTATAGTTAGCCTGGAGAGCTTAAGGTACTGCTTAATATCAACCCCCAGGGTCAAAGGGGAAATCTTTAAAACTGGGGCCTGCTGAATCAAGCTGGATTCACTGGTATAACTTGGACATAGCCTAGAGGAAGAACAATTGATCCTGTTTCTTTCTGTAGATTCCTTAATCAGTCAGACAACACACCATCTGAAGCATTTCACTATGCATAAGGCAAATCTTAAAGCCTGTGAGTGTGTGTGTTTGTGTGTGTGTGAATGTGTGTGAGTCTTCATGTAAGTGTATGTGTGTGTCAGTGGGAGTCTTTGTGTGTATCAATACTCAATCATTCAATCAATTCACAATACAATAATCAGTTTTCCACCCATGGGGCAACCATTAACTTAATCAGTCACTAATCTAGAGCACAGTCCCACCTGAACCATGGTTTTAGCACCAGGGCAGCCCCAGTGAGCCATGGCTGGACAGGACTTCATGTGAGTAAATCTTCAGCAGCTGTAGAAGTTTCCAGACTTCTCACTCCACAAATGCCAAAGAAAAAATAAAGGTCAGTGTAGAAATTTGTTGGTCTAGAGAGAGATAGAAGAGCACTGTCTGGCTGCTGCCCCCAGAGCGAGAAGCAGCAGAGGCATGGTGGCTGCAACTGCTGCCATGTGGCTGCTTCTGGAGTTCCTGGCTTGCAGATTGTAGGGAGACCAAGCCATCCATTCAGAAAGTAACTGTTCTTTTTTTGACCTGCTTGGATCTAGATAGCAGTCTGGGGTGGTGGTCCTGGGGTGGGTGACCAGTGAGCCAGAGTTGTAGAGAAGGAGTCCATCTAAGAGCTCTGGCAGCTGCAAAAAATACCAGTGATTTGGGACATAGTGCTTTCCATTCTGGAAGCAGAGTTCTATTGTGGTAAAGAGCTGAGAAGTCAAGTAATTAGCTGCTAATATGAGCAAGCCATGGAAGCACAAACAGACCATAGCATCCTTTTTGGGGGACAAAACGGATGAAGGCATGGAGCCAGAGGAAGACAGTGAAGTCAGAACTCCTGCATCAAAAGCCTCCAAGAAAAATATAAACTAGTTACAGACCATTAAGGAGCTCAAGAAGGACTTTGAAAATCAAGTAAGAGGGGGCAGAGTCAAGATGATGGCATACGAGCAGGAGAACTCCGCAAGTTCCCACCATAACTATCTCAAATACCTATAAAATATGACTGTAAACAAATTTTAGAGCTCCATAACCCACAAAATGACAGAGTAACAAAGCTCCCACTGAAGGCAGCCTGGCAGGAAGACAGGAAGGGTTCATCACAGTATGCTGGGAGCAGAGCCCAGCTCCATGCAGTTTTAGCTCCAGGGTGTCCAGGAGAAACTGCAGCTGGAGCTTTTAGGAGAGTAGATCACTCACAGCTGTGGTGGTTTCCAGAATTCACAACCCATAAGAGCTAAGGAAAAAGGGAAAGGTTAGTGGAACTTGGCTGAATTTGGGGGACAGGTTCTGGCCAACCACCTCCAGAGTTAGAAGTGGTTTGAAGCAGTGGCCCTGCAGCTGCCTTCACATGGCTGCTTCAGAGCTCCTGGCCTGCAGATTGCAGGAGGGCCAAGCAATCATTCAGAAGCTAAGTGCTTTTGCCTTGACCTGCCTGGATTGGGATCATGGTCTTGGGTGGTGGTCCTGAGGTGTGTGACCAGTGAGCCAAAGCTGGTGGGGGCTGCAAAGAGGCAGCCTCCTAATAGCTCCAGCAGCTGAGAAAACCCCAGTGATTTGGGAGAGAGCTTTCCCCTCTAAGAGCAGAGTTCTACTGAGCCCAAAAGTCAAGTAATTGACTGACAATATGAGCAGGCAAAGGAAGCAAAGAAAGCTCAGCAATTCAACTTTAGATTCCTTTTTTGGAGACAAAAAGTATCAAAGCATGAAATGGGAGGAAGACAACACAGTCAGAACTCCTGCCCCAAAAGCTTCCAAGAAATATGTAAACTGCTTACAGGCCATAGAGGAGCTTAAGAAGGATTTTGAAAACCAAATGAGAGAAGTGGAAGAAAAATTGGGAAGAGAAATAAGAATGCTGCCAGAAAATCATGAAAAGAGAGTCAACAACCTGACTGAAGAAATTAACACCTTAAAAAA
>CM053582.1:63375807-63408462 GCA_028627135.1 Pseudochirops cupreus | reverse complement strand
ATACACAGGCACTGTGTTAGGGAGATCCATCCTGCCCTACTGGAAAGTCAGAGGGGCAATGGGGAAGGATATAGGAGAGAATAGATTAGGGGAGGGGTTATACAATGGGATGGCTGTTTTGGGGTGGTGAGTAGGGGAAAGATGGGGAGAAAATTTGTAACTCAAAATCTCGTGGAAATGAATGATGTAAACTAAAATAAATAGAAGTTTAAAAAAAAGAAAAAAGAAACAGAAAGGTAGATCAACAGAACAGACAAAATTTACAGCAGCAGATAAATAAAATAACCTTATAGTTGATGAGTATAGACTTAAGGTTTTCAGATAAGAATTCATTATTTGTCAAAAATCGTGGGGAAAATTGGAAATCGGTATGGCAGAAACTGGACATAGATCAATATCTTGCTCAAGGTTCAGGAAACCTGTGTCGGGTCACATTTGGCCTTCTAAGTCCTTAAGTGCAGCCCTTTGACTCCATCTAGGTTTTACCAAACACGTTCTTCCTACACACCTCTGCCATAAAGCCCAAAGAGGGCAGAATTTTAAAATAATTTGCTCCCCCCTCGACAAAATTATACTTTTTCTAAGAGTTACTGGTCTTGCAGCTTACCTTAATTCCTCTATATTAAGCTCTGTTCAACAGCTCCAAAGCTCTCTTGGACAGAACACTACCACCAGAACTCTAGGGCTCTTTTATGGGAAGTCTTGCACGAGACTTTAGACTATGACTATTTCATCACAGCAAGACGGAAATAGGTCAACTGTGTAGGAAGGATCTCAGCTTAATGTGGGATTGAGTGTGATACTGAAAAAAAAATTCTCTTGCAAAAGCAGGAGACAGGTTAGTAAAAACATTAGGGAAGGAAAGCTCTCCCAAAAAATAGTTTTTGTGGTTTTCCAGATTTTTCTGAAATCACCCTGTTTGTCATTTCTTATAGCCTCATAAAATTCCAATACAATAATACACCACAGCATTGCTTCAGTTTCCAATTCTTAGACAGCACAAAAAATGCCACTATAAACATTTTAGAGCATAGAGGTTCTTTTCCTTTTTCACTAATTATCTTTGGAAATACACTGAGTAGTGGTATTGCTGGGTCAAAAGATATAGGCAGTTTAATAATTCTTTGGACATAACTCCAGATGGCTCTCCACAATGGTGGATCAGTTCACCATTCCAGCAACAATGAATTAGTGTCCCAATTCTTCCATGTGCCCTCCAACATTTGTCACTTTCATCTTCTTTGATATTAGCCACCGTAGTAGACATAAAAGATGCATCAAAGTTGTTTTAATTTGCAATTCTCTAGTCAATAACAAATTAGAGCACTTTTTTCATATGATTGTAAACTGTTTTGATTTTTTCCCTGGAAAACTGCCCACTTATATCCTTTGCCCATTTATGATTTGGGGACTGATTCCTTTTCTTATAGATTTGACAAAGTTCTTTATGTATTCATAATGACAAGCAAAATGGGTTATTTTGCTGTTTTTCTGGATTGAGTTTTAGCTAATCAAGTGCCTTTTAGCCTTGTCTTTGATTACATCAAGAGTCTTTGATTTGAAACAATATACATTATATTGACCTTAATAGGCTTAAGGTAATTTGAAGATCTTCCCTGCCCTTAAAAGCCATAAGGGAATTCGAAGATCTCTCCTATCCCTTAATAAGTGGTATATAATCACATGGGAGCCCATGGTGGCAGGAGCTTACAAAAAGGGAGGAACAGGAAGGAGCAGATAAGAACAAGAGCAGAGCTGGGAGCAGGCAGAACTGAGAGAGAGAATGTTTTTGATGTTGGTGCCCTGTCTGTTGATCTGTGTTGATTTCTCAGACAGAATCCCTCTCTGATGTTCTGTGTTGATTTCTCAGACAAAAGCCCTGTCTGTTGTTCTGTATTGATTTCTTGGGGAGGAAGTGAACTGAGATGATAGTGATGGTAATGAATGCAAATATTGTTGTAGCCCTGTTAAACTTAGTTTTCCTAAAAAAGAAACTGCAAAGAGCTTGGAGTGGAGCGGTCCCCCTGAGATGAGATATGAATCAGTGATAAGGTGCAGGCTCTGGGAACCCACTTGAATTCTGATTGGATCTTCCTATCTGATGAGGCATTTGCATGAGACCATAAGCCTTTCAAACCTGGGGCTTGGCAGTGCTCCCACTTTCTCCATTTCCCTTGCCGAGCCCTGGGCAAGCATTGAGGTCGAAGGTAAGGTTATCCAATTTCTGATCAACACAAGAGCTACGTTCTCTATTTTAATTAGTTATTCTGGCCCTACTTGGCTCTTGACCCATTGGGTCATGGGCGTGGAAGGGAAAACTAAGGGATGTTGTGAGACATACCCCCTCCCCTGCCTATTTGAGGATCTGTTGCTTGAACACTCCTTCCTTATTATCTCCTCTTGCCCTGTCCTCTTGTTGGGAAGAGACCTGTTGGTGAAATAGGGAAGTTAATTTTTTCTAGTTAAGCCTCCCAGATCTCCCCATGTTCCCTCAGGAATGTGGAAGATAGTTGAGTCAATTGTTTAAGATCAAGAAATTCCTGGGTGAGCTATTTCTGCCATCCCAGCATTTGTTTTTGACTCCTAGATCCTAAAATGTCCCCCATCATGGTCTATATCCATTTAAACCCAAGGCCTGGGACAGACTGCAAACATTAATTGCTACTCAAGGCCCTGACTCATTATGTCTAGAGTGGGGCCCAGACCACCAAGTGAATGCTTTTGATACTTTGAAAACTATTAGATTCTGTGGCTGCTATTGCTTTCCATGTGCTAAACGTCCATGGAGCAATTTGGAAAGGAAAGGGATATCTGACAGCATTTTGGCCTGGCCATAGTCATCTTTAATTCCAACCAGGGAAATTGTCTTTTCTCATTTTTTTGGCACCTGTTTGGTCTTCCTTTGCTTAACCTCCTTGCCAGGTTTGTCTACTCCAGAATTCAAGCTGTCAACCTCTGGGTGACCACTAAGGGTATGCAAATCTCCAACTGAATCCAAGTTCTCCAGTCCACTAGAGAACATGTTCCAGAGTCTGACTCCTTCAATGTGAAGTCTGACCCCCTTGAACAGGACCCAGAGAGGCAGGGACAGCTCTATATCCCTTGCCAGTAGGAAGCACTTTCAGAAGCTGAGACCTTCACCCTTTACCCCAAAGGAATTTGGGTCCCATTTGTTTGAGGGTGGAATGATGAGGTGCAGGTCTGGGAACCCCCTTGAGCTCTCCTTGAATATTTGAGGTACAGGCTCTGGGAACCCCCTGGAACTCTGATTAAATCTTCCCATTTTATGAGGCATTTGCATGAGGCCATAAGTCTTTCATTGTGGCTCTGTCCAAACCTCTGTTACTAGCCTAGCCCTCCATTGTCCGTCTACTTCCCATCCTTGAGCCTATCAAAATATCTATACTCAAATCAACTGTTCCATCCCTGCACCATCATCTGTTGGCTCCAGGTAGCCTCCAGCAACTTCCCACCATTAATCACTCATTTACTGGAATCTGACTTCGTTGATTCTTCCTGAAGACCCTCCCCAAACTCCTCCCCTAGACCACCCCTAGATTCCTCCCACAACCTTTCTGTATACATCATCTTGGCCTATGTGTGTGAGAGCACCATAGAATTTTCTAGCACAGACTTGCTCTGTGTCCAATACCAGCAAACTTTTAGTAAACTTTGCTTTTCTTTGGCTGAGAGAAGACTTGAGTCAAATTCATTCAGCAGGGCCCGGTGTGTTGGTATATTGGGGTCTATATTTCAACATTTTATGGTTAATCTCTTTGACAGGAGCAGAGAGTTGCCTACTTGTGAATCTAGGCAAGAGTTGGGAACAGCCAGCCTATGGAAGAGGAACCCTGGGGTTTGGAAGCCAGTCCCAAGTCAAAATGAAATAGGACTTTAATTGAGATACCGTGTATTGACTGATGAGATTTGTAACTTACTGTGACATAGGGATGGGTGCTGCTTGTACTTTCTGCTACCTTTTAAGGATGATTGGAAGTCAGACTCTAGTCAAGATGAAAGAGGATTTTACTTGGATATTCTGTATCAACTGAGGAGATTAAAGATTATAAGACTATAAGATTTACTTAATGATATGTTTTGTTGAAGACTATGTGGCCACCTTAGTAATAAGTTGTTATGTTATGTTGTCATGAATGTTATGCTTTACTTTCTTGGATGTTCTGTTTTAGCTTTTTGCTGATATATGGAGAGCTCATCATACTATGTGATTAGACCCTTCAAGTTATTCACAGCAGCAGTCACCAGGAGAGCTGTTGGGAGTGTCTTTACAGTATCTGAGGTATGGGACCATTATCTGAGAAACTGTCTGGAAATTTCCCCCTCCTCCAACTTTCTCTTTTCCTTCTGATCTTGGCTGTGCTTATTTGTAGAAAATCTTTTTTAATTTGATGTCATTGAAATTATCAATTTTATCCTTAGCTTTGCTTTCTATCTTTTGTTTATCCCTAACTTGTTTACCTGTCCATAAGTCTAAGTGATATGTTCTGTGCTCTTCTAATTTTCTTGTAAAATCTCTCTGTAGGGTGGCTAGCTAGGTGGCACAGTGAATAGAGTACTGGCCCTGGAGTGAGGAAGACCTGAGTTCAAATCTGGTCTCAGACACTTGACACACTTACTAGCCATGTGACCTTGGGCAAGTCACTTAACCCCAATTGCCCTCCAAAAAAAAAAATAAAATCTCTCTGTATACGAGTCATGTATCAATTTTGATCTTATCTTGGTAGATGGTGGAAGATATTGGCCTATTACTTTTACTTACCGTTTTCTTACTCAGCCTCTTTTTTTGCCCTATACCTGTTATCTTCTCCCCTTAGCCTGTTATTCCTTATTTTGCCCACCCTCTAAAAGCCTTTCCCTTATCTATTAGTACTGTATCTATTCACCCCACCCACCTAATCTTAATTTTTATACATGTCTAAAGATCATAGCCCAAGTTTTCTCACCTCTCTAGAAGTTTGGAAGATTTAAAACCTGTTCATATAGTACATTCTCTACTCTTGAACCCAGATAGTGCAGCAGGTTCTGGGCTAAGTGCTTTACAATTTTCAGCTCGTATGATCCTCACAAAACCTCTGTGAAGTGGAGGTTGTTTTATTGTTCCCATTTTACAGATGAGGAAATTGAGGCAAAGATGAATGACTTACACAAGGTCACACAGCTAGGAATATCTAAAGCTGGATTTGAACTCAGTTCTATCCAATTTGAAGGCCAGTACTATCCACTGCACAACCCATCTGCCTCAAAGTCTAACAAGGTAAATGGTATGCAATAACAATCTGTGTACATATCTGCTCTGAACAGGAAAAATTGGAGATAATCAATGGAATTGTTTCAGATTAGGGGAGATTGGGTAAGGCTTCATGTAGAAGGTGGGTTCATGCAGCCATTTCCAGGCTAGCACTTGTGGTTGCAAGGGATCAGGTGCCCTTCCTGGGTAAGGAACAGAGCACTGAGCAAGAGAGCAGTGGCCACTCCTCTCCCTCAATCACATAACCTTGGAAGCACTGAAATCTTCCAAAGACCCAAAAGCAGCTGTGAAAACAGCAGCATGGGGAAACCTGAAGCTTGGGTCAGTGACCCTCCCCTTCACCTGAGCAGAAACCAACCTAAAGTTCAAAGTCAAGAGATAGGCTAGGGGAAAAAAGAGCAAATGACCAAAGAACAATCTCATGATAAAAAGCTACTAAGATGACAGTGAAGATAAACACACAAAGTAGGAAGAAGACAATGATGTTGAAAAAGCTGCAAGCAAAGCCTCAAAAAACCCAGCGAATTTAGCATAAGCCTAAAAAGAACTGCAGAAAAATCCAAAGAAAGACCCAAAAATTATTATGAAGAGAAAAGAAGAGTGTTAGAGGGAAAATGGCAAAAGAAATGAAAACAAAGAAAGAAAATTATTTTTAAAAAAAGAATTAACAGTTTGGTAAAAGAGGTTCAAAAATCCTGAAGAAAAGAAAACCTTCAGGAACAGAATTGTCCAAATGGTAAAACAGATACAAGACTTCACTGAAAAAAAAAGGAAAATTGGTCAAATGGCAAAAGAGTAAAGAAGCTCAATGAAGAAAATAATTTCTTTTTCTAAGACTTTTAATATTTAATATTTTATTTCCTCCCAATTAAATATAAAAATTTTTAAGATATGTTTTTGAAACTTTGAGTTTAGAATTCTCTCCCTCCATATTCAGTCCCACCCCCCCTGAGAAGTCAAACAATTTGACATAGGTTATAAATGTGCAGTCATACAAAACACAACCATAACATTAGAAAAAAAGAGAGACAAAAAAAAGTCAAGAAAAAAAGTTTTAAAAACTCTGCTTCAATCTGTATTCAGATACAATCACTTCTTTCTCTGTGGATAGATAACATATTTAATCAAAAACTCTTCAGAGTCCTCTTGGGTTGTTGTATTGCTAAGAATAGCTAAGTTATTCACAACTGATCATCTTACAATATTGCTTTACTTTGTACCCAGTGTATTTCACTTTGCATCAGGCCATGCAAATCTTTTCCAAGTTTTTTTTTTGAGAGCATTCTGCTCATCATTTCTTATAGTACAATAGTATTCCATAATAATCACATGTCTAAGAAGGCAGCATTTTGTGCCATCAAAAGTACAGTACAAGCAAAGCTTAGAGATATGAAGGATTCTTGGTTCAGCAAGAAGTCAGAAGAAATTCAGGTGTATACTGTTGGTAACAATCCAAAGTGCTTTTATGATGGCCTGAAGGCTATATACAGGTCAAAGACATCCTAGAGAGATGTGCTGAACATTCCCATAGTGTTCTCAACAGACCATCATCAATCAATGCTGAGGCCATTGACTATTTACTTCAGGTTCAAGTCAATCCTTCCCTGGCTGAAGCTCCAACTGAAGAAGAGGTTTTAAATGGTGCTGGGTTCCTTTCACATGGCAAAGCACCTGATGCTGATTCTATTCCAGCTGAGATTTACAAGGTGGGGAGTCCATTGATCATACAAAAGCTGACTGAAATTTTCAAGGTTCTATGGCAAGAGGAGGGCATCCCCCAAGAGTTCAAGGATGCATTCATTGTCCATCTCTACAAAGGTAAAGGAAATAGATCATCCTGTGACCATCATAGGGGAGTCTCTCCCTTAGTCACTACTGGCAAGATTCCTATGAGAGTCCTCCTTAATTGGATGATCCTTCACCTGGAAGATGGCCATCCACCTGAGAGCCAACGTGGCTTCACAAAGGGCAGAGGAACATTTGAGATAGTGTTTGCCCAACAAATCCAGGAGAAATGACTGGAGCAGAACAGAAGTCTGTACATAATGTTTGAAGAGCTGACCAAGGTCTTTGATTGTGTTAGTCCTGAGGGCTTATGGAAAATTAAGTCAAAATTTTGTCGCTCAGGGAAGTTTATCAGCATTGTGCATCAATTTCATGACAGCTTGCTTGCCCAGGTTCTGGATAATGGACAATGCTCTCACACCTTCCCAGTCACCAATGGAGTGAAATGAGATTGTGTGCCTGCTGCTGTCCTTTTAAGAATGATATTTTCAGCTGTGTTGTCAAATGCTTTCTTTTTTTATTAATTAACATATTCATTTTTAGTTTTCAACATTCATTTCCACAAGATTTTGAGTTCCAAATTTTCTCCCCATCTCTCCCCTCCCCACCCACCCTGACATGGCATGCATTCTGATTACCCCTTCCCCCAATTTGCCCTCCCTTTTATCTCTCCATGTCCTTATCCCTTCTGCTTTAGTTTCTTGTAGGGCAAGATAGATTTCTATACCCCACTGCCTGTATATCTTATTTCCCAGTTGCATGAAAAACTTTTTTAACATTTGTTTTTAAACCTTTCAGGTCCAGATTCTCTCCCTTCTTCACTCTGCACCCACCCTCATTGAGAAGGCAAACAATTGAAGAGAGGTTAAACATGTGTAGTTATGCAAAACATTTTCCATACCAGTCATGTTGTGAAAGACTAACTATATTTCCCTCCATCCTATCCCACTTCCCACTTATTCTATATTCTCTTTCGACACCATCACTTTTCCAAAGTGTTTGCTTCTGACCACATCCTCCCCAATCTGCCCTCCTTTCTATCATCTCTCTCTCCATATCCCTTTCCCCCATAATTCCCTGCAGGGCAAGATACCCAATTGAGTATGTATGTTATTCCCTCTTTAGCCCAAATCTGAGGAGAATAAGATATAGAATAAGAATCTGTATCACCTCCTCCATCTTCCCCTCCATTGTGAAACCTTTCCCTTGCCTCTTCAATGTGAGATAATTTACCCCATTCTATTTCTCCCTTTCTCCTTCTCCCAAAATATTCCTCTCTTATTCCTTAATTTAATTTTTTAGATATCATCCCTTCATATTCACCTCACCCTGAGCCATCCATCCATCCATCCATCTATCTATCTATCTATCTATCTATCTATCTATCTATCTATCTATCTGTCTGTCTATCTGTCTGTCTATCTGTCTGTATATCTATCTATCTATCTATCTATCTATCTATCTATCTATCTATCTATCTACCTATTTATCTATCTCCCCCAACTATCCTAATACTAGAAAAGTCTCAAGAGTTACAAATAAGATCTTTCCATGTAGGAATGTAAATAGCTCAACTTTAATAAGTTGCTTATGATTTCTCTTTCCTGCCTCACTTTTCATGCTTCTCTTGATTCTTTTGTTTCAAAGTCAAATTTTCTATTCAGCTCTGGTCTGTTCATCAATAATGCTTAAAAGTCCTCTCTTTCATGTCCAGTTTGTCCTCTGAAGTATTATACTCAGTTTTGCTGGGTATTTGATTCTTGGTTATAATCCTAGCTCCTTTGACCTCTGGATTATTGTATTCCAATCCCTTTGATCCCTTAATGTAAAAGCTGCTAGATCTTGAGTTATCCTGATTGTGTTTCCACAATACTTGAATTTTTCTTTGTCGCTACTTGCAATATTTTCACCTTGACCTGGGAACTCTGGAATTTGGCTGCAATATTCGTAGAAGTTTCCCTTTTGGGATCTCTTTCAAGAAATGATTGGTGGATTCTTTCAATTTCAATTTTACCCTCTCTTTCTAGAATATTGGGGCAGTTGTCATTGATAATTTCTTGAAAGATGATGTCTAGACACTTTTTACAATCATTGCTTTCAGGTCATCCATAATTTTTAAATTATCTCTCTTGGATCTGTTTTCCAGGTCAGTGGTTTTTTCAACAAAATATTTCATGCTGTCTTCTGTTTTTCCATTCTTTTGGTTCTGTTTTATAATTTCTTGATTTATCATAAAGCCAGTAGCTTCCATTTGCTCCATTACAATTCCGAAGGAATTATTTTCTTTAACGAGCTTCAGGATCTCCTTTTCCATTTGTCCAATTCTGCTTCTTAGGGAATTTTTTCTCCTCGCTGGCTTTTTGGACTTCTATTGCCATTTGTGTTAGTCTATTTTTAAGGTGTTGTTTCTTTTAGTATTTTTGCTGTCTCCTTTAGCAAGCTGTTGACTCATTTTTCATTATTTTCTTGCATCCCTCTCCTTTGTCTTCCCAATCTTTCCTTTACTTCTCTTACTTGATTTTCAAAATCCTTTTTGAGCTCTTCCATGGCCTGAGACCAATTCTTATTTTTCTTGGAGGCTTTTGATGTAGGGGCTTTGACTTTGTTGTCTTCTGGTTGTATGTTTCGATCTTCCTTGTCACCAAAAAAAGATTCTATAGTATAAGTTTTTTATGCTGTTTGGTCATCTTCCCAGCCAAATACTTGACTTCATAACTCTTTGTCAAAATAGAACTCTGCTTCCAGTGGGGGTGGGATGGGGATGGGTGTACTGTCCCAGCCTTCAAAGGGTTTTTTATCAACTACTCCATGCTCTACCACCTGTGTGTCCAGAGCTCCCAAAGCAGCCTCTTCCATTTTGTCCTACTCTGAGTTCAACCTACCATATTGCCTATCATGCTCTGGCATAACAGACATGCTTTGCTTTTCTCTCTGAGTGAACCCCAAATGCCCCTTCCTGTATCTGCAACCACAAGGCTGGATGAAGCTGATTAGGGACATTCTTCTATTTATGACTGTCCAAGGTAGGGGACTTTCATCCAGGCACTATCTTGCAGACACTTTTATTGTATTTTCTCATTTCATATTATGTCATGTTAATGGTAAAAGAAACAGACATCCTGGATTCCAGATGACACCTTTACATTCTCCTATTGCATTGTTTTTACAGCCTACCCCATTAAGAAACTCCTTTTTCATACATTATGGTTAAACACATGGAGTCCATAATTTTGGTTGACACAGGTGTCCTGAGTTTGGATTGCTCTAAGTATAGAAAGTCTCCTTTGGCTTGTTTACTCTGAGTTCAGAATTATTTTCTGACTTGTGAAATGCATTGTTTTCTGGCTTAATGAGAATTAATAACCATGCTATAGCACATTTACAGCCTGATTCTATTTGTTCCTTGGTTAAACCTTTGATAAAGGGTGGCCCCATTCTGTTTGTCCTTTTCACAAACCTTGGGTTAAGGGTGAAACTGATTCTGGTTGTATCTTTGGACCAAATCTTTGGGAAATGGTTGACTCCCTATAACAGCAATGAGTTTAGCAGATACTCAGCACTTAGTACCTTGGGGCTAGGTACAGAAGGTGTGAACTCTGTCCCACTATTGAGAGGAGGTGAACTGCCCTGTTGATGTGGAAGAAGGGGATTGGCTGAGACAAGAGGCCAGTATGTGTATATAAGCAAGAATTCCAGAGACAGGGAGACAGAATTGGAATGCTGTTCCTGGTGAAGGAAGCATCATGGAGACTGAAGCTGGCTAAGAGAAAGAGGGGGAGAGAGAGAAAGGCGGGGGGGGGGGAGAGAGAGAGAGAGAGAGAGAGAGAGAGAGAGAGAGAGAGAGAGAAAGAGAGAGAGAGAGAGTGAGTTTCTCTCCCACCATCTGGAAGCTGACTGAGAACTGAGATGGAGTTTTCCTGAGACCAGAATCTGGTGGAGGCCACCTGGAAGGCTGAGAGGGTTTGCCTGGAAGGCCACCTGCAAAGCCGATATTCCTTCTGGGTCCAAGGGCCAGCTGAACTGCTGGAAGACTGAAGAACATGACCAGGATAAGACTTTGCTTGTGGCCTGGCTGATCTTTGAGTTTCAGGCAAGAGAAGTGGTGAAGAGTTTGAGATGTGTTGGACCCTGTGAACTTAGTGTGTGCCAGGGACTGCCCTGAGGACTGGACAAGGACCTAGGAGCTGTCTACCTCTGAGGACTGGATGAGGACCTGGGAGCTGCCTGCCTCTGAATCCAGCTGACTGGTGAATTCAGGAGGGATCTGGGATCATGGAAGAGGATCCAGGGAATCAGAGAGACCACCTAGAGTCAAGATGAAGAAAAGGCCTCCCCTTGGATGAAATTGAGGTTTTCTGGACACCAAGTGGTAGAGGGTTTGTTTTTCTAATGACTGTACTAGTGGTTAATGATAGTAATAGGGAATCTAGATTAGTGACTGATTAAGTTAATGGTTGCCCCATGAGTGGAAGTTTGATTATTCTATTGTGAATTGATTGAATGATTAAGTATTGAGTTGCCCCATGAGTGGAAGTTTGATTATTCTATTGTGAATTGATTGAATGATTAAGTATTCTTTTGTTTCTTGTTCTAAATATTGTGGCCCCTGTAGTGTAAACTGTGTGGCTATTTTCTGTGATAAGATGTAATGTTGTGAATATTATATTGTGATATATTGTGAATGTTTGCCTTGATTTGTAATGGAATAAACAGAGTGTTCACTATACTGTGTAATCCGAACCCTAAAAGCTGTTCACAGTAGCACTCTTTTGGGAATCTGCTGGTGCATGGCATTACACCCCCTCATTACCACACCCTGGGACTATTTCCATAACCTACTGGTTGGTGTGCCTGTCTCAAGTCTCTCCTCACTGCAATCCACCTTCCATTCAGCCACTAAAGTAATTTTCCTAAAATGCAAGTTCAAACATGTCACCCCTGATTACACAATAACCCCTCAGTGGCTTCCTATTTCCTCCAGGATCAAATACAATGTGTGCTAGGTTTGGCATTTAAAATTCCTCATAAACAAGATCCATTCTTCCTTTCCAGCCTTCTCCCTGCTTACGCTTTGATTCAGTGACACTGGTCTCCAGCCAGTGAATGGAATTTCCATCTCTCAGATCTTGACTTTTTTTTTTTTGCTAGCTCTTTCCTCTGTACTACTGACCTGCCTGGCTTCTTCTAAATCCCAATTGAAATCCCTACTTCTACAAGAAACTTTCCCCAAATCCTCCTTAATTCCAGAGCCTTCCCTTTGGCTATTTCCTATGGATTCTGTATATAATTTATTTTTGTATACCTTTGTTAGTTTGTTGACTTCCCCCATTAGGTTGTTAGCTCCTTGAGGATATTGGCTGTCTTTTGCCTCTTCCTATCCCAGGCACTGTATCTATTACATAGAAGTCAATTAATAAATATTTATTGCTTGAGGAGTAGATTTAGCATTCAAAGTAGGATGGCTGTTTGGGTTAGGCTCTTGCTAAGGGACAGAAGTGAGGACTGAGTGAGGGCTGATTTAGGGGAAATGCCAACAGAAGGCTGGCAATGAGGATACAAAGACAAACACAAAATAAGACTATTTTGTTGTTGCCCCTTCCAAGGAATTTTCGGCAATTTTAGATATCAAATGGCAGATACTTGTCAGAGGAAAAGCCTGTAAGGTGACATTTCAGTGGACAGAATTAGATGTTTTTCAAAAAAACAAATTATGAGCATTCTGGTATGTGGCATTCTTGATATTTTTCAGTCACTGGTGTGATGTGAAAGATGTGGTTCATTGGGAAGTATCGATTGGGAAAGCCTGCTTTTTACCCACTAATAACCTGCTGGACACTCTCCATTGACATATATAGAAATCCCATAAAACTTTGGATGACCTGGATGGGTTAGTTGGCTGTAGCGGTTCTTCTGGAAGCCCCACACCCTTTTTCTGTTTTAATAAGGTTGGAGGTCCCCCCAAACAGACACAAACCCCTTTATCTTCTCTACATTCAGAAACTTTATAATTCAACTTCTTAATATGATCAAAGCTGTGCCTGCCACATAGATATTCTCTCCATATGTTTGGACCAATCTGGCTGCTTTTCCCATATCTCTTCTCTTTATGGCCATTGCTAGATGCCAGAGGCCATGATGTTAGAGTTCAAGTATGATGGAGTCCTTGTCCTGAATGGTGTACAGTTTGTCAGAAGAAGCTTCCTGGTTCCCTTTATTTTCCTTTTTAAATGTTTGCCTTTCCATTTTCTTCCCTAAACGTATTTTGCAAAGATTTTACTTCCTTGGGGTATTGTGCCAAGATCCTCTCACCAGCTTTTCCTCATAGCACTCACCCCTCTCTCCATGGTGAGATGCTGTGTTAGGGACCATCCAGCCTTCTCCATCTGTTTTCACCAAGGAATCCTTCTTTTCCTTTAATGCCCATCTCTCTCTCCTTGGAAAGGAGGCCAGGTGTCTGCTGACTAAGGTCCTTTCTTGGCTCTTTTCCTCTTCTGCCTGTGGCGACTGATTGCTGTTGGTTAGACTCTGTGTTCTTCTTCATTTTGTGCTAACGCCAAGGTCACCTCTATTGTCCTTTACCTGATTTCCCTGATTGGTATCTTGTTCAAACAGGTCAACATTCAGTGGTTTCAGTTGTGGCCGTTTTTTCAAATCTGGTGTGTTGGATCACTCAGAACCTAAGGATTCAAACAAACAGTCCTTTTAATCAAAACTTGTTCAAATACCCTCAGGAAAAGTGATCTCAAAGGCAGTCATTCACAGAAGTAAAAGCAAGTGAGAACCTTTGTCAAGGAGCCTGAGAGCTCAGAAAAAAGAAGGTCTGGGGTCTCCTGAGCTTCCCACAGACATCCTGAAACCCACTTTCCTAGTCCTCCCTGAAGGCCCAAATGTTGTTCAGTCTGTCTGAGAAGGTAGTTCGGTAGGCTCTGGGTAGAAATGCCAAGGGTGGAAATAGGTAATTTGGGGCCTCAGGACCCCAAATTCACCCTGATTCTTTTTACTCATTTGGATCTTTGCTCTGATGAGTCTATGGTCTGACTGTCCACAGAGAAGTGATAAAGGGATTGTTGAGGTCTAGGGGTGATGGACCCCAAAATTCAAGAGCAAACAATGTTAATCCTGACCCAAATTAATTTGACTGAAGATTTCTTTCAACCAGAGATAAGGATTGTGAGTGTAGGTCAGAGTGGGTGAGATTTTAAAAATCGGAGCATTAGTCAGATTCTTAAGGAATATGAGTATGTGTGTCTCTAATGCAAGTGGGTCAGATTCTTGAGGAATGTGAGCAATTTAAAGGGGTGTAAGATTGACCTCATATACATAAAGACTGTGGGAAGTATCTAGGAATGGACAAGCAGTCTGGGGAGACTGGGAGGTAACAGAGAAGGCTGTATGCCCAAGGCTGACTCCAGGTACCTGAACCATGTGGAAAAGTCCAGGGACTTTTAGATTTGGGGGTCCAGATCCTGAAGACATGGTCTTTTCCCCTGGGGTTTCAGATCCCATCTTGATCAGAGTGACTTCACATCAATCATGGATTTTTTCCTGTCTGTTAAATTATGGGGCTTTAGGTGGTTTGGGGTTTTCCAGGTTGGAGCCTGACAATTCATTACAAGGCAATGCACAGGGCAGTTATGTTACTGCCTTGGTGAATTTAATGAAACAAAGGATTAACTGATACAAACTACACAGGAGAAGAGAGACAGCAGGAGGAAACCTGAATAGAATGATAAGGATGGAGCCAGGGAGAGGAGAGCTCCAATCCAGCTTCAGACACTTACAGCTGTGTGACCCTGGGGGATGTCACTTCACTTCTGTCTGCCACAGCTTCCTAAACTGCCAAAGAGGAACAATGATAGGACCTCCCTCCCAGCACAGTAGTGAGGATGCAGTGAGCTAGTATTTGGCACCTAATAGGTACTGTCTAAATGCTAGCTATTAACTATTAGAAGCAGGAGGGGACTGCTGAGGGTCATTTGGTCCTTTCCTTCACCTCCTGGGTTATCTGCCCAGAGAAGTCATCTGAGAACCACAGAATCTGAGAGTTGGAAGGGAACTCACTGGCCATTGGAAGTAGATCATCACAAAAGGACTCCTCAGTCTTATACACCTGAGAAGGGGCTGTCTAGTGGCTGCTTGGAGACCCCCAAGGAGTGGAAGCCCACTACCTTCCTAGGCATCCCACTCCACTCAGTGACAATACTACTCTTTAGCTTATCCTGATGTTGATGAGGATACAAAGGGTGTCCTAAGGGTTGAGTTGCTTTTCCAGTACTTTGTGAAGCCCCTAGTTTATTCTCTAACTGGAAGGCATCTTAAAGTCTCTTCCCATTATCTTCAAACACATAAAATGTCCCCCTATCCTGAACCATAAAATTTCTTGTCTCCCCCATCCTGGGTCATAAAATTTCCCCTGTCTCCCTTACTTTGTGTGTCCTGTCCTTTGATCCATCACCTTCATCCTGTCCCTAATCCTTTAACCCCCATAAAAGCTCTAAAACAACATCATTGATCTGAAACCTGTGTATAAGTGTAACTCCCCCAGATACCAGGCTTAGCTTAAGTCAGTGGTTCTCAACCTTCTTAATGCCACCCCTTTAATGCTACGAGTATGTGGGTGTATCTGCATGTGGGCCCACCCGCCTGGAGACAGATATTGGAGCAGTGTCTCGGTTCCTAAGACCATCAGAAACAAGTGTTTTCTGATGGTCTTAGGCAACCCCTGTGAAAGGGTTGTTTGACCCCCAAAGGGGTCGCAACCCACAGATTGAGAACCACTGGCTTAAGTGCTAAGAGATTGATGCTGCTTTTGTGTCCACCAGCCCCCCACCCTTGGTTAGGAGACAATTGTCTCAGTGAATTTTTCACACCTGAACCAGTTCTCCCGAATCCACAACTCATTTTGGTGGCCCATACAGGGACTCCCAATATTAATTGAACTCCAATGATCTTCTCCTGGCCAGTGGGATAAAGGAAAGCACCCTTTTTTTTGTTTTCTTCCCCAGACCTTTCTGCTCTTACTGTCTCCCTGGCTAAGAGACTCCTGGTGTGTCCAGATACCACCAGCAGCCTCAGAAACTCCATTGACTTCAGGGTGGTCAATCAGACTGCAGACCCTCATATAAGGTGACACACTTGTGCTATGTCAGTAACATTGTTTTTCTCCTCTCTGTCCCAGGATGAAGGGCTGATCAGCAAGAGAGGGTCAGGAGGCTGCTAGGAGGGACATTTGGGAAGGAGATCTTAAGGAAAAGTGCCTAGTGTTCCATTGTAACACAGGATGACCTTAATATCCTCTAGAAAAGTGATTTGTGAAGGGGATTTCTAAACAAGACAAGCTTAGTAAGAAATTTAAGGTCCAAAGTTTAAAGAAAAGGCACCTCGCTCTGCTTGAGCAGACTTTCTGTCCTGTGTTGTTCCCCCTGCGCCATGATTTACCCTCTGTTGTTCCTTCACCTGCCCCACGGGACATCAGGGGAAGTGGGGAGGTGGCTCTCTGCCTTGCTTTCTTTGAGGGTCTCTGCACCCTGTGTTGTTCCCCTCCCCTTTGGGACGTTGGGGAGGTGGGGAGGTGGCTCTCTGCCTTGCTTTCTTTGGGGGTCTCTGCACCCTGTGTGGTTCCCCTCCCCTTTGGGACGTTGGGGAGGTGTGGAGGTGGGGAGGTGGGCCTTGGAACTGGGTTTGCTGAGAATTTGCAACTATAAAGAAATGATCTCTAGTGATTGACTTTTTCACAAGGACACATTTAAATTTGAGATGTGAGTCCTGGCAAATTTTTGATCAGAGAAACTTGCTATCTGAGGTAAAATCTCTTGGGACTACAATGAATTGTGTTTTGAATTGTTTGATGAACCATAAAAGTTTCAATAATCAAGCCAAAAATCTACCATCTTAGAGAAATGCCATGTTGCTCAGAGAGAAAGTGACTGTTACAGATTGAGGTCTACACCTGGAAAAGCTGAGAGGATAATCCCAGCCTCAGTCTAGGATGGGATCCTCCTGACTCAGTTTCCCCACTGTGTTCCTTTGAAAAGGAATGTTTACCACCTGACTATTCCGGAGTCTGCCTATGAGGTAAAATTGGTATTTCATGATAGGAAAACTGTGATGTTTTATCTAATCAAGTCCTTGCTTTTCTTTTTTATGGCAAAATTTCTGTAATCAAAGCAAGTGGTCAGCAAAAGAGGTGAGCACAGTGTAAGTACGTGAAAGTTTGCTGTTTTCAATCTGAATGTGTACTCATCCCAAAGCCCAAACAACTGGATACATTTGTCCTCCTGCACAGTCATGTGAAAGGTTCAAACCATGGAAGAGAACATTCTTTCTGAATGTTATGGGAATAATTAACCAAAGGGAAAAGAAGTTTCTGAAACAAAGACACAAACACAACGTTAATAATCATCCCAGACTGAGGATGGGTTTCATCTGTGCTACTGTAAGAGTCTTTAGGATCTTGGCTTTTCAGCCTGAGCTTACATTCCTTTCTACACCTTAAGCAGCTTAGTAAGTGGGTACTTGGCCCAGTCACCTGCCTGCTACTAGATAGATGTCTGTGTGGAATAAGGTCCTTTCATGTTTCAAAGTGATGTCAGAATAACTGGGTGTTGGGACAACTAACTGAGGGACCTCGCTGTTATTCTATTAGCTACTGAAGAGAAATCATGAAACATCTTCTTTTGCGGAAAATGATTTCTGCACAATCACATTTCTTAGAGGGAGGTCACTTAGGGAACAATTTTGCATTAATGGAAGTCTATCTCATTCAAAGTTCTTTAGTATTGTGGGAATAATGCCTGTTTAGGCTGTGTATCCTGTGGTACAAACATGTTTGATCATGAACACCTTATTGATATGCACCGTTTGGGGATTGTGGATCCTCCCAGGTCTCTTCTCATAAGTGGAGTAAAAGCCAGCCCCTTCTGAGTAAATCCAAGTGTGTCCCTAGTGAACTCCAGGGCACAAAGCTTCTTCTGCAAAGTGCAGTTACTTATATTTACATGTGTAGAGTTGGATCCTCAGTAGCATCTGAGCGTCCTGAAGGAATTGGAATCAGAATGGAAACTTTTGAGGAAATAGCAAGATTAGACCATCCTGTATAAGAGCACCCTGGGGCTCTTGGATTCTTTCCTTGTTTTCCTCTATCCTGACATCACTTTAATGCTCCTTCTATTTGGGCCCTGCATATTAAACTGACTGGTCAGATTTGTGTCTCCCAGCCTGCCGCAGGCTGACCACCAGCAGATGGCCATGCAGCAAGGACACCTGTTCCACACTCTCCTCAGCCCCCACAAGCTGCTCCAGCCTCATTTTACTCCCCTCCTCACCCCGACTTCGGCAGGGACAGCTCCTCTGCCCCTCTCCCAAAAGCATTTGGGTGGATGGTGAGGCAGAAGCAAGCAGGAGGAGGATGGGAGATAAGCTGCAGGGCGGGACCAGCCAGAGATCCAAGCAGCCTATGCACTGAAGCCCCTCACCATGGCCTTACCTGTGTGTTCTCTAGTTGTGCTGGGTTCTGGGCGCCACCTTGAACTACTTCTGTTCCAAGCCTACCTTTTTCCCATCCTGTGCCTAGGGTTAGGCCAGCTTCCCCAGGACTGGGAGTCTAATGCTATCATTTATATGGGGAACTCTGTGGAGCAGGGCAGAGGACAGGACGTTGGGTGTCACCATGATTCCCAGGATGCTAGCTTACTCCCCATAGCTCTCCCCCATTCCCTGAAGACCCTGCAGAGGAGTTATCCTTTGAGCACTTGAAAGATATTACAGGCAGCCTCTTGGATGCAAGCCATCCATTCCAGCCTGCTACCTCGCCCTACCTCCATCTGGGTGTCATGGTTCCTCTCCCTTCTTTCCCCCATTGTGACCCCACTCTTGATCATTTTAATCTTTCTTATATTTGGTCCATGATTCTTCAGCCTCCTTTTTTAGCCTCCTTTGACCTCACTTTGTGTCTTCTCTCCTGCAGAAATTAGACTTTCAGCTCTGATGATACCAACCCTTTCCCTTAGTGTCCCCAAGGACTTTGCCTCTCTCCACCCTGAACTCAGCTGGTACCACTTTCTGCACCCCTACACCGACCATCCCTCCTCAACCTATTGTATGGCCCCTGAAATGGACTCTTCACCACCATTCTACATTGTGTAGTTACTGAAGGCAATGACCTTGGCCCCTCCTCTGAAAGATTTCTTCTGGTTACTGATTGAGTGAGGAAATAATGAGGATACAAAGGGTGTCCTAAAAGTGAAGAGTTGCTTTCCCAGTACTTCGTGAAGCCCATAGCTTATTCTCTAACCTGAAGGCATCCTAAGTCTGTTCCTCTTGTCTTCAAATACCATAAAACATCCCCTTTTTCCTGGTACATAAAATTCCTTGTCTCCCCCATCCAGAGTCATAAAATTTCTCCTGTCTCCCTTATCTTGTGTTTATCCTGTCATCCATCTTCCTCATACTGTCCCTAATCTTGTAACCCCCACAAAACCTCTAAAACAACATCACTGTTCTGAAACCTCGGTATAAGCATAACTCTCCCAAATATCAGGGTGTCACTTAGGTTTCTTGCTAGGAGACCCAGGATGCTTTTGTGTCAATAAAACACCCCTTGGTTAGGAGGGAATTGTCTAGGTCAATTCTTTCGCACCTGAAGCAGCTCTCCCAACTCTAAACCTCATCAATATTAAACCTCTTTTCCCCTTCTGTCCATGGCCCCTCATGCTGATGTCTGGGAATGGACATGACCAATAAAAAATCCCAATTTCCCCTCCACATTAAGACCTTTCAGTTCTGGAAGACAATGTCATGTCCCCCAAATATTCTTCACTCCAGGTTCATTGTGGTCCTTCCATGATGATCCTCCACATGTCATGGACCCATCCTGGTGACCCTTCTAGGATTGTAGTCCTTTTTACATTTTGGTGCTCAGAACTCACCATCCTCCAGGAGAGGTCTGACCACGACAGAATTTAGTGGTATTCTCACCTTCCCCTTCCTGGAAACTATGGTCCTATTGGTGCTGCCAGAAATCTGAGCAGCTCCCTTTCCTGTTCTGTTACCCTGCTGAATCATATCAAGCTTTTGGTGCATGTGAACCCTCAGGATCCTTTCAGAATATCAGCTCTCAAAGCAAATTCTCCCACCTTGTACTCTATCCAAGTCCAAGACTTTATGTAGACTTTTGTAGAAAGGATAATGTTTTTTAAAAGTTTATTTTAAATGAAAGAAAAAAAGAAGAGGCTCAGTGTAAGGAGGAAATGAAGCTGCCTTGCAAGGCAGAGGGCTAGCACTGCCTGGAGGATGCTTGTTTGAGTTTGGGAAGAAACATAGGAAATTACACAGCACTTCAGGTGGGATCTCTATGGGGCAGTCAGGAGATGGCCAGCTGGCAATGTCTAGTGTTGACCTGGGGCTCAGGAGGCAGGGGAGTCCCTGCAGAGAAGTGACATCTGACTCTCTGGAAACTGGTGAGATCCCCAAGCAAGCAAGTGTGCAGAGAAGAGGAGAATGAGGACAGCAGCATGGGGGACGTGATGAGGGGACAAGAGGTTATGAGGAGCCAACAAATGGTGTGAGATGAAGGGCTCACGTGGGCAATGGGAGGACCAAGAGAGAGCCTTGAAGCTAATGGGACAGCAGGGGTTTGGGAAAAGGAGCTGCTACCAGTGAAGACCAAGATGAAGACAGAAGTTAGGAGACATTGGAAAGCTGGGACAGAGTCAGAAGGTCAGACTGCAGGAGGATGGAGAAAGAAGTGGGTCAAGAGGAAGTGGAAGGGCTGAATGAAGACAAGCCATTTTAGGAGTTTGGCAGTGAGAGGGACTGGAGAGGGAGGACAAAAGCTTGAAGGAACAACAAACAAGGGAAACAAAGTGAAGGTCCAGGTGTATCTGAGTCTGTTTGCAGGGAGCAGGTAAGGAAACAGAAAGAAGGCACTGAGTGAGAGGGAGGGAGGGATGGGACAAGCTTCTGGAGTGGATGAGAGGGGAGGGGATAGAGGGCAGGGACTGCCCCACCCAAGCTCTGTGCTTGGCTTGGGCAATGAATAAAGCTTTCTCTGCTTTGGTGTAGACTGGAGCATAGGCAACTTTGGAAGAGAGTTTTGAGATAAGGGTAAGGGAGAAGAGGGCACTCATGGCAGATGGCCTTCATCTTCTCATTAACAGAAGGAGAGGACATCTGGTATCAATAGCATCCTCCCAGTCACTTGGTCTCACAGCCAACATCCATCTCTGGCTCCTCACTCTCAATCCAAAGATCCAATCAGTGGCCAAGTCCTGTCAGTTTACCCTTCATAATATCTGGCATATACCCCTGCTTTCTTCTGGTTCTGCCCCCACCCTGGGGTAGACCCTCATCACCTCCCACCGGTACTACCACAGTAGCTGCTAGGAGTCTGCCTGCCCAAGTTTCTCCTCACTCGAGGCCATTTTTCCCGAGCTCTCAAACTGATCTACTAAAATTCAAGTGTGACCATATCGTTAGACACCCTCCACCATCTCAGTAAGGTCCAGTAGATCCCTGTGACCCCTAGATCAAATATATACTCCTCTAGCTTTGAAAGCCTTCACAACATGGTGCCACTCTACCTTGTCCATCTTTTGCCACCAACCTTGGTCCTCATGCTCTGCACACCAGTGCCTTTAGTCTCCTCAACTGAGAATCTCCATCTTTGCCTGTGCTCATTGTCATTGGCTGGCCCCTCTGGAACTCAGTCCCTCCTCATCTCTGCCTCCTGGCTTCCTTGAAGTGAGAGCTTGCATGCCACCTTCTACAGGAAGCCTTTGCTGATCCCACCTAGTGCTCCTGGCTCCCCTCTCGTCATTAGCTCCAACTTATTCTGCCTATAGCTCATTTGTCCATGACTGTCTGCAGATGGTCTCTCCCTTAGGATTGCGAGTCCCCAGGGCAGGGGATGTGTTTGGCCTTTCCTTGTATCCTCAGTGCTTGGCACAGAGCAAGCACTTAATGAATGCTCCTGCCAAGGAAAGGTAGCAGAAGTATTTTGCTAGAAGAAGCGACATGCTAAGAAGAATGGCAGAGAGAGACCATAAAGGAAGAAGAAGTGTCTCCAGGGGGCAGGGGAGGTCAGCAGGGGGTCTGTCTTCCTGGATCTGTGGAGCTCTGGGGTGTGAAGATCACAAGCAGGTTGGGGGTTGAGGTTTGTGCTGGGCCTGGGCCAGGGTTAATGGGCCAGGTGATAGGAGGTCAGAGTTAATGTGTGGGCTCTGCTTGGGGAGGAAAATCATATATTGATGGATCTGGTTTAAGGATCCCATTAAAGTCAATGTTAGGGACTCTGCATCCATTTGAGGTTGACGTCACTGTGAGATATAAGGGAGGTTTCAGCCCTAGGTTTGACAAGGACCTTGGAGCCCAAATAGGGGCCAGGGTCCTGGGGTCAGTATAAGTGTCAGATCTAAAGAGATGATAAGATGAGGTCTGGAGTTGGAGTCAAAGTAGGCGTGGAGAATCTTAAACCCCAGGGGGAGGGGAGAGTGAGGAGAGACTTGAAGGAAGATAATGGCTGTGAGAGGCAGAGGTCAGGATGGAGGAGATTCCAGGCATAGACATGGATGGAAAGTCCACATGGCAACCGGGGGTTCCTTCAGCCTGGCCAGGTTCCAGAATATTCACCTCATGGGATCATGGCCTTTGGAGCTGGAGAGAGCCTTGGGCATCCCAGACTCCCTGGATCTTAGAGGTGGCAGAACTCTCAGAGCTCAGGTAGCCTCTGGCATCCCAGAAAGTGGTCATCCAATGGGGAAGGTTGAAGTCCTCTAGGGAAGGGGCAGCCATCCCCTCTTGGGGCAGTCCATTCCATCTGGGGACAGGAGGAATTCTCTGTCAGTCCAAATCTGTGTCTCTGGGACATCTGGCCATTTCTTCTACAGTTGTCCTCTGACCAGCAGGCCTAGAAGGACAAGTGTGAGCCTTCTGTCCAGGAAGTCAAGTAATTTTGGGCTAAAAATTAACACTAAGAAAACGCAGTTGCTCCATCATCCACCACCACACTATCCATATGTGCAACCATCAGTCATAGCACATTGAATCCTCACACTTTGAATGTGGTGGATATGTTCCTGTGCCAGTGTCTCCCACGTCACACAGTAATTTTCAAAGTTCTTAAGAGACCTTGAGAGTGTCCTTGTAATGCTTCTTCTGACCACCTTGTGAATGTTTGCCCTGTGGGAGTTCTCCATAAAATAGTCTTTGTGACACAGAGACAGATATAGACAGAGACAGAGTCCAAGAGACAGAGGCAAAGACAGAGAAACTGAGAACAACAGAGACACAGAGAGAGACATGGACAGAGAGATCTCTGCATACAGTGAGAGGACTGCAGCTGGGGGTCAAGGAAGTCACCTGAGATGAGCTGGGTGCCTGCAGGAGGGTGATTGCAGGTGGGGGCTGAGTTAGGGCTCCGCAGAGCTGGGCCAGGGGAAGCTCCCCCTGAGCTGCTCTCAGGGAGCCCCAACTCCAAGCCTCCTCAAGACTTCTCCTGGAGCCATGGTACTCCCTCTTGATGCACTTAAGGGCATATAGGGCCTTAAGGGTTCAGGGTTCAAGCTCCACTTCCGTGTCTGGGCAAGCCCCTTAACCTCTCTGTGCTGTTTCCTCATCTGTATAACAGTTCGAGGTCCATGTTCCTATGAACCTACCCCAGGGAGGAGGGTCAGCTGTAATTAATTCAGTTCAGTAACACTGATTAATTTCTAAAAGGGCCCAGACTGTCCCCTCCCAACAACCAGCACCTTCCCTGGAAACAATGCCCCATCTTCTTTGCCTGTGCTGGGCTTAGCACAGAACCCAGGCACATGGGGGCCCTTAATAAATGTGTATTTCCTTCTTCCCTTCTCTCTTTCTTATTAAATCTTTTTTAAATTTTTGATTGCTAGGTCTCTCTGCTGGGTACCCCCACCCTCAAGGAGCTTACAGAACCACAGTATTTCTGAGTTGGAAAGGGTATTGGCAGTCACTTGGCCCTTCCCCTAGCCCCAGAGGATTCTCTTTGTGACATTCCTGGGAAGTGGTCCCTCCCCATACTGACCTCTGTGGGGAGTATCTGGCATAGAACATTTGGGGGTCAAAGATGTCTGTCCCTGGGTGTGCCCCCCTTGCCTGACCCTGAGATTTATCACCTCAGACCTCCGAGGGACCCCTAGACCAAGCAAGGTACAGCATTGGCCAGGCTGGGGAGCCAGGTTGCTGACCTCAGGAGGTCATGGCTTCACCTTCCTTCCTCCTCCCTGTCTTTCTGGCCAGAGCAGAGGAGGGAGGAAACGGCAGGGAGGGGCCATATAGATCGGAGGTCAGGCCTTCTGTAGTGCTCTTGGCCCACTCCATCACTCACTCAGACCCGTGGCTTCCTCAAAGGGCAGGTCCTCCTTGGTGTAGGCGAGGCTTTTGGGGAGAAGGCCGCTTCTCAGTTCCAGGTCCCAGCTCAGCTATGTCCACATGGGCCTATCACCAAGTCCAGCCTCACACTGGGCCTCAGCGTCTTTATGGCCTTGGAGACCCCAAGCATCTTCCTTTAGAAATCCTCTGATCTGGGGAACACTCCACCTCCCACCACTGAGCTCCCAGGCCTTCCTGTGCTCCCAGGGCAGAGGAATGAGGTCACAGGTCCTGTGTCCCACCAAGCTGAGGGGCCAAGTAGGATGTGCCAGCCTCCCTAGGCCCACTGCAGGACAGAGCCTGAGAAGAGGGGCTCAGAGGATGTCTCCAAAGTCACCCCCCACCCCACTCAAACTGAAGTTGGCCTGGAGCTTGGCCTCCTAGCATTTGAGACAGAAGGGGAGGGCATGGAATTGGGAGGTAGCTGAGAGCTGGTGCTCCAGGGGAGGGGATCAGCAGTAAGCAAAGTCCAGGCTTGAGGAAGCCTGCCATTACCCTTCACCCATGTATAGGAGCATTGAAGCCCTGTGATGCTCAGGCAGTCACTGCTTAGATCCCCCAAGTCCTATCCTGGCAGAGCCCAGTATTCCAGGCCCCAGGATGCATACAGCCTTGAAGTCTGGGCCTACCTAGTCCTCAGAGCCCTCCCTCCCTCCAGCACCTCCCCTTGCTCCCCTGGGCCCTGGTTCCCAGCAGCCCCATTGACACCTCAGTGCCACATCCTGGCCCACCCCTTCTGGTTCTGTTCTTAGCTCACTCAGTCCTGGCTGAGTCCCTGAGGGAGGCAGGGGGCCCGTGGTGAGCTGAGGTGACAGAAGGACCAAAGAACCCCCTCCTGTCTGTCATCCCTCCTCCCTAGCCTGCTCCCCAATGGGGGCTGCAATTTCAGGGTCTGATTGACAAAAGCAGAGACCTCTGGACAGTCAGAGATTCAGGAGAAGAAGAAACAGAAAGATGGGGGCTGGGTGGGAAGGAGGGTAGAGATGGAAGGGGGAGAGACACTGAGGTGAGGGAGAGCTAGAGGTGCAGAGAGACAGCTGGGGAGAGTCAGAGACAGCCCAGATGGAGCCCAAGATGGGAACGGCAGGGGAAGACAAGCTGGGAACACAGCTGCTTCTGAATGCTCCTTCTGGGTTATCTGCTGAATTTAGAGACCAGGACTATCCCTCAGTGTGCCTCAGTTTCCTCCCCTGAGAACTGAGGCTGTGGGACACAAGGTTATCAATGGTCCTTTATCACTCTTAATACTATGATAAAATACAGGAAGGCAGCCAGGGATGGGAAGTGGGAGAGGGAGCAGGGAGAGAGGGAGGGAGAGAGGAAGAGGGGGAGAAGTGGCTGGAAACATAGCAGGGAAAGGCAGGCAAAGAGAGTCAGCTAGTATTTACTAAGTACCTGCTGTGAGAAGGAACTAAGGAAGGAAGGAGGAAAGGAAGGAAGGAAGGAAGGAAGGAAGGAAGGAAGGAAGGAAGGAAAGAAGGAAGGAAAGAAGGAAGGAAGGAAGGAAGGAAGGAAGGAAAGAAGGAAGGAGGGGAGGAAGGAAGGAAGGAAGGAAAGAAGGAAGGAAGGAAGGAAAGAAGGAAGGAAGGAAGGAAAGAAGGAAGGAAGGAAAGAAAGAAGGAAGGAAGGAAGGAAAGAAGGAAGGAAGGAAAGTAGGAAGGGAGGAACAAAGGAAGAGAGGGAGGGAGGAATAGATGGATGAAGGGAAGAAGGAAGAAAGGAAGGAAGGAAGAAAAAGAGGGAGGGAGGGAGGAATGAAACATTTGTTATGTCCTTCTTTTCAGTTAACTGCTGGGTTGAAGTGAGATAGCCTCTACTCCCCAGGAACTCACCAGCACTAAAGGGGAGACATTACCCAGGGAAGGGTATAGCTGCAAGTCTGATGAGAAGATCCCATGGTCCTCAGGGACAGCTGCCCACATTTAGGGTTTCTTCTTCTTCTTCTTCTTCTTCTTCTTCTTCTTCTTCTTCTTCTTCTTCTTCTTCTTCTTCTTCTCCGAATCATTATTAAAATTTATTCTTAATTTATAGCATAAAACCAAGCATTTCTACTCCAGTACAATAAATAAGATCATTGTATAGAAAACTGCAAAAGCACTATGCCCAGCCTCCTGTTCTTTTCAAAGACACACCAAAGCTATTCTGCCTTTTTTTCTTCCATAGCTGCCCCACTCTATAGAATGCTGCCATTAGACACAAATAGTTTAATATATGTAAACTTATTCTAAAAGTGCTTCTGTTTATCAGTTCTCTTTCTAAAAGCAGATAGTGTCTTTTTTCACATGCCCTCCATAGTTAATTTGGGGATTTATAAGAGACAAAATAACTTATTCACTCAAAGTCATTTTTAAACAATATTGCCGTTACCGTATACAGTGTTCTCTTGGTCTTGCTCATTTCTCTCTTCATTATTTCATGCAAGTCTTCCCATGTTTTTCAAAGATCATTGAACTCATCATTTCTTATAGCATAGTAGTATTCCATCACAATCATATACCACAACTTGTTTAGCCATTCCTGAATTGATGGCATCCCTGAAATTTCCAGTTGTTTAGACACCATAAAGAGAGCTGCAACAAACATTTAGAACATTCCGGTTATTTTTGTTTTTCCTTAGTATCTTTGGAAATAGACCAAATAATGGTATTGTTGGGTCCAGGGGTAGGGGCATTTTAATTCCAGATTGTTTTCAAAAAAGTTTGAATCAGCTCACTATTCCACCAGCAATGAATTAATGTCCCACCATGTCCCTTCCAAGATTTGTCACTTTCCATTCTATCATTCTAGCTAATCTGGTCAGTACAAAATAATATCTCAAGACTGTTTCAATTCTCTAATCAATAATGATTTAGACCTTTTTTCATATGACTAAATCATGTTGATTTCTTCATCAGAAGAGCCTCCTCATACCCATTGACCTTTTATCAATTGGGGAATGGCTCATATTCTTAAAGATTTGACAAAGTCTATAAACATTTCAAATATGAGACCTTTATCCAATAAACTATATGTATATTTTTTCCAATTTTATGCTTTCTTTATGATCTTGGTTACATTTGTTTTATTTGTTCAAAACCATCTTATTTTAATGTAACTGAAATTATTCAGTTCATACCCAAATTTACTCTCTATCTCTTGTTTATTCATGAATTAGTCACCTTTCCATAAGACTGATAATATGTTCCATAGTCTTCTAATTTTCTTGTAAAATATCTCTTTATACCTAGGTCATGTGTCTATTTTCACTTTATCTTGATATATTTATTTTTACCAAATAATAAATTCATGTCCCAAAATCTTAAGTATTTTCACTTGTCAAATATAAGGTTATTATGTTTATTTGCTGCTGTAAATTGTATAACTTCTCTATCCCACTGCTCTACCTTTCTATTTCATAACCCGGTACCAGATGATTTTGATAATTACAGCCTCATTATATACTTTAAGAACTGGTAATGCTAAATTTTCTTCCTTTACATATTTTTTTTAATTTTTGCTTTTGTTATCTTGATTTTTTTAAATTTCCAAGTAAATTTTGTTATTTTATTTGTAATTCAGTAAAACAAAAAATGAAATTCAATTGTGGATGACATTAGATATAGACATTATTTTGGATAAAATTGTCATTTTTATTATTTGTTTTGAGTACCCTTCAACAATTAATATTTCTCCAATTATTTGTCTTATTTTTTTTGTAATTTTCAAAATTTAGTTCCTGGTTTTGTTTTGGAAGATATATCCTTGGGTATTTTATACTTTTTAGTTCTTTGAAAGGGGAATATTTTTACTAAATCTTCTTGCCAGTTTTCTTTGCGATATATAGGAATGCTGATAATTTATGTGGATTTACTTTATATACAGTTATGTTGCTAAAATTATTGATTATTTCAACTTTCTTTTCAGTTGAGGTTTGCCAAGTATTATCATATTGTCTGCAAAAAGAGATCTTTTTACTAGCTCATTCCCCATTCTGATTCCTTCTATTTCTTTCCTTCTCTTACTGCTATTGCTAGGTTTTCCAATACAATAACAAGTAATATTGGTGAGAGGAAGCATTTTTGTTTGACATCTCATCTTACTGGAACCCCTTCCTATTAATCCCTGATACAAATAATGCTCACTAATGATTTTCATCATTTTAAGGAAAAGTCCATTTATGCCATTACTTTCAAGTGTTTTATTTCATAAAAATGAGTGTTGACATTTATCAAAAGCTTTCTCTCTCTATATTGATATAATTGTGTGATTCTTTCTACTTTTATTATTGATTTAATCCATTATGTTAATAGTTTTCCTTGTCCTAAACCATCCCTGATTTTCTGGTACAAATCTCACTTGATCTTAATGTATAATCTTTGTTATCTATTGTTGTAATTATTTAGCTAGTATTTTATTTGGGATTTTTGCATCCATATTCATCAATGAAATTGGTCTATAATTTTCTTTTTCTGTTTTTACGCATGCTGGTTTAGGTATTGCCTTCATAAAAGGAATTTGGTAGGATCCCTTGTTTACTTATTATTCCACATAATTTATTTAGTACTGGAAATAGTTGATCTTTAAATATTTGATTGAATTTGCCTGTAAATCAGCCTGTTACAGGTGCTTTTCTCTTTGGAAGATCATTTACGGCTTGTTCAAATTCTTTTTTTTTTGTTTAACATTTTTTTATTTTTATTTTTTAATTTATTTTATTTACTTTTAGTTTATAAGATTCAGTTCCACAATCCCTTGAGTTTCAGATTTTCTCCCCTCCCTTCCCCCCCCCCCCCCCATGGTAGCGTGCAATCATGTATAGGATCTACAAATACTTCCACATTGTACAATAGTTTGGTTATATAGAAGGGTTGTAACCTATGAGTGATCACTGGGGAAAAAAAAGCAAAACCAAACATGAAAAAGAACGATAGCATGTTTTGCTTCAGTCTCCATTCAAACTATAGTCTTTCTAGATCTTTGTCTGAGTTTAGATATTTCCTTCCACCCCGAGGCTTGTAGAGTTGTCTTTTAGCTGTGTGTTGTTGAGGATAGTCCAGTTTATCAAGGTTGGTCATCACATATATGATGTGTCTGTGATTGTGTACAAGTTTTTCCTGGTTCTGCTCTTCTCACTTAGTATCAGTTTGTATAAGCCTCTCCAGGTAATTATGAAGTCCATCTCTGTCAGGGTTCTCTCTTAGAGTGCCCTAACTTACCAGCAGAGGCAACTGGTTTCACACACAACTCACTGATGCTAGCGTACCTTTCAGGAACAGAAGAGTCACAGCTCTGAGATCCAAACAGAAAAGTTTATTAAGGTCTCTCCATGAGGAAGCCATATATTGAGGCAGGCTACCAAAGACACCTCCCAGCCCTAGGTCTTAAACAGACTCCAGATTCACCTAGAACACGTGATAGAACCCAGCTGAACAGAATTGTGAGAGGGGGAGTTCAATTACAAGGGTATGAAGGCCCCAAGGTGTGGAGACGCCAATCAGGAACAGAGGGTAACCCCATGTAAGAGAGTCCTGAGCAATGCAGTATCCCCTGGCGGGGGACAGTGTGATATGCCCTGACCTCCATGTGACCCAACTAATTCCCGGGCCTCAAACACTTCCCTGTGGCATGACACAACCGCTTGCAATGTGAACCTCACATAGCCCCTCTTTTATTTTGCGCAATGCGCTCACGCTGGAGTGTGATCTGGGTTTTGAGTAGGCTCAAGGAGTTTTATCTAATACCCATAGCAATACAAAATAACAAATCAAGAAAACAAAGACTAGTAATGCAAAAAACCAACAATCAGTTTTCAACCCCAGACCCACTAGGACACATTTCAACAAGTCAGCGCAACATCCTGTGGGGACAAGCCCCCATGGTCAGCACGACCCACGTCCCACATCAGTTCACCTAGGTCCATCCCGTCGGCTGGCAAACCACCCCATTCCACAAGGCCATGCAGGTGGTGTGCGATGGCCTCCCACTGCAGTCCAATGGCACGGCAAGGGGCGGGGGTGACACAAATGGAAGTCTGTTGGCAATTTTTAAAGTCCTGCCGGTTCAGTCTTTGTAGTACTGAAATAGTCCCTTTGCAAGAGTCAGCGACAGTCACAACAACTGAGGAACAGGGCACGGTGGAACGGAAGGCTGAAAGCACACCCCGGACAGGAGTCACAGCCATGAGGCTGGCCTCATTGACAAGCCTCATTCCCAAGAGACAGCATAGTCAGAGTGAGACACAGCCGTGCATGGTCTTAGCTCGGCTTCTCCTCTGCCTCGGTCGCCTCTTGGGTCTCCTTTTCTTCCTCCGTTTCCTTTTGTTGCTGCTGTGGGATGATCCGGACCCTTTGGACAGGATACCAGTACGGCCCATGTTCTGTGGAGAGATAAACATACCCCTCTCCCCCCATGGTTACCTCCCAAGGGCCCCTCCACACTTCCCTTAACCGGGGGCGGGACACCTAGCTGTCCTTTCTGGCACAAAAGATGTCTCATAGCCAGTGTCATTTTCGAATGTGGGTGATAGTGCCAGATCTATAGGTTTCTGTCTGATGGAGCCACTTTTTTGTTTAGCGAGAAATTGCCTTTAGTGAACTGTTAGAGCACATTCATTATAGGTAAAGGTGTGAATACCTGATTTTCTATAGGGCATATATACACGTCACAGAATGCAAGTGACTCATTTTAAAACAAATTCCACATCTTTTTCATCCCAACAAAATTCAACTTAAATATTTGCTGATTGTAAGGGCCCTTTAAGCCGTTTGTGTGACTAGATGTCTGCCCTCGGTCAGTGTGGCCTAGCTGACAAGGAAACCTGGAGCGGGTCCATGAAGCATTCAGGTGTGCGTTCTTCCTTGATGTTGTTTACCAAAGGACTCAGCCTGTTTCTCACGGGAACCAGTGCTTTGGGGGGACAACAGGCATGTAGGCATTGAGGGGCACTCCCCGCCTATCAGGACCTTGTTGCTAGGACGCGTGACTAGAGGCAGATGGAGAAGGGTTAAAAGGGCTAGGAGATGTGGTGGGGGGGGCAGCAGGGAGCAGAAAGTTTGTATGGCGATAAAGACGCATTGTGATTCCACTGAGGTGTGTGTGTCGAACTATTCTGTCCATATCCGGAGTTTACTCCTAGAGTCGTTGGAGCGACTGGGATTTACGTCCGAAGAGCCGTTGGGGCGGCTGAGAGGTGGCACCTGCAGGGCCACAGTAGGTACTTCGGGGTTCTCTAGTCCGGAGGGCCGGACAGGTGGCGCAGCAAACAGGGACTTGAAGTACTGGGGACAGGATAGCCGCTTAGTAGTGAGGCGGTTGGGGCCGGGAGTGTGTAGAGGCACTCGTGATGGGGAGGAGTTCAGGAGTGAGTTCAGCTTCCCCATTGTGACACCATCCTCAGTGGATGTGTATTGCAGGCAAGTCTACAAGTTAGCAAAGATACAAGGAATGGAGGTGCATATTAAACAATGCCGTAAATTTGTCAGGAACCTCCTTGTTGTGTCCCCCTGGGTGGAATATGCAGGGCTCGACCCAGAGAAAAAGCAGGAGGGATGTACAGTGTCAGTGAAGGAGATTAAACAGCCTAGCCAAGAAATATATGAGAGAGTTCCCTTACATATAATGAAAGAAAGAGGAATATTTATCAGTAACAGTCATTTATCAGAATTCTTGGAATGTTACCACTATTTGACAATTTGGGAACCAGCCAGGAGAGAGAGGAGTGACGGGCTAGTGGAAGAGGGGCTCCAGTATTTCCCAGTTTCTGCCCTTTTCCTATGGAATATACTAATGATAGTTTAACATTAGCAATGAAAGCGCCAGCACGAACACTTCGGTGTGATGCAGATGTCTCTAATGTTATCAAGTAAGTCCTACCTGGCTTCCGTTACTTTTTGGAGAGCCAGCTACTGTTTACGTTCTTCAGGAGATCTCCTACAAATTCTATGTGCACTTTTGGATCCATTCTGTTATTTTTGTGTCTCTCTTCTTTGTATATGTGTCTTTGTGTCTTTGTGAGAATAAGTGTGTGAGAGCAAGTTGTCATTTTGTAACAGAAATGTTGTTATCTCGTACTCTTGTGCCCTTCCCCCCTTCCTTATTGCCTGCCAGAATTCACAAACGGCTGGCGGGAGATAAGGGAGTACGAGAGGGAACAAGTATTTTTATATAATGATTATGGCGAAGGTGGATAAATAAAGTTTAAGTAAAGGTGTGAACAGAAGTTTTAAGATTTTAAA
>CM053582.1:63345911-63367903 GCA_028627135.1 Pseudochirops cupreus | reverse complement strand
GTTTTTTCAAGGAGATATTTCACATTGCCTTCTATTTTTTCATTTGTTTGGATCTGTTTGATAGTATCTTGATTTCTCATGAAGTCATTTGCTTCCATTTGCTCCACTCTAATTTTGAAGGAGTTATTCTCTTCAGAATGCTTTTGAGATTCTTTTTCCAATCTGGCAAAGTCTACTTTTTAAGGCATTCTTCTCCTCATTGGCTTTTTGGGCCTCTTTTGTCATTTGAGTTAATCTATTTTTTAAGGTGTTCATTACTTCTGTCAGGTTGTTGACTCTCTTTTCATGATTTTCTTGCATCATTCTTATTTCTCTTCCCAATTTTTCTTCCACTTCTCTCATTTGGTTTTCAAAATCTTTTTAAAGCTGATCTCTAGCTTTTAGGCAATCTTCATGTTACTTGGAAGCTTTTGGTGTGGGAGTTCTGACTGTGTTCTCTTCCTCCCATTCCCTGCTTTGATCCTTCTTTTTCCCAAAGAAGGAGTCTAGAGTTTCGTTACTGTTCTTACTTTGCTTCCTATGCTTATTCATGGCTGGATGGTCAGTGTATTTTTTTTTTTTAGCTTTGTGGAACTCTGCTTCCAGAGGGGAAGCTCTGTCCCAAATCACTGGAGTTTCCCAGCTGCCAGAGCTTTTAGGAGGCTGCTGGGCCCCTCCCCAATTCCAGCTTACTGAAAAGACACCCCAGGACGCCCGCCCAAGACCACAATCCGGATCCAGGCTGCTCAACGCAAGAGCACTTGGCCTCTGAATTATCACTTGGTCCCCCTGCAGTCTGCAGGCAGGGAGCTCTGAAGTGGCAGTGTGGAGGCGGGTGCAAGATCTCCGCTTCTGCGGCCTCCTTTCCCTAGAGGCGGTTTGGCCAGACCCACTTTTCTCCCCCGATTTAGCCGAGATCCACTAACCTTTTTCTTAGTACATTTTTTTTTCCTTATGGCTTAATAATTCTGGAAACTGCCACAGCTGCCGCAGACCTGCTCTCCCGAAGCTCCTGCTGGGGCTCGTCTCACCTTGTCCAGCCACCTCTGGGGCAAAGCCGCAGTTTCAGGCTGGACTGGTTTTGGCTCACAAAGCTGAGATGGTTCCTCCTAGCCGAGCTGCCTTTAGTGGAAAGTATATTTCTGTGCATTTTGGAGTTCTAGAATTTGTTTAGAGTCATATTTTATGGGTATTTTGAGGTGGCTATGTGAGAGCTGTGATATGTTGCTGCTCCTATGCCACAATCTTGGCTCCACCCCCCTTTTTAAGCATTCCTGATGAAAACCAGAGTTGAACAGTAAATTTCACTTTCAAATATGAGAAGCATGAGAAAGTAAACAATAAAAAGAAATCATAAGGAATTTATTAAGGTTGAACTTTTTATATTCCTACATGGAAAAATGATAATTGTATCTCATAAGACTATCTTTGACCATGATTGTTGTTCTTTAAGTCCTCTTTTAACTTTCTCATACATTCCCTAAATGAGTACCATGGTTTCTGTACACTAGGCCACATAGAATCAGTGAGGTACATTTTATTGTATCACTCAGCAACTAAAACTAACAAATTTGTCTTATTTTCACCTTCTACCATATGATAATCACTAAAAGCGTCGTGTACAAAAGGATTCTGACTATTACCAATAGACTTCAAGTAATACACACTATCTACCCAGATCTCTACATCCGCTTCATCACTGATTCTCAGTGTCCAAAACACTGACAATTCTCCCATTGTTTGAGGGAATTGCTTAATATATCATTAATCTCCTGTTCAATGAAATCCTTAGTTATCTTCCTGAACTCTATTTGGCCCCCATGGTTCTCTTGATTTCTTCTTAGTATGGGACAAATTTTTGCCATTTTAATAGCGTCATTATCTAATGTTGTTTCATTTTCTTTGCACAAATTCTCCTGGAAGTCATCCTCATGGCAACTAGGCTCTTCCTCTGCAAAGCTGAATGACCATTCCTTTTTTTAGTTTTTTTTTCTTTTTCTGAGTCAAGCACACAAGTCTCTTCTTTTACTTGAAACCCCTGAGCTTGATATTCTAAAGGAAAGCCAAAATGGTGTAACAGAGAAAATTTTCCATGCAAATCAGCTAACTTCCTCTACATCTGAGTTCTACCTTCCAGCAAGCAGCTCATCTCTGATTTTTCGTGTCATAAGATAAAGTATTAGTAAAGCCCAGTCCCTTCTACACAATCCTTCCAGTTCTTTTCTTGGTTTTTATTGGTATTCCTTGCAGGCTTGTTTCTAAATCTCTAGATCTTTCTTCTGTAGTCTCAGATCCCAGTTTTCATAGAGCCCTGAAGTTTTAGCCCATTATCTTGCTACAGACGAATAAAGTAAATCCTCCTATCCAGGGATATCTATTTCTTCCTGTAAAGTCCTTTATCCTCCAAATAGTGGTCTGATATTTTGAGATCATGTCCACATTACCAAATGTAGGAGTAATGTAATATTCACAGCACTGAAGGCAACTATGACTATGCCAGTGGAGTTCTGAATCCCAAAATATGACAGACTCTCCATAGAGAAGACAGAAGCAAAATATTTTTCTAAACCATGCTCATTTCTTCCAATTCTAATCATAGTATAGCACTGAAACCCTAGCTTTTGCACTATGGGGATTTAAATTGACTAGCCTAAAATGAAAGAGACTGAGGCATAGCTCTGAGCCAATGGCACTTTATTAAAGGGTGCAGGGTCTCCTCCAATGAAGTAGACATCTGATCTTCCTCATGATCTGAGATGCCACCTTCTTCTAGGGTCATATTTTTATAAGCCTTAATATCATAGGATATCATAACTCAACAGCCTAAAGAGGCTATACAAAGTAGAGAAATTCATTGGATTGTATATCATGTTTTGAGGGCCAAAAAAAGATGGATCAGCTACAAATGGTACGTCCACAGGGAGGTCTCACATTGAGTGAAGCATGGGACATCTCCATAGACTAAGGGGTCATAAGATGGTCATGTACTATGGACAAGAGAGAGTGGTCCAGAGGTACAAAAGTCAACTGGAAAACTTTCCATGCAATTGAGTCAGGTTTGCCAAACAGTTCTTGGTCACCATGACAAAGAAAAACAAGGGTGGAAGGCCTCCAGTTAGCTTTCTATAATTAAGAAAGTAACTTAGAATCTTCAACTCACAATTCTGGCATGTAACGTACAGAGTTATAATCACTACTCCTATGGAATCAAAGCAAACTGAGTAATACTGATTGGAATGGAAAAGAGGCCCAAATGAGTTATTTCTCACATCACTGGCTATGTTCCCTATGTCTCTCTCTTCTAACCCCTGCCACTTAGATTGCCTGGATTCCAGCAAGATTAAGCTTACATGCCTTTCTGGAAGCCACCAGTTGCCAGTGCATTCGTCTCCGAGGCTTTCTTTCCTCCATTCCCTATGACTCTCATATATGAACTGCGTGATTTACATGTTGCCTTTCACCATAGACTGTGAGCTCCAACAGGGAAGAGGCTGTGCTTTTTTCCTTCTTTTGAATCCTTGGCATAGAGCACAGCACCGTGCATCTAGTAAGTGCCCAGGAGATGCTTGTTGAGTAACTGGAAACTCAATCAACCACCCCGGCAAATTTGAGCTTCATGTTAGAACTTCTGGATAAGTAGCACTGTCTCAAGTAGAGCTAGACAATCTTCCCTTCCACCCTCCCTGTTAGTCTTTTTTTTTAAAAAATTAAATTGATTTGTTTTTTTACTTTTAGTTCATAAAATTCTGTTCCAGAGTCCCTTGAATTTAAAATTTTCTCCCCTCCCTCTCCCTACCCCTCCCACCTATGGTGGCATGCAGTCAAGTGTAGAATCTGCAAATGCTTTCACGTTGGACATTAGTCTGGTTGTATAGCAGGGCTGTAACCAATGGAGTGAACAATAGGAAAAAGGAAACGAAACCAAACATGGAAAAGAGCCATAGCATGTAGGTTGCTTCAGTCCCTATTTAAACTCTGTTCTTTCTAGATCTTTCTCTGAATGTAGGTATCTCTCTCCACCCTGAGGTTTGTAGAGTTGTCTTATAGCTGTGCATTGCTGAGAAGGGTCCAGTTTATCAAGGTTGGTCATCACACATATAATGTGTCTGTGATTGTGTACACATTTCTCCTAGTTCTGCTCTAGTCACTTAGCATCAGTTTATATAAGCCCCTCCAGGTAAATATGAAGGCCATCTCATCCCCATTTCTTATAGCACAATAGTATTCCATTACATTCATATACCAGAACTTGTGTAGCCATTCCCCAATTGATGGGCATCCCCTTAATTTCCAGTTTTCTTCCACCACAAAGAGAGCTGCAATAAATATTTTTGTACATATGAGTTTTGCTCCTGCTTCTGTGATCTCTTTGGGATACAACCCCAGAAGTGGTGTTACTCGGTGAAAGGGTACGCAATTATTTATAGCCCTTTGGGAATAGTTCCAGATTGCTCTCCAGAATGGTTCTAGCAGTACATAGCTCCACCAACAATGCATTATTGTTCCAATTTTTCCACATCCTCTCCAGCATTTGTCATTTTCTTGTTTTGTCATCTTAGCCAATCTGGCTGGTGAGATGTGGTACCTCAATGTTGTTTTGATTTGCATTTCTTGAATCAAGAGTGATTTAGAGCATTTTTTCTTATGCTTATAGATATTTTTAATTTCTCCCTCTGAGAACTGCCTGTTCATATCCTTTGACCATTTATCAATTAGAGAATGACTTGTATTCTTACAGATTTTACATAATTCCTCGTATATTTTAAAAATGAGGCCTTTATCAGAGACACTGGTTTTAAAAATTCTTTCTCTGTTTCACACTTCCCTCTCAATCTTGGTTACATTGGCTTTGTTTGTACAGAAACTTTTCAATTTAATGTAATCAGGATTATCCATTTTACATTGTATAATGCTTTCTAATTCTTCTTTGGTCATAAAATCTTCCCTACTCCATAAATCTGACAGGTAGACTTTCTTGCTTCCTCAGATTATTTACAGTATCAACCTTTACACCTAGATCATGTAGCCATGTGGACTTGATTTTGGTGTACAGCGTGAGATGATGGTCTCTGCCCAGTTTCTGCCATACTATATTCCAGTTTTCCCAGCAGTTTTTGTCAAATAGTGAGTTCTTATCCCCAAAACTGGGATCTTTGGGCTTATCAAATAGTATATTACTATAATTGTTGATTACTTAGTCATTTGTACTGAATCTATTCCATTGATCCACTACTCTATTCTCCAGCCAGTACCAAGTAGTTTTGATGACTGCTGCTTTATGATAGAGATTAAAATCTGGTACGGCTAGGCCACCTTCCCTAGCATTTCTTTTCATCACTTGTCTTGATGTTCTGGACCTTTTGTTCTTCCAAATGAATTTTGTCACTATTTTTTCTAGCTCAGTAATTTTTGGGTAGATTGGTATGGCACTAAATATATAATTTAATCTAGGTAAAATTGTCATTTTCATTATATTAGCTTGACACAGCCATGAGCAATTGATGATTTTCCAATTGGTTACATCTGATTTTATTTGTGTGAAAAGTGTTTTGTAGTTGTGTTCATATAGGTACTGGGTTTGTTTTGGCAGGTAGATTCCCAAATATTTTATAATGTGTACAGGAACCTTAAATGGGGTTTCTCTTTATATCTCTTGCTGTTGGACTTCGTTGGATATATATAGGAATGCTGAGGATTTATGTGGGTTTATTTTATATGCTGCAATTTTGCTAAATTTATTTATTTTCTCAAGAAGTTTTTTACTTGATTCTCTAGGTTTCTCCAAGTATATCATCATATCATCTGCAAAGAGTGATAGCTTAGTCTCTTCTTTGCCTAATTTGATTCCTTTGATTTCTTTTTCTTCTCTAATTGCTACTGCTAACATTTCTAGTACCAGATTGAATAAGAGGGGTGATAGTGGACATCCTTGTTTCACCCCTGATCTTATTGGAAATGCTTCTATATTATCCCCATTACATATAATACTTGCTGATGGTTTTTTAAAAATGCTACCTATTATTCTGAGGAAAACTCCATTTATTCCCATATTTACTAGCATTTTTAATAGGAATGGATGTTGTATTTTGTCAAATGCTTTTTCTGCAACTATTGAGATAATCATATGATTTTTGATAGTTTTGTTGTTGATGTGATCGATTATACTGATAGTTTTCCTGATATTGAACCACCCTTGCATTCCTCAAATGAATCCTACCTGATCAAAGTGTATTGTTCGCATGATGATTTGGTGAAGTCTTTTTGCTAATATTTTATTTAGAATTTTGCATCTATATTCATAAGAGAAATTGGTCTGTAGTTTGCTTTCTCTGTTTTGTCTCTTCCTGATTTAGGTATCAGTACCATATTTGTCTCATAAAAAGAATTTTTTAGGACTCCTTCTTCTCCAATTTTCCTGAATAGTTTGTAAAGCATTGGAGTGAATTGTTCTTTGAATGTTTGGTAGAATTCATTAGTGAAGCCATCTGGCCCTGGAGATTTTTTCCTAGGGAGTTCATTGATTGCTTGTTCAATTTCTTTTTCTGAGATGGGGTTATTTAAGTAGTTTACTTTCTCTTTAGTTTGTCTAGGCAACTTGTGTTTTTGTAAATATTCATCCATTTCACTAAGATTGTCAAATTTATGTGCATACAATTGGGTAAAATAATTCCTAATAATTGTTTTAATTTCCTCTTCATTAGAGGCAGATTCACCCTTTTCATTTTTGATATTCGTGATTTGGTTTTCTTCTTTATTTTTATCATATTGACTAAAATTCTATCAATTTTGTTGGCTTTTTCATAATACCAACTCTTAGTTTTATTCATTATTAATCTCTCCTTTGGTTCTCATTATTTGTAATTATTATTTAATTGGGGATTTTCAATTTGTTCTTTTTCTAGCTTTTTCAATTGCATGCCCAATTTATTGACTTCCATTTTCTCTATTTTATTCATGTCTGCATTCAGGGACATAAAACTTCCCCTAAGAACTCCCTTTGCTGCATCCCACAAGTTTTGATATATTGTCTCATTGTCATTCTGTTGAATGAAGTTGCTGATTGTTTCTAATTTCTTGTTTGACCCACTCATTCTTTAGGATTACGTTATTTAGTTTCCATCTAGTTTTTCATCTATCCTTCCATGGCCCTTTATTACATATAATTTTTTTTGCATCATGAACTGAGAAGGATGCATTTAATATATCTGTCTTTCTGCTCTGAATTGTGAGGTTTTTATGCCCTAGTACATGGTCAATTTTTGTGTATGTGCCACCTACCGCTGAGAAGAAGGTATATTCCTTTTTATCCCCATTCAGGTTTCTCCAGAGACCTACCATATCTATCTTCTCTAAGATTCTATTTACCACCTTTACTCCTTTCTTGTGTATTTTGAGGTTAGATTAATTGATCTCAGAGAGGGGGAGATTGAAGTCCCCCACTAGTATAGTTTTACTATCTATTTCTTCCTCTAGCATCCTTAATTTCTCCTTTAGGAATGGAGATGCTATACCACTTGGTGCATACATGTTAATAATGATATTGCCTCATTTTCGATGGTGCCTTTTAGCAGGATATAGTTTCCTCTCTCATCTCTTTTTATTAGATCTATTTTTGCTTTTGCTTTATCTGAGATAAGGATTGCTACCTCTGCTTTTTTTTTTACTTTAGTTGTGGCATGATATATTTTCCTCCAGCCCTTTATCCTTCCCCTGTGTGTATCCTTCTGTTTCAGATGTGTTTCTTGTAATCAGCATATCACAGGATTATGGGTTTTAATACATTCTGCTATCCACTTCCATTTTATGGGAGAGTTCATCCCTTTCACATTCACAGTTATGATTACTATCTTTGTCTTTCCCTCCATCCTATTTCCTTCCCTATTTATGTTTTTGTTTTTCCTCTTCTCCCTTACCCTTTTTACGAGTTTTTCTTTTGACCACTGCCTCCCCCAGTATTCCCTTCTTATCCACCCCCCTCCCTTTTCCTGCCCTTCTCCTTTACTACTTCTTCCCTCCCTTCTAACGTCCTCTGCCCTTCATGCCCCTTACCCTCTTCTGCTGCCTGTAGGATAAGATCTATTGTTATACTCAATACTGTACATTATTTCTTCCTCAGACCAAGACTGATGAGAATAGATCTCATGCGGTACTCCTCTCCCTCCCCTCTTTCCCTCTATTATAAATTTTACTTCTCTTCTTGATAGAGTCTTATCTTTAACTGGTTGTTTTATTCCCTCCTTGCACTAGAACCAGTGAGAGAAAAGCTCATATAGTTCTCATCTTCCTCCCTTCTTTCCCTCTTCTATATTGTTTTTATGGCTCTTCGTGTAGCATAATTTACCCTTTTCTGCTTCATTCTTTCCTCTTCTTCCATTACAGTCCCTTAATAAGGATTTTTATCATCATTTTGCATAGTTTATATCCACACCCTCAGTTTGTCTATATCCCTTTTAGATGTTGCCATAGGTATAGAGTTCATGATATTAACAGGTATCAGTTTCCCATATGAGGATGTAAGCAGTTTGCTCTTGTTAAATAACAAGTTACATGTGTGTGTATTTTCCCTTATTTACCTTTCTATGTCTCTCCTGTGTCTTGTAGTTGGAGGTTGAATTTTCCATTGAGCTCTGGCTTTTTCATCAGTAAGGTCTGGAATTCTGTTATGTTACTGAATGACCATCTCCTTGCCTGGTAGATTATGCTCAGTCTCACTGGATAGATGATCCTTGGTTGTAGCTCTAGGTCTTTTGCCTGTTGAAAAGTCATATTCCAGTTCTTCTGGTCTTTCAATGTTAAGGCTGCCAGATCCTGTACGATTCTCACTGTGGTTCACCAATATCTGAATTGTTTCTTTCTGGCTGCTTGTAGTATTTTCTCCTTTACCTGATAGTTCTGGAGTTTGGCCACAATGTTTTGTGGACTTTTCAATTTGGGATTTCTTTCCGGCAGTGTCTGATGGATTCTCTTGATTTCTCTTTTACCCTCTGGTTCTAGGATATCAGGGCAGTTTTCCTTGATGAGCCCTTGGAAGATATTGTCCAGGCTCATTTTTTCATCGTGATTTTCTGGTAGACCAATGATTCTCAGATTGTCTTTCCTGGATCTGTTTTCCAAGTCAGTTATTTTTCCATTGAGGTATTTTACCTCTTTTTCTAATTTTTCAGTCTTGATGTTTTGTTTGACTGATTCTTGCTTCCTCATAGAGTCATTGGCTTCAATCTGGTTGATTCTACTTTTTAGCAAATTATTCTCCTCAGTTAGTTTTTGAAGCTCCTTTTCCTTATACTCAGATTTCATTTTTAGTTCACACATTTTACTTTTTAAGGTGCTGTTCTCTTCATTGTAATGTTTTTCTAATTTCACCATTTTGTTTTTATAAGAGGTGTTGATTTTATCTTCTACCTCTCTAAGCCAGATTTCAAAGTTCTTTTTGAGCTCATCTAGGAATGCGTTCTCTGCCTGAGACAATGTCATAGTCCAAGGCCAAGCACCCTGTTAAGGCTACAGCTGTGGGTGTGGAGTCAGTACTCTCTCCTTCTGAGTTTGATTGCTCCCTCTCACCATAATAGGATTCCAGAATCTTTGTCTTTGTCTTTGTAGCCTGTTTTCTTCCCATTTTGAGGCAGGACCTTAATCATGCCCTTCCTCTGGGGTTCCTAAGCCTTTACTGCTTAAAATTTTCCTCAGGGGCAATAATTACTGTGTTTTGGGGTTGGGGGGGGCTTGGAGCAGCTAGGGTTCAGTCTGTCATTTTTGTCCCTGGAGGTTCAGTTAGGGGCTTTTTAAATTTCCAGTCTGGGGATGGGTAGCCCCGGGCGTAGCTACTGCCCCTGCTGTGGTTCCTCACTTTGTTTCTTACCCAGCTCAGGTCATCCCTACCCTGTGGTGATAGGCCTGGGAGTGGCCCTTGTGGTTGGTGGGTCAGCAGGCCACATCCAACAATGGACTCTCGGCACACCTCGGGTGTCCAGGGCCTTCCTGGTGGGTTCCCCCACTGCACTGGGTGACCAGGACCTTCCTGGTGAGTCGCACCACCGCACTGGGTGTCTGGGTCTGCCTGGTGGGTCGTGCCACCTCACTGGGTGTCCAGGGCCTTCCTCCCTGGAAGTCTTTTATTGGCTTATTCCAGTATGGGCAGGATTGATAATTGTGACATCTCCTCACAAGAGATCTGCCTCGGGGGATCTATGATTCTGTGGATGAAATTTTCATTGAATCCTTTAATTCTTTTTATTCCATGCAGGAACCAATTGGATGATAGATATTCTCAGCCTGATCTACTCAAAAGGGGACCCCACTTGGGTCAACTCTGTCCCTTTCTGGGAACGTTCTCCCTGGATATAGTTGAAGACCTGCATGGAAATCATCAAGAATCAGGCAGACCCACGACTTTTAACTTCCCATCTCCCAATCCAGCTGTTTCCTAAATCCTATTTCACCAGCAAGGCCAAGGTAAGCACAGAAGGCTTCTGATAACAAGTGAAAGAAACAAATATCTAAAATTTGAAGGGATTATGGGCTGGAGAGAAGCTGGAGCTGCATTCCTGGTTCATAATCCATCAGAATTCAGGGTAGGGAGGAGGTAAATGGAGGAATCTCTCTGCTCCCTATCCTCTACACACAGCTCTAATCATCTTCCTTTTGGTCAACTCAGACCATTTGTTACTGTAATGGAAATTTGAAGATCTTCCCTACCTCTTTGTAGTCCAAATGTAATTACATGGAGCCCATGCATCAAGTGGCTTACTGAAAGGATGGAACAGGAAAGGTACAACAGGAAGAAGCACAAGAGAGACCCAGAACTGCTGGGAGTAAGCAGCATGGATGCTGAGCAACTTTTATGAGTGAAAGAGAGGCATTTTTGTTTAAGGGTGCCTGTTTATTTGTGAAATCCTGATAGAGGGAAGGCTTGGGAACATTGGAGTTTGGTGCATTGGTTATGTATACTAACTTCTTGGTTGCTTTCATGGAAGTGGCTTTGTGCTTTTGAGATTCGGATATCTGGTGTTTGAATAAACGTTTTGGTCCTGTCTTCCATGTGGAAAGTCTGTTAGATATTGTGATTTAGAACTGCCCCAGCATATTCATAGATACCTGGGGCAGAAATATGATTTAGAGCAACAGATGGTATTCCAACTAACAAGCTACATAAGATGTACAAAGAAATGGTACTTAATGTTAGACTGAAGAAGGAAGGAGCTACCACCCCTACAGATACTCCTGAACCATTAAATCCAAATTTACCACACCTTCAGGGAGAATAGGAAATAGGGCAAGCCCCAGGACAGATTAAAGAAATACACTGACAAGATTACCGACCGCATATTGGTTTAACCATATATTGGAAAAATGGATCAACTACTGTAACTAGGGCATTGATGGATACTGGGGTTGAGAACTCCCTTATCTATGGAAAGCCTGATAAGTTTATACATGGAACTCCTATTCCCCACACAGGAGTGGGAGAGACTGAACTATCAGCCAGAGAAGTTAAACTAACAATGAAAATTGTACCATTACCTAACAAAGAATATACTGTGGTTATTGTACCTACACATTCCAAAATACATCATTGGAATAGATATATTGAGAGGTATGACTCTGAATTTACCTGAAAGAAGATACCAAATTGTAGTAATGAAGATAGTAATTAATACAGTTTTAGTGGTAAAAATAAAAATGGACCCAATCATTTGCTTTCACTTGCCAGAGCAGACAATGTACTTCCACCCATTTGCCACCAGGATATCTGCATAGTCCCAGCATTTGTCATAAGATTGTGGCTGAACATTTGGATGAATTAGAGCTAGCTGGTGCACAGCTTACCCACTACACAGATGATTTTAAGATACATCTTTCATGTAGATAGTCTCTTACATTTTGTGATTCACAACAACACCAGCATTTTAATAGCCACTGTCCGTGTTGTGAATATCGTATTGGTGATATGCCATGTCCCTGCTCATTTCGACCTCTGTCAAGAAAGGGGAAAAGTCCTTTGCCAAATAATCAGAATGGCATGGCAAAAAAGAGAAGGGGGAAAGGAAGCAGATGGATGTATGAAGCAGATTTGGATGGCTTTGGAAGAAGGCCAGAGACTGACCTTGAGAAGGGCAAATCTGGGAGAAATTGAGGAGGCTTCCTGGAAAATGAGGAAGAGTAGGGAGGGACTCAGGAGAGACAGAAGAGCTCTTCTTCCAGTATCTGAAGGGTCATCATGTGGAGGAGAGGTTTGTTTGTGATGCTTGGTCCCAGAGGAGAGAACCAGGAGCAGAGGAAGTCATAAAGGGGTCGATTGAGGTTACATGTGAAGAACCACTTCCTTACAACTGTAGGTATCATGGAGTGGAATGGACTTCCATAGGATGTGGTGAAGTCTCCCTCCCTGTAGGTCTTCACACAGAAGATAGAAGGCCATTTGTATGGATGTACTAGTGAGTACTTTTTTTTCTAGAAATACTAGCTTTTTTTCCCAGCACAGTGATAAACAATAATGTCAACATAATGTTTAAAATTTATTTTGTAGCTCTATGCCACATTAAAGTGCAAAAATCCCATCAGCAAGCAGACAGGAGCATCAGAAATGTCCTTCCTTGAACTATGTACTAGTTTTTTCTCCAATCAGTCTTCAAAATATTTCATGTCTCCTGGTTAGTACAAGACTCTTCATTTCTGTAACAAAGGAATGAAGGCAAAGCTAGTGCTAGCAGACAGCCCATTTCAGCTCCTGGGCTGAAACAATACCTTGATCAGTTCTCAGAAGGATTTCTTTTTCCACATCCAGTATTGGTCTCAGTGAACAGTCTGGATAATTTTCAAAGCAACAGTCTAATGGCTACATGACTTCACTAGAGCAACATGATGTCACAACAGACGTGATTTAGAGCATGTTCTGTGCTCCCCACATCAGGCTGAAAGACATGACATTAAACTGTTAGGTAGAATGAAGCTGTATCCTGACCTGGTTCTTCAATGTGCATTTGAATCATTTTTTCCTCTTATTTAACAGGAATCATTATCCTGATTCCCCTAAGAAAATGCTAATAAAAAAAAAAGGCTTGGGGAACTAAGACTCAGATTATTACAATGTAGACAGTGCCCCAGGCTATGTCCACACTGGGCTGCTTCTGTACCACTGGGTTGGGTCTTTCTTCAGGTCACCTTCTAGATCATGTCTTCATCTGCTTCCTCTTTCCCTTCCTCTTCAGAAACCTGATTTCTCCTCTTCTAACCCTTCTCTTCCTTCTTCTCCTTCTCCTTCCCTTTTTCCTTTTCCTCTTCTTTCTACTTCTTAATTTCATTCTTCTTCTCCTCCTCCTTCTAGTTCCCTCTTATTCATCATCATAATAATTATTATCATTTTTCTCCTCCTTCTTCCTTCCATTTTAGGACATAATAGTGGTCTTGGGGTTCTACAAAGGCTAAAGTAAAAGGTGAACATTAGGAAATCTGCATCATCATCACCCATTTTTAAACTCTGACATACTTGAGGAGAAGGAAGATTTTGGAAACAGTTTTCCTCAGACCTCACATTGTCCAATGGTGTTCCTATCTCTTTAGATTGACCTGCATGTGAGAATTTGAGTGTAAGAGCTTTCCAGTGGTTCAGAAGAGCTTTCTAATGATTCCAAACCATATTCCTGAGCAGGTCAATATATTAAAAACAATTTATCTTCACTGGGGGCTGTGCTTCAAAGTGCTGGAAGGCAGTGAAGAGGGAAGAGAAAGAATGGGAGGAAGACAAGGCTGCAGCACACTGAGCAGATGCAGTTCAAACTATTCTTTTAATATCTGGATTTGCCTGGATGGGTGCTGCAGTCCATGCCATTTGTGTCATCCTCTGATGTGAAAATTGTCTAAAGAAGGACATGAGGTGAAAGAAGGGGAGCAGAAGGACTCAGGTTGAAGGTGGACAAAGCAGGTCGAGGATCTCACACAGTGTCTACTCACTCCTGGAGGGCCCCCTTGATATCTGGCACTTCTGAGGGGAGGGTGAGGCCTAGATCTATGTGGGACACTCCTCACTGGGCCATCTCTGAACCAACTCTTCTGAGAGGCTGAAGTTCTCAGCTTATTTGAGCTCCCTTTGACAAGTCCTGTCCTCTCCCTTTTCCTTTAACATGCTGCCCAAGTTCATTCTGTGCTTAAGTGGACGTTCTCTGTGTCCACTTCCATTATTGGAGCATTTATAAAAGCGGGTTATTCAGTGGGTTCCACAGCACCCTCATCCACTTATTTTGATACTTACCCTATTTCCTTCTCACGAGTCAATCAATCAGTAAAACTTTGGTAAGCACATGCTAAATACCAGGCATGAAGCTGAGCATGAGGGATACAGGGAGTGGGCAGGGCAGCAGATCCAAGGAGCAGCAGCAGAAGCTCTAAGAGCACCCTACTGGAGGAGCTTCATGAGAAAGGAAAATGGATGGAACAGCCTCTTATGGTTCCATTTTTGCTTTCAGATGATCTACCTTGCCAGGAATCCAAGGGATATCATGGTATCTTTTTACCATTTCTTCAATCAGTCACCAATTGAACTGTCATCGTCAACCTTTGATCAAATTTTTGAAGACTTCCTGCAAGGAAATTGTGAGTGAGGGGGGAAGGATGGAACCAGATCCTACTCCCATTTCTTCTTCCCTTTCTCTTTTCCCTCCCTATTCTCCCCAACCTCATAATTAAAGCCCCTGTTTTGAAGGTGTCCTTCCATTTGCTAGGAGGCACATTTCTCTCAGCAGTCGAGGAAGAGAGACAGTGAAAGGGCTGTCACCTTCATATTTGGGATGACGTATAGGGGCCCAGAGTGGCAAAGTGATTTTCCCAAGCTTATATGACAAAGAAATTTGCAGAATTGACCTGCATTTAAGCCTGGTCATCTGAATAGAAGATCAATGCACTTTCTGAAGACCAAAGTCTCAAGAGACAAACTCAGGGCCTGGATTGAAATACAGGTCATCTCCCTGATGCAGTTTTAATGTTATCTTCTCTAGGGACCCCAGCTAGACATCTCCATCAAGTTCCACCATCTTTGCCAACATACCTCAGTTTGAGGTTAGTACGTGGCCCAAGCTTGCTCTGTGACTTCCTCATGGCCCTTCTCCCAGCTAGCCTTCTCTTGTGTGATATTTCTCTGGGTCTGAGAATCATGCCCTCATACTCCAGACTAAGTCATGTGGGGGCAGAACTTTCTTCTTTGTCCAGGACTCCCCTTCTGGCCAGCATCTGAGGCTCAGTAATCCCTTTATGAACATGTGAAAGAGAAATGTCCATATACCATCTGCCCTTCCCCATTTCCTTTCAGTGCTCTATGGATCCTGGTTTGACCACGTCAAAGGATGGCTGTGTGGGAGAGATTCAGAGAAGTTCTTGCTCCTAACCTATGAGGAACTCCACCAGGCAAGCTTCCTGTCTATTTCCTTTTTCATCTTTCCCAGTGACCCTCTTTAATACTAGTGGCTTCACTCTCAATGATTTCCAGTGATCTTGTTTATATTGTGTTTCTACATAGGTGTTTTCCTGTTGTTTCAATCTATAAGCATTTATTAAGCAGTAATTATTGTTCAGGTAGTGAGCTAAGCCTTGGGAATAGAAAGAAAGGCAGAAGACCCTCCCTACCCTCAAAGAGCTCACAGTCTAAATGAGGAAAAAACATGCAAGTAATTCTATATGGGGGTTCTCTATCCAGAGACATCTACACCTGTAAGTTCATATGTGCATCGATGCAGTTTGTATGTGATAAATTGGAGACATTCAACAGAGGGAGAGCCCTGGAAGTTAGAGCGTCTGGGGAAGTCTCCTCTAGGTCCTGAGGTATTGTTGGCCCATCATTTGAGTCATATTTAACTCTCTGTGACCCAGTTTGGTATTTCCTTGGGAAAATTACTAGAGTGGATTGCCATTTTCTTCTCCAGCTCTTTTAACAGACAAAGAGTTGAGGCAAGCAGGGTCAAGGGACTTGCCCAGGGTCACAAAGGTAGTATGTGAGGCCTGGGTTGAGCTCATGAAAGGTGCTGAATTCAGGCCCAGCTCTTTATCCACTGTGCCACCTGGACGCCCAGTAAAAGAAGCTAGTCAGTAGACAGAACAACAGAAGCAGAGCCTTCCCCACATGAGGAACAGTTAGAGAGAATTCCCTGAGCCAAGGGATGGAATCTTGTTTGGGGAATAGGCAGGAGAGCCATGTCACTGGATCAAGGGTTATGTGTTGGGGAGCCAAGTGTAAGAAGATTTGAAAGGCAGGAGGGAGGGAGGCTGTGAAAGGGCTTTCAATGACAGACGACTTTGTATTGGATCCTGTAGGTGATAGGGAGCCATTGCAGTTTATTGAGGAGTGAGAAGATCAGCCTTTACATCTCCTCTCATCTGTAATATTCCTATAGGCTCCTGGCAGTGATGGGAAGGCTTCAGTCTCTCCCACTCCAAACAATCTTCCATTCAGCCAACAAAAGAATTTTCCTAAAACATAGATTTGATCCCAACTTCTCCCTGCTCAATAAACTCCAGTGTTACCCTATCGCCTCTCAGAGCAAATACAAAATATTCACTTTGACATTGAAAGCCCTTTACAATCTAGCACTTTACTTCCTCTCCCATCTTTCGGTATCTCACCGGTCTCCTTCTTTCACCTGGGGACACTGGCCTTCCAGGCACCTAGTGGCACAGAGTAGTGAACCTGGGGTCAGGAAGACAGTTTAAATTTGCCTGCACACACTAGGTGTGTGACCCTGAACAGCTCACTTGGTCTCTCTCTGCCTCAGTTTCCAATATAGTAATATGGGGCTAATAACACGCAGCTCATAGGGTTCTCATGGAGATCTAATGAGTTAACATTTGTACAGCCCTGAGCCTGTGCCTGCACATAGAAGGTTTTAATAAATGACTGTTCCCTCCCCCCCCCCCAACTTAGTGTTCCTTTTACACATGACTCTATCTCACAAATCTCTTCCTTTTCACTGGCTGATCTTCTATGTGTGGAATCTTCCTCCTCTCCTGTCTTTTTGCCTCCTGGCTTTCCTGAAGCCTCACTTCAAATGCCACTTTCTGCCAAAAAGCTTTTGCCAGGCCTCTCTTATCCTAGTGCCTGCTCTCAGGAACCACCTGCATTTCAGCCTGCAGGCTCAGTCAGTTAGCACTGATTAACAACCCACCATCCACCCGGGCCTGAGCATAGGAGGAAAGGTAAATGACAGCATCTAACCTCGCCCAGCTCCAGATCTATGTCAGAACATGAACCCTGCACACAGGCACACGTGTTGTTACCTGTATGTTCCCACCCACTCACCTTGGCACCTTCTCTCTCTCCCTGAGGGGTGGTCAATACTCCCTCCACCAGACTGCAATGCAGAGAATCCCTAAGTACCAGTGAAAAGTTTCTCCATGGCCATCTCTATGAAATTGGAGGGAAAAAGGCAAAGCCACAATCATGTACTCAATCAGGAGAGGCTTGAAGGACTCTGGGAAGGGGAAGCTGATTGTCCTCCTAGGCTGTCAATGACAGTTTTGAATAGTTTTCAGGACCACCCAAGGTCCCACACATTAGCCTTCCAATCTCATGTTCACCACTTACATGCAGCTCTGAAAAACCTTTTCAGGTGTGTGCTCTCCATACATACAGGCCATTATAGCACTCTTGCATTCTTTTCTCATCTGAGTTGCTTCTCAGATTCCAGTCACAAAGACCATTCTGTGGCAGAAAAAAGAAATAAAGTAAGAGAAGATTACCCAGATCTCCATATTCCCTCTAGGTCATTATTATGGTCCCAACCACTCCAAGCAATGGCCCTCATCTTCCTTAGGCTACTTTGTATCCCACTCATCACACAACAGAAATCTTTCTGTTACCTTCAGCACCAGAAGTCAAGCTTAGCTCGTGGTGACCTTTGGTGTTACTGACAATTGCACTGTAAGACCTCATCACACTTAAAATCTTCTCTCACTTCCATTTCCTTTATAAGGTTTCTCAAAGTAGTAGTTACTGAGCAAACTGTCCCTTTTGGATCAAAACTGTTCTCTTGAGAGGAAACACCATTATCCTCTTCACGGGAAGATTTCTCTTCTGTCTTCTGAATTCCATGCCTGAGAACTTCTGATCCAGTCCAGTCTACCTTCCCAGTTCCACTGCAGGCCATGGTTTACCATTTCAAATTCTTTGGAATCATCCCTGTGAAAAGCCAAAGTTTATGGTATAATCTTAATGGTGCCCCTCTGTTCTTCTGTCAATCTTCAGACCAAATGGCTGCCTTTCTCCTTCCCACTGTTTTTATTCTAATGGCCAAGTCCTTAGTGTTGGTCAAAATTGAATCTTGAAGAGTATTCTCTATCATTCTTCCTCATCCTGAAGGATCACATGATGAACATGATGATGAAGCATTTTTTTTCCAGATATGTCTCCAACCCAAAACCTTGAAAAAAAGAATACTGTTTCCAACATTGCAGATCAGCATGAAAACTGGGGAGAAGAACATGGAAAAAACTGTACAAGTTTCAATAAACGTGGAATAACACTGAGGAACGAGAACCCTTGGGGCTCCCCCTCAGAGACTACACTTCCTAACCCAAATTGGGAGATAGGAGCAGGAAATGCAAGCAGTCTGGAGGCTTAGTCTTTGGTTTGAGCCAGGAGGTCTGTATCAGGGATTTACTTTGTGCATGCCATAACCTTATGAGAAGCAACAGATATTCATTCTTCTCAGCCACGTGAAGGAGAGGGAGAGAAACTGGGGCAGCATAGAGGAAATGAGCCAGAGAAGAAACCATTTCAGCAGCTAATGGAAGGAGACTAGAAACCCAGCTGGGAGCAATTCTTTCCACTCCAGAGATTGTTCTGCTCAGCGAAAAAGCCTGTGTCCCCATAACAACCAGTGTGTACACACTCAAGATGTCTAAACATACATTACTAAGGGTCCTGGGTGGCAGCTAGGTGGTGCAGTGGATAGAGTGATGGGTCTGGAGTCAAGAAGACAACACCTCCTCAGTTCCAATCCGACTTCAGACACCGACCAGCTAGGTGGCTCTGGGCAAGTCACTTAACCCTTTTTGTCTCGATTTTCTCATCTGTAAAATGGACTTGAAAAGGAAATGATGAATCAGTCCAGTATCTTTTCCAAGAAAAACACCCGTGGGGTCATAAGGAGTCAGATAAATCTAAAAAGCGACTGAACAAGTCAAGCTCAGGAAATCCCAGGGAAAGTGGAGCCAAAGAAAGAGGGGAAAACAGATACAATCTATACGGAACAGGAAAGGCCAAATGTCACAAGGAAAAGTCTGGAATATCAAGCCAGCTTGCCATCATATACATCAAGAGAGTCACTAATAAACAGCAAGGAGGCATGGGTACAACTCAGAAAGGTCATACCCCATAAGCCAGTGCTTGGCTCTGAAGATACTTGGGTACAATGTGGTACCTTCCAAAAAAAATAAGAGTTTCTATACTCATTACCTGCTCTGGCCCTGGATCCATCCACTGGTTCAGTCAGCTCACCTCCCTGTGAATTTCTCTTCCACAGAGTGATCGTAGGGTTTCTCAAGAGCTCTTTTAAGATTCTGTTGAATCCACATCCAGAGAAAGAACTGCAAACTCTGAATACAGATGGAAGCATACTATTTTTTTCATGGTTCTCATTTGTTCTACTTCTTCCTTCAAAATATGGCTAATTTGGAAATATGTTTGACATAACTGAACATGCACAACTTATATCAGATTGCTTGTTTTCTTAGTAGGTGGGAAAGAAGAGAGGGAGAGAAAAAAATCTGGAATTTAAAATCTTTTTTTTTGTCTCAGAACTTTATTTTATTCAGCAGAGCATTACATATAAAATTCGAATGGAGGTTTTTGAGACAGTCACATCTATGATATGTTTCCTTAGGCCATTCTGAATTTCACAAACACATTGTTTTTTGTTTTTTTTGTTGCCTCAAGTACTTCATCTTGAACAAGAGAAGTTCCAAGTTCCCAGATGTTTCCAGTCTTTGGGGGATATGAACGTGTCCCACTAAAATGATGATTCTGATAGTACTTTAAAGGACATTGGCCTGTTTCACATCTTCTCCATCTCTATTTCTGTTGAAGGTCTAATAAGATTCCTATAATCTTTCCTTCCTCCTGGAACAGCATCTCCTTAGTCTTTTCCCTTTATTACTATCATTGCCATCTTAATCCGAGCTTCCTCATTAGAACCTTATGTGTCCAATTTTGGTATCCACATGAGTTTTATGCCTTTTCCCATTAACATTTATATCTTAGGTTGAATGCCCCAGAGGGTTGTTGCCATATTGCTTAACTCACTTTGTAAGTAGTATGTCCTAGCCTGGACCCATTAGCATTACCTTTTGATGACAAGGAAGATGAGGAGGATTTCCTATATGAGCTGATTTCTGTCAAGTATGACGGTGACAAGTGCATCACTGTATTTTTTCTATATAAATTTTATGTTTGTTTTTAGTTTACAACGTTCATTTCTTCCTGTCTCTCCCCTACCCACCACCCCAAAACAGCAATCCCACTGAATCCCCCCTCCTCTAATCTGGTCTCTCCTATATTCTCTCCCATAACCCCTCTAACTTTCCAGTAGGGCAAGATGAATCTCAATACCCCAGTGCCTGTATATCTTATTCCCCAGTTGCATGTAAAATAATAATAATAAAAATAATTTTTAATACATTTGCATTTTAAATTTTGGATTCCAGATTCTTTCCCTTCTTCCCTTGTCACCCACTCTTACTGAAATGATAAGCAATTCAATATAGGTTGCAGATGTGGAGTTACTGAAAACATTTCCCTAGTGGATATATTGTGAAAGAATGATTATATTTCCCTCCATCCTATCCTGCCCCTACTTGTTCTATTTTCTACTTTGATCCTGTCCCTTTTAAAAAGTGTGTGCTTCTAAATATCCTCTCCCTCCATCTGCCCTCCCTTCTATCATCCCCCCTCTTCTTCCCTTCCCCCCTAATTTCCCATAGGGTAAGATACCTAATTGAGTGTGTATGTTATGCCCTCCTTAAGCCTAATTCAATGAGAGCAAGGTGGACCCATTTCATTTTGCCTTCCTGTTCTTCCTCTCCATTGTAACAGTTTTCCCTTGCCTCTTTTATATGAAATAATTTACCCTATTCCATCTCTCAACGTCTCCTCTCATTATATTCCTCTCTCACCTCTTAATTTTATTTTTTAAATATCATCCCTTCCTGCTCAATTGATCCTGTACCCTCTGTCTATGTATACCTGTACACATATATACACACACTCACATATGTATTCATATGCACATATATTCTCCTATATAGACATATATATATATATATATACATATACATATACGTTTATATCCCCTATAACTATCCTCATACTGAGAAATGTTTCATAAGTTAAAATCATCATTTTTCTGTGTGGAAATGTAAATAGTTAAACTTTGGTAAGTTCCTTATGATTTCTTTACCCTCTTTACCTTCTCATGCTTCTCTTGCAACCTGCATTTGAATGTCAGATTATCTATTCAACTCTGTTTATTTTTTTTCATCAAGAATCCTTGAAAGTGCTCCATTTCATTGAATGACCATATTTTCCCTGAAACATTATACTCAGTTTTGCTGGATAGGTGATTCTTGGTTTTGATCCTAGCTTCTTTGATCTCTGGAATATCATATCACAAGCCCTTTGATCCCTGAATGTGGAAGCTGCTAGATCATAAGTTATCCTGATTATATGTCCACAATATTCAAATAGTTTCTTCTTGGCTGCTTGTAATATTTTCTCCTTGATCTGGGAACTCTGGAACCTGGCTGTAATATTCCTAGAAGTTTTCTATTTGGGATCTTTTTCAAGAGATGATCAGTGAATTCTTTCAATTTCTATTTTGCCTTCTGGTTCTAAAATATCAGGGCAATTTTCCTTTAGAATTTCTTGAAGGATGATTTCTAGGTTCTTTTTTTGATTATGGCTTTCAGGTAGTCCAATAATTTTTAAATTATCTCTCCTGGAACTATTTTCTTGGTCAGTGTTTTTTTCCAATGAG
>CM053582.1:63334237-63345811 GCA_028627135.1 Pseudochirops cupreus | reverse complement strand
CACATTGCCTTCTATTTTTTTCCTTTGTTTGGATCTGTTTAATAGTATCTTGATTTCTCATAAAGTCATTAGCTTCTATTTGCTCAAATCTAATTTTCAAGGAATTAATCTCTTCAATGAGTTTTTGAAATTATTTTTCCATCAGGCAAATTCAGCTTTTTCAGGCATTCTTCTCTTCATTGGCTTTTTGATTCCCTTTTGCCATTTGAGTTAGTTTATTTTTAAGGCATTATTTTCTTCAATCAGGTTGTTGACTGGCTTTTCATGATTTTCTTGCATCATTCTCATTTCTCTTCCCAATTTTTCATCCACTTCTCTTGTTTGATTTTCAAAATTCTTCTTGAGCTCCTCCATGGCCTGTAACAAATTCATATTTTTCTTGGAAGCTTTTGGTGGAGGAGTTCTGACTCTGTTGTCTTCCTCCCATTCCATGCTTTGATCCTTTTTGTCCCCAAAAAAGGAATCTAAAGTTTGATTGCTGGGTTTACTTTACTTCCTTTGCTTGGTCAGGTTGCCAGTCAATTACTTGACTTTTGAGCTCTTTGCCACAGTAGAACTCTGCTTCCAGAGAGGAGAGATTTGTCCCAAATCACTGTGGTTTACATAGCTGCCAGAGCTATTAGTTGGGTGCCCTTTCTATAGCTCCCACAAGCTCTGGCTCACTGCTGACACACCCCAGGACCTCCACCCAAGAAAGTGATCCAGATCCAAGTTGGTTAAAGGAAGCTCGATTGCCATCTGAATGGTAACTTGGCCCCCCTAAGAACTGCAGGCTAGAAGCTCTGAGGTAGCTGTGTGGACATGGTTACATGGCCACCCTGCCTCAGCCAATGCTCACTCTGGGAGCAGGTACCAGACCATGATTCTATCTTTCTTCATTTATAACAGGGTTCCACACTGACCTTTTACTTTGTCTTTGGCATTTGTGGGTTGATAAGTCTGGAAACCACCACAGCTGCTTGTGATTCACTGTCTGGAAGTCCACTCCAGCTGATGCTGGTCAGGGCCACCCTGGGGCTAAAACTGCAGTCTCACACTGGGGTGGGCTCACCTCACAGCACACTGCAATAGAGACTTCCTGCAGGCCTGCTAGGCTGCCTTCAGCAGGAGATTTGTTTCTCTCTGTCACTGTGGGTTTAGTAGTTCTAAAATTTGTTTAGAGTCATATTTTATAGGTATTTGAGGTGGTTATGGGGGGAACTCATGGAGTTTTCCTGCTTCTATGCCACATTCTTTGCTCCACCCCTGTCTCTGGAATTTAAAATTGTTTAAAAATGAATGTTGAAAATTACTTTACATGTAATTGGAATAAAACAAAATACAATTCAGAAAAAATAAGAGAAATGATACTATTGTGGTATAAGAAATCATGAATAGGTAGATATCAGAAAAAATTGGAAAGACTGATGAACTGATACAAATTAAGGAGAGTAGAACCAGGAGAACATTGTACACAGTCATAGCAATGTTGTGTAATGATCAATTCTGGATACTTAGCTCTTCTCAGCAAGACAATGATGCAAGACAATTCCAAAGTACTCATGATGGAAAATGCTATCCACATCCAAAGAAACATGTGTTGTAGTCTGAATGCAGATTGAAACAGATGATTTTCACTTTCTTGTGTGTGTTGAGAGAGAGTGTTTTTTTCTTTAGTTCAGTTTCTTTTTGCACAAAATAACTAATATGGAAATTTGTTCTACATGATTGCGTATATATAACCCACATCAAATTGCTTATCATTTTAGCATGTGTTTGCTAACTTGTAATATTTGCTAATACTATCCAAAAAGAAAAAGTTTTCTTCTTTGTTCTTCTCACATTTGGCCCTCTGTTTTCCTACTATTCTTTCTCCCCACCATGGGGTTGGTGTTTTTTTTCCAGAATATTAATGCCAGTGTGAATAAGATTTGCCAGTTCCTGGACAGTGAGCTGAGTGAGGAAGAGATCAGTTCAGTCACAGAGAATGCCTCCTTCCAAGTCATGAAAAAACGCCTCCTGGGATATAAGGGACTTGTACAAGAAAATATGGAGAATCTCATAATAAACATTACAAGAAAAGGTAAGGAGAAATGGTCAAGGCCATTAGGGGCTTTTTTGGTGGGTTCCGTCCTGTACACCTGAAATCTAAGTAACCAGAAGTAAGATCAGAGAAGAAGTGAATAAAAAAAGCATATAGAAGGCAGAGAATTTGCTCCATCTCCACCACAGACAGCACCAAATGCCTCTGCAATGACCCATTCAGAGAGAGGAAGCCCAGGCATCCGAGGAAACCTCCCTTAAGCTTCCATGTATTGGAGGAAAAGTGAGAAGAGAGGGAGTAAGAGGAATCAGTAAGGCCAGGATGAGTCAGCATCCACATTCTCTGAATGAATAATGAAGGAGGGGAAAAGCTTGCTGGTTGCAGGGGAATATCACCTAACCCCACCACAGCAGAAGAAGCCACTGAAGATATAATGTCTCCTCCCTGGGGCAAGTAGGGAGGGATAATAGTATGGAAGGGGATGATCACAAAGGAACTGTCTCCAGGGTGTGTCACCCCCTTTCCACATGTGGCAGGAATCTGTGGAGACTGGAAAAACTCCTTCACAGTGACCCAGATGGAAACATTCAACAACCTGTACAAAGAGAAGATGAAAGGGCTGGACAAGGACCTGTTCCCATGGGATAATGCTGAGATGGGCTGTGGAAGACCTGGCGTTCTCTAAATCACACATATATGATCTGCAATAAGAGAGATTTCTGCTTCCCCTGCCTTGTCCCCATTACCCTACTTTCTCTTCTCTCCTCTTACTAGTATAGCTCACCCAAAGTAATGGTAATGTGAAAGACTTGGGCACCATGTTTCTTCCTAGAGGAAAGCTGTTAGTGGGTCTCCTTCCTGGTCAGGCTTGCTCTCCTTTGACCATCATGCTTTGGATGCTGGTGTAGAATGGTTCTTTTAATCCTGTGATTTTGAGTACTTTAAACATAAATGAATGCTGAATGCTGGAGGCTTTTCTGCCTATTGATGTAATGGAGATTGCAATCATTTTAAAATAAATTAATTACACTAAGAGGTTATGTAATGTTAAACAATTTTTGCATCCCCAAAATAACTCCAATAACACCCACCAGGTCATGGAGAATAGTTTTCAAAATGCAATATTTTTGTATCATTATTGATCAGTTGATCCCTAGGGGCAGCTATTTGGTGCAGTGGATAGAGCACCAGGCTTCATGTCAGGAAGGCTTGGGTTCAAATCTGGCCTCAAACACTAGATGGGTGACTTTGTGCCAATCATTTAACCCCATTTGCCTGTTTCCTCATTTGTAAAATGAGCTAGAGACTGAAATGGCAAACCACTCCAGTAGCTTTACCAAGACAGCCCCAATGATCTTAGAAAAACCTCCAAAGATTTGCATGAAATATATGAAGAGCAAAATGAGCAAGACCATGAGATCTTTGCATATACTAATAGCAATATTGCTTTAAGAATGTCTGAACAAGGAACATATTTTGACTCTTAATTATGAATTAAATATAAAGGACATGTGATGAAAGATACTGTCTACACCCAGAGAAATGACTGATGAATAGAAGTATCTGTAGAATAATTTTACATCGATCTACCCATTTGTGTCTAATGGTGGCTCTCTTTAGGACAGTACAGGAAAGGAAGAAAAACCTTACATGATATTTTGGTCATAAATTTAAAAGGAAGCAAGTTGTAAATAACAGATTTACAGTTTCATTCAAAACCATCTTCTATTACACATTGTTATGGAATGCTTGCTTTATTCAATATATTAAAAATAGAATAAATAAATGTGGAGCAAAAGAAAACCCCAAGTGGGATCATGAAGAATGTATCACAACTGAATTGAGTGGTTGATCTCTTGATTTCTAGTCCCTTTTGGGTTAAAAGAGCAAAAACATCCAGTTCTCAATGAGGGACAGATTACATATAAAGAAGGCTTTTGAGAATGCTTTTTTCTAGAGGGGCAGAGCCAAGATGGCACAGGATAAGCAGGCACTTACTTGAGTGCTCCCCCAAACCCCTCCAAGTACCACAAAAAATTGCTCTAAACAAATTCTAGAGGGACAGAACCAACAAAATGACAGAGTGAAGCAAACCTCCGGCCCAAGAAAAAGCCTTTACAATGGAGGGGAGGAGGAGGGAGATGAAAGGGAATGAGCGAACCTTATTCTCATGAGATTTGACTTAAGGAAGGAATAACATACACACTCAATTGAGTATCTTACCCTTCAAGAAAGTATGTGGGAAGGGGAAAAACGGGGGAGTTACAGAAGGGAGGGCAGACTTGAGGAAGGGGCAATCAGAAAATATGGCATCTTAGGATGGGTTGGAGGGGAGTAATGGGGGGGGGATTTGGAAATTAAAATCTTGTGAAAATGAAGGTTGGAAATTAAAAAATAAATATGTTAATTTACTGTATTGGGGAAATATTTAACAAGATAATAAAATACAATAAAACATTACAAATTTGCTTTTTCTGGAGTATTGCAAATATAATCTGAAGAGTTTTAAATTGGAAATAAAGAGTGAAAAAGAAAACGACTTACATTGGTCAAAGTAGAGAGGAGAGAAAGTTAGTCACTTCCTGGTTTATTTGAAAAATTAATTTTATAAAGGAGCTGCATGATTGCAGTCATATTGTATATTTCAATTGGGTTGTAACCAAAGACTACATTTTACAGAATTATAACATTGAATAATGAAAATTAAAGTATGTGGGGCCACTTTATGACACTAATTGGTACCTATTTGTAGGAGTGCAGGAGCTCTAAATATACAAAGTCCATCCCTGCACTGAAATAGGTTACATTGCAGAAGGGGAAGGCATAGTTAGAGGGCAGAGGTGGCCAGGGAAGCCACACAGGTGGGGAATGGAGTCACAAGGCATTTGGAGCAGGCTAACATAGACTGCTATCTGGGTTTCTCAAGTTCTGGGTCAGAATGAATTGGCACACTGATAGAGCATTCAACAGGTAAGAAAGGAGCTTCACTTGGCCATAAATAAAACTTTGCATAGCAGGATAGTCAAAAAGGACAGGTGCTGAGGACTCACAGAACTGATTCAGCTGAGTTAAGCTTCCTTCCTCCAGTTGCCTATCATGGTCTGCAGCTAGGTGGCCACACATACCTGGAGCTCCTTCTAGCTATTCCTTGGGTGAGCAGGAAGTGGTGTTGACTACCGGAACCAACCAAGACACAAAGATAGTCTCCGGACATTTTAATGAAAAATTAACCCAAAGTACATGGAACAGGGAATAGGTAATTGCCTCTACAACACAAAACAATTGACCAACGTCTGATTTCCAGGAAAGTTAAGGTAAATTTCATTACTCTTCCAAAACCAAAGGTTGAGGGTGATGTGTCTGGATTTCAGGAAAAGACCATGTCCCTGGTTGGGACCGAGTATCTGAGGGAAGCCCAATCAAGCAAGACAGTAAGTTCCTTCTACACGCACAAGATAAAGAATAAGCTTGCACATCCCACACATGATCTGAATAGAATGTGGACCACAAAACTGAGGTAGGCGCTTTCCCGACTTTGGTCTCTGTGCTCTATTGATCCTTAATCACCCTTCAGTGACCCTAGGCTCATTAGAATCTCATTTACCTTGTACATAGGCACCACCCCACACCCCCAAAACCTTGAGAGGAATTGAACTGCATTCTGGGAAATCACATCCATGGAATTCTGAGCTACAGTCTCTTGTTTGCCTGTTCCTGACTACTTAGTTTTCCTGCCAACGTGGTGCTTTTCTTCAGTCTGGTGAATCTTGGAAGTGCTGGCTATGGTCAAAGTTCAGCAATCGGTAACTCAGGCCCCAGAGCGGAGATTTACTTTGTTGAATGAGTATCTTATACTTCCATGACTCAGAAAGAGTAGCCTTGATTTTTAAAATTTTTTAAAAATTTATTTTATTTATTGAACATTTAATTTCCCCCCAGTTACATCTAAAAACAATTTTTAACGTTTTTTAAAACACTGAATTACTAATTTTCTTACTTCCTCCCTCTCCACTCCTCTCCCCCAATTGAGAATGTACATGATTCCATATAGTATATATATATGTGTAGCCATGCAAAACATATCCACAGTAGTCACATTGTGAAACAAAACTTAGGCAAAACCCCCTCAAAGATAAAGAAACTGAAAGGAAAACAAAAGTTCTTTCTGTCTTCTCAGACACCAGCAATTCTTTCTCTAGGAATGGAAAGCATTTTTTATCCTAAGTCCTTCAGAGTTGTCGCGGATCATTGCATTGCTGGGAATAGCTAAGGGACTCACAGGTGATCCTCTTACAATATTGCTCTTACTTTGTACTCAGCACATTTCACTTTGCATCAACACGTGAATCTTTCCTGCTTTTTCTGAGAGCCTCCTGCTCATCATTTCTTATAGCACAATGATATTCCTTCACAACTGTTCAAGCACTCCCCAACTGAAGTGCATTCTCTCAACGACTAATTTTTAAGCCCAGAAAAGAGCTGCTATAAATATTTTGTATGTATGGTCCATTTCATTTTTCTTTTTTATCTCTTTTTGGGTTCAGACCTAGTAGTGGTATTGCTATGTCACAGTGTCTGCACAGTTTTATAGTCCACTGGGCACAGTTCCAAATTACCCTATTGAGTGGTTTAATCAGTACCCACCTCTGACAATGGTACGTTATGCTATGGATAAATTAACTTATCTTGGCAAAGTACTTTCCAGGGATGTACACATTGGTAATGTGGTTGACGCACACATTGCCAGAGCTAGCTCAGAGTTTGTGAGGCTCTAAGGGAAAGTATATGAGAGAAGAGGTATTAGACTGATTACCACACTGAAGTTCTATGAAGCTGTTGTACTGACCTCATTGTTGCATGCCTATGAAAGCTGGACAGTCTATCAGCACCATGCCAGGAAATGGAGTGGCTTCCCTTTCAATTGTCTTAGCAAGTTGCTGAAGGACAACTGGTAAGATAAGGTACCAGACACAGAGCGCCTTTCTTAAACTAAACTGCCAAGCATTGAAACTCTGCTTCAGAGAGGGCACCTCCAATGGGCTGACCATGTTGTTTGAATGCAAAAGGTGCGCTTGCCAAAAATACTGTTTTATGAAGAACTCACACAGAACAAGCATTGATATGGTGGTCAAAAGGAGTGATTCAAGGATAGTCTCCAGAAACTTTAGAATTGATTGTGTGATGTGGGAGACACTGGCACAGGATTGCTCAGCACAGTGTGCCCACATCAGAGAAGGTGCTGTGCTCTATGAGCAAAGCAGAATTGAAAGAGCTCAAAGGAAGAAAAGTAACAAAGGAAAGCACAAATTTAGAGTGTCCACCCCAAATGTTCACATGGACTGTTTGTGCCCGAACTGTGGTGGAGCATTCTGAACTCCTATTGGTCTGCTCAGCCACAGTCAGAAACATTGAAACTTGACTCTCACATAATGATGTCATTTTTGTCTTCTGAGAGAACAAAGGACATCAACCAGTCAACCAACCAACCAAACAACAAACCAACCAACCAACCAATGTCTCATTTTTCCTACATCCCCTTGAACATTTGTCATTTTCTTTTTCTGTCTTATTGTCTAATCTAATAGGTATGAGGTAGTACTTGGGAATTGTTTTAACTTGCATTTCTCTAATCAATATTGAGCAAGAATACTTTTTTTTCCATTGGCTATAGATAGCTTTAATTACTTTCTGGGAAAACTGTTTTTATCTTTTGGTGATTTATCAATTGAGGAATGGCTCTTATTTTTATAAATCTGACATAGTGTAGCACCAACAAAATATTCACAGTGTAGCCAGAGACTAAATATGCTGGCATTGATCTCAATTGCAAAATATAGCAGACTCTCCATATAGAATACAGAATTAAAACATTTATTCAAATGCCAGAAAACTAAATCCCAACACCACAAAGTAAAATCCATCATAGTAACAAAGAAGTTAATATACCGTAGCACAGCATGAAGCTACACCATCCTTTAACCTTCTCACAGACCAACACTCACGAGTCTGAGCTGTCTCCCTCTGTGTGGCCTCTCTCTCCTGTCATCTAGCTGCTCTGACTCTCAGCTTCCTGTAAGCTCTGCTCCACCCTTCAGAAAACTTCTACCACCACAGGCTCCATGTAATTACATTCAGTCTATTAGTGGGCAGGGAAAAATCTTCAAATCAGGGAAAGTTTTCAAATTCCCATTATCATTACATTAAGCTCCATGATTTTTCGTGTTCCTTACCTAGTAAAAATGCATTAATTAAAACAGTTCATTATATGAATTAATGGGAAGATACAGGTACCTGATGGGGTAAAAAGTCAATCGAACTTTATAAAAATATAACAGGGATAAGAGAAAATAAACAAATAAAAAGATATCTTCGGGTGGCAGCTTGAGCACAAACATATAGCCATTTCTCTCTTGAATACATGGGGCTCAGAATCTTGGGGTAAGGGATGAAGTTCTCTTCTACCACAACTACTTCCTGCTGAAATTGGATATAGATCTGTGCCCACGCCAAGAGGTCCCATGCAAGAGTTCAGTTCTTTAGCTGGTTTCTGGAACCCAAGTTCCAGATGACATCTTGTCAAGGAGGTCCTATTTGAAAGGTCAGTTCTTTAACAGGCATCTGGAGCTTGGTCTACACCAGGTCCAGGGGTGACCCCTCACAGTTGTGAACAGGGGGTGACATCCAACTTAAGCATCTGTAGATGGAGGGTACTAAGCCTGCAGGAAACAGATCTCAGAAACAAATATAAAAGACACAAGGCCAAAAACAGATTGATATAGTTTGAACCATGCTTCTGGAGTCCATGAACTCCCTATCACAGCAATGATTCAGGAAGAACTGTAGGGCTAGTTCTCACTTCTTTATTCTATCTAACATCAAGCCCCTCTTATCAGTACATTTTGTATAGTTCATTAGTTGGAATAGCATCAATTCTGCCAAAATCTACCCCTGATCTCAGTAGAGCCAGTAAGCAGTTCTTTTCTTGTCAATATATTCTTACTTTGAATCTGCTGGCTTTTTACCCCTCTCTCACGGAAATTTATCTTTTCCCCATGTAATGGCAAGCAAAGAAGTGCTTAAATCCTTGTTACAGTTATTCAAGTATTTACCAGCTTGTTTCAGCTCTTAAAGTGTCTTTGAGCCTCTTCTGTGATTATATTAAGTCTTTGTTAGAAAAAGAACCTGTGAATCCCACAGTGGGAGGGACTTGCCAAAGACTGGAACAGGAAGTATGTAAGATATGGCCAGAACAGGGAGGAGCTGATGATATTTAAACTTGAGCACAGCTGGGACCAAGTAGAACTGGGAAGAAGGAGAGTTGTGGTACCTGAACTTTGTCTGCCTGTGTTGATGTTATTTTGTTAGACTTGTCTGCTGATAGAGGATGTTACTGCTGTTACAGAAGCCCTCAGACTTTACTGCTGGTTCAGAAGCCCTGAAAGAGGACTTTTTTGTTGTCTGTTTACAGAAGTGCTGCAGAAGGATTTTACTGATGTTTTCAGAGGTCCTGAGACTTTATTGATGATCTGTGTTGATTTCTCAGACCGTGTTTGTGGGTCTGTGTTGATTTCACAGGCAGATAATGAATTGATGATGGTGCAGTGCATATGAATATTGTTGTGACTCTGTTAAGTATTCTCTTCCCAGAAACAGAGACATTGAAGGGTGAGTTGGACTGAGCTGTGAATAGGAACAGAAACTGTGACAGGATCTGAGAGCTGCCTACCTGGGAATCCAGGTGATAATTTGGGTGAATTCAGGCAAGAGCTGGGAGCATGGCAGAGGGGACCATGGCATTTGGGAGGCAGCTTTGAGTCAAGATGAAAGGACCTTCCTTTGGATACTTAGTGGTGACTGAGAAGGTCATGATTTATTGTGACCTAAGGGAGGGAAAACTTTGTACTTTGTTCTTTGTACCCCTTAAGGATGATTGAATAAAGGATGATTGGAAGCTAGTCTCCAGTCAAGATAAAAGAATATTTTCTGACAGTTGAGATGAAGACAATGTCACCTGGGGGGGTGGAGACCTTTGAATTTTGGATATCTTTTGTTTAAGAATATGGGGCCACTGATAAGATGTTAGGTTATATCCTTGTGAATGCTGTACCTTGGTTTCTGGGAATGTTTTGCTTTAGTTTGAGAAAATCTGCTTAATATATCAGTTACCTCCTGCTGAGTGAAATCCTCAATTATCTCCCTGAACTCTGTCCTCCCTGATTCTCCTTCTTTTTTCTTAGCATGAGGTGAACTTTTGCCCTTGAAAAACCTCATCATTTAACATTGTATCATTTTCTACCCACACGCTCTCCAGGCAGTCATTGCCAGGGAAACTAGGTGCAGCCTCTGAGAAATTATATGAAGCTTCCTCCTATTATTTTTCTGTTTCTTTTTCTGAGCCAAATACATTCTACCACGTGAGACACTCCTGCTTGCTCTTCTAAAGGAGAGCCTTAATGTTGTAACACAGGAATTTTCTCATCCAAAACAGTTAATTTCTTCTCCATCTGAGTTTCTTTCTTGTAGCTGCTTGTCTCTGCTTTTGCAAATAATATGGTAACCTATTAGTAAAAACCAGTGTCTTCTACACATCCCTTCTAGTTTCTCCACCCCCCCAGCCCCTGGTTTTATTGATGTTCCTTTCAAACCTGTTTCTAAACCTCTCAGTTCTCTGTACCGTAACTTCATTTTGCAGTTTTTACAGAGTCCTGTACCTTTAGCCCATTCCATTGCTAGGGAGGAATAAGGTAAATCCTCACCTCCTGAGACATCCATTTCTTCTTCTAAATCCCTTCTGCCTTCATAGAGAGGTCCAAAATTTAGTAATCCTGTCCTTGTTGCCAAATGTAGTGCCAATGCATATTCATAGCACCAATAGTGACTGCAAATATGGCAGTATAGTTCCAAATCACAAAATATATCAGACTCTCCACATAGAAGACAGAAGTAAAACATTCATTCAGACACCAGAAAGTCAAGTCTATCACAGGAGCAAAGAAGTTAATACTCCATAACACAGCATGAAGCCACACCATCCTTCAGTCTTCCCATAAACCAACATTCACAAGCCTAGTTGTCTCCCTGGTTGTGTCCTCTCACTCCTACAATCTAGCTTCTCTGACTCCCAGCTTCCCGTGAGCTCTGCTCCACCCTTCAGCAAACTGTGCCCACCACAGGCTCCATGTGATTGCATTCAACCTATTGGGTGCAGGAAAACTTTTCAAATCAGGAAAAGTCTTCAAATTCCATTAGGCTTATTAGGGAGCAGGGAAGATCTTCAAATTTTCATTACCATTGCATACTATTCTGTATATGTAAGTAGAATGAGGCCTTTATCAGAGAGACATGCTTCAGTTTTTTTTCACAGTTACTATTGTTACTTGTATATATCTCCATCCTATTCCCCCTTGTAATGCCAAGCAAAGGCAACTTCCAAGGTTTGGATTACCAGCATATTAAACCCCATTTATTCAGCAAACATTCACAGAACTGAAAAAGTCAAAATACAGTGTAACTTGTTCCTTTAGCAAGTTCTCAATTCATTCCAGGTACTG
>CM053582.1:63303868-63333737 GCA_028627135.1 Pseudochirops cupreus | reverse complement strand
TACAATTGTCACTTTTCCATGTTGTCATGTAAATTGTTCATCTTTGATAAGTACCTTATTATTTCTTTTCCATGTTTATCTTCTCATGCTTCTTGTGTTGGACTGTCAAACTTTCTTTTCAGTTCTGGTTTTTTCAGCAAGAATGATTGAAAGTCCTCAACCTCACTGAATGACCATATTTTCCCCCAGAACACTATGCTCAAATTTGCTGGGTAGGTGATTCTTGGTTTTAATCCAAGTTCCCTTGATCTCCAGAATATCATATTGCAGGCCCTTCGATCCCTTAATGTAGAAGCTGCTAGATCCTGGGTTATCCTAATTGTGTTTCCACAATATTCAAATTGTTTCTTCCTGGCAGTTTGCAACACCTTCTCCTTGGTCTGGGGATTCTGGAACCTGGCTATAATATTTCTAGGAGTTTTCTTTTGGGGATCTTTTTCAAGAGGTGATCCGTGAATTCTTTCAAGTTGTATTTTGCCCTCTGTTTCTAGAATGTCCGGGCAATTTTCCTTGAGAATTTCTTGAAAGACGCTTTCTAAGTTCTTTTTTTGATCATGGCTTTCTGGTAGTCCAATAATTTTTAAGTTGTCTCTCCTGGACCTGTTTTCCAGGTCAGTGGTTTTTCAAGGAGATATTTCACATTGCCCTCTATTTTGTCATTTTTTTGGATCTGTTTGATAGTATCTTGATTTCTCATGAAGTCATTTGCTTCCATTTGCTCCACTCTAATTTTGACGGAATTATTCTCTTCAGAATGCTTTTGAGATTCTTTGTCCATCTGGCAAAGTCGACTTTTTAAGGCATTCTTCTCCTCATTGGCTTTTTGGGCCTCTTTTGTCATTTGAGTTAATCTATTTTTAGGGTGTTAATTTCTTCAGTCAGATTGCTGACTCTCTTTTCATGATTTTCTTGCAACATTCTTATCTCTCTTCCCAATTTTTCTTCCACTTCTCTCATTTGGTTTTCAAAAGCCTTCTTCAGCTGATCTCTAGCTTTTAGACAATCTTCATGTTTATTGTAAGCTTTTGGTGGGGGAGCTCTGGCTGTGCTGGCCTCTTGCAGCTCTCTGCCTTGGTCCTTCTTTTCCCCAAAGAAGGAATCTAGGGTTTGGTTGCTGTTCTTACTTTGCTTCTTATGCTTATTCTTATTCATGGTTTGTCAGTCCATGATTTTTTTTTAAATCTCTGTGGAGCTCTGCTGCCAGAGGGGAAAGCTTTGTCCCAAATCCCTGGGGTTTTCCCAGCTGCCGGAGCTCTTAGGAGATTGCTGGGTCCCTCCCCCACTTCTGGCTCACTGAGTAAAAAAGAACCACAGGACCAAAGCCCAAGACCATCATCTGGATCCAGGCTGCTCAACGCGAGAACACTTGGCCTCTGAACAATCCCTTGGTCCCCCTGCAGTATGCAGGCTGGGAGCTCTGTAGTGGCAATGTGGAGGCTGGTGCAGGACCTCCGCTTTTGCTTCCTAGCCCTGGACGCACTTTGGCTGGACCACTTTTCTTCCATGACCTCGCAAGACCCACTGACCTAGTTCTGGATACTGCCACAGCTGCTGCCAATCCACTCACCCAAAGCTCCAGCCAGGGCTCGGCTCCTCTTGTCTAGCCACTGCCTGGCTCCTCTTGTTCAGCCACCCCTGGGACACAGCCGTGGTTTCAAGCCAGGCTGTTTTCAGTTCGCAGTGCTGATATGGTTCCTCGTAGCCGAGCTGACTTTAGTGGAAAGTATATTTGTGTGCATTTTGGAGTTCTAGAAATAGTTTAGAGTCATATTTTATGGGTATTTTGGGGTGGCTATGTGAGAGCTGCGATATGTTGCTGCTCTTACACCGCCATCTTGGCTCCTCTATCTCCTACTGAAATCTGACCAACTGCCACCTGAGTTCAAAGGCAGCTCCTTGTACAGATCTCTGTGCAATTCCCACTCCATATTGAAGCTCACAGCATCCATTCCATCTCAAATCTCTCACACTCTCTGCTCCTGCTAAGAGAAGGCTTAACAAACCCACAATAACATTCATGAACATTAACAAAGTCACAATATTTGTACAATGTACCAGCTCCACAGTCATGCTTCCTCAGTCTTCAGGAGCTCCAATTGGCCTTTGGAAGTCTTGCCACCACAAGTTTGACTTCTGTGTCTATCCTCAGTTCTCATTTCTGTTCTCAGTTCTTCTAAATTCTCAGTTCAGTCTTCCTTCCAGCAGTAGCAGCTCAGCCTCCAGATGCTTACTGAGAGAAATTCTCCCTCTCTCTCTCTCTCTCTCTCTCTCTCTCTCTCTCTCTCTCTCTCATTTTCTCTCTCTCTCCCTCTCCCTCTCTAGAAGCAACTGCTCTGCCTCCACGGTGCTTATCCCAAGAAGTTCTGTCTGTCCTGCATGTACTCTTCCTTATACAACTATCTAGCTTCTCCCTGTTCAGCCCTGTTATGTCAGCAACAGGGGTTCATTCCTCCAGTTTCTTTACAGAGACATAATTTGAAACTAGATGTTAAGTACCTGTCAGCTTTCCAATACAAGGGGATCTTCAAATTTCATTACCATTACACCTTCAAATCACAGGTGGGGCTCCAAGGCAATTAAAAAACTGAAAAAGGTGCTAAATATTTGAATAACTGAAACTATGAGCTAAGCATTACTTTGCTTGCCATTACATTAGTCAATAAAAATTTAGAACCCTTATGAAGTATGAATGGTGTTATGGCAATTTTTTAATCTGGATTGTGTTGCATGTGAATTGGATTTTTTAGGTAATAAAAATTTTGATGATGTAAAACTCTTATATTTGGGTTACAAACAGGTAGTAATAATAGTGATGATATTTATTATGATAGCAAATTGTCCATTTAAAATTTTGGCTGTTACGGAAATATATATGGTGGTTTAAATTTCCCCATTATTAATGAGGAGATGAATGATTTTCTATGCAAGGTGATTTAGAAATCCATTCACCTAAATTGATAATGGATTGTTTCAAGTATTAAATACATCATAACATTTAGGGCATTGTACATTCCTGAATTGTACGAATTGATAAATAATTATCAACTCTGTTGCTAAAAGCAATTTTCTGATCTACATGTTATTAAGAAGCTGTTAAGTAGCCTATATGTCCTTATAAGTATGTTAACTTGGAGGCATATGGAATTCCAGAATATAATTTCTAGTGAAGTATTTCAAGACAGAAGAAAGAAAAAACCTTGAGTAAATTCTTATAGGCCTAGTAAACTTTGCAGTTGCGATAAAGCTAATTTAATTGGATATGTTCTTCTCAACTTGTAAAAAAAAATCTCTCCGTTAAAACACCTTTTTGATTGAGAAACTTCATGATCTAGGAATTTGAAATCTTACCTTAGGAATTTGTGTTACTTAAGGACTTTTTACAATAATTTGGTTTAATGAATTACAATTTTAAAGATTTATTTTTGCTTAAAGAAGGAAGGAAGAGATATCATTTAAAACTTCCCAATTAATTTTCTTCATAAAAGCTTAAGGATTATTCCTCTTAACATTAATTATACTAAAGATGTTGTATGAGTACAATACTAAATCTTTTAAATAATAGATAAAATTTGTAACATATCTGAGTTATTATAATAGGATACAAGAATTAATGGCTTACAATTATAACCTACATTTATGACCAAATAAGTATGATATAGAGATTACATCCTCCAAAGGAGGAAATGATAAGAACAAGTAAAAGACCAGATGTAATGGGAAAGGTGTCTAATTAGAAAGGATAGCAATTTTTTTTTTGCTTTTATGGAGGGGAAAAGGTAGGGCAATTAGATTTAATTGACTTGCCCAAGGACACATGGCTAGTTTTTTGTGTTAAGTGTCTGAGGCTGGATTTGAACTCAGATCCTTCTGACTCCAGGGGTGATCCTGGGGCACCACCTAGCCACCCTAAGGATAGCAAATATTAGACTGATTCCTCTAAGAATTATGTACAGATGTATAAGATTGGCTTACAAAATTTTGTTTCTATCACGGCAATTTAAGCTTTATGCATATTGTAGTTATAAGATCTCAAATTAGGGTTTTTGCACAAAAATTGTACAAGACAGTAGTAAAACTGAAATTATTTCTCCTTTATTAAAGTATCTTTCTGATAACATTAAAGGACAAAAGAGTTCATTTTATCACTGAACACTCATGTTTTTAAAAATTCTTATACCAGGTACAGCATTTAGGTTAGGACAGAAGCAGCAGAAGATATAAATTCTCAAAAATGGAGAGCCAGATTTAAGTGACTGTACTGATTTATTCTGAGTCAGAATTATCTTGGAACTTCTAGATCTGAACCAGAGAAGCAGAACTCCCATTTTGGAACTGTCCTAAAAATGAAACCTATTGTCAAAGAAAGGACATCTAGGGAACAGATAACTACATGAGGCATCTGGGATTCAAAATGTGTTGTTTAAATTTATACTGGGAATAGGTCATGGGATGCAAGGAAATTGATGTTAGTTAACCATGGTAATCATGATTCTGTTGAATTATATGGTTCCTGTGTAAGTTTTCTTGGCTATCTTGGAGACATGTAAATCTCTCTTCCCAAAACTAGTCTATTGTGAGCCATCTAAGTAGTTTACTCTATACCTGACTTAATGTAATCATACAATTTTGAAAACTTTATTGTATTGTTTGAACCTGACCCTGAGAGACTGGAAAACTGAATCATTTATTATACTGTTTGAACCTAGCCCTGCATGACTGGAAAAATGAACCATTTCTATGTGCTTTCAGTATCAAATCATATTTTTCTTGGAACCCTTGTCTGGTCTGACTACTCTCATAGCTGCCAGCTTGTGGATATGGACTCTTTGACCCATCCATCACATCTAAAGATTGCCCCCGCTGCTGAGTGGACATCTGAGCCCATAGGAGACCTTGCCCTCTGATTTCCAAGGGGCCTGAGAAAGATGACGTCAGACATAGACAGCTTTCCCAAGATTCTGGACCAGGCCTGCGTGTAGAACTGTTCTCTCCCCACCTGAGCCCCTTTACATACCCAAGACTGGTTTTGGGAGTTTTAGCTTATTTTTTACTTAGTTGCTCTATTTTCATTCACACTCCCCACCTTGACTCTTGTTGCCACATGCTCTTTTTTCTTGTTTGTGAATATCTTGCAGTGGCTGCCCATCTCTGGGGATGACCAACCACAGGGGAAGAGTGACTTCTTCTCCCAACTCCCCACTCATCCCATGAATCAGACTCCATCTGATATAGAATTCCACCTTATCTTTAGTGGTCTCTATTTTAGGAAGCAGTTGAGAAAACCTCAAATCCACTTAGACAAGGCTTTCTCCCCCTATACCCCTCTTTCTGAGGAAGAGAAAGGTGTTTTTTTTTTATTATTCTATACATTTTTGGTCAACAGGCAAAGACTTCCAGCTTACCTTTGGCCAAAAGGAGGAAATGTTAATCATTTAATATTAATTTAATAATCTCAATAAGGGCTAGGACCTGAATTAATCAACCAGAAGAAGATCATGGACCTAACAGGTTCTTTGTTCTCTACTCAGAGAATTCAGAGAATACCTCTTCTTATGTCAATGAGACAAGAAAGGGCTGACTTAAAGGATGAGACCCTTAATCAGAGGCACTAACTTGAGTAATAGGACTTTTACATATCTTAATTTTTTGGACATATATGATGCTGTGGAATGTTAATAGTAAAGGAAATACAGATATCCTGAGTCATAATTTCAATCAACACTTTCTCAGCTCTCTAATTTTATTGTATTTACCACCTATTCAATTAGGAAAATTCCTTTCTCATATAATGACTAAACATTTATGGACATCCTGAATTTGAGTGACACAGCCACCCTGAATTGGCATCATCCTAAAATGAAATTAAGCATTCTCATTCTTTTGTTCAGGCAATCAGACTTCATCTGGCTCCATATTTTGACCAGCTAGCTTTAAGGGAATAAACAGTACATATCACATAGTCTGTCTGCCTCCTTTAACCAAACTTTCTGGTCAACAAGAACATTGGCCAGACTTTTAAGGAATCTGACCATGTGTATCTCTAATGCAAGTGGGTCAGATTTTTGAGGAATGTGAGCAATATAAAGGGGTGGATTATTGACCTTACATGCAGAAGGACTGTGGGAAGGATCTAGGAATGGACAATTAGTCTTGGGGGCCTGGGAGGTAACAAGGAAGGACCCAGAAGGGCCACCTGCTCCAGGTAGACTCTAGGTACTTGGGCCATGTGGAAAAGTCCAGGAACTTTTATATTTGGGAGTCCAGATCCTGAAGACATGGTCTTTTCCCCTGGGGTTTCAGATCCCATCCTGACTGGAGTGACTTCACATCAATCATGCATATTTTTCCTGTGTGTTAACTTATGATTTGGGGGGGTGACATGGTTTAGGGTTTGCCAGCTTGGAGTTGAGAATTCATTAAAAGGCAATGCACAGGGCAGTTACATTACCGCCTTGGTGAGTGTAATGAAACAAAGGATTAAATGACACAGGCTACACAGGAGAAGAGAAACAGCATGTGGAAACCTGCATAGAATGCTCAGGATGGAGCCAGGGAGAGGAAAGTTCCACTCCAGCCTCAGACATTTACAGCTGTGTGCCCCTGGGGAAGTCACTTCACTTTTCTCCACCACAGTTTCCTGAACTGCCAAAGGGAAACAATGATAGATGCTCCAGCCCAGTGTAGTAGTGAAGATGCAGTGAGCTAATATTTGGCACCTAATTTGGCACTCTCTAAATACTAGATATTAACTATTAGAAGCAGGAGGGGATAGCTGAGGGCCATTTGGACTTTACCTTCACCTCCTGGATAATTGTAATGATAATGGGATTTGAAGATCTTCCATGCCCCTCGAACTTCCTGATGTAGCAGGAAGGGGCGGAACAACAAAAAGCTGGAGCCATGCTAGAGCCCCTGTGGTGGTGATTGGAAGCAGCCACAGTGACAACAGCTATGGTGGTGAGATCTCCTTTTTTTGAGACTACAAGAATCTCTGGTAAGGACTCCTGCTGAAGACTGCCTGGTATGGGAACTGTGGGAACCAGAGCTGGTGGGAGCAAGCTGCCTAGATGCTGAGCAGTTGCCATGAGTGTGGAGAGGAAGATATTTGCCTGAGGTAGCCTGTCCTGTTTTGAAGGCTTGAAAATGTGGGTGTTTACTACATTAGCTACCTATGCCAACTTCATAACTACTGTGATTGCTTTGACTTTCTGGTTCTGGGACTCAGTTTTCTTGTATTTGAAAAAATGTTCTAGCTATATTTCCCATGTAGACAGCCTGTCACATTTTGTGATTAACTATCAGCATACTGATAGTTACTGTAGGCATTGTGAATACTGCATTGTTGATACATTTGGCAACAAGGGCAGGATCACAAAATGTCAGGCCTCTATTTTGAAGCAGGAGGGCTATAAAGGGAGAAATAGCTATCCCAGGATGGGAAAATTTGCCTTATTCCTCTCTAGCCAGAGAATGTGCCAAAAGCACAGGGCCCTGTGGAAACTGGGAACCAAGGCTAAAAGGGGGAGAACCCAGAGACTGAAAAGATTTTGGCTAGGAACACTCAGATAACCAGACGAAGAACTGGCAGGAGTGTCCAGGAGAGGCTGGGTCCTGCTAACAAGTTATTGCCATATGTGTGAAAGTAGTGATAAGCTGCTGGAGGAAAAAGCTCAGATAGCTAGGGAGTCTGCTGGGTTGCCTGACAATTTTTCTGTGCCACAGCATTTAGAAGAGAAAACTGCAGGTTCTGAGGTGTTGGAAGAGCAAATTACTATTCGTGTAGCTAAAAGGAAGCAAAAAACTACCAGAAGGAATGTGCATGCAGCTTTTGTACAGGCTGGGCAGGGTTGCCTGGACAGCTGCCAGGAGAATGTGTGTGAGGAGAATGGAACAAGATTAGCTGAGGAGGCTTCTAATGTAGAAGCTCTGCCCATAGGAAGAAGACAGGAAAACCACCTGGGCCAAACAGAGTCTAGGGAGATAATTGAGGATATCACTCAACAGGGGATTACTGGTATATTGAGTAGATTCACCCAAAGAATGGATGGAAAGAATCACTGATGAAGGCACCAGAGGAATAACACAGGACAGTGTGGATTGCTTAAAATTCATAAGCATCAGTCAGAATCCTTTTGTGCACCAAGCTTTTAGGGATAGCCATACGCAAGGGGGCCTCAACAGAAGTAATCTGTTAGTGTTAGCTGCAAAGGGATGGAAAAAGCAATATCCTATTGACTCTATGTGGCCTGGTAGAGACAGACTCTGGTACTTACTTAGAGACTGTATGACAAAGCTGAAGGAGGAGGTAAGAAAACTGTTATCGTGCTTGGAGGTGCAAATACATACCACGATACTCCCCTAGGAGTTCCTCACAGAAATATCATAGTGGAGACAGTTCCTCCTGCTTATAAGCACCAAATTCTGACTCTATTAATTGGGGAAGTTGGGCACCCTCTTTCAGAGGTGCTGGATAAGATTTCACAATTATGTGACTTCGGGGAATGGAGAAGAGATAAATTTCCTGGAGAGAGAAGAGTAAATAGCCAGAGGCTTCAAAGAGAAAGGGATTGAAAAGAAGGGAACTTTTTTCTGCTCTATTGAAAGCAGGGGTGGATTTTAGAAGAATAGATGGTATTTCAACTGAAGAGCTGCATAAGATTTACCTAGAAAAGCTACTTAACATTAGAATGAATAGAGAAGCAGGAACCACCCTTGCAGGTACTCCTGCATCTCCAAGTTTGCTCCACCTTCAGGGAGAATAGGAAATAGGCCAAGCCCCAGCCCAGATTAAAGAAATGTACCAGAGAGATTGCAGACCCTATATTGGTTTAACAATACATTGGAAGAATGGATCAACAACTGTAACTAGGGCGTTGCTGGATACAGGGGCTGAGGCCACACTTATCTATGGAATCCCTAATAAGTTTAAACATGGAACTCCTATTACCATCACAGGGCTTGGAGGGGCTGAAATATCAGCCAGACAACTTAAAATAACAACAAAAATTGGACAATTACCTAAAAAAGAATATACTATGGTTATTGTACCCATTCCTGAATACATCATTGGAACAGACACATTGAGAGGCATGATTCTGAATTTACCTGAAGGAAGACACCAATTTTCTGTAAGGAAGATAGGAATTAGTACAGTTTTAGTGGGAAAAATAAAAATGGACCCAATCATTTTACCTCAACCTTCTGAAGTGATTACTTTAAAGCAATATTGTGTGCCAGGTGGGCAAGATGAAATTACCACTACTATAAAAGAATGTGTTGAAGCAGGAGTGTTAGTCCCTACAACCACACAGTGGAATAATCCTGTCTAGCGGGTATGAAAATCAGATGGGACATGGAGAATGACTGTGGATTATAGACAATTGAATAAGGTGACTCCTCCCTTGTATGCTGCTGTTCCAGATACCATTACCTTAATAGGAAGGATCCAGAAATATGGATATGATGGGACTTGGCATGCAGTTATTCACTTGGCCAATGCCTTCTTTACCATCCCAATAGACTCTAAACAATGGGACCAGTTCACTTTCACTTGGGAGGGTAGACAATATACTTTCATCCATTTGCCACAAGGATACCCGCATAGCCCCAGTATTTGTCACAGGATTCTGGCTGAACAGTTGGATGAATTGAAGCTACTGGGTGTACAGCTTACCCACTACCTTGATGATATGATATAAGAAAAAGAATCAAAAGAAGTGGAGAGGAGTTTGACCCTTCTAATTGAGCATATGAAAAGTAAAGGGTGAGAAATTAACTCTGCAAAGGTTCAAGGACCAGCTGAAAATGTAAAAATTCTGGGTACACAATGGAACAAAGGACTATGAAAGATTCTTCTACGAGCCTGACAAAAGATTCAGGATTTTCCCAACCCTACTAATGAGAAGGAGGCCCCAAAATTCATAGGATTGTTTGGATACTGGAGCCACCACATTCCACATTTGCAACAGATTTTTGAAACCTTATACAAAGTCACTCAGAAGAAATATGAATTTGATTGGGGACTTGAGCAGAGTAAAGCTTTTGAAGAAGCCAAGGCAATACAATTGGCCCTAGATTTACGGCCAGTCCAAAATGGTCCAGTGGAATTACAAGTGACTCTACAGGATGATTATGCAAACTGGAGTTTATGGCAACAACAACAGATACAAAACGCACCCTTAAGATTTTGGTGTAGGATACTCCCTTCATCTGGAGTCCAGTATACACCTTTTGAAAAGCAGTTGTTAGCTGTGTATTGGGTTTTGGTGGAAACTGAACAACTGACTCTGGGCCATGAATTGATATTAAGACTTGGAATCCCAATTATGACCTGTGTAATGAGTACCCCAGCTTCTCACAGAATTGGACATGCCCAAGAGGCTAGTATAATCAAATGGAGGTGATATATTCAAAATGGAGTGAAAACAGGCAAAAGCAGAGTCTCTGCTCTACATGAATCTGTGGCAAACATAGAAACTGAGAGGAATGACACACCCCCTGAGCCAAAGCAACAGTTGGTACTATCTTCTGTTAAATGGAATGAGGGATGTGGTGGATTAACTGAAGAACAAGAGAGACATGCATGGTCTACTGCTGGGACAGCGAAATATTTGGGTCAAAAAAGATATTGGGAAGCAGAAACCTATAACCCAAGTATTAGAAGGACTTTGGAAAATGCTGGGATAGGTGGAAGTAGTCAATATGCTGAACTTATGGCAGTGCATCAAGCCATCAAAACAGAACAAGGAGGACAGTGTCATACATTCACTGAAACATGGGCAGTAGCTAATGGGTTAGCTGCATGGATGCCCATGCGGAAAAATCAAAATTGGGAAATTCATGGCAAACAAGTCTGGGGCAAAGAATTATGGGAAGATATCTGGAACATGTCTTTGGTCACTGACTTGTCAGTTTTTCATGTAGATGCTCTCGTGGCCCTCACCATGCCGGAACGTTAGTACGATGCTCATGCTGATACACTGGCAAAGATTGCTACTGAACATATAGTCCCTACTTTGACAGCAACTGATGTTCCAGCATTAGCAAAATGGGTCCACCAAACAACAAGCCATTTGGGGGTCCTGGCCCCACATCTGTGGGCAAAAGATCGATATATCAGTATCTCTCATTCACTGTTAAAACAGATAGCAGAAGAATGCCATATACATCAATTGGAAAAGGAGCAAACTCTTCCTCGGGTAGTGACTGGAGAAATAGCAAGAGGAAAGGTCCCAGCCCAAATCTGGCAAATAGATTATATTGGTCCTTTACCACAAGATAAAGCGTGCAGATTTATATGTACTTGTGTTGATACCTATTCAAGTGTACTAGTGGCTTATCCTTATAAGAATGCAACCCAGAAAAACACCTGTAAAACTCTAGATCTCATTAGTCTATATTATGGAACCCCAATGCAGATTCAAAGTGACAATGGGTCACATTTCAAAGGTAATGAAATGAAGAGGTATTATATACTAAACATTATAGAATGGATGCATCATATTCCATATCATGCACAAGCATCTGGGTTAATTGAAAGAATGAATGGATTGTTGAAAGAACAGTTAAGGAAGTTAAGTTCCAATAATTCGTATCAACATTGGAAGGATAATTTGTTCATGGCTTTATCTAATTTAAATAATAGACCTTTGGGGGGAAGTACACCTCTAGCCAGAATGATGACCCCCAAATCTGCAAATTAGAAAGCAGCAAACACATCATATCCCAAATATTGAGTATTGGACTTTGGGGCCAGATGTCCCAACACTGTACCCAGGAACACCTGGTTTGGTGGGGTATGATTTACATTGTTTAGTGGACTTTTGGTTGGACAGAAAAGAAATAAGAAAAATCTCCACTGGAATATGCATAAGAATCCCTAAAAATCACTTTGGACAGATTTTACCCAAATCAGGATTAACGGCTCAAGGAATACATGTATTGGCTGGAGTAATAGATACTAATTATCAAGGAGAAATTGTTGTGACATTCCATAATTTAGGTGAAGGGTCCATACAGATTCATAAAAATGATAGGATAGCTTAAGTGATTATTGTTCCTTGTAAAACAATACCGCTTGTAAAAACTTACCCTCCTTCCAAAGTAACTATCAGAGGAACTGAAGGATTTGGTTCTACTGATAGAATAAAATTGAGAGCTAAAGTATGGGTAAAAGGAAAGCCAGATGATGTTCCAAAGGCTGCAGAGATTATAGCACATGGGAGGGATAACACTGTAACTATTGTTTATTCTGGAGAAGATGATTATAAAATTGTACCCTTAACTCATATTTTCTACCATGAGTGAGGCTACAATAGTGGGTTCATGGACTCCAGTAGCGTGGCTGATCCTACATCTACCTTGTTTCTGGTTATTGTCTCCTTGCTTCTTCTTGGCTTTTTGTCTGTTCTCCTTGTTTGCTAGATTTGTTTCCACAGGCTTGGTACCCTCCACATGTAGATGCCTGATAGCTCAAGCTGGATATCAACTCCTGTCCACAACTGTGACGTGTCACCCCTGAACCTGGCATCAAGCCCATTCCAAATGCTGGCTAAAGAACTGACCTCTCAAGTGGGACCCCTTGGGACACGGACAACTCTACGTCCAATTTCAGCAGCAAGTAGCCATGGAAGAAGAGACCTTTGTCCCTTACCCCAAGATTTGGGGGCCCCAATTGTTCTGGGATGGGGGGAATGATGGGTTACTTGTGCTCAAGCCCCACCCTAAAATATTGTTTTCTGTGTTTATTTTGTGCTATCCTTGTTACATTGCTGTAAAATTCTGTTGACACCAACTACTCCTAAAACTCCTATTAACCTATAAAATGAAATGTATGGTTAATGTATTTTTGCCAAGTAAGGAACATGAAAGATCTTGGGGCCAATTGCAATGATACTGGAATCTGAAGAGCCTCCATCCTTCTTGAACTTGCTGACATAGCAGGAAGGGGTGGAGCAAGAAAAAGCCAGAGTCAAGCTAGTGACCATGCTGTGTTGACTGGGAGCAGCAGCAGAGGCCATGGCTCGAACTCCCTTTTCTGAGCCAGCCAGAATCTGTGCTAAGGACCCCTACTGAAGACTACCAGGGACCAGAAGTGTGGGGGGCCAAGCTGCTGGGAGCAAGCTGCCTGGACACTAAGCAGTTGTATGAGTGAGGAGAGGAGGATCTTTGCCTGAGGCAGCCTGTCCTGTTTTGAAGGCTTGAAAATGTGGGTGTTTATTACATTAACTACATGTGCCAACTTCATAACTGCTTTGACGGCTTTGGCTTTCTGGTTTGGGGACTCAGTTTTCTGGTATGTGAATAAATATTCTAGCTATATTTCCCATGTAGAGAACTTGTCACATTTTGTGATTAATAACCATATCAGCATATTTATAGTTACTGTAGGCATTGTGAATACTACATTACTGATACACTTGTCTGCCCAGAGAATGCCTCTGAGAATCACAGAATCTGACACTTGGGAGGGAGCTCACTGGCCATTGGAAGTAGGTCATCACAAAAGGACTCCTCAGTCTTACACATCTTACAAGGGGCTGTCTAGTGGCTGCCTGAAGACCCCCAAGGAGTGGAAGCCCACTACCTCCCTAGGTAGCCCACTCCACTCAGTGAAAATAGTACTCTTTAGCTTATCCTGATGTTTGATGAGGATACAAAGGATATCCTAAGGTTGAGTTGCTTTTCCAGTACTTTGTAAAGCCCCTAGTTTATTCTCTAACCTGAAGGCATCCTAAAGTCTCTTCCCACAATCTTCAAACATGTAAAATGTCCCCCCATCCTGAGTCATAAAGTTTCCCCTGTCTCCCTTAGCTTGTGTCTCCTGTTCTGTCATCAATCATCATCATTCTGTCCCTAATCCTTTAACCCCCATAAAACCTCTAAAACTACATCACTGTTTTGAAACCTATGAATAAGTGTAACTCCTCCAGATACCAGGCTTAGCTCAAGTGCTAGGAGAATGGTGCTGCTTTTCTGTCCATCAGCCCCCCTCCCACTGACTCCAGTTAGGAGACAATTGTCTCAGTGGCTCTTTCACACCTGACTCAGCTGTCCCAATTCCACACCTCATCATTTTGATGAACTGTACAGGACTGCAAATATTAATTAAAATCCAGTGATCTCCTGGCCAGTGGAATAACAGGAAAGTGCCCATTTCTTTGTTTCCTTCCCTAGACATTTCTGCTCCTACTGTCTCCCTAGCTAAGAGACCCTTGGAGTGTCCAGACACCAACAGCAGATGCTGAAACTCCATTGACTTCTGAGTGGTCAATCAGACTATGGACTCTCCTATAAGGAGACACTCTTGTGATGAGTCAGTAACATTGTTTTTCTCCTCTTTGTCCCAAGATGAAGGGCTGATCAGCAAGAGAGACCCAGGAGGCTGCCAGGAGCGGAATTTGGGAAGGAGATCTTAAAGAAAACTGCCTAGTGTTCCATTGTAACACAGCTTGGCCTCAAAATTGTCTAGAAAAGTGATTTGTGCAGGGGATTTCTCAACAAGTGTAGCTTAGTAAGAAATTTGAGGTCCAAAATTTAAAGAAAAGGCACCTTGTTCTGTCTGAACAGACTTTCGTCCTGTGTTGATCCCCCTGCACCATGATTTAGCCTCTGTTGTTCCTTCACCTGCCCCAGGGGACATCAGGGGGAAGTGGGGAGGTGGCTTTCTGCCATGCTTTCTTTGGGGGTCTCTGCACCCTGTGTTGTTCCCCTCACCTTTGGGATGTTGGGGAAGTGGAGAGGTGGGCCTCTATGCCTGGGAAAACTGCCTAGATGTAAGCCTCCCCTCCCTCCCTATTCTTTCCTTCCCCTTCTCTGTGGAACAGGTATTTTCTATTCTGATAAGTCACAAAGGCAAAAACGACAAAGACCTACATCTGCTCTCCAGCCAAGACTGGAAGGTATGTCAACCCCCCCTCTCTCCCTATCTCTCTCTCACCCTGCAACTGAGGTCACTCTCCAAGAACCTGGGAAGGCTTGGAGGTGCTTTTGTGGCCTGACCTCTCAGGTCCCATCAGGGCAGACAGTTACAAGACTGTGTCACACTCGGCCTGATTCTCTAGGGTCCTCAGTCCAGTGTTCAAGGCCATGGACCTGGGCACCCCTTCCAAAGCCCTGTTCAGAAGAGCAAGCCCAATTCTCTCATCACTAGAGAATGGGCAAAATATCAAGTACTCCCCTACCACTACATTCTATGACTCTCTGTCTCCACATCCATGCCTGCAGGATCCACCTTTTCTCCCAGCCTCCTGGACACCAGATCCTCCCAGCTGCACTCAGTGAGACTTCCCTGAGAGTTGTTCCTGGGTTAACCAAGGAAAACTTGAGATAATTCTTCCTGTAGCCATGCCTCTGACCAGGCCATGAAAAGTTAGAACAACAGCTAAAAACAACTTAGCAGATTGTGGAGGTTTTGTGATTGATCATAAAGAGCATTGAAACCCCTCCTTGCAAGCTTGGTCACTGCCTTCCTCTACTCCCTTCCCTTGAGTCAAGAGGACATCTCAGTACCACTGCAAATATCACTGGAGCTTTTCAGTTAATTCTGCTCATCCCAGATCAGATTAGGAAAAGAATTTCAATTTTCCCACCCCTGGTGAGAGGAGGAAGGTAGAAGGGGCAGCAGTTAGAGCCTGGAAGTATCTCCCAGGTTGCAGAAGGCAAGAAGCCAGCCAGCCTCCCAGTTTGGGTAGGGCACAATCAGAAAGTTGTACTTTTAACATATTCATCATGAGTTGCTGATTCTCTTTGTAAAGTGTATTCAACAAAATTGAAGTCACCTGATTGGGAATAGGTTCATTTCAAGTTTCAAATTGATAAACATTTGTCTCAGTTATGCCATGTGTAAATTTGCCCAAAAGGCTTGTTTGGGTCATGGAGTTCCTAAACAAAGACTTGGCTTGCTGAGAATTTGCAAGTGCATACAGATGATTTCTAGCTATTGGCTTTTACACAAGGACACATTTAAGTTTGATATGTGAGTCCTGCCAAATTTTTGACAACTGAAACTTGCCATCTGAGGTAAAAGCTCTTGGGACTAAAACAAATTGTGTTTTGAATTGTTTGATGGTCCATAAAAATCCACCAATAATCAAGTCAAAAATCCACCATCTCAGAGAAATGCCACTAGTTGATCAGAGAGAAAGTGACATTAACAGGTTGAGGTCTACACCTGGAAAAGGTAAGAGGATACTCTGAGCATCAGCCTAGGATGGGATCCTCCTGACTCAGTTTCCACACTGTGTTCCTTTGAAAAGGAATGTTTACCACCTGACTATTCCTGACTCTGCCTATGAGGTATAATTGATATTTCATGGTAGGGAAACTGTGATGTTTTATCTGATGTGTCCTTGCTTTTCTTTTTTATGGCAAAATTTCTGTAATCAAAGCAAGTGGTCAGCAAAAGAGGTGAGAACAATGCAAGTAAGTGAAAGTTTGCTGTTTTCAATCTGAATGTGTACTCATCCCAAAGCCCAAACAACTAGGTACATTGGTCCTCCTGCACAGTCATGTGAAAGGTTCAAACCATGGAAGAGAACATTCTTTCTGAATGTTATGGGAATAATTAACCAAAGGGAAAGAAGTTTCTGAAACAAAGACACAAACGCAATGTTAATAATCATCCCAGAGAATGAGGTTGCGATCCATCTGCGCTGCTGTAACAAAGAGGGTTTGAGATCTGAGCTATTCAGCCTAAGCTCATATTCCTTTCTGCACCTTAAACAATTTGGTAAACGAGTGTCCTTTATATTTAATTTAAAAATAAGAGACAAAATGGGTTATTTGCTCAGACATTCCTAAAACAATAATATTATTACTGTATACAATGATCCCTTGGTCTTCCTCATTTTGCTCTTCAGTATTTTATGCAAATCTTTGTTGGTATTTCTAAGATCATTGGAGTGTCTGGGTGAAGCTACTGGAGTGGTTTGCCATTTCTGTCTCTAGCTCATTTTTCAAATGAGGAAACAGGCAAATGGGGTTAAGTGATTTACCCAAAGTCACCCATCTGGCGTCTGAGACCAGATTTGAACTCAAGCCTTCCTGACATGAATCCTGGTGCTCTAACCACTGCACCACCTAGCTGCCCCTATGGATCAACTGACCAAAAATGACACAAAAATAAGGCATTTTGAAAACTATTCTCCATGATCTTGTTGGTGTTGTTGCAGTTATTTTGGGGATGCAAAAATTTTTTAACATCATATAAAATTTTATCATAATAAATTTATTGATAAATGATTGCAATTACCTGTGCATTAATAAGCAGAAAAAGCTTCCAACATTCAGCATTCATTTATGTTAGAAGTACTCAAAATCACAGGATTAAAAGGAGCATTCCGAAGTAGCATCCAAAGTGTGATGGTCAAAAGAGAGCAAGCCTGACCAGGAAGGGGACCCACTGGCAGCTTTCATCTGGGAAGAAACATGGTACCCTAAGTCTCTCACATTACTACTTCTTTGTGTGAGCTATACTCGTAAGAGAAGAGAAGAGAAAGTAGGAGAATGGGGATAGGGCCGGGGAGGCGGAATTCTCTCTTATTTGCAGATCATATGTGGGTGATTAGAGAACACCAAGTCTTCCACAGCTCATCTCAGCAGTGATCCCATGGCAACAGGTCCTTGTCCAGCCCTTTCATCTTCTCTAGGTACAGCTTATTGAATGTTTCCATCTGGGTCACCGTGAAGTAGTTTTTCCAGTCTCCACAGATTCCTGCCACATGTAGAAAGGGGGAAACACACCCTGAGACAGTACTTTTGTGATCATGCCCTTCCATACTGTTCTCCCTCCCTCCTTGCCCCAGGAAGGAGACCTAGGGTGTACCTTTAGTGAGGTCTATTTCTTTGGTTTGGATTAGGGGACCTTGCTCTGCAAGCAGTGAGTTCTTCCCTTCCACATTCATCATTCAGGGAATGTGGATGTTGAGTCAACATGGCCTCATTGTTTCCCCTTACTCCCTCCCTTCTCACTTTTCCTCCACCACATGAAAGCCTAAGGAAGGATTCCTCGGCTGCCTTAGCCTCCTCTCTCTGAAAGGGTCATTGCAGAGGCATTTGGTGCTGTCTGTGGTAAAGATGGAGCAAATTCTGTGCCTTCTTTATGCTTTTAGATTCACACCTTTTCTGATCCTACTTTTACTTAGGATCCTACTTAGATATCAGGAGGACAGGAGGGAAATGCCCTATGTAAGCCTGTAATGGACCTAGACTGTTTCTCTTCACCTTTTCTCAGTGTGACTTTTTTGAGATTCTCCATATTTTCCACTGGTAGAGGTTTCTTGTAATCCAGCATGTGTTTTTTCATGACTTGGAAGGAGGCGTTCTCTGTGACTGAGCTGATTTCTTCCTCACTCAGCTCTGTGTCCAGGAACTGGCAAACCTTCTTCACACTGACATTAAGATCCTAAAAAAAAAAATGCCAACCCCATTGAGGGGAGATGTCAGGGAGAAAGGACAGCAGGAAAATGAAGAGGCCAAATGTGAGAAGCCTAAAGAAGAAAACTTCTTTCTTTCCGAATAGTGTTAGCAAATAGTACAACTTAGCAAATACATGCTAAGATGATAAGCAATTCGATATGCTTATATATATGCAATCATGTAGAACATATTTCTGTATTAGTCATTTTTTGAAAAAAGAAAGATAACAAAAGAAAACACACACTCTCTTACACACACACACAAACACACGAGCACACACATACACGCATATACACAGACAAGATAGTGAAAATCATCTCTTTTGATCTGCATTCAAATTCCAACACATGTTTCATTGCATGTGGATGGCATTTTCCGTCGTGAGTACTTTGGAATTATCTCGCATCATTGTCTTGCTGAGAAGAGCTAAGTATGCAGAACTGATCATTACACAAGGTTGGTATGACTGTGTACAGTGTTCTCCTGGTTCTGCTCTCCTTATTTTTTATCAGATCAAGAAAGTCTTTCCAGATATTTCTGATATCTGGCTACCCTTGATATCTGTAGCACAGTAGTATCATTTCTCTTATTTTTTCTCAATTGTATTTTGTTTTATTCCAATTACATGTAAACATACTTTTCAAAATTGATTTTTTATTAGATTTTGAATTCCAAAATTTCTCCCTCCCTCTCACCTTTCTCACCTCCTAATAAAATAATAAGTATGATACAGGTTATGCATGTTCAATCATGTCAAACATATTTCCACATTAGCCATGTTTTGCAGAAAGAAATAGAACAAATGAGAAGAACCATGAAAAAGATACTATGCTTCGGTTTACAGTGAGAGTCCACAGTTCTTTCTCTGGATGTGGATACAACAGAGTCTTGAAAGAGCCCTTGAGAAACCTGAGGATCACTCTATGGAAGAGAGTTTCACAGGGAGGTGAGCTGACTGAATCAGTGGATGGACCCAGGGCCAGAGCAGGTAATGAGTATAGAAACCCTTATGATTTTTTTTGGAAGATATCACATTGTGCTTGGGCATCTTCAGAGACAAACACTGGCTTATGGGATCTGACCTTTCACAGTTGTACCCATGCCTGCTTGCTCTTTATTAGTGCCTCCCTTAATGTATATGATGGCAAGCTGGCTTGATATTCCAGCCTTTTCCTTGTGACATTTGGCCTTTCCCATTCCCTGTGGATTGTATCTGCTTTCCCCTCTTTCTTTGGCTCCAATTGCCCTGGGATTTCCTCAGCTTGACTTGTTCAATCTCTTTTAAGATTTATCTGACTCCTTATGACCCCATTGGTGTTTTCTTGGAAAAGATAGTGGACTGATCTGTCATCTCCTTCTCAAGGCCATTCTACAGATGAGAAAATGGAGACAAAAAGGTTTGTGACTTGCCCAGAGTCACACAGCTGGTGTGCACGTGAGGCCAGATTGGAACTCTGGAAGTGGAGTCTTCTTGACTCCAGATCCATCACTCTATCCACTACACCACCTCGCTGCCACCCAGGACCCCTAGTCATCTACATGTAGACATCTTCAGTGTCTACACACTGGTTGTTCTGGGGACACAGGCTTTTTCCCTGAGCAGAGGAATCTCTGGAGTGGAAAGGATGACCCTCACCTTGGTTTCCAGTCCCTTCCCATTAGCTATTGAAATGCTTCCTTCTCTGGCTCATTTAGTCCATCCTGCCCCAGTTTCTCTCCCTCTCCTTCATGTGGCTAGGAAGAATCAATATCTGTTGCTTCTCAAAGAGTTATGACATGCAGAAAGTAAATAACTGTGTTGGGGGGTCCTGGTACAGACCTCCTGCCTCAGACTGAAGACCAAGCCTCCCAGACTGCTTGTATTTCCTGCTCCTGGCCCCCAATTTGGTTTGAGGAGTGGAGTCTCTGAGGGGGAAACCCTAGGGATCCCTTTCCTCAGTTTTATTCCATGTTTGTCAAAACTTGTACAGTGTTTTTTGTGTTCTTCTCCCCAGTTTTAGTGCCGATCTGCAATGTTGTGAACAGCATTCTTTTTATGAGGTTTTGGGTTGGAGAAATATCTGGAAAAGCACTGCTTCACCATCATGTGTCTCATGTGATCCTTCAGGATGAGGAAGCAGTGACAGAGGCTACTCTTCCAGATCTTATTCTGACCAACACTAAAAACATGGTCACCAGAATAAAAGGAATTGGAAGGAGAGAGGTGGTCATTTAGTCTGAAGATCGACAGAATAAGGGCAGGGGGCACCATTAAGATTCTGCCATGAAGTTTGGCTTTTGACAAAGAATTTAAATTGGGAGACTATGGCCTACAATGGACCTGGGGTGGGGTTAGATTAGACTCGATCAGAAGTTCTCAGTCATGGAATTCAGAAGACAGAAGAGAAATCCTCCCAATGAATAGGATAATAGGGTTTCCTCTTAAGAGAACAGTTTTGATCCAAAAGGGGAAGTTTGCTCAGTAACATCAACTTTGAGAAACCTTATACAGGAAATAGAAGTGAGAGAAGATTTCAAGTGTTACGTGGTCTTATAATGTAATTGTCAGGAACACTAAAGGTCCCCATGAGCTAAGCTTGACTTCTGGTGCTGAAGGTAACAGAAAGATTTCTGCTGTATGATGAGTGGGATACGAAGCAGCCCAAGGAAGATGAGGGCCATTGCTTGGAGTGGCTGGGACTATTATAATGACCTAGAGGGAGCATGGAGATCTGGGTAATCTTCTCTTACTTTATTTCTTTTTTCTTAAACAGAGAATGATCTTTGTGACTGGAATCTGAAAAGCAACTCAGCTGAAAAAATAATGCAAGTGTGCTGTACTGGCCTGAATGTATGGAGAGCACACACCTGAAAAGCTTTTGCTGCATGTGAGAGGTAACGATGTGAATGGAAGGCTAATGTAAGGAACCTTTGGTGGTCACAAGAACTACTCAAAATAGCATTGCCAGCCTTGGAGGACAATCAGCTTCCCCTTCCCAGGGGCCTTCAGGCCTCACCTGCTATAGGACATGGTTGTGGAGTTGCTTTTTGTTCCCTTGAAGTTGGCAGAGAGGGCCGTGGAGATCCTGTTCACTGACATTTAGTGATTCTTTGCATTGCAGTCTGGTGGAGGGAGTATCAACCATCCCTCAGGGAAGTGAAGCCACCAAGGCAGAGGAAGCCCCAGCTCCAGGGACACAGAGACAGAAGGTGCACAGGTGGGTGGGTGGGAACATGCAGGTAACAACATGTATGCTTATGTACAGGGTTCCCCAAACAAGATCCTCCATTCTTAGCTCTCTCTCTGACTGTCCCTCATTTGGGGAATGCTCTCCCTTTGCTGCTCTGATTACTGACTAAATTTCTTGAAAGGACAACCAGGTGGCACAGTGGAGAGAGTGTTATGCCTGAATGCAGAACTCCTTCATGAGTTCAAATCAGGCCTCACACAATTAATATCTTTTGACCCTGGCAAGTCCCATGACCCTGCTTACCTCAGTTTCTCATTGTTAAATGAAGTGGAGAAGAAAATGGCCACCCACTCCAGTAACTTCCCCAAGAAAATTCTAAACTGGGTCACAGAGAGTGAGACATGACTAAAATGACTGACCAACAAAACTCCAGGTCCTAGAGGAGCCCGCCCTAGACTAGCTCTACCTTCCACGGCCCTCTCTCTGTTGAATGTCTCCAATTCATCACATGCAAACTGCATGCATGCACGTATGTACTTTCACGTGTAGATGTCTCTGGATACATACCCCCCATACAGAATTGTTTGCATGTTTTCTCCCCATTTAGACTGTGAGCTCCTGGAGGACAGGGAGGGTCTTCTGCCTTTCTTTCTAATCCCAGTGCTTAGCTCAGTACCTGGCCCATAATCACTGCTTAATAAATGTTTATAGAATGAAACAACAGGCAAACAACTATGTAGAAACACAATATGTACAAGATCATTGGCAGTCATTGAGAGAGTGAAGCCACTAGTATTAAAGAGGGTCCCTGGGAAAGATAAAAAAGAAATAGACAGGAAGCTTGCCTGGTAGAGTTCCTCATAGGTTAGGTACAAGAACTTCTCTGAATCTCTCCCAGACAGCCATCCTTTAATGTGGTCAAACCAGGATCCATAGTTCACTGAAAGGGAATTGGGAAGGACAGATGGGATCCGGGCATTTCTCTTTCACATATTCATAAGGGGCTTTGCTGAGCCTCAGATGCTAGCCAGAATGGAGTCCTAGACAGAGAAGAAAGTTCTGCCCCCACATGACTTAGTCTGTGGTAGGAGGGCATGATTCCAAGACATAGAGAAATGTCACTCAAGAGAAGGCTAGCTGGGAGAAGGGCCATGACGAAGTCACCGGGCAAGCTTGGGCCAGGTACTAGCCTCAACCTGATGGATGTTGGCAAAGATAGTGGAACTTGATGGAGATCTCTAGCTGGGGTCCCTGGAGAAGATGACATTAAAACTTCACCAAGGACATGATGACTAGTATTTTAAACCAAACCCTCAGCTGGGGTCTTGAGGCTCTGTTTCTCAGAAAGTGCATTGGTCTTCTATTTAGAAGACCAGGCTCAAATGTAGGACAGTTCTGTATATTTCTTTGTCGTGTAACCTTTGGAAAGTCACTTCCCAGTCTGGGCCCCCATCCTTCATCCCCAACATGGAGGTAACAGCCCATTTACTTTCTCTATTCCTGGACTGTTGAGAGAAATGTGCTTCCTAGCAGAAGGAAAGGCACCTTCAAAATAGGAGCTTTAATTATGACATTAGGGAGAATCAGGAGGGAAAATAGAAAGGGGAGAAGAAAAGGGAATAAGATCTGGTTCCCCCCTTCCTGCATCACTCACAACTTCCTTGGAGGAATTCTTCAAATAGTTGATCAAAGGTTGACCATGACCGATGAATCGGCAACTGACTACAGAAATGGTAAAAAGATACCATGACATCCCTTGGATTCCTGCCAACATAGATCATCTGAAAGCAAAAATGGAACCATAAGAGGCTGGCCCATCGATTTTCCTTTCTCATGAAACTCCTCCAGTAGAGTGCTCTCAGAGCTTCTGCTGCTGCTCCTTGGATCTGCTGCCCTGCCCACTCTCTGTATCCCTTGTGCTCAGCTCCATGCCTGGCATTCAGCAGGTACTTCATAAATGTTTACTGGTTGACTGACTTATCAGAAGGAAATAGGATAATTAGCAAATTAAGTGGAATAGAAGACTATGGAACCCACTGGACAGAGAGCTGCAAAATAAATTTTGAACATTATGTTGACATTTTTGTTTATTACTGTGGTGTGAAAAAGCTAGTATTTAAAAAAAAATACTAATATATCCATGCACATGGCCTTCTATTTTCTGTGTGAAGACCTCCAGGGAGGGATACTTCACCACCTCCTAGGGAAGTCCATTCCACTCTGTGACACCTTCAGTTGTAAGGAAGTGGTTCCTCACATGTAACCTCAATCGACACCTACATGGCTTCCTCTGCTCCTGGTTCTCTCCTCTGGGACCTACCATCAAAAACAAACCTCTCCTCCACATGATGACCCTTCAGATACTGGAAGAAGAGCTCTTCTGTCTCTCCTGAGTTCCTCCCTACTATTTTTCATTTTCCAGGAAACCTTAATTTCTCCCAGATTTGTCATTCTCCAGTTCAGTTTCTGGCTTTCTTCCAAAGCCTTCCAAATCAGCTTCTTACATCCATCTGCTTCCTTTCCTCCTTCTCCTTTTTCCCATGCCATTCTGACTATTCTGGAAAGGACCTTTCTCCTTGCTTGCCAGAGGTAGAAATGAGCATAGACGTGGCATATCACCAATACTATATTCACAACATGGGCAGCAGCTATTAATATGCTGGTGGTGTTGTCAATCACAAAATGTAACAGACTATCTACATGGGAGATGTATCTTAAAATCATCTGTGTAGTGGGTAAGCTGTACACCAGGTAGCTCTAATTCATCCAAATGTACAGCCACAATCCTATGACAAATAGTGGGGCTATGCAGATATCCTTGTGGCAAGTGGGTGAAAGTACATTGTCTGCTCAGGCAAGTGAAAGGAAACTGATCCCATTGTCTAGAATCTATTGGAATAGTAAAGAAAGCATTGCCCCAATCAATAACTGTCTAACAAGTTCCTTCATATTTCTGGATTCTTTCTGGTAAGGTGACAGTATCTGTAACAACAGCATAAAAGGGAGGAGTCGCCTTGTTTAATTGTCTATAATCCACTGACATTTTCCACATCCCATCTGATTTTTGTACTGGTCAGACAGGATTATTCCATCATGTGGTTGTAAGGACTAACACTTCTGCCTCAACATATTCCTTCATACCATTGGCAATTTCATCTTGCCTACCTGGCACATGACATGGTTTAAAGAAATTACTCCATAAGGTTCAGTACAGTGGTTGGGTCCATTTTTATTTTTACCACTAAAACTGTATTAATTCCTGTCTTCCTTGCTGCAAATTGGTATTTTCTTTCAGATAAATTCAGAGTCATACCTCTCAATATTTCTATTCCAATGATGTATTTGGGAATGGATGGGTACAATAGCCACAGTATATTCTTACTTAGGTAATGGTACAAATTTCATTGTTAGTTTAACTTCTCTGGCTGATAGTTCAGCCCCTCCCAGTCCTGTGATGGGAATAGGAGTTCCATGTGCAAACTTATCAGGATTTCCATAGATAAGGGAGTTCTCAACCCCAGTGTCTATCAATGCTTTAGTTGTGGTAGTGGATCCATTTTTCCAATATATGGTTAAACCAATATGGGGTCTATAATCTTGTGAGTGTATTGCTTTAATCTGCCCTGAGGCTTGGCCTATTTTCTATTCTCCCTGAAAGTGTGGTAAACTTGGACATAATGGTTTGGCAGTATCTGTAGGGATGATTGCTCCTTCCTGATTCAGTTTAACATCAAGTACCTTTTCTTGGTAAATCTTATGCAGCTTGGTAGTTGGAATACCATCTATTGTTCTAAATCTTATTCCTGCCCAAGGTGACTATGAATATGCTGGTGTAGCTGTGAATCACAGTATGTAACAGACTCTGTATATAGAAGAAAGGACCACTACATTTATTCAAATAGCAGATATCAGAATCCCAAAACCACAAAGCCACTTCCATGATAGCAACCTGGAATCTGGTACACATAACCAATGCACCAAACCCCAATCTTCCCAAGCCTCCCCTCTATCAGGATTTCAAAAACAAACAGCCCCCCTTAAGCAAAAATGCCTCTCTTTCACTCATACTTGCTGCTCAGCATCCATGCTGCTTACTCCCAGCAGTTCTAGTCTCTCTCCTGCTCCTTCCTATTCCACCCTTCCTGTTCCACCCTTTCAGTAAGCCTCTTCCCCCATGGGCTCCATGTAGTTACATTTGGACCATAAAGCGGCAGGGAAGATGTTCAAATTTCCGTGACCATAACACATGATTACACTTGACCAATAGGAATATGATTAGAGCAGTGTGGAGAGGGTAGGGAGCAGAGAGATTCCTTCATTTACCTCCTCCCTTCCCTGAATTCTGATGGATTATGAACCAGGAACAGAGCTCCAGTTTCTCTCCATCCCGTCCTCCCTTCAAATTTTATATATTGTTTCTTTCACTTGTTATCAAGAGCCTCCTGTGCTCACCTTGGCCTTGCTGGTGAAATAGGACTTAGGAAATAGTTGGATTGGGAGATGGGAAATTAAAAGTCGTGGGTCTGTCTGATTCTTGATGATTTCAATGCAGGCCTTCACCTCTATCCAAGGAGAACGTTCCGAGAAAGGGGTAGACTTGACCCAAGTGGGGTCCCCTTTTGAGTAGATCAGGCTGACAATATCTATCATCCAATGGGTTCCTGGATGGAATAAAAATAATTAAAGGATCCAATGAAAAATTCATTCACAGAACCACAGATCCTCAGAGGCAGATCTCTTGTGAGGAGATCTCACGAGTGTCAATCCTGGCCATACTGGAATAAGCCAATTAAAGACTTCCAGGGAGGGAGGAAGGGAAGATTGTCTAGCTCTACTTGAGACAGTGCTACTTGTCCAGAAGTCCTGACATGAAGCTCAAATTTGGCTGGGTGGTTTAATGACCACACCAAAGAGTGTCCATTCATTCAACAAGCACCTCCTGGGCACGTACTGGATGCAGGGTTCTGTGCTCTTTGCCAAGAATTCAAAAGAAAGCAAAAGCACAGCCTCTTCCCTGTTGGAGCTCGCAATCTATGGTGAAAGGAATCATGTAAATCATTTGGTTCATATGAGAGTCATAGGGAATGGAGGAAAGAAAGTCTCAGAGATGAATGCACTGGCAAACGAGGGCTTCCAGGAAGGCATTTAAGCTTAATCTTGCAGGAATCCAGGGAATCTAAGAGGCAGAGGTGAGAAGAGAGAGACATAGGGAACACAACCAGTGATGTGAGAAATAATTCATTTGGACCTCTTTTCTGTTCCAATCAGTATTAATCAGTTTGCTTTGATTCCATAGGGGTAGTGATTATAACTCTGTACATTACATGCCAGAATTGTGAGTTGAAGATTGTAAGTTGCTTTCTTAATTATAGAAAGCTAACTGGAGTCCTTCCACCCTTGTTTTTCTTTGTCATAGTGACCAAGAACAGTTTGGCAAAGCTGACTCAATTGCATGGAAAGTCCTCCAAATGACTTTTGTACCTCTGGACCATTCTGTCTTGTCCAATGTGAGTAGGTGACTATCATATGACCCTTTACTCTGTGGACACTCCCCTTGCTTCACCCAGTCTGAGATCTCCTTGTGGACATAGCCTTTGTAGCTGATCCATCATTTTTTGGCCCTCAAAACATGATATACAATCCCATGAATTTCTGTACTTTGTATAGCTTCCTTAGACTGTTCAGTTATGATACCCTATGATATTAAGACTTATAAAAATATGACCCCAGAAGAAGGGGACATCTCAGATCTTGAGTAAGATCAGACATCGACTTCCTTGGAGTGGACCCTGCACCCTTTAATAAAGTGCCATTGGCTCACAGCTATGCCTCAGTCTCTTTCATTTTAGGATAGTCAATGTAAATCCCCATAGTGCAAAAACTAGAGTTTCAGAGCTAAACTGTGATTAGAATTAGAAGAATTCAGCATGGGGTCACTGATTTCTTGTTACTCACAATCATGGATGGGGTGACTTATGGCATGAGTTTCTGTATAACTTACCCAGTCAATAAAACCAAATGGAAATGTTCATGAGAGATTTAAGAATATGGAACCTGTGATGGATAAGTTTCATCACTGACAGGACAGGAAGGATAAGGTGCAGATTTGCCAAAGAGACTGGAATGAACTTCACCAGAGGGACAGGAAGAAAAGGGTGTATTTTTTTTTTGCCTTCAGGGACATCATAAGCAAAGCCGTGGAAGAAGGGCAATGTGGAGCATTTCTGGGGTTGCAGAAATAGAAGTCTATAGCATAGTATATGTACAAGAAACAGTTATGCCATCTATCTTATGGATCCAAGAATATAATCACATTGAACCTGTGGTGGAAGAAGTTTGCTGAAGGGTAAAGCAGAGTACACAGGAAGCTGGGAGTCAGAGCAGATAGCATGGTAGGAAAGAGAGGATGCAAGCAAGCACACTTCTAGGTTTATGAGTGTTTGTTTTTGCGAAGGTTAAAGGATGGTGTGGCTCAATGTTATGTTCTGGTGTCTAAACGTCTTTGTTACTACGATGGAATTTTCTTTCTGATGTTGGAATTTGCCTTTATGGTTTAGAAATTCGGTTTTCTGTTGTCTGAAAAAAATGCTTTGCTTCTGTCTTCTAGGGAGAGTTTGTTATATTTTGGGAATCAGATTTGCATTGACATCACCCTAGTTGCTTTCAGTGCTGTGAATATTACATTGGTGCTACATTTGGTAATGAGAATGTGATCTCAAAATATCAAACCACTATTTGGAGGCTGAAAGACTTTATAGGAAAAAATAGATATCCCTGGAGGGGAGGATTTACCTTATCCCTCTGTAGAAAGGTTATGGGCTAAAACTTCAGGGTTCTATGAAATCTGGGAACTGAGACTACAGAAGAAAGAATCTAGAGATTTAGAAACGTGCCTGCAAGGAATACCAATAAAACCAAGGAAAGAACTGGAAGGATTGTGTAGAAGACATTGGGCTTTACTAAAAGGTTACCTTATTATATGCAAAATCAGAGATGAGCTGCAGAAAGATAGAACTCAGATGTAGAGGAAGTTAGATGATTTGTACAGGAAATTTTCTCTGTTACACCATTTGGGCTCTCCTTTAGAATAGCAAGCTCAGGGGTTTCAAGTAAAAGAAAAGAATTCTGTGCTTGGCTCAGAAAAAAAAAACTAATAAAATCAATGTACATTCAGCTGTGGCAGAGGCTGAGCTTAGTTGCCATGAGGACAACTTCCAGGAAAATTTGTGGGAAGAAAATGGAACATTAGATAATGGAGCTATTACAATGGCAGGCATTTTTCCCATACTAGGAAAACATCAAGAGAACCATGGGGTCGTAATAGAGTTCAGGAAGATAACTGAGGATTTCATTCAAGAGGAAGTTAATGATATATTAAGCCATTTACCCAAAGAATGGGAGAATTGTCAGTATCTTGTATACTGAGAATGAGTGATGAAGGGCTCGTAGAGGTCTGGGTAGATAGTGTGGATTCCTTCAAGCCTATTGGTAATAGTCAGAATTCTTTTGTACAGCAACCTTTTAGTGATTATCATATGGTAGGAGGTAACAATAAGACCAATCTGTTAGCTTTAGTTGCTGAAGGATACAACAAAATGTACCTCACTGATTCTACATGGCATGGTGGAGAGAGCCCATGGTACTCACTTATTAGGGACTGTATCCTCAAGTTAAAAGAGGAGTTAAAGGACAGCAATCATGGTCAGAGACAGTCTTAGGAGTTACAATTATAATTTTTCCCATGTAGGAAAATAAATAGTCCAACACTAATAACTTGCTTATGATTTCTTTTTCCTGTTTACTTTCTCATGCTTCTCATATTTGAAAGTCAAATTTACTGTTCAGCTCTGGTTTTTCATCAAGAATGCTGAAAAGGCCTCTGTTTCATTGAATGATGTTATTTTAGCCTGTAGAATTAAATTCAGTTTTGCTGCGTAGGTGATTCTTGGTTTTAACACTAGCTCCTTTGACCTCCAGAATACCATATTCCAAGCCCTTCAATCCCTTAATGTAGAAGCTAGGTTTTGTGTTATCCTGATTGTGTTTCTATAATACTAAAATAGTTTCTTCCTCACTGCTTGCAGTATTTTCTCCTTGAACAGGGAACTCTGGAATTTGTCTATCATGTTCCTAGGATTTCTCATTTGAGTTAATCTATTTTTTAGGGTGTTGATTTCTTCATACTGCTGACTCTCTTTTCATGATTTTCCTGCAACGTTCTTATTTCTCTTCCCAATTTTTCTTCCACTTCCCTTATTTGGTTTTGAAAATCTTTCTTCAGC
>CM053582.1:63249685-63303368 GCA_028627135.1 Pseudochirops cupreus | reverse complement strand
CCTTTCGCTTTTCCGCTCTGGAGGCCTTTCGCCAGACTGCTTATCTCCCCCTTTCACAAATTCCACTCACAGCTGCTGCTAATCCGCTCACCTGAGAGGCTCCTCCACTCCTCCCGTCCAGTCGCCCCTGGGGCACAGCCGCGGCTTCAGGGCAGGCTGGTTTTGGTTCGCAGTGCTGATATGGTTCCTCGTAGCCGAGCTGACTTTAGTGGGAAGTATCTTTGTGTGCGTTTTGGAGTTCTAGGACTGGTTTAGAGTCCTGTTTCATGGGTATTTTGGGGTGGCTATGTGAGAGCTGCAATATGTTGCTGCTGCTACGCTGCCATCTTGGCTCCTCCCCCCTAGGATTTCTCTTTTGTGCATCTTTTCCAAGAGGTGATCAGTGAATTCTTTCAATTTTTATTTTGCCCTCTGGTTCTAGAATATCAGAGCAATTTTGCTTAATAATTTCTTTCAAGACAGTGTATCGGCTCTTTTTTTAAATCATGGCATTCAGGTAGTCCAATAATTTTTAAGTTATCTCTCCTGGATCTATTTTCCAAGTGAGTGGTTTTTCCAATGAGATATTTCACATTGCCTTCTATTTTTTTCATTTGTTTGGATTTGTTTTATAATATGCTGAATTCTCATAAAGTCATTAAATTCCATTTGCTTGAATCTAATTGTGAAGGAGTTATTCTCTTCAGTGAGTTTTTGAAATTCCTTTTCCATCTGGCAAATTTAGCTTTTTAAAGCATTCTTCTCCTCACTGGCTTTTTGAGGCTCTTTTGCCATTAGAGTTAGGATTTTTAAGGTGTAATTTTCTTCAATGTTTTTGGGGGTCTCCTTTAGCGGGCTGTTGACTCTCTTTTTATGATTTTCTTGCATCCTTCTCATTTCTCTGACCAATTTTTCCTCCACTTCTCTTGGTTGAATTTCAAAATCCTTCCTGAGCTCCTCCATGGCCTGTAACAATTCATATTTTTCACGGAAGCTTTTGATGCAGGAGTTCTGACTTTGCGGTCTTCCTCACACTCCATGCCTTGATCCTTTTTGTCTCCAAAAGAGGAATCTTTGGCTTGATTATGTTTACTTGGCTTGTTCATCTTGCCAGTCCATTACTTGACTTTTGAGCTCTTTGCTACAGTAGAACTCGGCTTCCAGACTGGAGAGAGCTTAGTCTCAAATTGCTGGGGTTACCACAGCTGCTGGAGCTATTAGTTGGGCACCCTCCCTACAGACACCACAAGTTCTGGCTCACTGGTAACCCATCCCAGGACCACTATGCAAGACTGCTATCCAGATCCAAGCAGGTTAAACAAGAGTGATTACCCTCTGAGCGGTTGCTTGGTCTCCCTGAAATCTGCAAGACAGGAGCTCCTGAGGCAGCCAGGCTGCAGTGGCTGCACAGCCTGTGCTGCTTCTCATTGGGGGACAGGGGCCAGACTATGCTCTTGTTCCCCCTATTCCTACAGAGTTCTACACTGACCTTTTACTTTTGGGGGGCCTTTATGGATTGATAAGTCTAGAAACCTCTGCAGCTGCTCATGATTCTCTCTCCTGAAGCCTGCTCAGGCCTCCAGTGGTCAGGGACATGCTGGTGCTGGAGAACCAGGCAGCTTATGTGGGGCTTCACTTGGCTCCCAGCCTGTTGTGATAGATCCTTCCTATTGGCCTGCTAGGCTTCTTTCAGTGGGAGCTTTGCTTCTCTTTGTCTCTTTTTGGGTTCTTTAGCTCTAAAGTTTGTTTGGAGACATTTTTTTACATGTGTTGGAAGTGACTGAAGCAGGAGTCTCCACCAAGTTTGTGCTTCTACTCCACCTCCTTGTTTGTTAAACTTGTTTGCTAGATTTGTTTCCTGTTGGCTTGGCACCCTACACCTATAGATGCATGATTGCTCAAGAAAGATATTGCCACTCTTTTTGCAAACGTGACTTGGTGTTATCCAAGCTACAGATGCAAGGGAAGAACTGACCTCTTGAATGGGGTCTCTTGGGGAGAGGACAGCTCTATGTCCAATTTCAGCATCATGAAAATATGGAGGAGGCCTTTAGCCATTACCCTAAGATTTTGAACTGCAGTCATTTGAGGGGGAAATGATAGGGTGCTTGTGCTCAAGCCCCACACTAAGATGGTGTTTTATGTGCTTATTTTCTGTTATCCCTGTTATATTGTTGTAAAGGTCGGTTGACACAAGGTACACCTAAACTCTCATTAACCAATGTAATGAAATGTATTGTTAATGTATTTTCGTTATGTAAGGGACATGAAAGAATTGGGGCTGAATGTAATGTGCATGGGAATTCGAAGACCTCCCCTGCCTCCTAATAGACCAAACGTAATCACATGGCACCTGTGGTAAGAGGAACTTGCTGAAGAGTGGAGGAGAGTCCACAGGAAGCTGGGAGTCAGAGCAGCCAGAGCTGGAGGTAAGAGAGGACACAGCCAAGGATATAGGTTGGCATGTGAATGTTTTTTTGAGGGAAGGCTGAAGGATGGTGTGGCTACCTGCTGCATTATGGTGTATTAATTTTTTTGTTGCTGTGAGGAATTTGACATTCTGATTTGGGGAATTTGATTTTCTCATGTCAGAATAAATGTTTTGCTTCTCTCTTTTATATGGAGAGTCCGTTATATTTTGTGATTCAGAACTGTGCCAGCATAATCATAGTCACCATCAGGGCTGTGAATATGGCTTTAGCCCTACTGAGTGGGATCATCAATTTGGTTGGACCAAATATAATGGAATAGTGTGTCCATATTTGAGAAATGAACTGCATCTTTCCATGCCCTCCATCCTCCTGATATTCGCAATGAAGGGTAGGATGACAAAGAGTTAGAAAAGAAAGAGGAAAACAAGGGTGATAAAGGAGTTGAGCCATGGATGTAAAAGCAGTGGGGCATTATTGTGTCCCTGAAGGAGGGTCATTGGGTTCAATTCCTGCCTGAGTCTTATACTCCCTGGGTCAGAGTTTTTCTATTTTCATTTCTGAACTAAGGACAATGCTTGCAGTTTGCACCTCAAAGGTTTATTGGGAGACCTTAAGGTACTTGGCAGTCTAAAATAGAAAGAAAAATGGGATTGTCATTAGATTAAGAACAGCCTTCCTGAAAAACTCTACTGTCCCACCTATTGCCCTTGGTCCCAAGTCTTTCTTGTTACCTTGCCAACAACTCTGCTTCTTTACCTCACCCATCATTGTTCTGAACCTCAGTGCTATCATTTGCTCTATAGCTTTCTTTGTGGTACAGTTAATTGTTCCCCTGGAACAGGAATACAAATCCTGCCTGGCCCCATTAAGTGTCCTCAACATCTCTTGCTCAAAGAGGACTTGGGACACAACATTAAGACCACAGTGTCAGTGTTACAGTTCTGTTATGTCTATGTTTTGATAACCTTATGACCTCTGTCCAGTTGCTTCCTGTCTGGAGGCCCAGGGATTCTGTTTATACCAGGGGTTCTTCACCTGGGATCCATGAATCTAGAGAATAGATTGTGTAGAAATTTCAGGATCTTCATGAACTTGATGGCATAAAATTTCATCTCTATTTTTACTAACATCTTGGGGAAATTTACCCACTTCTTTCAATTTGGTAAAAATCTTACTCTGAAAAGAGGTACATGTGCTTCAGAAAGTTGTCTGTCAGAGGGGGACAAGAGACACTAAAGATTATAAATCTTGGCTCTCCAAGGAGGAGCCAGGGCCAGTTGGAGTCTCAAATCCTTTCCTTCTCTCAAGTCTAAGGTCAAGCACGTGGAGAAACAGCAGAAACTTTGTATTTTATAGCCACCTTCTCCCTCTGGGTTGCCAACCTCATTCTTTACCTGACTTGGGGTAGGTCACTATAATGACATCTTTGTCCCGAACCTCAAACTCATCATACATCCTTTCTATTGCCTTCACATCATGGAATTCAGAAGAGAAAGCTATCCCCTTCACAAACTTGAGTTTGTTGGGATTCTCCATGCAGGTAGACCTCTGGTGACCGGGTGAGTGCTCTCCTCTGGATCCCTCTCACTGCTTCTACTGCTTCCTTGGCTCTCCGCAACTTCTAGTGTACACCAGACTTGTTCAATGGGTCAGAAGTCAGAGTGGAATCCTTAGGAAGCTTTGTGAGCTGGGATGACTTTGATAAGGATCTTCAAGGTCAAAGAATCTAAACCTCTGACATCTTCTGCACAAAGGAACAGCTGAGCATGAACACAAAGGACAAGAACAACAAATATTAGCTCAATGAGAATACTCTCCTGACACAGTTTGCATAACATACATATAGCTTCAAGATTCCTGGGGACTTTAATGTGGAAGACAGATGAGGTATGGTTTGTTTGACTCCAGAGGTAGATTGGGAGGGGGCAAAAAAGGTTAATTTGGAGTAGATGTCCAGAAATACTTTCTAATGCTAGAACTATGATTGTCACTTGTCATTGATAAGCAAGCGTCATTGATTACCTTTTCAAAGGAATAGTTTCTGGGAAGATGTAGCAAGAGCAGAAGTATAAACACATCCCCCTGAACTGGGACATATTCTGCCCTTTAGAACCCTCAGCCTTGGAGGGATGGGATCCAGGTTACCATCTAACCCGTAACTCTGAACAAAGGGCAATTATATGACCATGCATCCTTGGTGAAGTAGAAATGATTATTCAGGAAGAATAAAGGTGTTCCTTTTTCTTTTTTTTACTTTTTGTTTTCAACATTCATTTCCACAAGATTTTGAGTTACAAATTTCCTCCACATCTCTCCCATACTTCCCACCCAAAGGTACCAAGCACACTTAATTCCCCTTCCACTAGTCAGCCCTCTCTTATATCCTCAAGTCTGCCCACCCCTTTTTTTTGAAGGGGAAGATGGATTTCAATAACCCATTGCCTGTATATTTTATTTCCTGATTGCATGTAAAAACATTTTTTAACATTTTCTTTTTAAATTTTGAGTTCCATATTATCTCCCTTCTCTCCTCCTCACCCACACCCACTGGGAAGACTAGCAATTCAATGTAGTTTATGCATGTGTAGTTAAGCTAAACATTTTCCGTAGTAGTCACATGGTGAAAGACTGACTGTATTTCCCTCCATCCTATCCCATCCCCCCATTAATTCTATTTTCTCCTTTGACCGTGCCCCTTTTCAAAAGTGTTTGCTTTTAACTACCCTCTTCCCCAATCTGCCCTCCCTTCTATCATCCCCCTCTTATCCTCTTCCCCCTACTTTCTTATAAGCTAAGACACTCAATTAAGTTTGTATGTTCTTCACTCCTTAAGGCAAAGTCAATGAGAGTAAGATGAGCTCATTCCCTTTCACCTTCCTGCTCTTTCCCTCCATCATAACAGCTTTCTCTTGCCTCTTTTATGTGAGACACTTTACCCTATTCTATCTCCCCCTTGTTCTTTCTATCTATATACTCCTCTCTCACTTCTTAAATTTATTTTTAGATATCATTGCTTCATATTCAACTCACCCCATACTCTCTGTCTATATATACATGTACAAACATACATATATGTGCATATACATATACATATATAGGCACATGCACCAACCAATACATACGTGTATATGTGTATATGCACACATATGTATATATTGTATGTATATGTATGTATTCCCTTCAACTATCCTTATACTGAGAAGAGTCTCATGAATTACAAATATTGTCTTTCCATGCAGGCACATAAGAAGTTGAACTTTAATAAGTTCCCCATAATTTCTCTTTCCTGTTTACCTTTTTGTGCTCCTTTTGCTTCTTGCATTGGAAAGTCAAATTCTTTCGGTTCCTGTCTTTTCATAGTGAATGCCTCAAGTCCTCTATTTCATTGAACGTCCAGATTTTTTCCTGAAGTATTGTCCTGAGATTTGCTGGGCAGGTGATTCTTGGTTTTGATCCTAGTTCCTTTAACCTCTGGAACACCATATTGCAAGCCCTTCAAGTCCTTAACGTAAAAGTGGCTAGGTCTTGTTATCCTGATTGTTGTCATGATGCTGTTGTCCTGTTTTCCACAGCACTCAGATTGTTTCTTCCTGAGTGTTTATAACGTTTTATTTTAGTATTCTACCCCAGAGTTCCAGGAAACTAGGAATATTCCTAGGAGTTTCCATCTGGGATCTTTTTGTTTCTTTTTTCATGTTTTCTTCTGTTGTTATTTATATTGTTAAATATTTCCCAATTACATTTTATTTTATTTTTTAATTTGCTTTGTTTATTTGCATTTAGTTTACAAGATTCAGTTCTGTAATCTCTTGAGTCTCAAATTTTCTGTCCTCCCTCTCCATACACTCCCATGGAAGCACGCAATCAAATATTGGATCTGCAAACATTTTCACATCGGACATTAGTCTGGTTGTATAGAAGGGTTGTAACCAATGAGTGATCACTGGGAAAAAAGAAGCAAAACCAAACATGAAAAAGAACAACAGCATGTATTGCTTCAGTCTCCATTTAAACTCTGTTCTTTCTAGATCTTTCTCTGAATGTAGGTATCTCCTTTCATCCTGAGACTTTTAGAGTTGTCTTATAACTATGCATTGCTGAGAAGAGTCCAGTTTATCAAAGCTGCTCATCAAACAAATGATGTGTCTGTGATTGTGTAAAACTTTTCCTGGTTCTGCTCTTCTCACTTAGCATCAGTTTGTATAAGGCTCTCCAGGTGAATATGAAGACCATCTCCTCCCCATTTCTTACAACACAATAGTATTCCATTACATTCATATACCACAGCTTGTTTAGCCATTCCTCTATTGATGGGCATCCCCTTAATTTCCAGTTTTTTGCCACCACAAAGAGAGCTGCAATACATGTTTTTGTACGTATGGGTCTTCCTCCCACTTCCGTGACCTCTTTGGGAATAAAACCCCAGAAGTGGTATTACTGGGTCAAAAGGTATGAAATTACTCATAGCCCCATGGGTAGAGCTCCAGATTGCTCTCCAGAATGGTTGGATCAGTTCACAGTTCCACCAACAATGCATTAGTGTTCCAATTTTTCCACATCCTCTCCAGCATTTGTCATTTTCCTGTTTTGTCATTGTAGTCAATCTGACTGGTGAGATGTGGTACCTCAAAGTTGTTTTGATTTGCATTTCTTGAATCAGTAGTGATTTAGAGCATTTTTTCATATGCTAATAAGTATCTTTAATTTCTGCTTCCGAAAATTTCTGATTCATTTCATTTGCCCATTTATCAGTTGAGGAATGACTTGTATTCTTACAGATTTTAATTAATTCCCTATACATTTTAGAAATGTGGCCTTTATCAGAGACACTGGTTGTAACAATACTTGCCCAGTTTCCCACTTCCCTCTTAATCTTGGTTACATTGGCTTTGTTTGTACAGAAACTTTTCAATTTAATGTAATCAAGATTATCCGTTTTGCATTTTATACTGTTCTCAAACACTTCTTTGGTCATAAAGGCTTCCCTCCTCCATAAATCTGACAGGTAAACTATTCCTTGCTTCCTCAGATTATTTACAGTATCAGCCTTTATACCTAGTTCTTGCACCCATTTAAATTTGACTTTAGTGTACGCCGTTAGATGATGGTCTATGCCCACTTTCTGCCCTACTATTATCTGATTTTCCCAGCAGTTTTTGTCAAATAGTGAGTTCTTATCCCAGAAACTGGATTTTGGGCCTTGTCAAACAGAATATTACTATAATCATTGACTACTGAGTATTTTGTACCCAATCTATTCCATTGATCCACTACTGTATTCCTTATCCAGTACCAAGCAGTTTTGAAGACTGCCGCTTTATCATACAGATTAAAATCTGGTAAGGCTAGGCCACCTTGCCTAGCATTTCTTTTCATTAATTGCCTTAATATTCTTGACTTTTTGTTCTTCCAAATGAATTTTGTCACTATTTTTTCTAGTTCTAGAAAGTATTTTTTTGGTACATTGATTGGTTTGGCCTTAAATATGTAATTTAATTTAGGTAAAATTGTCATTTTTATTATATTAGCTAGACCCAGACATGAGCAATTTATGTTTTTCCAATTAGTTAGATTTGATTTTATTTGTGTGTAAAGTGTTTTGTAGTTGTGTTCGTAAAGGTAGTGGGTTTGTTTTGGCAGGTAGATTCCTAAATATTTTATAATGTGTATTGTAATTTTAAATGGGGTTTCTCTTTCTATCTCTTGCTGTTGGGCTTCATTGGAAATATATAGGAACGCTGAGGATTTATGTGGGGTTTTTTATAACCTGCAACTTTGCTAAATTTATTTATTGTCTCAAGAAGTTTTTTACTCGATTCTCTAGGATTCTCCAAGTATGTTAGCATATCATCTGCAAAGAGTGATAGCTTAGTCTCTTCTTTGCTTAATTTGATTCCTTTGATTTCTTTTTCTTCTCTAATTACTACTGCTAACATTTCTAGTACCAGATTGAATAAGAGGGGTGATAGTGGACATCCTTGTTTCACCACTGATCTTATCGGAAATGCTTCTAGTTTATCCCCATTGCATATAATACTTGCTGATGGCTTTAAGTAAATGCTACCTATTATTCCATGGAAAACTCCTTTTATTCTTATTTTCTAGTGTTTCTAATAGGAACGGATGTTGTATTTTGTCAAAGGCTTTTTCTGCATCTATTCAGATAATTGTATGTTTTCAGCTCGTTTTATTGTTGATATGATCAATGATACTGATGGTTTTCGTAATATTAAACCATCCTTGCAGTCCTGGAATAAATCCAACCTGATCAAAATGTATTATTCTTGCCAAGAGTTGCTGTAGTCTTTTTGCTAATATTTTATTTAAAATTTTTGCATCTATATTCATGAGGGAGATTGGTCTATAATTTTCTTTGTCCATTTTGTCTCTCCCTGATTTAGGTATCAGTACCACATTTGTGTCATAAAAAGAATTTGGTAGGACTCCTTCCTCACCAATTTTCCCAAATGGTTTGTAGAGTATTGGAATCAATTAATCTTTAAATGTTTGGTAGAATTCACTAGCAAATTCATCTGGTCCTGGGGATTTTTTTCTGGGGAGTTCTCTGATAGCTTCTTCAATTTCTTTTTCTAGGATGGGTTATTTAAGTTATTTATTACCTCTTCTGTTATTCTGGGCAACTTATATTTTTGTAAATATTCATCCATTTCACCAAGATCATCATATTTATGTGCATACAACTGGGCAAATAATTCCTAATTATTGTTCTAATTTCCTCTTCATTGGAGGTACATTCACCCTTTTCTTTTTTGAAACTCAAAATTTGGCTTTTTTTCATTGTTTTCTTTTTTATCATATAGACTAAGGGTATTTCAATCTTATTGGTTTTTTCATAAAACCAACTCTTAGTTCTATTTTTAAGTTCAATAGTTTTCTTACTTTCAATTTTATTAACATCTCCTTTGGTTTTCATTATTTCTAATTTAGTATTTAGTTGGGGATATTCAATTTTTTTTTCTAGCTTTTTCAGTGGCATGCCCCATCCATTGACCTCCATTTTCTCTCATTTTTTCATGCATGCATTCAGGCATATAAAACTTTCCCTAAGAACTGCCTTTGCTGCATCCCACAAATTTTGGTATGATGTCTCATTATTGTCATTCTCCTGAATGAAGTTACTTAATTTTTCTATAATTTCTTGTTTCACTCACTCATTCTTTAGGATTAAATTGTTTAGTTTCCAATTAGTTTTTTTGCCTATCTTTCCATGGCCCTTTATTCCATATAATTTTTATTGCATCATGATCTGAGAATGATGCATTTAGTTTTTCTGCCTTTCTGCACGGAATTGTGAGATTTTTACCCCCTAGTACATGGTTTTCGTGTTTGTGCCATGTACCATTGAGAAGAAGTTATATTTCTTTTGATCTCCATCCAGTTTTCTTCCGAGATCTATCATGTCTAGCCTCTCTAAAATTCTATTTGCCTCCTTAAATTCTTTCTTGTTTATTTTGAGGTTAGATTTATCAAGTTCAGGGAGGGGGAGATTGAGGTCCCGCACTAGTATTGTTTTGTTATCTACTTCTTCCTCTAATTCCCTTGACTCTTCCTCTAGGAATTTAGATGCTATACCACTTGGTGCATATATGTTAAGTAATGATATTGCTTCATTCTCGATGGTGCCCTTTAGCAGAACGTAGTTTCCTTCCTTATCTCTTTTAACTAGATCTATTTTAGCTTTTGCTTTATCTAACATGAGGATTGCTATCCTTGCTTTTTTTGCTTTAGCTGAAGCATAATATATTCTGCCCCATCCTTTTACCTTTGCCCTGTGCATATCCACTTGTTTCAAATGTGTTTCTTGTAGACAATGTATTGCAGGATTGTGGTTTTTAATCCATTCTGCTATCCATCTCTGTTTTATGGGAGAATTCGTCCCATTCACATTCACAGTTATGATTAGTATCTGTGACTTTCCCTCCATCCTATTCTCTCCCCTGTTTATATCTTTGTATCTTTCTTTTCCCTTCCCCTCCTTAAGATTTTTCCTTTTGACCACCACATCCCTCAGTGTTCCCTCCCTGTTTCCCCCCCCTTTACCTACCCTTTTCCCTTGCTACTCTTTCCCTCCCTTCTGACCACCCTTCCCCTTATAAAACCGCCCCCCTTATCCCTCCTACTACCTGTAGGGCACAGTAGATTTTTATTCTTAACAGAGTATGTTATTTCCTCCTTGAACCCAAGCCAATGCTAGTAAATTTCATGCAGTGCTCCTCTCCCTCCCTCTTTTCCCTCTATTGTTATGAGTTTTTGTGTCTTTTCATGGTACAATCTAAACTTAATTGCTTGTTTTGATCCCTCTTTAAATCAGAACCAATGAGAGTAACAATGATATGATGCTCATCTCCTTCCTTCCCAACCCTCTACTTTAGTATGTTTTCCTACCTCTTCTAGTGGCATAATTTACCATTTTCTGCCTCAACTTTTTCTTTTCTCCCATTACAATCCCTTTCTTCCCCTTAATAGTTTTTTTTTAATCTTCAGATTTGTTCACTTATACCCACACCCTCTTTCTGTGTACATCCCTTTTAAGTGTCACAATGCTTATATAAATTTCAATATTGACAGGTATCCGCTTCTCGTATAGGGATGTCAGCAGTTTGCTCTTATTGAATCCCACGTTACATGCACTTGTGAGCATCTGTGTGTGTATGTGTATATGTGAGTGTGTGTTTTCCTTGTTTACATTTCTATGTCTTTGATGGGTCTTGTAAGTGTAGATCGAATTTTCCACTGAGCTCAGCCTTTTTCATAATGAAAGTCTGGAAATCCTTTATTTTCTTAAATGGACATCTCCTTGCCTGAAAGATTATGCTCAGTCTTGCCAGGTAGTTGATTTTTGGTTGCAGTCCTAGCTCTTTTGCTTTACGAACTATCAAATTCCAATCCCTCTGATCTTTTAATGTAGAAGCTGCTAAGTCCCTTGTAATCTTGACTGTAGTTTCACAATATCTGAAATGTTTCTTTTTGGCTGCATTCAGTATTTTCTCCATAACTTTGTAGCTCTGGAATTTGGCTACTATATTTCTTGGAGTTTTCAATTGGGGATCTTGTTCAGGAGGAGATTGGTGAATTCTTTCAATAACTATTTTGCCTTCTGATTGTAGGACCTCAGGACAGTTTTCTTTGCCAATCTCTTAGGGATGCTGTCCAGGCTTCTTTTTTCATCATAGCTTTCTGGTAGGCTGATAATTCTTAGGTTATCTCTCCTGGATCTGTTTTCCAGGTCAGTTGTTTCTCCAGTGAGATATTTTGCACTTTCTTCTAATTTTTCAATCTTTATGTTTTTTTTTGACTCACTCTTGCTGCATCAGAGAGTCCTTAGCTTCAATTTGAATAATGCTCATTTTTGGTGCATTATTTTTGTCAATAAGTTTTTGAATCTCCTTTTCCATATGTTCAATTTTCATTTTTAGGAAGGTGTTTTCTCCAGTTAGATTTTGGACCTCCCATTCTAGTTCTCCAATTTTACTTTTCAAAGATTTCTTTCCTTCAGTGAAAGTTTTCTTCCAATTTCATCACTGGAGATTTGAATTTATCTCCTACCTCTCTAATTTCATTTTCAAAATCCCTCTTGAGGTCCTCCAAGAATGCTTTTTGGGCTTGAGACCTATTCACATTTCCTTCTGTGGTCTCCAGTGTGAGTATACAGTCCGTGTTGCCTTCTGAATTTGGTTGTTCTTGCTCAGTATAAAAAAGATTTGATGGTCCTAGCCTTAGCAGTTTCCTTCTTCCCCATTGTGATTGCCTATGTCCTGGATTTTTAGAGTAGTTATCTGCTTCTAGGATGCAGAATTATTGAGCTTCTCAGGTAGGAAGGTAGGGGTCTGGTTGTTCACTTAGTGAGCTGTAGCAACTGAGTGTATAGATGGAAGCCAGGGCCAGGACTCTCAGTGTTTCCCCTGAGTTACCCTGAGGCTCACAGTGTAATGGTGGGGGAGGAGTCAGTTGGCTCCTTCAGGATTCTCCCTCTGTGTCTCTGGGCTACAGCTCAGGCAGGCTCCGTAGCTGAAGACCAGCAACAGGGCAGGGCTACAGTCTGCTGACTCCCCAGGTGGTGCTAAGGCATCCCTGTGCTTGTGTTGTGAGTGCTTGCTGGATCAGCACTCCTGGGCTTAGACTCCATACTGCCTCACTTCCCCCTTCCTCAGTGACTGCAAAGCCTGAGGCTGTTTCCATTAATTCAGGGTTTTACTTCAGGTGGGGCATTTAACTCCAGACTTTTCTGGGTCAGGGATGGGAGATCAGAGTAACTACATTTTATTCCTCCACCTTGACTTCTGGAAGTTCAGGTATGTAATTTTAAACATCCGGTGAGTGAGACAGCTGCCACAAGCCCTTCAACTGGGTTAGTCTGCTGGCTGGCTGGGGCTCCTTCTCATTCTGCTGTACTCTGCTCTCAGATCCACACTGGTGCAGTTCCTTTGTGCTCCATGTTCTTCCTGCCCAGACCTAGTAGGCACTTTACTGGGCTGGGAATCTGTCACGCTCTGTCTCCCAATGCATTCTCTCACTCTTAAATCCATTCAAATTCACTTTTGAGCTTTTAGCGACAGAGTTCTTCGAGGAGCTTGGAAAAGCTACTGTTTCCTTTCTGCCATCTTAGCTCTGCCCTCTGGGATCTTTTTTCAAGAGGTAATCAGGGAATTCTTTGAATTTCTATTTTCCCTTCTGGTACTAGAATATCAGGGCGGTTTTCGTAAATAATTTCTGGAAAGATCATGTCTAGGCTCTTTTTTTTGATCATGGCTATTATGTAATCCAATAATACTTAAATTATCTCTCTTGGATCTATTTTCTAGGTCAGTGGTGTTTCCAATGAGATATTTCACATTACTTTCTATTTTCTTCATTTCTTTTGATTTGTTTTATATCATCTTGATTTGTCACAATCTTATTAGATTCCATTTACTCCAATCCAATTTTGAATGAAATATTTTCTTCTGTGAGCTTTTGAAATTCCTTTTCCATCTGGCCAGTACTGCTTTTTAAGGCAAACTTCTCCTCATTGACTTTTTGGAGCTCTTTTGCCATTTGTGTTTGTCTATTCTTGAAGGTGTTATTTTGTTCACTATTTTTGGGTCTGCTTTAGCAAGCTATTGACTCATTTTTCACTATTTTCTGGCATCATTCTCATTTCTTTTCCCAGTTTTTCCTCCACTTCTCTTATTTGATTTCAAAATCCTTCTTAAGCTCTTCCACGGCTTGCTAACAGTTCATATTTTTCTTTCATGCTTTTAATGCAGGAATTTTAAATTTGTTGTCTTCTTCTAGGTCTATGTTGTGATCATCTTTGTCATCAAAAAACAATTCTATAGTTTGATTTCACTTCCTCTGTTTCCTATTGCCAGCCAATTTCTTAACTTTTTAAGCTCTTTGCCATAATAGAACATTTTTTCCAGAGTGGAGAGTGCTGTTTCCCAAATATCTGTGATTCTGCCTCAGTGCAAGCAAACAGACTCCTGCAATTACCTTCTGCACAGTTGCTGGTTATCCCCACAATCTGTGGGCCTGAAGCTCAGTAGGGAGCTGCAGCAGAAGCTGCAGGCACCACCACTTCTGCTGCCCTGGGGGCAGGGGCTAGATGGCACTCTTTGTCACCTAGTGCCAACAGAGCTCCCCAACTGACCTTTTACTTTCTCTTTGGCATTTATGGGTTGAGAAGTCTGAACAGTGCCAAAGCTGCCAAAGATTCAGTCCACTGAAGTATGCTCTGACCAGTGTGTGCCAGAGGTTTGTACAAATTTGGCAGATGCATGACTGTGCTCCACTCCCAGGCCGGTGTAATAGGCCCCTCCTGTCCATTTCCCAGGTTGCCCTCAGCTGGAAATGTATTTCACTCTGTCCTTCTGTCGGTTATATACCTCTAAAATTTGTTTAGAGTCATTTTAAACATTATTGGAGGAGGTTGGAATATGAATTCAAGCAAGTTTCTGCTTTCACTCTGCCATCTTGACTCTGCCCCCAATACAGCCTTTCTTACGTCATCTTGTGAGGAGCTACTCTGGGGAACATAGAGATGTGCTATTTTTTTTTTTTGTCCTTTGTTTTTGAAGAAGACCAATGACATCACAGAGTGATGGCCTGACTTGTACATGAATTGAATTTATATGAGACAGACTTACAGCAAGTTGTGAACCTCACTTTTCTGTCAGAGTCATCTAAGGTGAGTGGGAAGAATACAGTCAGACTAACTGAGATACCCTTGCAGGCAGCAGCTGCCCTTGGCCTCTTCAGTGTCTGCCCAGTCTCTCAAATGATCCATGGAACCTCTTTCAGACACCATCAGGGCTACGGTAATAAATTGTCCCTGCTCACCCATTCCACTCAGGGAACTTTTCACATGCTTTGGGTAGACACCTCTAACTCACCAGTGGGTTTGAGTACAATGGGTAATAGCCAACCTGGCTTAGCCCATCTACTGAGACAATTTACCAAAGATGTGGTCATTGTGCAGGCTTCAACCCAAAAAAGGTAAGTGTCTGAGATCACAGTTGAATCCTGCCCTTCCTGAGCCAAGAGCAGCACTCTAAATACTGGTATACCCTGCTGCTCCAGAGCTCTACAAGCCTAATGGTCACTCATTCTGGCCATTCTTTTCAACTCAGCCTGGTCTCTGGACAGGTACCTCCAGAAGCATGGGCCTTGCAAGCACAAGGGGAGAGACTAATGAACCATCTCCTTCTTCCTGTTCTGGGCCCTATTTGAAAGAAGCAGCCTTGACATATGAGCATTTCTTCTCAAAGTCTAAAGTATATTTCTTGGTTCTTGTCCTTGACAGGTGGAGGAATGGCTTAATGGCCAATCAAGCAGATATGCCTGCATCAGAGGCAAAGCAAGGACTGTCCCAAGGGCTTCTACCTCTCATCCAGAGTTCTTCCTACAGCTTGGGATGGGACACAGTTGTTTTTCAGGTGAGCAGCAAAAGCAGTAAGTTCATAATCAATAACAACTAGTAGCAAAAGTCTCATTTGATTATTTTTTGTTCTTTGTTTAACACATTCTGATGGAAAAACCCATCCCTAGACATGAAGGAAATGATCACATTCTGGTGACTTTTGAATAAATTGAATGAATGCATGTTAGTTCACTGAAAACCCAGAAGGGCACAGGATACAGTTAGCCTGGAGAGCTTAAGGTGGTGCTTAATATCAACCTCCAGGGACAAAGGAGAAATCTTTAAAACTGGGTCCCACAGAACCAAGCTGGACTCACTGGTATAACTTGACCGTAGCCTAGAGGAGGAACAATTGATTCTGTTATTTCCCATAGATACCTTGATCAGTAGTCACACAGTGCACTGTATGGAGCATTTCACTACCCAGTAAGAAAAACTTAAAATCAGTGAGTGTCTCTGTCTGTGTGTCTGTGTGAGTGTGTGTGTGAGAGTGTGTGGGCTTGTGTGTGTGTGTGTGTGTGTGTGTGTGAGAGAGAGAGAGAGAGAGAGAGAGAGAGAGAGAGAGAGAGAGTGGGCATGTGAGTGTGTGTGAATGTGAGTGGATGTGTATCAGTGTGATAGTGTGTATATGAATTGCGTGTGTGGGAGTGTGTGTATGTGTATGTGAGTGTGTGTATGTGTATAGTCTTGCAAAGAAATGACCCTTTCTCATCATCCATGCTCACATTCCCACAGCTATTGCTTTCACAGAGCTGAGAAGGCTTTACGCTCTCAACAAGGCAGGACACTCATTCTCTCCACTCTTTTCTGACACTGAGACTTCCCAAGGTCTCTTGTGACTTTCCCCAAGCCCTTAATGACCTTGTTTTTGCAAGCTAGAATATAACCATTTGAGTCTTTCAGAATGTCCTCAACTAAGGACACTCCACCTTCCCAACAAATGTCTCTAATAAGTAATATTTCAAAGGTGCAAAATCACAACATTCAGGTTGAAAGAAGAGTTCACCTCCTGCACTGAATAAAAATGAAATGACAAGAACATTTATTTAAACACACATATACATACATGTGTATATACATGCATATGTACATACATACGTATGTATGATAGCATAACACATTTTAATTACCTTCTCACTATATTCATAGTACTTGGGAGTTGGGGCAATTAAAAGCCACACTTTGCAGATAAGGAAACTGAGGTACACAGAGGATACATGAATTCCCACTTCTCACACACCTTCTACAATAGCTCGGTAGTGCAGTGCAAAGAGCACTGTCCCTGCAGACAGGAGGACCTAAGTTCAAATCCAGCCTCACACTCTTCCTACCTATATCACCCTGTTGCCTCAGTTACCCATTGGGAAAATGAGCTCAAGAAGGAAACAGAAAACTACTTCAATATCTTTGACAAGAAAATCTGAAATTGGGTCAGGGAGAGTCAACTGTTTAAGAGTAACATGAAATTCTAACTAAGGGAAGAGTTGATTTGAGGTCTTCTTCCGTCCAGTCCCAGACTTCTGGCCACTGATAGTACAAAGGCTTCATACTCTGCAAGTCAAATCAAAAATTAACAGCACTTCTTTATACATGATTTCCCCAAGTCACAGTGCAAGAAACTGCTAACTTAATGCTAACACAAAATGAGGTAGATCATGGACTTCAAAAAAAACAAAAAACAACCTAGCAATAGCAAGAAGAGAAGAAAAAGAAACAGAAGGAACCATATTAAGGAATGAGGTGATCAAGCTATTTCTTTTTGTAGGTGATATGATACATTTAGAAAATCCCAAAGACTCAACTAAAATGTTCATTACATTTATTAATAATTTTAGCAAAGTAGAAGGATGTAAAGAAAATGCACATAACTTATCACCATTTCTAATGCCACAAACAAAATTCTGCAAGAAGGGATGGTAAAAAAAAAAAAAAACATTTAAAATAATTCTGGAAAATATAAAATACCAGGGAGTACTCCTGTCAAAAAAAAACACAAAACTTTACAAACAAAACTATAAAAAACTTTTTAATCCAACAAAATCAGATTTAAATAAGTGGAGAAATACTAATTGTTCATGGGGAGGCATGGCCGATATAATAAAAGTGATAACTTTAGCCAAAATACTTTATATACTCAATATCATCCAATTAAATTACATAAAAGTTGTTTTACTAAATTACAAAAAAATGACAAAATTCAAAGGAAATATCAAAGGAAATAATGAAAAACTGTGGAAGAGGATACTTAGCAGTGTCAGATCTTTATCTTATCAGGCAGTCATTGTCAAAGTTGTCTTGTACTGGCCAAGATATAGAAGGGAAATTCAAATGAACAGACAAAAATTTATAGCAGCAGATAAATATAATAACGTTATAACTAATGAATGTAAAGACTTAAAATTTTGGGATAAGAATTCATTATTTGACAAAAATCATGGGGAAATTGGGTTCCAGTAAGGCAGAAGCTGGACACGGATCTCTTGCACAAGGAGTAGGGAACCTGGGGTGTTGGGGCCATTAAACCCTTAAGTGCAGGAGTCTTTGACTGAGTCCACATTTTGCAAAACAAAACCTTCCTACACACCTCTGCCAGAAAGACCTACGTGGGCTTCTACTTATTGGGGAGTACTTTAAAATAATTTACTCCCCCCCTCCCAATATCATAGTTTTTCTAGGTATTGGTCGGTCATCTTGCAGCTTACCTTGCTTCCTCTATGTTGAGCCCTGTTCAATAGCTCCGAAGCTCTCTTGGACAGAACACTACACCTCCTGCCAGAATTCTGGGGCTCTTTTATTGAAACTCTTGCAGGAGACTTTAGACCAGTGTTGCTTAATCATAGAATAAGTAAAAAAGGTCAGCTGTGTAGGAAGGAACCAGGGTAAATATAGGATTGGGTGTCACAAAAAAAAGTCTCTGGCAAAAACAGGAGACAGACAGGTAAGTAAAACAAGCAGGGGAAGAAAATTCTCCCAAAAATAGTTTTTGATAGTCTTTGCAGATTTTTCTGTAATCACCTCGCTTATCATTTCTGTTAGCCTGATAATATTCCATTGTACTCATATACCAAAGTATTGTTTCAGTTTCTGATTCTTAGTCCAGAAATGGTACTATTAACATTTTAGAACATAGTGGTTCTTTTCCCTTTCCCCTTATCATCTTCAAAAATAGACTGAGAAGTGGCACTGCTGGGTGAAAGGGTACAAGCAGTTTAATACTTCTATGGGCATAATTCCAGATTGCTCTCCAAAATGGTGGATCAGTTCACAATTCCATGAACAATGAATCAGTGACCCAATTTTCCCACATCCCCTCCAACATTTGTCACTTTCCCCTTCTTTCATTTTAGCTAGTTTGGTAGATATAAAAAGATATATCAAGGTTGTTTTAATTTCCATTTCTCTACTCAATAACAATTTAGAGAATTTTTTTCATATGACTATAAATTGTATTGACTTCTTCATTGGGAAATTGTCCACTTATGTCCTTTGACTCCTTAACATTTGGTGAATGATTAATTTTCTTAAAGATTTGACAAAGTTCTTTAGGTATTTGTAATAGCAAACATAATAGGATATTTTTACTGTTTTTCTGGATTGCCTTTTAGCTAATCAAGTGCCTTTGAGCCTTGCTTTTGATGATATCAGGAGTTTTTGATTGACAAAATATATATTGCATTGAACTTAAGAGGTTTGAGGTAGTTTGAAAATCTCCCTTGACCTTAAAAGGCCTAAGGAAAATTGAAGATCTCCCCTGTCCCTTTAAGAGGTTGAATGCAATCACAGGGGATCCCACTGTGAGAGGGGCTTACTAAAAGGATGGAACAGGAAGGATCAGATAAGAGCAAGAGCAGTGCAGGGAGCAGGGAGAACTGAGAGAGAGAATGTTTGTGATGTGAATGTTGTGCTTTAGTTTACTGCTGAGTAAATAGAGAGTTTGTTGTACTATGTGCTTACACCCTTAAAGTTATTCACAGCAGCAGTCCTTAGGAAAGCTTCTGTGAATGACTTTACAGTATTTCAGATAAGACATATATTATATGAGATAAGAGATAGAGAATATGAGACAAGAGATATGGTATATGGGATAACAGATATAGTATTTGAGATAAGAGATACAGTATATAAAGTAACTATAAATTTTCCCCCCAATTTTCTATTTTCCTTCTGATCTTGGCTGCACTTGTTTCATTTGTAGCAAACCATTTTAATTTAATATAACTGAAATTATGCATTTTATACCTAAGTTTGCTCTCTACCTTATGTTTATCACTAAGTTGTTTGCCTATGCATAAGTCTGATTAGTGACACGTTTTGTGTACTTTTTCCTTTTAAAAAATCTCTATATAAGTCATGTATCCATTTTTACCTTGTCTCGCTGAACACTGAAAGATATTAGTTTATGCCAATTCAATTTTATTTATTATTTTCCTTCCCTAACTGTCTTTTTACCCCATACCTCTTACCATATCTTCTCCCTTTACCCTCTTGTTCCTTTGCGTGTGTGTGTATACACATGTATATGTGTTTGTGTCTGTGTATGTACATGTGTCCATGTATGTATGTGTGTATATGCATCTAAGTATACATATATATGTATGTATGTATAGAAAGCTGTATGTCTGTATAAATATATATGTTTATGTGTGTATATATGGGAACATGTATACATAGATAGGGAGCACTGGATGAGCTGAATATGAAGGGATGATATCTTAAAAATAAAATTAAGAGCTGAAAGTTGTCCCAAAAAATAGTTTTTGTAAATCTTCCCAGATTTTCCCGAAATCACCTTGCTTGTCATTTCTTATAGCTTGATAATACACAATTACACTCATATATCACAGCATTGCTTCAGTTTCTAGTTATTAGATAGCACAGAAAATACCAGTAGAAACATTTTAGAATATAGTGATTCTTTTCCTTTTTCCTTAATTACCTTAAGAAATAGAATGAGTAATGGCATTGCTGGGTCAAAGTGTATAGGCAGTTTAATAAATCTGGACATAATGCCAGATTGCTCTCCAAAATGGTGGATCAGTTCACAATTCCACCAACAATGAATTAGTGACCCAATTTTTCCACATCCCCTTCAATATTTGTCACTTCTTCCTTCTTTCATCTTAGCCATTGTGGTATATATAAAATGATATATCAAGGTTGTTTTAATTTTCATTTCCCTAGTCAATAATGCTATGCAGCACACGATTTTCATATGACTATGAATTGTTTTTATTTTGAGTGGAATGCAGCACATCCAATATCCAAATAATCCTATGAACTTTTGGGCCTCCTTCTTATTGGTAGGTGTAGGAAAATAGTGAATCTTTTGTTGAGCTTGCAAAAGAATCTCTCACAGCCCCTTATACCTTTGTATATGCCAAAATTTTACACTTTGAGCTGGTCCTTGAACATTTACAGGGTTAATTTCCAATCCTCTTCTTTTCATATGCTCAATTAAAAGGATCAAACTCTTTTCCACTTCTTTTGCATGTTTTCCATGTATCATGATATCATCAATGTAGTGGGTAAGCTGTATACCAGGTAACTTTAATTCATCCGACTGTAAAGCCACAATCTTATGACAAATAGTGGCGCTATGCAGATATCCTTGTGACAAGTGGGTGAAAGTATGTTGTCTGCCCTGAGAAGTGAAAGTAAACTGGTCCCACTGCTTAGAGTCTATTGGGATGATGAAGACAGCAATGGCCAAGTCAATAACTGAATACCAAGTCCCATCATATTTCTGGATCCTTTCTATTAAGGTGACGGTATCTGGAACAGCAACATGCAAGGGAGGAGTCACCTTATTCAATTGTCTATAATACACTGTCATTCTCCATGCCCTGTCTGATTTTCCTAGTGGCCAGACAGAATTATTGCATCATGTGGTTGTGGGGACTAACACTCCTACTTCAACATATTCCTTTATAGTATTGGTAATTTTATCTTGCCCACCTGGCACATAATATTGCTTTAAAGTAATTACTTCAGACAGTTCAGGTAAAGTGATTGAGTTCATTTTTATTTTTCCAAATAAAACCATATCAATTCTTATCTTCCTTACTGCAAATTGGTGTATTCCTTTAAGTAAATTCAGGGTCATACCTCTCAATATATCTATTCCAATGGTATATTCACGAATGGGTACAATGACCACAGTATATTCTTTCTTAGGTAATTGTACACTTTTCATCATTAATTTGACTTCTCTGCCTGATATTTCAGCCCCTCCCAGTCCTGTGGTCCTAATAGGAATACCATGATTGAACTTCTCAGGGTTTCCATAGAAAAGGCAGGCCTCTACCTCAGTATCTATCAATACCTTGTTACAGTAGTTGATCCATTTTTCCAATAAGTGGTTAATCCAGTATGGAACTTGTAATCTTGTCTGTGTATTTCTTTAGTTTGGGCTGGAGTTTTGGCCTATTTCCTATACTCTCTGAAGGTTTGGTAAACTTAGATACAATGACTCTGGAGCATCTGTAGGGGTGGTACCTCCTTCCCTATTCAGTCTAACATTAAGTTCCTTTTTTTGGTATATCTTAAATAGATCTTTAATTAGAGTACCATCTATCATTCTTAAATCATTTCTTGCTGTCAGAAAAGCAGTAAACATAACTTTTCTTTCAGTTTCCTCTGACTTTGAATCTGCTGGCTATTTACTCTTCTATCTTGGGGACGTTTATCTTTTCCCCATTCCCCTAAGTCACTTAACTGTGAAATCCTATCCAGCACCTCCAAAAAAGGATGCTCTCTTTCCCCAATGAGTAGAGTCAGAATTAGGTGCTTATAAGCAGGAGTAGCTATCTTCACCATGATATTTTTATGAGGAACTGCTAAGGGAATATTGGGATATGCATTTGCATTACCAACAATGATAGTCATTTTCATTACCTCCTTCTTTAGATTTCTTACACAGTCTCTAAGTGAGTACCAGGTCCTGTCTCCACCAGGCCACATAGAGTCAGTAGGATATTGCTTATTGTATCCCTCGGCAGCTAAAACTTACAGTTTAGTTGTGTTGTTACCTCCTTGCATATGGTAATCTCCAAAACTTTGGTGTACAAAAAGATTCTGACAAATGCCTATGAATTTCAAGCAATCCTCACTATCTAGTGATACTCCTATGGTTCCTTCATCACTGATTTTTACCATCCAAAACACTAAAGATTCTCCCATTGTTTGGGTGAACTGATTTAGTTTATCAGTAACCTTTGGTTGTGAAATGGCAAGTTGCTTGCAGCGTGACCACTGAAATGAAATAAGAATTTAGGAGCTTTATTAGCCAGCTGGCAGCTGTCCCTCAAGTGCAACCTGAAGGGATCTGCTCCAAGCTCAGGGGTGCAGAATCTTTGATGCAGTACAGCTTCCTTGTTCCAGATTTACATTTCTAGGTCTTACATGTGTGACTAGTACAATATGTTCCTTCATGAGCCTAAGCAGGTGGAAGCAGGCTGTTACAAAAGCAGAATATTGTGGTTACATCTGTAGGGTACGTAAATGGGCCCAGGGCCAGGCTGCCAGGACATGGCAACCAAGTGAAACACAAAAGAATAGGCAAACAGGATGTACTATCCTGAGCCAATTCCTTCATCCTTGCCCTAAGTCCATAAAGTGTGACTTGACCAGTTTATGGGCATTTCAGTTGAGTGGAATCTTCGGTTATCTCCCTGAACTCTGTTTGGCCCGGGCAGCCCTCTTGCTTTCCTCTTAGTGTGGAGCAAACTTCTGCATTAGAAGACTCCTCATCTAACTTTGTTCCATTGTCCTCCCACACATTATCCTGCCAGTCATCAACACAACCATGTCCAGCCTGCACAAAAGCTGCATGAACATTTCTTCTGTTGGTTTTTCACTTCTTTTGAGCTAAATGAACAGTGGATAGCTCTTCTACCACCTCAGATACTCCAGCTTGTTCTTCTAAAGAAGAGCGTGAATGATGCAGCACAGAAAAATTGTCATGAAAACCAGCCAACTCCCTTGCCATCTGAGCTTTCTCCTGCAGCAGCTTATCTCTACTTTTACACATAAACCATTAACTTTTTAGCAAATCCCAGCCTCTCCTACACACCCCTGCCAGTTCTTTCACCAGATCTATTGGTATTCCTTGCAAACATCTTTCCAAATCTCTGGGTTCTCCCTTCTATAGCCTTGGTCCCCAGTTTTCACAAAGCCCTGTGCTTTTAACCCATTTTCTTTCTAGGGAAGAATAAGGCCAATCCTCCCATCCTGGGATATCCATTTCTCTCTCTAAAGCCCTCTTGCCTCCAAATAGATAACTGATATTTTCTGATCCCATCCTCATCTCCAAAATAAATGTAAAGCCAAGGTCAAGCAGGTTTCCAGAGGACTGCAGCTGTAAATAGCTTTAAGGTTCTGATCACATAGTCTAGTGAACTCTCTATTTATTCAGCAGCAAACCAAAGTAAGACATCCACAGAGATCAAAGTACAACACTCACAACAATATAGCATAACAACTCATTACTAAAGTGGACACATAGTTTTATACAAAAGATATCATTCAGTAAAGTCCTTAATTCAATCATCCCAAAGGAGAAATCATCCAGCAGTAGCTATGTGGCCCAAGGAGTAGAGCACCCACCCCGGAGTCAGGAGGACCTGAGTTCAAATCCAGCCTCAGACACTTAACACTCACTTGTCATATGACCTTGGGCAAGTCACTTAAATCCCAACAGCCCTGTCTTCCCCCCTCCAAAAACAAAAGAATCCAAACATCCTTAAGGGATGCAAAGTGCAAAGGTCTCCCACCCCTAGGTCACATTGTCTTAATCTGGTCAGTCACAATGTCTTCTTTCTTCTTGACTGGAGACTCACTTCCATTTGTCCTTAACTCAATCATCCTTAAGGGGGACAAAGTATAAAGTTATCCCACCCCTAGGTCACAGTAAATCATGATCTTGTCAGTTAGAACTAAGTACTCAAGGAAAGGTCCTTCCATCTGGGCTCAGCGCTAACTCACAAATTCCATGGTTCCTCTTCTATGCTCCCAGATCTTGCCTGAATTCACCCAAATGTCACCTGAATTCACAGGTAGGCAGCTTTCAGTTCCTCACCCTGCTCCTCCTCCAGTTCCTTGTCCAGTTCCCTTTCCATGATGAGCCTTACAGTGACCAGTCTACCTCAAGCCATTGGAAGTTTCTGTTTCTGAGAAGACAAAACATAACAGAACTACAACAACATTCAAATACATTGCCAGAACTATTATCTCAATTCATTTTCTGCCTGTGAAATCATCACAAGATAACAGACAGGATGCATCTCTCTGACAAAGTAACACAAACACAAATCAGCCCAGACAGAACAGACAAACAAAGTAATGAACACCCCAAGTGTTCTCCTTCTCAGTTATGATCTCCTCCAGTTTGTGCTCCTGCTTTTATATAGTGCTTCTCCTTCCTGTTCTACCATTCCTTCTGTAAAGCCATACACAAACAGCTTTCCAGACAACTGCTGCTGCGAACAGTTTTCAAGGTACTGATTACATAGTATAGCAAACTCTCTATTCAATAACAAATCAGAGCAAAACTTTCACAGAAAATCAATGTACAGGATTCACAATGTTACAACTTATCACAGAAAATCACAATACAACATTCTTCATGTCATAACTTAACAACTTATCACTAAAATGGCCACATAGTTTTCAAAAAAATACAATCATTTAGTTACTCAGTCATTTTGTTACTCAATCATTCAATCATGAAATCTAAGTATTTCACCCATAGGGTGCAATTAAGGTCCAATTTAAACATTCACTACTCCATACCCTCTAAAGGGGTAGCAGAAATTACAAAAGCCATCTACCCCTAGATCACAAGTAAATTACAATTTCATCAGTCACTCATCAGTACCCTATTTCATCAGTCACTACTCAGTACCTACAGAGAGGTCTTTTCATCTTGACTCAGGGAAGGTTTTCAGCTTTCCTGATTCCTCTCCTATGATCCCAGCTCCTGCCCAAATCTAACCAACTGCCGCCTGATTTCAAAGACAGCTCCTTGTACAACACTCTGTACAGTTCCCACTCCATACTGAAGCTCACAGATTCCAGTCTTCCTCAAATCTCTCACAGTCTCTATTCCTGGGAAGACAAGGCTTAATAAAGCCACAATAACATTTATGAACATTAACAAAGTCACAACAACATTTGTACAAAGTACCGGCACCACAGTCATGCTTCCTCAGTCTTTAGCAGCTCCAGCTGGCCTGTGAAAGTTTTGCCACCACAAGTTTGAGCTCTGTGTCAATTCTAAGTTCTCATTTCTCTCTCAGTTCTTCTCAATTCTCATTTCTCTCTCTCTCTCTCTCTCTCTCTCTCTCTCTCACACACACACACACACACACACACACACACACACTCAATCACTCACTCCCTCCCTCTCTCTCTCCTCTCTGGAAGCAGCTGCCCTGCCTCTATGATGCTTGTCCCAAGAAGTTCTGTCTCTACAGCTTGTGCTCTTCCTTATATATGTATTGGCCTCTGTGTTCAGCCCTGTTATATCAGCAACAGTGGTTCATATCTCCTGTTTCTTTACAGAGGCTTAATTTGAAACGAGGTTCTAAGTACCTGTCAGCTTTCCAACGCAAAGGGATCTTCCAATTTCATTATCCTTACACCTTCCTGTTGCATCAGTAAGTTTCTCCCACCTTCAAATCACAGGTGGGGCTCCAAGGCGATTGAAGAACTGAAACAAGGTGCTAAATACTTGAAGAACTGAAACAAGGAGCTAAGTACTACTTTGCTTGCCATTACGCTAGTCAATAACAATTAAGAAAACCTTTCTCATATGGCTATAAACTGTTTTGATTTCCTCATTGGAAAACTGCCCACTTTGACCATTTATCATTTGGGGAATAATTCATATTCTTATACCTTTGACAGTTCTTTATGTATTTGTAATGGCAAGCAAAACAAGACACTTTTACCTTTTTTTCTGAATTGAGTTTTAGCTAATCAGGCGCCTTTGAACCTTGCCTTTGATTCTATCAAGAGTCCCTGATTGGAAACTATATACATTGTATTGACCTGAATATGTTTAAGGGAATTTTAAGAACTCATCTTTCCTTTCCTCCAGGGAACCTTACGCGAATCCTATGACTGCCTTCCTAGCTTCTAACCAAATGCAGTACCTCACCTCGTTGGTGACAGGGGTAGAGGAAGAAGGGAAAACCTGGGGCTGATAACTCATCCCTGTTCGAGTGTGAGGGGGAGAGGAGTAATGAGTAACATTTTCAGGGCAAAGGAGATGATCATATGCAGGAGGGAATAGGCAATTTCTCAGAACGAAATGAAAGATAACCACAGCAAGACCACAACAGAGTAGGAAAAGAGACCATATCATTTCACCTCTTCCGATCCCATAGACCCATATTTCATTAAACAAGAATTTTGCTTTTGAAGGAATAGTTTACCTGTCAGATTTATGGAGTAGGGAAGACTTTATGACCAAAGAAGAGTTGGAGAGCAGGATAAAATGCAAAATGGATAACCTTGATTACATTAAATTGAAAAGTTTCTGTACAAACAAAGTCAACGTAACCAAGAATAAGAGAGAAGTGGGAGATTGGGAAAGACTTTTTACAACCAGTGTCTCTGATAAAGGCCTTATTTCTAAAATATACAGGGAATTAAGTAAAATCTATAAGAATACAAGTCGTTTCCAAACTGATAAATGGGCAAAGGATATGAACAGGGAATTTTCAGAGGCAGAAATTAAAGATATTCATAAGCATATGAAAAAATGCTCTAAATCAATATTAATTCAAGAAATGCAAATCAAAACAACTTTGAGGCATCACATCGAACCAGTCAGATTGGCTAAGATGACAAAACAGGAAAAGGACAAATTCTGAAGAGGATGTGGAAAAATTAGAACACTAATGCATTGTTCGTGGAGCTGTGAACTGATACAACCATTCTGGAGAGCAACCTGGAACTATGCAAAAAGGGCTATAAATAATTGCATACCCTTTGACCCAGTAATACCACTTCTGGGATAGTACCACAAAGAGATGACAGAAGTGGGAGGAAGACCCATATGCACAAAAATATTTATTGCAGCTCTCTTTGTGGTGGCAAAAAACTGGAAATTAAGGGGATGCCCATCAATTGGGGAATGCCTTCACAAGTTGTGGTATATGAATGGAATGGAATACTATTGTGCTATAAGAAATGGGGAGGAGACAGTCTTCATATTCACCTAGAGAGTCTTATACAAACTGCTGCTAAGTGAGAAGAGCAGAACCAGGAAAAATTTGTACACAGTCACAAACACATTGTATGTGTGATGATCAACTTTGATAAACTGGACTCTTCTCAGCAACGCATAGTTATAAGACAATTCCACAAGTCCCATGATGGAAGGACATATCTACATTTAGAGAAAGATCTAGAAAGAACAGAGTTGAAAAGGAGACTGAAGCAATCTACATGCTATCGTTCTTTTTCATGTTTGGTTCTCTTTCTTTTTTCCCATTGTTCACTCCATTGTTTACAACCCTTCTATACAAGCAGGCTAATGTCCGATTTCAAAATATTTCCAGATCCAATACTTGATTACACGCTGCCATGGGGGGAGGGGGGGGCCTGGGGGAGAGAGGAAGAGGAGAAAATTTGAAACTCAAGAGATTACAGAACTAAATCTTGTATACTAAAAGTAAATAAATGAATCAAATTTTCAAAAAAATTTGCTTTTTGGGTCAGGCAGTCTGGTCAGCCTCAGCTGAAGGGTGGACAGATTCCTTTCCCTTATTTTATCTGTTTTTCCCTCCAGGCTCTGGAACATAGAGGGAGAAAGAGAAAGTTTTTACACTGTTGTACTACAGGCTTGACAAAAATATACAGATATATTCAAGAAAATACAGACAAATGCAGAGGTATTTTACACAAAATGAAGAGGAAGATACAACTGGGACAGGTTTGGGGAGTAAGGTGGAGTTGATGGAAAGGGCACAGGAGAAGGGGGCAGGCAGAGGCTGCGGTGGTAGAAAAGGTCATTATTATATGAAGAAGGGAGTAGGAGGCTCAGGGAGAGGTCTAAGTCCTCACTCCGATTTTGCAAAACCTTCAAAACTTCCCTTTTTCTTAAGAGTGACAGGCTGGGGTTGGCTCACAAGGACTCGAACACCTCTTTCAAGGCACAGTTTAGGAGTCAAGGTGGAGGGTGGGAAACGGGCTACCCAGACATCAATGAAAGGAAACTGATCAGTGTGGCCAGGATCGACTGTGACCACCTTCCAGACAGAGAGGACAATCTGCCTATCAGAGCTCCCCTGGATCGGCCATCCAAACCCAAAGGTGGGCCATTCATTCATACAAAGCAAGATAAGCTCTCTTTTCTTCAGAGTAACACCACAAGCAGCCCCTTCCCTTTCCGCTTGTGAGAAATGCTATAACATACAATCCAAGGGGGTGTTGGTCTCACTGGCAGAAGTTCCCATCCTTGCAGCCAAAAACACTTTTACTAAGAGTGGGAGAGTGGAAAATGATATAGAAGAGGCGTTTAAATAGACCTTACTTAATCCAAACACTTAAGCAGCACAACAGAGGTGAGTAAAATTATGAGGAAGAAGGCAATACTCAGTGTGGTAACAGAGGACAATTAATGACAGACAAAAAGGGGAGCACAAAGGGCTTGGAGAAGAGCACATCATTTTGGTGACCTGCACAGGGACCCCAAATATTAACTGAACTCAAATGATCTTCTCCTGGCCAGTGGGATAACAGGAAAGAAGCCTTTGTTTTCTTCCCCAGACCTTTCTGCTCCTACTGTTTCCCTGGTTAAGAGACCCTTGGAATGCCCAGACACCACGAGCAGCCTCTGAAATTCCATTGACTTCAAAAACCGGACACTCATATAAGGTGACACCCTTGTGCTGGGTCAGTAACATTGTTTTTCTCCTCTCTGTCCCAGGATGAGGACTGATCAGCAAGAGAGAGCCAGGAGGCTGCTAGGAGGGAAATTTGGGAAGGAGATCTTAAGGAAAAGTGCCTAGTGTTCCATTGTAACACAGACTGACCTTAATATCCTCTAGAAAAGTGATTTGTGAAAGGGATTTCTAAATAAGACAAACTTAGTAAGAAATTTGAAGTCCAAAATTTAAAGAAAAGGCAGCTTGCTCTGCTTGAGCAGACTTTTTGTCCTGTGTTGTTCCCCCTTTATCCTGATTTACCCTCTGTTGTTCCTTCACCTGACCCACGGGCGTCAGGGGAAGTGGGGAGGTAGCTCTCTACCTTGCTTTCTTTGAGGGTCTCTGAACCCTGTGTAGTTCCCCTCCCCTTTGGGACATTGGGGAGGTGGAGAGGTGGGCCTCTATGCCTGGGAAAACTGCCTACATGTAAGCCTCCCCTCTCTCCCTATCCTTTCCTTGCCCTTCCCTGTGGAACATGCATTTTCTATTCTGATAAGTCTCAAAGGCAAAAACGACAAAGACCTACATCTGTTCTCCAGCCAAGACTGGAAGGTATGTCAGCCTCCCCTCTCTCCCAATCTCTCTCTCACCCTGTATTTGAGGTCCCTCTCCAAGAACCTGGAAAGGCTTGGAGGTGCTTTTGGGTCCTGACTTCTCAGGTCCCATCAGGCCAGACAGTTACAAAACTGTGTCACACTTGGTCTGATTCTCTAGGGTCCTCAGTCCAGTGTTTGAGGCCATGGACCTGGGCACACCTTCCAAAGCCCTATCCAGAAGAGCAAGCCCAATTTTCTCAATTCTCTCATCACTAGAGAACTGGCAAAACTGCTAGTACTCCCCTCCCTCTACACCCTAAGACTCTCTGTCCCCACCCCCATGCCTGCAGGATCCCACTTTTCTCCTTGCCTCTTGGCAACCAGGTCCTCGCAGCCAGACTCAATGGGACTTCCCTGAGAGTTGCTCCTGGGTTAACCAAGAAAAACTTGAGCTTCTTCTTCTTGTAGTCATGCCTCTGACCAGGCCATGACAAGTTAGAACAGCAGCTAAAAACATCTTAGCAGATGGTGGAGGTTTTGTGATTGATCATTAAGGAGCATTGAAACCCCTCCTAGCAAACTTGGTCACTCCCTTCCCCTACTCCCTTCCCTTGAGTCAAGAGGGTATCTCAGTACCACTGCAAATATCACTGGAGCTTTTCTGTTAGTTCCACTCATCCCTGATCAGATTAGGAAAAGAGACTTTCACCTTTCCTACACCTGGGAGAGGAGGGAGGGGGAAGGGGCAGTAGCTACATCCTGGAAGTATCTCCCAGGTTGCAGGAGGTAAGAAGCCAGCCAGCCTCCCAATTTGGGTAAGCCATGCCCTGAAAGTTGTACTTTTAAAATATTCATCACGAGTTGCTGATTCTCTTTGTAAAGTGTATTCAACAAAATTGAAGTCACCTGATTGGGAACAGGTTCATTTCAAGTTTCAGGTTGGTACACATTTGTCTCAGTTATGCCATGTGTACATTTGCCCAAAAGGCTTGTTTGGGTTATGGAGTTCCAAAACAATGACTTGGCTTGCTGAGAATTTGCAACTATTTAGAAATCATCTCTACTGATTGGTTTTTGCACAAGGACACGTTTAAATTTGAGATGTGAGTCCTGGAAAATTTTTGACAACTGAAACTTGCCATCTGAGGTAAAAGCTCTTGGAACTAAAACAAACTGTGTTTTGAATTGTTTGATGGTCCATAAAAATCCACCAATAATCAAGTCAAAAATCCACCATCTCAGAGAAATGCCACAAGTTGACCAGAAAGAAAGTGACTCTTACAAGTTGAGGTCTACATCTGGAAAAGCTGAGAGGATAATCCGAGCGTCAGCCTAGGATGGGATCCTCCTGACTCAGTTTCCCCACTCTGTGCATTTGAAAAGGAATGTTTACCACCTGACTATTCCTGAGTCTGCCTATGAGGTAGAATTGATATTTCATGGTAGGGAAACTGTGATGTTTTATCTAACTCTGTCCTTGATTTGATTTTTTATGGCAAAATTTTTGTAATCAAAGCAAGTGGTCCTCAAAGGAGGTAAGCAAAGTGTAAGTAAGGGAAAGTTTGCTGTTTTCAATCTGAATGTGTAGTTATCCCATAGCCCAAACAACTGTGTACGTTGATTATCCTTCACAGTCAGGTCAAAGGTTCAAACCATGACAATGAACATTCTTTCTGAATGTTATGGGAATAATTAACCAAAGGGAAAGAAGTTTCTGAAACAAAGGCACAAACACAATGTTAATAATCATCCCACAGAATGAGGTTGGGATCCATCTGCGCTGGTTTAACAAAGAGGGTTTGAGATCTGAGCTATTCAGCCTAAGCTCATATTCCTTTCTGCACCTTAAGCAAATTAGTGAATGGGTTTCTTTTATATTTAATTTATAAATAAGAGTCAAAATGAGTTATTTGCTTGGACATTCTTAAAGCAATATTGCTATTACTGTATACAGTGATCTCTTTGTCGTGCATTTTGCTCTTCATTATTTCATGCTAATATTTGCAGGTATTTCTAAGATCATTGGGATTGTCTGGATAAAAGCTACCGGAGTGGTTTGCCATTTCTCTCTCTAGTTCATTTTACAAGTGAGGAAACAGGCAAATGGGGTTCAGTGATTGGCCCAAAGTCACCCATCTAGAGTCTGAGGCCAGATTTGAACTCAAGCCTTCCTGACATGAATCCTGGTGCTCTCTCCACTGCACCACCTAGCTGCCCCTATGGTTCAACTGATCAGTACTGACACAAAAATGAGGCATTTTGAAAACTATTCTCCTTGACATGGTTGGTGTTATTGCAGTTGTTTTGGGGATTCAGAAATAGTTTAACAATACATAAACTCTTAGCATAATAAATTTATTGAAAAATATTTGCAATCATCTTTACAACAATAGTTAGAAAAAGCCTCCAACATTCAGCATTCATTTATGTTTGAAGTACTCAAAATCACAGGATGAAAAGGACCTTCTACAATAGCATCCAAATTGTGGTGGTCAAAGGAGAACGAGCCTGACCAGGAAGGGGACCCACTAGAAGTTTTCCCATGGGAAGAAACATGGATGCCTCAAGTCTCTCACATTACTATTTCTGTGTGTGAGCTATACTAGTAAGAGAAGAGAAGAGAAAGTAGGGGAATGGGGATACGGCAGGGGGAGGCAGAATTCTCTCTTATTTGCAGGTCACTTATGGGTGAATTAGAGAACACCAGGTCTTCTACAGGCCATCTCAGCATTGATCCAATGGGATTAGAAACTTGTCCAGCCTTTTCATCTTCTCTTGGTACAGCTTGTTGAATGTTTCCATCTCAGTCTCTGTGAAGGAGTTTTTCCAGTCTCCACAGATTCCTGCTACATGTAAAAAGGGGGAAACACACACTGGGGACAGGTCCTTTGTGATCGTGGCCTTCAACACGGTTCTCATTTCCTCCTTGCCCCAGGAAGGAGACTTTGGGTGGACCTTTAGTGAGATCTATTCCTGTGGTTAGAATTAGGGGACCTTCCTCTGAAAACAGTGAGTTCTTACCTTGTTCATTCATCATTCAGAAAATGTGGATGGTGAGTCAACATGGCCTCACTGTTTCCCCTTATTCCCTCACTTATCACTTTTGCTCCAATACATGAAAACCTAAGGAAGGTTTCCTTGACTCCCTGGGCCTGCTATCTCAGAATGAGTCATTGCAGAGGCATTTGGTGCTGTCTGTGGTGGAGATCAAGCAAATTCTGTGCCTTCCATCAGCTTTTAGATTCACACCTTCTCTGATCCTACTTCTACTTAGGATTTTGCTTAGATTTCAGGTGTACAGGTGGGAACCCACCTGTACAAGCCCCTAATGGACCTATTTCTCCTCACATTTTCTTATTGTGGGTGTTTTGAGATTCTCTGTATTTTCCATTGGTAGAGGTTCCTTGTACTCCAGTATGCATTTCTTCATGACTTGAAAGGAGTTGTTCTCTGTGACTGAGCTGATTTCTTCCTCACTCAGCCCCTCATCAAGGAATTGACAAATCTTCTTCACATTGACATTAAGGTCCTAAAAAACATGCCAACACCATCACAGAGAAAGGACAGCAGGAAAATGGAAGGGCCAAGTGTGAAAAGAACAAAGAAGTAAACTTCTTTCTTTTTGAATAGTGTTAGCAAATACTACAACTTAGCAAATACATGCTAACATGCTAAGCAATTTGATATGGGTTATACATATGCAATCATGTAGATCATATTTCCATATTAGTTATTTTGTGAGAAAAGAAACAGAACAAAAGAAAAAACACATTCTCTTACACACACTTACACACACACATACACAAGAAAGTGAAAATCAGCTGTTCTAATCTCCATTCAGACTCCAACACGTGTTTCTTTCGATGTGGATGGCATTTTCCGTCATGAGTACTTTGGAATTGTCTTGCATCATTGTCTTGCTGAGAAGAGCCAAGTCTGCGGAACTGATCATTACATAATCTTCTATGACTGTATACAGCCTTCTCCTGGTTCTGCTCTCCTTATTTTTTATCAGGTCATGAAAGTCTTTCCAGATATTTCTGATATCTGACTACTCTTGATTTCTTATTGCACAATAGTATTATTTCCCTTATTTTTTCTGAATTGTATTTTGTTTTATTCCTATTACATGTAAAGATTTTTTTCAATATTCATTTTTGTTAGATTCGGAATTCCAAATCTTTCTGCCTCTCTCCTTCCACATCTCCTAAGAAAACAAGCCATCTGATATAGGTTACACGTGTTCAGTCATGTAAAACATATTTCCACATTAGCCGTATTTTGAATGAAGAAATAGAACAAATGAGAAGAACCATGAAGAAAATAGTATACTTCAGTCTTCAGTCAGAGTCCACAGTTCTTTCTCTGGAGGTGGGTACAACAGAGTCTTGAAAGAGCTCTTGAGAAACCTGAGGATCACTCTATAGAAGAGAGATTCACAGGGAGGTGAGCTGACTGAACCAGTGGATGGAACCAGGGCCAGAGCAGGTAATGAGTATAGAAACCTTTATGGTTTTTTGGGAAGGTATCACATTATGCCTGGGTATCTTCAGAGCCAAGCATTGGCTTATGGAGTCTGACCTTTCTGAGTTGTACCCATGCATCCCTGCTCTTTACTGGTGCCTCTCTTGAAGGATATGATGGCAAGCTGGCTTGATATTCCAGCCTTTTCCTTGTGACATTTGGCCTTTCCTATTTCCTGTGGATTGTATCTGCTTTCCCCTCTTTCTTTGGCTCCAATTGCCCTGGGATTTCCTCAGCTTGACATGTTTAGTCACTTTTTAGATTTATCTGACTCCTTATGACCCCACTGGTGTTTTTCTTAGAAAAGATACTGGACTGATCTGTCATTTCCTTCTCAAGCCCATTCTACAGATGAGAAAATGGAGACAAAAAGGGTTAAGTTACTTGCCCTGAGCCACACAGCTAGTGTGTGCATGAGACCAGATTGGAACTCTGGAAGTGGAGTCTTCTTGACTCCAGATCCATCAGTTGATCCACTGCACCACCTCGCTGCCCCCTGCCAGGACCCCTAGTCATCTACATTTAGATATCTTCAGTGTCTACACACTGGTTGTTCTGGGGACACAGGCTTTTTCCCTGAGCAGAGCAATCTCTGGAGTGGAAAGGTTGACCCTCAGCTGGGTTTCCAGTCCCTTTCCAGTAGCTACTGAAATGCTTCCTTCTGTGGCTCATTTAGTCCATCCTGCCCCAGTTTCTCTCCCTCTCCTTCACGTGGCTGAGAAGAATGAATATCTGTTGCTTCTCATAAGGTTACAGCATGCACAAAGTAAATCACTGACATGGACCTTCTGGTTGAGACTGAAGGCCAAGCCTCCCAGACTGCTTGCATTTCCAGCTCCTGGCTCCCAATTTGGTTAAGGAAGTAGAGTCTCTAAGGGGGAGCCCCAAGGGATCCCTTTCCTTAGTTTTATTCCATGTTTGTCGAAACTTGTACAGTTTATTTCACATTCTTTTCCCCAGTTTTAGTGCCAATCTGAAATGTTGGGAACAGTATTCTTTCTATAAGGTTTTGGAATGAAGACGTATCTGGAAAACAACTGCTTCATCATCATGTTCATCACTTGATCCTTCAGAAGGATGAGGAAGAATGATAGAGGCTACTCTTCAAGATTCAATTTTAACCAACACTAAGGACCTGGCCAGTAGAATAAAAACAGTGGGAAGGAAAGAGGCAGCCATTTGCTCGGAAGATCAACAGAAGAACAGAGGGGCACCATTAAGATTATGCCATAAACTTTGGATTTTCACAGGGATGATTCCAAAGAATTTGAAGTGGTAAACCATGGCCTACAATGCAACTGGACTGGATCAGAAGTTCTCAGGCATGGAATTCAGAACACAGAAGAGAAATCTACCCATGAACAGGATGACGGTGTTTCCTTTCAAGAGAACGGTTTTGATCCAAAAGGGACAGTTTGCTCAATAACTTCTACTTTGAGAAACCTTATACAGGAAATGGAAGTTAGAGAAGATTTCAAGTGTAACGTGGTCTTACACTGTAATTGTCAGGAACACTAAAGGACATCATGAGCTAAGCTTGACTTCTGGTACTGAAGGTAACAGAAAGATTTCTGTTGTGTGATGAGTGGCATATGAAGCAGCCTAAGGAAGTTGAGGGCCACTGCTTGGAGTGGCTGGGACTATAATAATGACCTAGAGGGAACATGGAGATCTGGGTAATCTTCTCTTTATTTCTTTTTTCTGCCACAGAATGATCTTTGTGACTGGAATCTGAAAGGCAACTCAGCTGAGAAATTAATGCAAGAGTGCTGTAATGGCCTGTATACACGGAGAGCACACACCTTAAAAGGTTTTTCAGAGCTGCATGTGAGTGGTGAAGATGAGGATGGAAGGCTAATGTGAGGGACCTTGGGTAGTTATGAAAACTGGCATTGCCAGCCTTGGAGGACAATCAGCTTCCACTTCCAGGAGTCCTTCAAGCCTCTCCTGATTGAGCACATGGTTGTGGCTTTGCTTTTTTGTCTCCAAGTTGGCAGAGATGGCCATGGAGAACCTTTTCACTGCCAATTAAGGATTCTCTGCATTGCAGTCTGGTAGAGGGAGTATTGACCAGCCCTCAGGGAGAGACAGAAGATGCCAAGGTGGGTGGGTGGGAACATGCAGGTAACAACACGTATACGTGTGTTCAGGGTTCATGTTCTGACATAGATAGGGAGCTGGGCGAGGTTAGATGCTTTCATTTACCTCTCCTCCTATGCTCAGGCCCGGGTGCATAGAAGGTTCTTAATCAGTGCTGACTGACTGAGTCTGCAGGCTGAAATGCAGATCATTTCTTAGCAAAGGCACTAGGATAAGAGAGGCCTGGCAAAGGCTTTTTGGCAGAAAGTGGGACTTGAACTCAGGCTTCAGGAAAGCCAGGAGTCAAAAAGAGGGGAGCAGAAGATGATTCCATGTATTGAGGGGCAGTCAGTGAAAAAGAACCAACTTGGGAGATGGAATCACATGTATAAGGAGCACTACGTGGGAAGGGGGTAAGGGGACCTGCTTTTATTAAAATCCTACTATGTGCAGACACAGGCTCAGGGCTTTACAAATATTAGCTAATTAGATCTCCATGAGAATTCTATGAGCTTGGTGTTATTAGCCCCATCTAACAGTATTGGAAATGGAGGCAGACAGAGGTCAAGTGGGTTGTCCAGAGACACAAAGCTAGTAAGTGTCTGAAACAAAATTTAAACTTAGGTCATACTGATCCTGGGTTCACTACTCTCTGCCTGGAAGGCCAGTGTTCCCAGGTGAAAGAAGGGGACCAGTGAGATGCTGAAAAATAAGAAAGATAATAATGTGCTAGATTGTAAAGGGCTTTCAATGTCAAAGTGAGTATTTTTTATTTTCTCTGGAAGGCAATGGGGAACCACTGGAGGTCATTGAGCAGAGAGAAGATGGGGTCAAATTTAAGGTTTAGGGAAATCCTTTTGTTGGCTGAATGGAAGATTGTTTGGAGTTGGAGAGACTTAAGCCTTCCCATCACTGCCAGGAGCCTATTGGAATATTACAGATGAGGAGGGACATAAAGTCTGATCACATCATTCCTCCTCAATAAACTGCAATGGCTCCCTATCACCTACAGGATCCAATACAAAATCATCTATCATTCAAAGGCCTTTCACCTCCTCCCTCTCTCCTGCCTTTCAAATCTTGTTACACTTGGTTCCCCAACACATAACCCTTGATCCAGTGACATGACCCTCCTGCCTATTCCCCAAACAAGATTCCATCCCTTGGCTCAGGGCATTCTCTCTGACTGTTCCACATGTGGAGAAGGCTCTACCTCTGCTGCTCTGACTACTGACTAGCTTTCTTTACTGGGCATCCAGGTGGCACAGTGGATAGATAGGCCTAAATTCAGGACCTTTCATGAGTCCAACTCAGGCCTCAAACACTACCTTTGTGACCTGGGCAAGTCCCATGACCCTGCTTGCCTCAGTTCCTCATTGTTAAATGAGGTGGAGAAGAAAATGACAACCCACTCCAGTAACTTTCCCAAGGAAATCCCAAACTGGGTCACAGAGAGTCAGACATGACTCAAATGACTGATCCTAGAGGTCCTAGAAGAACCAAATGACCCAGGTCCTAGAGGAGCCCTCTCCAGGCTCTCTACCTTCCAGGGCCTCCTTCTGTTGAATGTCTCCAATTTATCACATACAAACTGCATGCATGCACGTATGTACTTACAGGTGTAGATGACTCTGGGTACACACCTACCATATAGAATTTTTTCATATTGTCTCCCCATTTAGACTGTGAGCTCCTTGAGGGCAGGGAGTGTCTTCTGCCTTTCTTTCTAATCCCAGTGCTTGGCTCAGTACCTGGCCCATAAACACTGCTTAATAAATGTTTATAAATTGGGACAACAGGAAACAACTATGTAGAAACACAATATATAAAAGATCATTGGCAGTTATTGAGAGAGTGAAGCCACTAGTATTAAAGAAGGTCCCTGGGAAAGATAAAAAAGAAATAGACAGGAAGCTTGCCTGGTGGAGTTCCTGATAGGTTATGAGCTAGAACTTCCCTGAATCTCTCCCAGAGAACCATCCTTTGACATGGTCAAACCAGGATCCATAGGGCACTGAAAGGAAATGGAAAAGGAAACATGGTCCAGGCATTTATCTTTCCCACATTCATTAAGGGATTGCTGAGCCTCAGTGAAAACGGCCTCTCAATTTCCTAACCTAAGGGCCAGCCTTAAGTTTTCTTCTCAGGAAGGAATGAAGAGACGAGAGTCGAGAGGAACATACACCTTGCAGTTTATTTCAACATGGCTGGGAGGTGGCACAGAGAAAAACTAGCTCCTTTTATACCCTAAAGTAAGCATGATTCAAGTGTGATCTTGTGCACAGGGAGTGTGGAGCAATGGAGGAGGAGCCGAACCAGTCACCCCAGCTGCTGCTCCACAAGTGATCTGTCGCTTAAGAGACTTCCTTGGGAACTCCCAAATAAACTGTGACCCTCAACGCTCTCTTATCACTCAAGAGTAATGAATAGCCTTGGAATCAAGATGCCCTGAGGCAGTTTCTGATTTCCCGTGCTAATAGAAGAGCTTTGAACACACATCGTCCTCAGATACTGGCCAGAATGGGAGTTCTGGACAGAGAAGAAAGTTCTGCCGTCACATTACTTAGTCTGGGGTAGGAGGGCCTGATTCCCAAACACAGAGGAATGTCACACAAGAGAAGGCTACCTGGCAGAAGGGCCATAAGGAAGTCACAGGGCAAGCTTGGGCCACATACTAGCCTCAGCCTGAGGTATGTTGGCAAAGATGGTGGAACTTGACGGAGATGTCTAGCTGGGAGAGCATGGAGAAGATGACATGAAAACTGCCCCAAAGAGACGACCTGTATTTCAATGCAGGCCCTGAGTTTGTCTCCTGAGACTCTGTTCCTCAGAAATTGCATTGATCTTCCATTCAGAAGACCAGGCTTCAATGTAGGTCAATTCTGCAAATTTCTTTGTCATGTAAGCCAGGGAAAATCACTTCCCCAGTCTGGGCCCCTATCCATCATCCCTAATAGGAGGTGACAGCCCTTTCACTGTCTCTCTTCCTCAACTGCTGAGAAAAATGTGCCTCATAGCAAATGGAAGGGAACCTTCAAAACAGGGGCTTTAATTATGAGGTCAGGGAGAACAGGGAGGGAAAAGAGAAAGGGGAGAAGAAATGAGAGGATCTGGTTCCACCCTTCCCCCCACACTCACCATATCCTTGCAGGAAGTCTTCAAAAAACTGATCAAAGGCTGAGCATGGCAGAGGAATCAGCAACTGATGGAAGTACTGGTAAAAAGATACCATGACATCCCTTGGATTCCTGGCAAGGTAGATCATCTGAAAGCAAAAACGGAACCATAAGAGGCTGGCCCATCCATTTTCCTTTCTCATGAAGCTCCTCCAGTTGGGGGCTCTTAGAGCTTCTGCTCCTGCTCCTTGGATCTGCTGCCCTGCCCACTCCTTGTATCCCTCATGCTCAGCATCATGCCTGGTATTTAGCATGTGCTTACCAAAGTTTTACTGATTGATTGACTCGTGAGAAGGAAATAGGGTAATTATCAAAATAAGTGGATGAGGATGCTGTGGAATCCACTGAACAACACACTTTTATAAATGCTCCAATAATTGAAGGGGACACAGAGAATGTCTACCTAAGTGCAGAATGAGCTTGGGCAGCATGTTAAAGGAAAAGGGAGAGGACAGGACTTGTCAAAGGAAGCTCAAACAAGCTGAGAACTTCAGCCTCTCAGAAGAGTTGGTTCAGAGATGGCCCAGTGAGGGCAGTGGCCCACATAGATCCAGGCATCAGCCTCTACTCAGAAGAGCCAGATATCAAGGAGGCCCTCAAGGAGTGAGTAGACACAGTGCGTGAGAGCCTCGACCTCCTTTGTCCACCTTCAACCTAAGTCCTTCTGCTCCTCTTCCTTCACCTTCTATCTTTAGACAACTTTCCCATCTCAGGATGATGGAATCAGCCTTGACTGTAGCACCCATCTAGGCAAGTCCAGACATCAAAAGAATAGTTTGAGGTCCATCTGCTCAGGGTGCTGCAGCCTTGTCTTCCTCCCATTTCTTCTCTTCTCTCTTCTCCACTGCCTTCCAGGACTTTAATGCACAGCCCCCACTGAAGACAAATGGTTTTTAATACATTGACCTGCTCAGGAATATGGTTTGGAAATGTTAGAAAGCTAATCTGAACCTCTTGAAAGGTATTACACTGAAGGTCTCACATGCAAGTCAATCTGGAGAGACACAAACACTATCTACAATGTGAGGTTGGAGGAAAACTATTTCCAAAATCTTCCTCCTCCTCCAGCATCTCAGAGTGGAGAACTGGGTGATGATGATGCAGATTTCCTAAGAGTCACCTTTTAATTTAGCCTCTGTAGGACCCCAAGAACACAATAATATCCTGAAAGAGAAGGAAGAAGGAGGAGAAAAATGATAATGATTGTTATGATGATGAATAAGAGGGAACTAGAAAGAGAAGGAGGAGGAGAAGAACGAAATTAAGAAGGAGGAAGAAGAGGAAAAGGAAAAAGAGAAGGGGAAGGAGGAGGAGGAAGAGAAGGGAAAGAAGAGGCAGAATCAGGCTTATGATGAAGAAAGGAAAGAGGAAGCAGATGAAAACATGATCCAGTAGATGACCTGAAGAAAGGCCCAGCCCAGTGGTATGGAAGCAGCCCAGTGTGGACATAGCCTGGTGTACTGTCTACATTGTAGTAGCCTGACTCGTAGTTTCCCAAGGCGTTTTAAAATTCTTTTCTTAGAGAGGTGGAGCCAAGATGGCAGCATACGAGCAGCAACATATCACAGCTCTCACATAGCCACCCCAAAACACCCATAAAATATGACTCTAAAAAATTCTAGAACTCCAAAATGCACACAAATATACTTTCTGCTAAAGTCAGCTCAGCTATGAAGAACCATCTCTGCTTTGCGAGCCCAAACCAGCGTAGCCTGAAACCACAGCTTTGCCCCAGAGGCAGCTGGACAAGAGGAGCCGAGCCCTGGCTGGAGCTTTGGGAGAGCGGATCTGTGGCAGTGTGGCAGTTCCCAGAATTAGGTTAGTGGAGCTCAGCTAAATCGGGGGAGAAAAGCAGGTTTGGCCAAACTGCCTCCAGGGAAAGGAGGCTGCAGAAGTGGAGATTTTGCACCCGCCCCCCACTGCCGCTTCAGAGCTCTCGGCCTGCAGACTGCAGGGGGACCAAGTGATCTTTCAGAGGCCAAGTGCTCTCGTGTTGAGCAGCCTGGATCTGAATCACAGTCTTGGGCAGGCATCCTGGGTTTTTTTTTTTCAGTGAGCCAGAGTTGGGGAGGGACCCAGCAACCTCCTAAAAGCCCAGGCAGCTGGGAAAACCCCAGAGATTTGGGACACAGCTTTTGTCACTAGAAGCAGAGTTCCACAGAGCTAAAAAAAAAAAAAATCACGGACTGACCAACCATGAATAAGCATAAGAAGCAAAGTAAGAACAGCAGCCAAACCCTAGATTCCTTCTTTGGGGAAAAGAAGGATGAAAGTAGGGAATGGAAGGAAGACAACACAGTTAGAACTCCCACACCAAAAGCTTCCAAGAAACATGAAGATTGCCTTAAAGCTAGAGATCACCTGAAGAAGGATTTTGAAAACCAAATGAGAGAAGTGGAAGAAAAATTGGGAAGAGAAATAAGAATGATGCAAGAAAATCATGAAAAGAGAGTCAACAACCTGACTGAAGAAATTAACACCTTAAAAAATAGATGAACTCAAATCACAAAAGAGCCCCAAAAAGCCAAGGAGGAGAAGAATGTCTTAAAAAGTCGACTAGGCCAGATGGAAAAAGAATCTCAAAAGTACTGTGAAGAGAATTATTCCTTCAGAGTTAGAGTGGAGCAAATGCAGGCAAATGACTTTGTGAGAAATCAAGATACTATCAAACAGACCCAAACCAATGAAAAAATGGAGGGCAATATGAAATATCTCCTTGCAAAAAACCACTGACCTGGAAAACAGATCCAGGAGAGGCAACTTAAAAATTATTGGACTAGCTGAAAGCCATTATCAAAAAAAGAACTTAGAAAGCATCCTTCAAGAAATTCTCAAGGATAATTGCCCAGATATTTTAGAACCAGAGGGCAAAATAGAACTTGAAAGAATTCACCGATCACCTCTTGAAAAAGATCCCCAAAAGAAAACTCCTGGAAATATTATAGCCAGGTTCCAGAATCCCCAGACCAAGGAGAAGGTATTGCAAGCTGCCAGGAAGAAACAATTTGAATATTGTGGAAACACAATTAGGATAACCCAGGATCGAGCAGCTTCTGCACTAAGGGATCATAGGGCCTATCATCCAATTAAATTACATAAAAGTTATTTTACTAAATTACAAAAAATGACAAAATTCATTTGGAAGCACAAAAGTTCAAGAATATCAAAGGAAATAATGAAAAACTGTGGAAGAGGATACTTAGCAGTGTCAGATCTTTATCTTATCAGGCAGTCATTGTCAAAGTTGTCTACTACTGGCCAAGAAATAGAAAGGCAGTTGAAAAGAATAGACAAAAATTTACAGCAGCAGATAAATACAACAATGTTATAACTGATGACTGTAAAGACTTAAAATTTTGGGATAAGAATTCATTATTTGCAAAAATCATGGGGAAAATTGGGTTCCAGTAAGGCAGAAGCTGAACACAGATCTCTTGCGCAAGGAGGAGGGAACCTGGGGTTTTGGGGCCACTAAACCCTTAAGTGCAGGTGTCTTTGACTGAGTCCAAGTTTTGCACAAGAAAACCTTCCTGCACATCCCTGCCTGAAAGACCTAAATGGACTTCTAATTATTGGGGAGAACTTTAAAATGATTTACTTTCCCCCCCCCCATATTATAGCTTTTCTAAGTATTGGTGGGTGGTCTTGCAGCTTACCTTACTTCCTCTATGTTGAGCCCTGTTCAACACCTCCGAAGCTCTCTTGGACACAACACTACACCTCCTGCCAGAATTCTTGGGCTCTTTTATTGGAACTCTTGCTGGAGACTTTAGATCAGGGTTGCTTAATCACATCATGAGTAAAATAGGTCAGCTGTGTAGGAAGGAACCAGGCTAAATATAGGATTGGATGTCATGAAAAAAAGTCTCTAGAAAAACAAGGGACAGACAGGTAAGTAAAACATGCATGGTAGAAAAATTCTTCCAAAAATAGTTTTTGATTGTCTTTCCAGATTTTTCTGAAATCACCTTGCTTATCATTTCTGATAGTCTGATAATATTCCATTATAATCATATACCACAGTATTGTTTCAGTTTCCAATTCTTAGTCCAGAAATGGTATTATTAACATTTTAGAACATAGAAGTTCTTTTCCTTTTTCCCTTATCATCTTCAGAAATAGACTGAGAAGTGGCACTGCTGGGTCAAAGGGTACAAGCAGTTTAATACCTCTTTGGATATAATTCCAAATTGCTCTCCAAAATGGTGGATCAGTTCACAATTCCACCAACAGTGAATCAGTGTCCCAATTTTTCCATATCCCCTCCAACATCTGTCACTTTCCCCTTCTTTCATTTTAGCCAGTGTGGTATATATAAAATGATATATCAAGGCAGTTTTAATTTCCGTTTCTCTAGTCAATAACAATTTAGAGGATTTTTTCATATGACTATAAATTGTTTTGACTTCTTCATTGGGAAATTGTCCACTTATGTCCTTTGACCATTTAACATTTGGGGAATGATCCATTTTCTTAAAGATTTGACAAAGTTCTTTAGGTATTTGTAATGGCAAGCCTAATAGGATATTTTTTATTGTTTTTCTGGATTGCCTTTTGGCTAATCAAGTGTCTTTGAGTCTTGCTTTTGATTATATCAGGAGTTTTTGATTGGCAAGAATATACATTGTACTAAACTCAAGAGGTTTGAGGTAGTTTGAAGATCTTCCCTGCCCCTAATATGCCTAAGAAAAATTGAAGTTGTCCCCTGTCCCTTTAAGAGGTTGAATGTAATCTCATGGGAGATCCCTGTGAGAGGAGCTTACCAAAAGGGTGGAACAGGAAGGAGCAGATAAGAAGAACAAGAGCAGAGCTGGGAGCAGCCAAAACTGAGAGACAGAATGTTTGTGATGTGAATGTTGTGCTTTAGTTTGTTGTTGAGTAAATAGAGAGTTCATTATACTATGTGCTTACACCCTTAAAGTTATCCACAGCAGCAGCCCTAAGTAAAGCTTTTGTGAATGACTTTACAGTATATGAGATAAGAGATATAGCATATGAGATAAGAGATACAGTATATGAGATAAGAGATAGAGTATATGAGACAAGAGATACAGTATATGAGATAAGAGATACAGTATATGAGATAAGAGATATAGCATATGGGATAAAAGATATAGTATGTGAGATAAGAAATATAGTATATGAAATATCTATAAATTTGCCCCCAATTTTCTATTTTCCTTCTGATCTTGGCTGCACTTGTTTCATTTGTAGCAAAACATTTTAATTTAATGTAGCTGAAATTATCCATTTTATACCTAAGTTTGCTCTCTACCTTTTGTTTATCCCTCAATTCTTTGCCTATGCATAAGTCTGACTAGTGATATGTTCTGTGTACTTTTTTCTTTTGAAAAATCTCTACATAAGTCATGTATTCCTTTGGACCTTATCTTGCTAAATCGTGAAAGATATTGGTTTATGCCAAGTAAGTTTTATTCATTATTTTCCTTCTCTGACTCTCTTTTTACCCTGTACCTCTTACTTTATCATCTTCCTTTAACATCTTGTACCTTTGTGTGTGCGTGTGTGTGTATAAGTGTGTGTACATATGTATGTGTGTATGTATGTATATGTACCTAAGTGTACATACATATATATGTATGTATGTATAGGAGGCTATATGTATGTATAAGTATGTATGTTCATGTGTGTATGTATGTGAACATGTACACATAGACAGAGGGCACTGGATGAGTTGAATATGAAGGCATGATATCTAAAAAATAAAATTAAGAGCTGAGAGAAAGTTGTCCCAAAAAGTACTTTTTTATTAATCTTCCCAGATTTCCCTGAAATCGCCTTGCTTGTCATTTCTTACACCTTGATAATACTCCATTACACTCATATATCACATTGCTTCAGTTTCCAGTTCTTAGATAGCACAAAAAATACCAGTATAAACATTTTAGAATATAGAGGTTCTTTTCTTTTTTTCCCTAATTATCTTAGGAAATACACTGAGTAACGGCATTGTTGGGACAAAGTATATAGGCAGTTTAATAACTCTGGGCATAATTCCAAATTGTCCTCCGAAATAGTGGATTACTTCACAATTCTACCAACAATGAATAAGTGACCCAATTTTTCCACATCGCCTTCAACATTTGTCACTTTCCCCTTCTTTCATTTTAGCCATTGTGGTACATATAAAATGATACATCAAGGTTGTTTTAATTTCCATTTCTCTAGTCAATAATGATTTGGAGCACATTTTTTCATATGACTGTGAATTGTTTTGATTTTGAGTGGAAAGCGACACATCCAATATCCAAACACTCCCTATGAACTTTTGGGCCTCCTTCTTATTGGTAGGGGTAGGAAAATCCTGAATCTTTTGTTGAAGTTGCAGAAAAATCTCTCACAACCCCTTATACCTTTGTATATCCCACGATTTTACATGTTGAGCTGGTCCTTGAATCTTTACAGGATTAATTTCCCACCCTTTTCTTTTCATATGCTCAATTAAAAGGGTCAAACTCTTCTGCGATTTTTTTTTGCATCTTTTCTATGTATTATGATATCATCAATGTAGTGGGTAAGCCGTACATCAGGTAGCTTTAATTCCTCTAACTGTAAAGCCACAATCTTATGACAAATAGTGGGGCTGTTATTGTCTGTCCTGACAAGTGAAAGTAAACTTATCACATTGTTTAGAGTCTATTGGGATGATGAAGAAGGCATTGGCCAAGTCAATGACTGAATACCAAGTCCCATCATATTTCTGGATCCTTTCTATTAAGGTGACGGTATCTGGAACAGCAACATGCAAGGGAGGAGTCACCTTATTGAATTGTCTATAATACACAGTCATTCTCCATGCCATATATGATTTTCATACTGCCCTGACAGAATTATTCCATCATGTGGTTGTAGGGACTAACACTCTAATTTCAACATATTCCTTTATAATACAGGTAATTTTATCTTGATGACCTGGCACATGATATTACTTTAAAGCAATTGCTTCAGACAGTTAAGGTAAAGTGCTTGAGTTCATTTTTATTTTTCCTAATAAAACCATATTAATTCTTATCTTCCTAACTGCAAATTGGTATGTTCCTACAGGGAAATTCAGGGTCATACCTCTCAATATATCTGTTCCAATGATATATTCAGGAATGGCTACAATGACCACAGTATATTTTTCCGTAGGTAATTGTCCAATTTTCATTATTAGTTTGAATTCTCTGCCTGATATTTCAGCTCCCTCCCAGTCCTGTAGTGCTAATAAGAGTTCCATGATTGAACTTATCAGGGTTTCCATAGAAAAGGAAGGCCTCCACCTCAGTATCTATCAATGCCTTAGTTACAGTACTTAAGCCATTTTCCCAATAAATGGTTAATCCAATATGGAACCTGTAATCTTGTCTGTGTATTTCTTTAGTTTGGGCTGGGGCTGGGCCTATTTCCAATACTCCCTAAAGGTTTGGTAAACTTAGATACAAGGATTCCGGAGCATCTGTAGGGGTGATTCCCCCTTCCCTATTCAGTCTAAAATTGAGTTCCTTTTTCTAGTACGTCTTCTGTAGATCTTTAGTTGGAATACCATCTGTCATTCTAAAATCAATTCCGGCTCTCAGTAGAGCAGTAGACAATTCTTTTCTTTCAGTCTCCTCTGACTTTGAATCTGCTGGCTATTTATTCTTCTCTCTTTGGGATATTTATCTTTTCCCCATTCCACTAAGTCATTTAACAGTGTAATCCTATCCAGCACCTCCAAAAAAGGATGCTCTATTTCCCGAATGAGTAGAGTCAGAACTAGGTGCTTATAAGCAGGAATAGCTGTCTTCACTATGATATTTTTATGAGGAACTGCTAAGGTAATATTGGGGTATGCATTTGCATCTCCAGCCATGATAGTCATTTTCATTACCTCCTTCTTTAGCTTCCTTACACAGTCTCTAACTGAGTACCAGGTCCTGTCTCCACCAGGCCACATAGAGTCAGTAGGATATTGCTTGTTGCATCCCTCTGCAGCTAAAGTTTACACATTAGTTGTGTTGTTACCTCCTTGCATATGGTAATCCCTAAAACCTTGGTGTACAAAAGGATTCAGACAAATGCCTACGAAGTTCAAGCAATCCACACTATCTATTGATACTCCTATGGCTCATTGATCACTGATTTTTACCATCGAAGACACTAAAGGTTCTCCTATTTTTTGGGTGAGTTGACTTAGTTTATCAGCAACCTTTGGTTGAGTGAAATCTTTAAATATCTCCCTGAACTCTGTTTGGCCCAGGCGGCCCTCCTGCTTTCTTCTTAGTGTGAAGCAAACTTCTGCATTAGAAGACTCCTCATCTAACTTTATTCCATTCTCCTCCCACACATTCTCTTGCCAGTCATCAGTGCAACTATGTCCAGGCTGTACAACAGCTGCATGCACATTTCTTCTTTTGGTTTTTCACTTCTTTTTAGCTAAATGAACAGTAGCTTCCTCTTCTACCATGTCAGATACTCCAGCTTGCCCTTCTAAAGAAGAGCCTGAATGATGTGGCACAGAAAAATTCTCATGCAAACCAGCCAACTCCCTTCCCATCTCAGCTTTCTCCTCCAGCAGCTTATCTCTACTTTTACACATAAACCATTAACTTGTTACCAAATCCTAGCCTCTCCTACACAGCCCTGCCAGTTCTTTCCCCAGTTCTATTGGTATTCCTTGCAAACATCTTTTCAAATCTCTGAGTTCTCTCTTCTGTAGCCTTGGTCCCCAGTTTTCACAAAGCCCTGTGCTTTTAGCCCATTTTCTTTCTAGGGAGGAATAAGGAAAATCGTCCCATCCTGGGATATCCATTTCTCTCTCTGAAGCTCTTCTACCTCCAAATAAACATCTGATATTTTGTGATCTCATCCTCATCCCCAAAATAAATGTAAAGCCAAGGTCAAGCAGGTTTCCAGAGGACTGCTGCTATAAATAGCTTTAAGGTTCTGATCACATAGTCTAGTGAACTATTTATTCAGCAGCAAACCAAAGTAAAGCATTCACAGAAACCATAGTACAACACTCACAGCAATATAGCATAACAACTCATTACTAAAATGGACACATAGTTTTATACAAAAGATATCATTCAGTAAAGTCCTAAACTCAATCATCCTAAAGGAGCAAATCTTCCAGGGGTACCTATATGGCACAGGGAGTAGAGCACCCACCCTGGAGTCAGGAGGACCTGAGTTCAAATCCAGCCTCAAGATACTTAACACTCACTAGCATGTGACCTTGGGCAAGTCACCTAACCCTAATGGCCCTGCCTTCCACCCTCCAAAAAAAAGGATCAAAACATCCTTAAGGGTTGCAAAGTGCAAAGGTCTCCCACCTCTTGGTCACATTGTCTGAATATGGTCAGTCACAAAGTCTTCTTTCTTCTTGATTGGAGACTAGCTTCCATTTGTCCTTAACTCACTCATCCTTAAGGGGAACAAAGCACAAAGCTATCCCACCCCTAGGTCATAGTAAATCATGATCTTGTCCATCAAAACTGCAGACTCAAGGAAAGGTCCTTTCCTCTTGTCTCAGTGCTGACTCACAAGTTCCATGGCTCCTCTTCTATGCTCCCAGCTCTTGCCTGAATTCACTCACATGTCATCTGGGTTCACAGGTAGGCAGCTCTCAGTTCCTCATTCAGCTCCACCATCAGGTCCTCATCCAGCTCCTTGTTCAGCTCCTCCTCCAGTTCCTTGTCCAGTTTCCTTGCCATGGTGAAGCTCATGGTGACCAGTCTACCTCAAGCCGTTGGAAGTTTCTGTTTCTGGGAAGACAAAACTTGAGAGAGCCACAATAACATTCAAATACATTGCCAGAACTATTATCTCAATTCACTTTCTGACTGTGAAATCAACACAAGACAACAGACAGGATGCATCATTCTGACAAAGTAACACAAATACAAATCAACCCAGACAGAACAGACAAACCAAGTAACAGACACCCCAAGTGTTCTCCTTCTCAGTTATGATCTCCTCCAGTTTGTCCTCCTGCTTTTATATAGTGATTCTCCTTTCTGTTCTACCCTTCCTTCTGTAAAGCCATGCAGAAGCAGCTTTTTCCAGATGACTGCTGCTGCGAACAGCTTTCAAGGTTCTGATTACATAGTATTGCAAACTCTCTATTCAATAACAAATCACAGCAAAACTTTCACAAAAAATCAATGTACAGCATTCACAATGTTACAACTTATCACAGAAAATAAAAATACAGCATTTACCATGTCACAACTCAACAACTTATCACTAAAATGGCCACATAGTTTTCAATGAAATACAATCATTTAGTAACTCAATCATTTAGTTACTCAATCATTCAATCATCCTTAAGGATGCTTGCCTCCCTAAGGGACACAAAGTACAAAAGTCAAAGTACTCCACCCATGGGGTCCAATTGAGTTACAATTTCAACAGTCACTATGCTTTACCCTCTTAAAGGGTAGTGGAAAGTACAAAAGCCATCGACCCCTAGATCACAAGTAAATTACAATGTCGTCAGTGGCTAATCAGTACCCTATTTCATCAGTCACTACTCAGTACCTACAGAGAGGTTTTTTCATCTTGACTCAGAGCAGACTTTCAGCTTTCCTGTTTCCTCTTTTATGGCCCAGCTCCTACCCAAATCTAACCAACTGCAATCTGGGTTCAAAGGCAGCTGCTTGTACAGCTCTCTGTGCAATTCCCACTCCATATTGAAGCTCACAGCATCCATTCCACCTCAGTTCTCTCACAGTCTCTGACCCTGGGAAGACAAGGCTTAACAAAGCGACAATGACATTCATGAACATTAACAAAGCCACAATGACATTCATGAACATTAACAAAGTCATAACATTTGTACAAAGTACCAGCACCACAGTCATGCTTCCTCAGTCTTCATGAGCTCCAGCTGGCCTTTGGAAGTCTTACCACCACAAGTTTGACTTCTGTGTCTATCCTCAGTTCTCATTTCTCTTCTCAGTTCTTCTCAGTTCAGTCTTCAGTCCAGCAGTAGCATCTCAGCCTCCAGATGCTTACTGAGAGAAATTCTCTCTCTCTCTCTCTCTCTCTCTCTCTCTCTCTCTCTCTCTCTCTCTCTCTCTCCCTGTCTCTCTGTCTGTCTCTGTCTCTCTGTCTCTGTCTGTCTCTCTCTCCCACCACCACATATCTCTCTGTCTCTATGCTACTCTCTGTCTCTATCTCTGTATATCTCTGTCCCTCCTCTGATTCTTATTACTCTAGACAACCTTGCTAACATGTTAATTGACCTTCTCTTTACATAGGTATTCAGTATTCCACTGTCTTGGTAGTTAGAGCCAAGCTTTGTCAACTTTGGAAATGATGGGATGAGTGATCGTGTATGAATAGAGATTGGAGCAGACTTTTTAAAACTTCATTTTCTAGAGATTTTTTGGCTTTTTTTTTTACTATTATGAATGTGTTTTGCATGACTACACATTCATCACTGATATCAAATTGTTTGACTTCTCAGTGGGGGTGGGAGTGAGTAGGGAGGAAGGGAGAGAATTTGGAACTCAAAGATGCAAAAGCATATCTTAATTTAAATATTTATAATTTGGGGGAAATAAAATACTAAATAAATAAATAAATCTTAAAAATCTTTTAAAAAGAAATTATTTTCTTCAATGAGATTTTCTACCTCTTTTACCATTTGGTCAATTTTGCTTCTTAAGGAGTAGCTTTCTACAGTGAGTTTTTTGTATCTGTTTTTACCATTTGGGCAAATCTGTTCCTGAAGATATTCCTTTCTTCAGGATTGTTGAACCTCTTTTTACCAGGTTGTTAATTCTTCCACCCCCCCCCCCCATAATTTTCTTTATTTGTTTGCATTTCTTTTGTCATTTTTCCTCTAACACTCTTCTTTTCTCTTTACAATAATTTTTGGGTCTTTCTTTAGCTCTTTTTGGAGTTCTTTTTAAGCTTGTGCTGAATTCACCCTTTTTTTTTTTGAGGCTTTGCTTGCAGCTTTTTCAACATCATTGCATTCTTCCAACTTCCGACCATTTCCTTTAGGTTGAAGTCAATCCCGCCATAGCTGAAGCTCCAACTGAAGATGGTGTTGTGAATGCCTTTAGGCTCCCTTTGTGTTGCAAAGCACCTGGTGCTGATTCTATTCCAACTGAGATTCACTAGGTGTGTGGGGGGGGAGGGTCTCTCAGGCATTGGTGGCAAGGTTTTTCCCAGAGTCTTTTTTAGTAGGTGATCCTTCACCTGGAAGATGGTCTTCTATCTGAGATCCAGTGTGGCTTCAGAAAGGGCTAATCAATGGTTTATATGCTGTTTTCTGCCCAACAAATCCAGGGGAAATTCCAGGAGCACACCACAAGTCTGTACACATGGTTCATAGATTTGACCAAGGCCTTTGATATGGTTAGTCATGAGAGTTTATGGAAAATTATATCAAAATTGGTTGCCCAGAGAAGTTCATCAGCATTGCATATCAATTTCATGACAGCTTGCTTGCCCAGGTTCTGGATAATGGACAACTCTCTCATGCTTTCCCAGTGACCAATGGAGTAAACAAGATTATGTGCTTGCTCCCATACATTTTAGCATGATGTTTTCAACCACGTTGTAACATGCTTTCTTTTCTTTAAAATTAATTAATTTATACATTTTTAGTTTACAACATTCATCTCCACAAGATTTTGCATTACAAATTTTCTCCCCTGCCACCCCACCCTGACATGGCGTGCATTCTAATTACCCTTTCCCCCAGTCTGCCCTCCCTTTTATTACCCCCTGACCTTATCCCCTTCTCCCTTAGTTTCTAGTAGGGCAAGATTCATTTCTATACCCCTTTTATTGAATATCTTATTTCCCAAGTACATATAAAATAATTTTTAACATTTGTTTTTAAAACTTTGAGATGCAAATTCTCTCCCTTCTTCCCTCTGCACCCACCCTCCTTGAGAAGGCAAGCAATTCAAGAAAAGTTTAAAATGTATAGTTATGCAAAACATTTCCATAATAGTCATGTTGTAAAAGACTAACTATATTTCCCTCCATCCTATCCCACCCCCCACTTATTATATATTCTCTTTTGACACAGTCCCTTTTCAAAAGTATTTGCTTCTGACTACCCCCTCCCCAATCTTCCCTCACTTCTATCATCCCACTCCCTATTATCCCCTTCCCTTTTACTTTCTTTTAGGGTAAAATATCCAATTGAGTGTGTATCTTGTTCCCTCCTTAGGCCAAATCTGATGAGAATAAGGTTCACTCATTCTATATCATCTCCGCTATCTTCCCCTCTGTTGTGAAAACTTTTTCGTGCCCCTTTTATGAGAAATGATTTACCCCATTCTATCTCTTTCTCCTTCTCCCAATATATTCCCCTCTGACTTCTTAATTTTATTTTTAAGATATCATCACTTCATGTTCAATTCATCCTTTGCCATCTTTCTTTTTCTTTCTTTCTTTCCTTCTTTCTTTCTTTCTCTCCTTCTTTCTTCTTTTCTTTCTTTCTTTTTTCTTTCTTTCATTCATCTGTCAGTCTATCTATCTATCTACCTATCTATCTATCTATTTATCTGTCTATCATTCTATTTCCTCCAACTACCCTAATACTGAGAAAGGTCTCATGAGTTACAAATATCATCTTTCCATGTAGGAAAATAAAGAGTTTAACTTTAATAAGTCTCTTGTGATTTCTTTTTTCCTGGTTACCTTTTCATGCTTCTGTTGATTCCTGTATTTGAAAGTCAAATTTTCTATTCAGCTCTGGTCTTTACATCAAGAATGTTTGAAAGTCCTCTATTTCATTGAATGTCCAGTTTTTCCTCTGAAGTATTATACTCACTTTTGTTGGGTAGGTGATTCTTGGTTTTAATCCTAGCTCCCTTGACCTCCGGATTATCATATTCAAAGCTCTTAGATCCCTTAATGTAGAAGCTGCTAGATCTTGTGTTATCCTGATTGTTTCCACAACACTCAAATTGTTTCTTTCTGACTGCTTATAATATTTTATCCTTTTTTTTTAATTTTTTTAAAATTTATTTTATTAAAAATTTTTTTTGAGTTACATATTTTCTCCCCATCTTTCCCCTGCCCACCACCCCAAAACAGCCATCCCAGTGTTTCCCCCCTCCCCCAGTCTATTCTCTCCTATGTCACTTTT
>CM053582.1:63208988-63249185 GCA_028627135.1 Pseudochirops cupreus | reverse complement strand
GGATATGGACTCTTTTTTTTTTTCAATGACTTGTTTATTTACTTTTAGTTTACAAGATTCAGTTCCACACTCCCTTGAGTTTGAGATTTTCTCCCTCTCTTCCCCTCCCCCCCCATGGTGGCGTGCAATCATGTATAGGATCTGCAAATACTTTCACATTGTACAACAGTCTGGTTGTATAGAAGGGTTGTAACCAATGAGTGAACACTGGGAAAGAGACAAAACCAAACATGAAAAAGAATGATAGCATGTAGATTGCTTCAGTCTCCATTTAAATTCTAGTCTTTCTAGATCTTTCTCTGAATGTAGACATCTCCTTCCATCCTGAGACTTGTAGAGTTGTCTTATAACTGTGCATTTCTGAGAAGAGTCCAGTTCACCAAGGTTGGTCATCACACATATGATGTGTCTGTGATTGTGTACAGATTTTTCCTGGTTCTGCTCTTCTCACTCAGCCTCAATTTGTATAAGCCTCTCCAGGTAATTATGAAGTCCATCTCCTTCCCATTTCTTATAGCACAACGGTATTCCATTACATTCATATATCACAACTTGTTAAGCCATCCCCACTTGATGGGCAACCACTATATTTCCAGTTTTTTGCCGCCACAAAGACAGCTGCAATAAATATCCTTGTCCATATGGGTCCTTTCCCTACTTCTGTGATCTCTTTGGGATATAACCCCAAAAGTGGTATTGCTGGGTCAAAGAGTATGAAATTATTTATAGTCCTTTGGGCATAGTTCCAGATTGCTCTCCAGAACAACTGTATCAGTTCGCAACTCCACCAACAATGCACAAGCGTTGGATGTGGACTCTTTGATCCATCCATCACATCTAAAGATTGTGCCTGTTCCTGAGTGGATATCTGAGCCCATAGGAGATCTTGCCCTCCGATTTCCAAGGGGCTTGAGAAAGACGACGTCAGACATAGACAGCTTTCCCAAGAGTCTGGACCAGGCCTACATGTAGAACTGCTCTCTCCCCATCTGAGCCCTTTTACATACACAAGACTTGTTTTGGCAGTTTTAGCTTATTTTTCACTTAGTTGCTCCATTTTCACTCACACTCCCCACCTTGATTCCCCTCACCACTTGCTCTTTTTTCTTGTTTGTGAATACCTTGCAGTGGCTGCCCATCTCTGGGGATGTCCAACCACAGGGGAAGAGCGACTTCTTCTCCCAACTGCCCACTCATCCCATGAAGCAGGCTCCATCTCACAAAGAATTCACCTTATCTTTAGTGCTCCCTATTTTGGGAAGCAGTTGGAAAAAACCTCAAATCCACTTAGACAAGGATTTCTCCCCCCAGACCTCCCTTCCTGAGGAAGAGAGAGGTGGGTTTTTTTAATTATTATTATTCCATAGCTCCTTTGGTCTACAGGTGAAGCCTTCTAGCTTGCCTTTGGCCAAAAGGAAGAAATGAATTCATTTAATATCAATTTAATAATCTCAATAAGGGCCGGGGCCTGAACTGATCAACCAGAAGATCCTGGACCTAAGAGCTTCTTGGTTCTCTACTCAGAGAACTCAGAGAATACGTCTTCTATATCAACAAGACAAGAAGGGGCTGACTTTAAGGATGAGACCCTTAAACAGAGGCACTAACTTGAGTAATGGGACTTTTACTTATCTTAATTTTTTTGGACATATATGACACTCTGAAACGTTAATGGTAAAGGAAACACAAATATCCTGAGTCATAATTTCAATTGACTCTTTGTCAACTCTCTAATTTTGTTGTATATGCCACCTATTCAATTAAGAAAATTCTTTCTCATACAATGATTGAACATTTACGGAGGTCCTGAATTTGAGTAACACAGCCATCCTGAATTGGGATCATCCTAAAACGGAATTAAGCCTTCTCATTCTTCTCTTCAGTCAGTCACACTTTATCTGGCTCCATGCCTGCATCCAGCTAGCTCTAAGGGAATAAACAGTACGTATCATATAGTCTGTCTGCCTCCTTCAACCAAACTTTCTGGTCGACATGAGCACTGGCCAGACTCTTACGGAAGCTGACCATGTGTATCTCTAATGCAAGTGAGTCAGATTTTTGAGGAATGTGATCAATTTAAAGGGTTGTAAGATTGACCTTATATGCAGAAAGACCATGGGAAGGATCTAGGAATGGACAAGTAGTCTTGAGGGGAGTGGGAGGAAACAGAGAAGGACCCAGAAGGGCCACCTGCCCTAGGTGGACTCCAGGTACTTGGGCCATGTGGAAAAGTCCAGGGACTTTTATATTTGGGGGTCCAGATCCCAAAGACATGGTCTTTTCCCCTCAGGGTTCAGATCCCATCCTCATTAGAGCGATTTCACATAAATCATGAATTTTTCCTGTCTGTTAAATCATGATTTGGGGGGGTCAGATGGTTTAAGGTTTGCCAGTATGGATCCTAACAATTCATTACAAGGCTGGCTATGCACAGGGCAGTTATATTACTGCTTTGGTGAATTTAATGAAACAAAGGATTAAATGACACAGACTACACAGGAGAAGAGAGACAGCAGGAGGAAACCTGCATAGAATGATGAGGATGGAGCCAGGGAGAAGAAAGTTCCAATCCAGCCTCAGACACTTACAGCTGCGTGACCCTGGGGAAGTCACTTCACTTCTGTCTGCCACAGCTTCCTGAACTGCCAAAGAGGGACAATGGTAGGACCTCCCTCCCAGCACAGTAGTGAGGATGCAATGAGCTAATATTTGGCACCTAATAGGTACTCTCTAAATGCTAGTTTTAACTATTAAAAGCAAGAGGGAACAGCTGAGGGCCATTTGGTCCTTTCTTTCACCTCCTGGGTTATCTGCCCAGAGAATTCATCTCAGAACCACAGAATCTGAGAGTTGGGAGGGAGCTCACCGGCCATTGGAAGTAGGTCATCACAAAAGGACTTCTCTGTCTTACACACCTGACAAGGGGCTGTCTAGGGGCTGCCTGAAAACCCCCAAGGAGTGAAAGCCCACTACCTCCCTAGGCATCCCACTCTATTCAGTGACAATACTACTCCTTAGCTTACCCTGATGTTGATGAGGATACAAAGGGTGTTCTAAGGATTGAGTTGCTTATCCAGTACTTTGTGAAGCCCCTAGTTTATTCTCTAACCTGAAGGCATTCTAAAGTCTCTTCCCATTATCTTCAAACACATAAAATGTCCCCCTTATCCAAAACCATAAAATTTCTTGTCTCCCCCATCCTGGGTCGTAAAATTTCCCCTGTATCCCTTAGTTTGCATCTCCTGTCCTGTCATCCATCATCTTCATCCTGTCCCTAATCCTTTAACCCCCATAAAACCTCTAAAACTACACCACTGTTCTGAAACCTGTGTATAAGTGTAACTCCCCCAAATACCAGGCTTAGATTAAGTTCTAGGAGATTGGTGCTGCTTTTATGTCCATCAGCTCCTCCTCCTTGGTTAGGAGACAATTGTCTCAGTGAATCTTTCACACCTGAACCAGCTCTCCCAACTCCAAACCTCATCATTTTGGTGACCTGTACAGGGACCCCAAATATTTGATTCAACTCCAGTGATTTTCTCCTTGCCAGTGGAATAACAGGAGAGTGCCCTTTTCTTTGTTTTCTTCCACAGACCTTTCTGCTCCTACTGTCTCCCTGACTAAGAGACCATTGGAGTGTCCAGACACCACCAGCAGCCTCTGAAACTCCATTAACTTCTGGGTGGTCAATCAGACTGTGGACCCTCTTATAAGGACACAGTAACATTGTTTTTCTCCTCTCTGTCCCAGGATGAAGGGCTGATCAGCAAGAGAGGGTCAGGAGGCTGCTAGGAGGGACATTTGGGAAGGAGATCTTAAGGAAAAGCACTTTGTGTTCCATGGTAACATAGACCGACCTTAATATCCTGTAGAAAAGTGATTTGTGAAGGGTATTTCTAAATAAAACAAGCTTAGTAAGAAATTTGAGGTCCAAAGTTTAAAGAAAAGGCAACATGCTCTGCTTGAGCAGACTTTTTGTCCTTTGTTGTTCCCCTTGCATCCTGATTTACCCTCTGTTGTTCCTTCACCTGTCCCACGAGACATCAGGGGAAGTAGGGAAGTGGCTCTCTGCCTTGTTTTCTTTGAGGGTCTCTGCACCCTGTGTTGTTCCCCTCCCCTTTGGGACATTGGGGAAGTGGGGAGGTGGAGAGGTGAGCATCTGCACCTGGGAAAACTACCTAGATGTCAACATCCACTCTCTCCCTATCCTTTTCTTCCCCTTCTCTGTGGAAAATGCATTTTCTCATCTGATAAATCTCAAAGGCAAAAGAGACAAAGACCTACATCTTCTCTCCAACCAAGACTGGAAGGTATGTCAACCTCCCCTCTCTTTTTATCCCTCTCTCACCCTGCAGTTGAAGTCACTCTCCAAGAACCTAGGAAGCCTTGGAGGTGCTTTTTGGGCCTGACCTCTCAGGTCCCATCAGGGCAGACAGTTACAAGACTGTGTCACACTTGGCCTGATAATCTAGGACATTCAGGCCAGTGTTCAAGGCCATAGACCTGGCCACACCTTCCAAAGCCCTATGCAGAAGAGCAAGCCCAATTCTCTCATCACTAGGGAATTGGCAAAATTGCAAGAACTCCCCTACCTCTAAACCCCAAGACTCTCTGTCCCCACACCCATGCCTGCAGGATCTCCCTTCTCTCCTGGCCTGCTGGCCACCAGATCCTCACAGCCAGACTCAATGGAACTTCCCTGAAAGTTGCTCCTGGGTAAGCAAAGAAAAACTTGAGATTCTTCTTCCTGTAGTTGACCAGGCCAAGAAAAGTTAGAACAACAACTAAGAACATCTTAGCAGATTGTGTAGGTTTTCTCATTTATCATTCAGGAGCTTTGAAAGCGCTCCTCACAACCTTGGTCACTCCCTTCCCCTACTCCAGTGGTTCTCAACCTTCCTAATGCCGCAACCCTTTAATACAGTTCCTCATGTTGTGGTGAATGCCACAGCCACTGCCCTACTCCCTTCCCTTGAGTCAAGAGGATATCTCAGTATCACTGCAAATATCACTGGAGTTTTTCTGTTCATTACTCTCATCCCAGATCAAATTACGAAAAGAAAGTTTCACCTTTCCCACACCTGGTGAAAGGAGGGAGGGGGAAGGGGCAGCAGCTAGAGCCTGGAAGTATTTCATGGGTTGCAGGAGGTGAGGAGCCAGCCAGCCTCCCAACTTGGATAAGCCATGCTGTGAAAGTAGTAGTTTTACCATGTTCACCATAAGATGCTTATTCTCTATGTAAAGTGTATTCAACAAAATTGAAGTCACCTGATTGGGAATAGGTTCGTTTTCAGTTTAAGATTGGTAAACATTTGGCTCAGTTATGCCATGTGTAAATTTGCCCAAAAGGCTTGTTTGGATTATGGAGTTCCTAAACAAGGAACTTGGCTTGCTGAGAATTTGCAAGTATACAGAAATGATCTCTAGTGATTGGCTTTTACACAAGGACACGTTTAAGTTTGAGATGTGAGTCCTGGCAAATTTTTGACAACTGAAACTTGCCATCTGAGGTAAAAGCTCTTGGGTCTGCAACAAATTGTGTTGTGAATTGTTTGATGGTCCATAAAAATCCACCAATAATCAAGTCAAAAATCCACCATCTGAGAGAAATGCCACAGGTGATCAGAGAGAAAGTGACATTACAGGATGAGGTCTACACCTGGAAAAGCTGAGAGGATAATCCGAGCATCAGCCTACACTGGGATCCTCCTGACTCAGTTGCCCCACTGTGTTTGTTTGAAAAGGAATGTTTACCACCTGACTATTCCAGAATCTGCATATGAGGTGGAACTGATATTTCATGGTAGGGAAACTGTGATGTTTTATCTAATCATGTCCTTGATTTTCTTTTTTATCGCAAAATTTCTATAATTAAAGGAAGTAGTCAGCAAAAGATGTGAGCACAATGCAAGTAAGTGGACGTTTGCTTTGTTCAGTCTGAATGCGTAGTCATCCCAAAGGCCAAACAACTGGGTACATTGGTCATCCTGCACAATCATGTGAAAGGTTCAAACCATGGAACCAAACATTATTTCTGAATGTTATGGGAATAATTAACCAAAGGGAAAGAAGTTTTTGAAACAAAGGCACAAACACAACGTTAATAATCATCCCACAGAATGAAGTTGGGATCTTCTGCACTGCTGTAATAAAGATCTGGGTAAAGCTACTGGAGTGGTTTGCCATTTCTGTCTCCAGCTCATTTTACAAGTGAGGAAACAAGCAAATGGCATTAAGTGATTTGCCCAAAGTCACCCATCTAGTGTCTGAGACCAGATTTGAACTCAAGCCTTCCTGACATGAATCCTGATGCTCTATCCACTGCACCACTTAGCTGTCCCAAGGGATCAACTGATCAATAATGATACAAAAGTAAGGCATTTTGAAAACTATTCTCCATGATCTGGTTGGTGTTGTTGCAGTTATTTTGGGGATGCAAAGATTGTTTTACATCACATAACCTCTGAGCATAATACATTTATTGATAAATGATTGCAATCACCCTTACATGGATAGGTAGAAAAAGCCTCCAACATTCAGAGCATTCATTTATGTTTAAAGTACTCAAAATCACAGGATTAAAAGGACCATTCAACAGTAGCATCCAAAGTGTGATGGTCAAAGGAGAGCGAGCCTGACCAGGAAGGGGACCCACTAGAAGCTTTCCTCTGGGAAGAAACATGGTACCCCAAGTCTCTCACATTACTATTTCTTTTTGTGAGCTAAACTAGTAAGAACAGAGAAGAGAAAGTAGGGGAAAGGGGATAGGGCAGGGGAGGCAGAAATCTTTCTTATTATAGATCATATATTGATGAATTAGAGAACACCAGGTCTTCCACAGCCCATCTCAGCAGTGATCCCCTGGGAACAAGTCCTTGTCCAACCCTTTCATCTTCTCTTGGTACAGGCTGTTGAATGTTTCCATCTGGGCCACTGTGAAGTAGTTTTTCCAGTCTCCACAAGTTCCTGCCACATGTAGAAAGGGGGTAACACACCCTTTGTGATCATGCCCTTCCATACTGTTCTCCCTCTCTCCTTGTCCCAGGAAGGAGACTTAGGGTGGACCTTTAGTGAGGTTGATTTCTGTGGTTAGGATTAGGGGACCTTCTCCTGCAACCCGTGAGGTCTTCTCTTCCTCATTCATCATTCAGAGAATGTGGATGTTGAGTCAACATGGCCTCACTGTTTCCTCTTACTCCCTCACTGATCACTTTTCCTTCCAAATGTGAAAACCTAAGGGAGGTTTCCTTGGCTGCCTGGGTCTCCTCTCTATTAAAGGGTCATTGCAGAGGCATTTGGTGCTGTCTATTGTGGAGATGGAGCAAATTGTGTGCCTTCTTTCTGCTTTTAGATTCACACATTCTCTGATCCTACTTCTACTTGGGAACCTACTTAGATTTCAGGTGGATAGGAGGGAACCCACCTATATAAGCCCCTAATGGACCTAGACTATTTCTCCTCACCTTTTCTCATTGTGAATGTTTTGATATTCTCCATATTTTCTATTGGTAGAAGTTCCTTGTACTCCAGCATGCGTTTTTTCATGACTTGGAAGGAGGCATGCTCTATGACTGAAGAAATTTCTTCCTCACTCAGCCTCTTGTCCAGGAATTGGCAAATCTTCTTCAGACTGGCATTAAGATCCTAAAACAAAATACCAACCCCAAGGTGGAGAGATGTCGGGGAGAAAGAACAGCAGGAAAACAGAGGAGCCAAATGTGAGAAGAACAAAGAAGAAAAAATTTTTTTTCTTTTTGAATTGTTAACAAAGACTATGACTTAGCAAACACATGCAAAGATGATGAGCAATTTGATAGGGGTTATATAAATGTAATCATGTAGAACACATTTCCATATTAGTCATTTTGCAAAAAAAGAAATCGAACAAAAGAAAAAACACACTCTCTCACATACAAGAAAGTGAAAATTATCTGTTTCAATCTCCATTCAGACTACAACACATGTTTCTTTGGAGGTGGATAGTATTTTCCGTCTTGAGTACTTTGGGATTGTCTTGCATCATTGTCTTGCTGAGAAGAGCTAAGTATGTAGAATTGATCATTACAAAATGTTGCTATGACTGTATGCAATGTTCTCCTGCTTCTGCTCTCCTTATTTTTTATCAGCTCATGAAAGTCTTTCCAGATATTTTTGATGTCTGGCTACTCTTGATTTCTTATAGCACAATAGTATCATTTCTCTTATTTTTTCTCAATTGTATTTTGTTTTATTCCAATTACATGTAAAGATAGCTTTCAACATTCATTTTTATTAGATTTTGAATTCCAAATTTTTCTCCTTCCCTCCATCCTTTCTCACCTCCTAAGAAAAAAAACAATATGATATGGGTTATAGATGTTCAACCATGACAAACATATTTCCACATTAGCCATGTTTAGAAGGAAGAAAAAGAACAAAAGAGAAAAACCACAAAAAATAGTATGCTTCAGACTGCATTCAGAGTCCACAGTTCTTTCTCTGGATGTGGATGCAATAGTATCTTGAAAGAATTCTTGAGAAACCCCACAATCACTCTATGGAAGAGATATTCACAGGGAGGTGAGGAGACTGAACCAGTGGATGGACCCAGGGGCAGAGTGGGTAATGAGTATAGTAACCCTTATGTTTTTTTGGAAGGTACCACGTTATAGCTGGGAATCTTCAGAGATATGCACTGGCTTATGGGGTCTAACCTTATGGGGTCTGACCTTTCAGAATTGTACCAATGCCTCCTTATTCTTTATTAGTGCCCCTCTTAATGGATATGATGGCAAGCTGACTTGATATTCAAGTTTTTCCTTGTGACATTTGTTCTTTCCAATTCCCTATGGATTGTATCTGCTTTCCCATTTTTCTTTGGCTTCAATTGCCCTGGGATTTCCTCAGCTTGACTTGTTCAGTCACTTTTTAGATTTATCTGACTCCTTATGACCCCACTGGTGTTTTTCTTGGCAAAGATACTGGATTTATTTGTCATTTCCTTCTCAAGCCCATTTTACAGATGAGAAAATCAAGACAAAAAAGGGTTAAGTGACTTGCCAAAAGTCACACAGCTGGCAGGAGTCTGAAGTCAGATTAGAACTCAAGAAGTGGATTCTTCTTGACTCCAGACCCATCACTCTATCCACTGCACCACCTAGCTGTCACCCAGGACCCCTAGTCATCTACATTTAGTCATCTTGAGTGTGTACACACTGGTTGTTATAGGGACACAGGCTTTTTCCCTGAGCAGAGCAATCTCTGGAGTGGAAAGGATGACCCTCAGCTGGGTTTCCAGTCTCTTTCCATTAGCTGCTCAAATGCTTTCTCCTCTGGCTCATTTAGTCCACCCTGCCCCAGTTTCTCTCCCTCTCCTTCACGTGGCTGAGAAGAATCAATATCTATTATTTCTCATAGGGTTATGGCATGCACAAAGTAAATCACTATGTTGGGGGTTGTGATACCAACCTCCTGGCTCAAACTGAAGACCAAGCCTCCCAAATGGCTGGCCTTTCCTGCTCCAGGCTCCCAATTTGGTTTGGGAAAAGGAGTCTCAGAGGGGGAGCCCCAAGGTATCCCTTTCCTCAGTGTTATTCCATGTTTATCAAAACTTGTACAGGGTTTTCTGTGTTCTTCACCCCAGTTTTAGTGGTTATCAGCAGTGTTGTGAACAGTATTCTTTTTTCAAGATTTTGGGTTAGAAAAATATCTGGAAAACAACTGCTTCACCATCATGTTCATCATGTGATCCTTCAGGATGAGGAAGCAGTGATAGAGGCTACTCTTCCAGATCTGGTTATGACAAACACTAAAAATATGGTCACTGGAATAAAAGGAATGGGAAGGAGAGAGGTGGCCATTTGCTCTGAAGATCAACAGAAGAAGGGGAGGGGGCACCATTAAGAGTCTGCCATGAACTTTGGCTTTTCACAGGAATGATTTCCAAGAATTTGAACTAGGATACCATGGCCTAAAATGGAACTGGGAAGGTAAACTAGATTGGAACAGAAGTTCTCAGGCATGGAATTCAGAAGACAGAAGAGAAATCCACCCAAAGAACAGGATAATGGGGTTTCCTCTCAAGAGAACAGTTTTGATCCAAAAGGGACAGTTTGCTCAGTAACTTCAACTTTGAGAAACCTTATACAGGAAATAGAAGTGAGAGAAGATTTCAAGTGTAATGTGGACTTATAATGTAATTATCAGGAACACTAAAGGTCACCATGAGCTAAGCTTGACTTCTGGTACTGAAGGTAAAAGAAATATTTCTGTTGTGTGATGAGTGGGATAAAAAGTCACCTAAAGAAGATGAAGGCCATTGCTTGGAGTGGCTGGGACTATCAAAATGACCTACAGGGAACATGGAAATCTGGGTAATCTTATCTTACTTTATTTCTTTTTTCTGTCACAGAGTCTAATTGTCATGACTAGAATCTGAAAAGCAACTCAGCTGAGAAAATAATGCAAGAGTGCTGTAATGGCCTGTATGTATGGAGAGCACACCCTTGAAAAGGTTTTGCAAAGCTGCCTGTGAATGGTGAAGATATGAATGGAAGGCTAATGTGAGGGACCTTGGGTGACCATTAGAACTACTCAAAAATGTCATTGCCAGCCTTGGAGGACAATCAGCTTCCCCTTCCCAGAGGCCTTCAAGCCTCACCTACTTGAGTACATGGTTGTGGCCTTGCTTTTTGTTCCTTCAAAGTCGGCAGAGATGGCCATGGAGATCCTTTTCATTGGCATTTAGTGATTCTTTGTGTTGCAGTCTGGTGGAGGGAGTATCAACCACCCCTCAGGGAGGTCAAGTCACCAAGCCAAAAGGAGCCCCAGCTCCAGGGATACAGAGACAGAAGGTGAGAAGGTGGGTGGGTAGGAACATGCAGGTAACAACATGTGTGCCTATGTACAAGGTTCCCCAAACAAGATGCTCCATCCCTTGGCTCTGAGCATTCTCTCTGACTGTCCCTCATGTGGGGAATGCTCTCCCTCCACTGCGCTGACTACTCAGCAGTTTCCTTGAAGGGGAAAACAGGGGTGCAGTGGAAAGTGTGCTGGACTAGAACTCAGGAAGATTTCCATTAACGGATTCAAATCAAGCCTCACATATTTACATACACCCCAGTGAAGTCCCTTGACCCTACTTGCCTCAGTTCCCATCCGTAAAATGAAGTGGAGAAGAAAATGGCAATCTACTCCAGTAACATTCCCAAGCAAATCCCAAACTGTGGCATAGAGTCAGACATGACTGAAATAACTGACCAAGAAAACCCCAGGTCCTAGAGGAGCTCTCCCCAGCCGCTCTACCTTCCAGGGCCCTCCCTCTGTTGAATGTCTCCAATTTATCACATACAAACTGCTGCATGCACATATGTACTTACAGGTGTAGATAACTCTAGGTACACACACCCACATATAGAATTGTTTGCATGTTGTCTGCCCATTTAGACTTTGAGCTCCTTGAGGGCAGGGAGGGTCTCCTACCTTTCTTTCTATTCCCAGTGCTTAGCTCAATACCTGGCCCATAATTACTGCTTAACAAATGTTTGTAGATTGAGAAAATGAGCAAACAGCTATGTAGAAACACAATATATACAAGATCATTGGCAGAAACTGAGAGGGTGAAGCCACTAGTATTAATGAGGGTCCCTGTGAAAGATGAGAAAGAAATAGCCAGGAAGCTTGCCTGCTGGAGTTCCTCATAGGTTATGAGCAAGAACTTCTCGGAATCCCTCCTGGACAGCCATCCTTTGACATGGTCAAACCAGGATCCATAGCTCACTGAAAGGGAATTGGGAAGGACAAATGGGATCTGGGGATTTCTCTTTCACACATTTATAAAGGGATTACTGATCCTCAGATGCTGGCCAGAATGGGAGTCCTGGACAGAGAAGAAAAGTTCTGCCCTCACACGACTTAGGCCAGGGTAGGAGGGCATGATTCTCAGACAAAAAGAAATGTCACCCAATAGAAGACTAGCTGGGAGAAGGACCATGAGGAAGTCACAGGGCAAGCCTCAACCAGAGGGATCTTGGCAAATATAGTGGAACTTGATGGAGATGTCTGGTTTGGCTCCTTGGGAAAGGAGGAATATAAATTGTAACAAGGACGAGAAGACCTGTGTTTCAAAGCAGACCCTGAGCTGGTGTCTTGAGACTATTCCTTAGAAAGTGCATTGGTCTTCTATTCAGAACATTGAGGTAACAGCCCTTTTACTGTCCCTATTCCTGAACTGCTAAGAGAAATGTGCCTCCTAGAAGACCAAAGGGCACCTTCAAAATAGGGGCTTTAATTATGATATTAGGGAGAACAGGGAGGGAAAATAGAAAGGGGAGAAGAAATGGGAGTAAGGTCTGGTTCTCCCCTTTCTGTTAACTCACCTTCTCCTTGGAGGAATTTTTCAAATAGTTTATCAAAGGATGAGTATGACATATGAATCGGCAACTGACTGCAGAAATGGTAAAAAGACACCATGACATCCCTTGGATTCCTGGCAACGTAGATGATCTGAAATAAAAATGGAACCATAAGAGGCTGGCCCATCCATTGTCCTTTCTCATGAAGCTCCTCCAGTAGGGTGCTCTGGGATTGGCTGCTGCTCCTTGGATCTGCTGCCCTGCCCACTCCTTGTATCCCTCACTCTCAGCTCCATGCCTGGCATTTAGCAGATGCTTAACAAAGGTTTACTGATTGATTGACTTGTGAGAAGAAAATAGGATAATTATCAAAATAAGTGGATGAGGATGCTGTGGAACCCACTGAATAACCCATTTTTATAAATGCTCCAATGATGGAAAAGGACACAGAGAATGTCCACTTAAGCACAGAATGAGTTTAGGTAGCATGTTAAAGGAAAAGGGAGAGGACAGGACTTGTCAAAGGGTGCCCAAACATGCTGAGATCTTCAGCCTCTCAGAAGAGCTGGTTCAGAAATGGCCCAGTGAGGGGATTGTCCCACATACATACAAGCATCAGCCTCTCCTCAGAAAAGCCAGAGATCAAGGGGGCCCTGCAGGAGTGAGAAGATACAATGTGTGAGATCCTCGACCTCCTTTGTCCACCTTCAACCTGGGTCCTTCTGCTCCTTTTCCTTCAACTCATGTCTTCTTTAGACAACTTTCACATCACAGGATGATGGAATTGGCCTTGACTGCAGCACCCATCTAGGCAAGTCCAGACATCAAAAGAATAGTTTGAGCTCCATCTGCTCAGGGTTCTCTAGCTTTGTCTTCCTCCCATTCCTTCTCTTCCCTCTTCTCCACTGTCTTCCAGAACTTTGATGCACAGCCCCCACTGAAGGCAAATTGTTTTTAATATATTGACCTTCTCAGGAATATGGTTTGAAAACATTAAAAAGCTATTGAGAACCTCTTGAAAGTTCTTATACTGAAGGTCTCACATGCAGGTCAATCTAAAGAGACAGAAACACCATTAGACAATGTGAGGTCTGAGGAAAACTGTTTCCAAAATATTCCTCCTCCTCAAGTATCTCATAGTTGAGAACTGCGTGATGATGATGCAGATTTCCTAATGATCACCTTTAAATTTAGCCTCTGTAAGATCCCAAGACCACTATAATATTCTGAAAGGGAAGGAAGAAGGAGGAGAAAAATGATAATGATTATTATGATGATGAAAAAGAGGGAAGTAGAAGTCAAAGGAATAGGTGGAGGAGGAGGAATAGAAGGGAAAGAAGAGGAGGAATCAGGCTTATGACGAGGAAGGGAAAGAAGAAACAGATGAAGACATGATCCAGAAGATGACCTGAAGAAAGACCCAACCCAGTGGTATGAAAGCAGCCCAGTATGGACGTAGCCTGGAGCACTGTCTACATTGCAATAGCCTGACTCTTGGTTATACAGGGCTTTTAAAAAATATTTTCTTGGTGAAATCAGGGAAACAATTCTTGTCAAATGAGGGGGAAAAGATTCCGATGAGTATTGAAGAACCAGATCACAAAACAACGTCATTCTACTGCATAGTTTAACATCATGTTTTCCAGCCAGATGTGGGGATCACAGAACATCTCCATGATCACATTTGTTGTATTGCCCTTGTGAAGTCATGTAGCCATTAGACTGTTGCTGTGAAAATTGTCCAGACTGTTCACTGAGATCAGTACTGAGTTAGGAAAAGAAATCCTTCTGAGAACTGACCAAGGTATTGTTTCAGCCCAGGAGATGAAATGGGTCATGTCTGCTTACATTAGGTGTGCCTTCATTCCTTTATTACAGAAATGAAGTGACTTGTGCTAACCAGGGACATGATGTATTTTGAAGATTGATTGTAGAAGAAACTAGTATATAATTATGAATTTCCAGGAAGGACATTTCTGATATTCCTTTCTGCTTGTTGATGGATTTTTGCATTTTAATGTGACATAGAAAGCTGCAAAGAAATTTAGACATTATGTTAACATTATTGTTTATCCCTGGGGTGCAAAAAAGGCTAGTATTTTTAGAAAAAAAAGAATACTCACTAGTACAGCTGTACAAATGTCCTTCTATCTTCTGTATGAAGACCTCCAGGGAGGGAGACTCCACCACCTCCTTGGGAAGTCCATTCCACTCTTCTGAGAGCTTCAATTGTTAGGAAATGGCTCCTGACATGTAGCCTCAATTGATGCCTTTATGACTTCCCCTGCTCCTGCCTCTCTCCTATGGAAGCCAGCACCACAAAACAAACCTCTCCTCCACATGATGGCCCTTCCTATACTGGAAAAAGAGCTCTTATGTCTCTCCTTACTCCCTCCTTACAACTCCTCATTTTCCAGGAAGCCTCTCATTTCCTCCCAGATTTGTCCTTCTCTGATTCAATCTCTAGCCTTCTTCCAAAGCCATACAAATCAGCTTCATACTTCCAACTTCCTCCCTTTCACATTCTCCTTTTTATCATTCTCTTCTGATTATTCTACACAGGACCTTTGCCCTTCCTTGCCAGAGGTAGAAATGACCAGTGATATGGCATATTGCCAATATGATATTCACAGCACCCACAGCAGCTATTAATATGCTGGTGTACTTGTCAATCACAAAACATAACAGACTATCTACATGGAGGATGTATCATAACATCATCTGTGTAGTGGGTAAGCTGTAAACCAAGTAGCTCTAATTCATCCAAATGTTCAGCCACAATCCTATGACAAATAGTGGGACTATGCAGACATCCTTGTGGTAAATAGGTGAAAGTATGTTGTCTGCCCTGGCAAGTGAAAGCAAACTGATCCCATTGCTTAGGATCCATTAGGATAGTAAAGAAAGCATTGGCCCAATCAATAACTGTGGACCAAGTCCCTTCATATATCTGGATCCTTTCTATTAAGGTGAAAGCATCTGGAACAACAGCATACAAGGGAGTAGTCACCTTGTTTAATTGTCTATAATCGAGGGTCATTCACCAGGTTCCATCTGACTTTTGTACTGTTCTGATAAGATTGTTCCATTATGTCGTTGTAGGAACTAACACTCCTGTTTCAACATATTCCTTTATAGTGGCAGTAATTTCATCTTGCCCACCTGGCACATGATAGTGCTTTAAATTAATTACTTCAGAAGTTTCAGATACAGTGATTGGGTCCATTTTTATTTTGCCCACTAAATCTGGATTACTTCCTATCGTCCTTACTTCAAATTGGTATGTTTCTTCAGGTAAATTCAGGGACATACCTCTCAATATATCTATTCCAGTGAGGTATTTGGGAATGGGTACAATAACCACAGTATATTCTTTTCTAGGTAATTGTCCAATTTTCATTGTTAGTTTAACTTCTCTGGCTGATAGTTCAGTCCCTCCCAGTCCTGTGATGGTAATAGGACTTCCATGTATAAACTTATCAGGATTCTGATGGATAAGGGAGGACTCAGCCCCAGGACCTATCAATGCCCTAGTTACAGTAGTTGATCCATTTTTCCAATATATGTTTAAACTAATATGGGGTCTGTAATCTTGTCAGTGTATTTTTTTAATCTGACCTGGGGCTTTGCCTATTTCCTGTTCTCCCTTAAGGTGTGGTAAACTTGGGTATAATGGTTCAGGAGTATCTGTAGGGTTCGCTCCTCCTTCCCTATTCAGTCTAACATTAAGTACCTTTTCTTTTTACATCATATGTATCTTGTTTGTTGGAATATCATCTATTGTCCTAAATTCTATTCCAGCCCAGCCCAAGGTAGCTATGAATATTCTGGTGCAGTTGTGAATCACAACATGTAACAGTCTCCATGTGGAAGACAGGACCAAAACATTTATTCAAATACCAGAAAACTGACTCCCCAAACCAGAAAGCTGTGTCCATCATAGCAACCAAGAAGCTGGTACACATAAACAATGCACCAAACCCCAACATTCCCAAGACTTCCCTCCATCAGACCTTCAAAACCAAACAGGCCCCCTTAAGCAAAAATGCCTCCCTTTCACTCATGCTAGTTGCTCAACATCCATGCTGCTTATTCCCAGGAGTTCTAGCTCTCTCTCCTGCTCCTTCCCGTTCCACCCTTTCAGTAAGCACCTCCCCCCCCCCAGTCTCCATGTAATTATATTTGGTCTATTAAGGGGCAAGGAAGATCTTCAAATTCCCATTACCATAATATTTTGTCAGAGTTGACCATTAGGAAGATCATAAGAGCTGTGTGTAGAGGATAGGGAGCAGAGAGATTCCTCCATTTGCCTCCTCCTCTCCCTGAATTCCTATGGAATTTGAACTGGAAATGCAGCTCCAGCTCTTTTCCATCTCATTCCCCCTCCAACTTTTAGACATCTATTTCTTTCGCTTGTTATCAGGAGTCACGTGTGCTCACCTTGGCTTTGCTGGTGAAATAGGACTTAGGAAAGAGCTGAACTGGGAGATGGGAAGAGAGGAGCCGTGAGTCTGCCTGATTCTTGATGTCTTCAAAGAATTCTTTTATGTCTATTGAGAGAGAGCGTTTCCAGGAAGGGGCAGACTTGACCCAAGTGGGGTCCCCTTTTGAGTAGATCAGGCTGAGAATATCTACCATCCAGTGCGTTCCTGCACGGAATAAAAAGAATTAAAGGATTCAATGAAAATTTCATTCACAGAATCATAGAACCTCACAGGTAAGAGGGATTTCACAAGTATCAATCCTTCCCATACTGGAATAATCAAATAAAAGACTTCCAGGGAGAGAGGAAGGGAAGATTGTCTAGCTCTACTTGAGATGGTGCTACTTGTCTAGAAGTCCTGACATGAAGCTCAAATTTGCCTGGGTGGTTGAATGACCACACCAAAGAGTGTCCAGTAATTCAACAAGCTTCTCCTGGGCATTTACTGGATGTGGGGCACTGTGCTGTATGCCAAGGATTCAAAAGAAGGCAAAAGCACAGTCTCTTCCCTGTTGAAGCTCACAGTCAAAGGTGGAAGGCAACATGTAAATCATTGTGATCATATAAGAGTCATAGGAAATGGAGCTAAGAAAAGTCTCAGAGAGGAAGATACTGGCAAATGGGGGATTCCAGGGAGGCATGTAAGCTTAATCTTGCAGGAATCCAGGGAATCTAAGAGGCAGAGGTGAGGAGAGAGAGCTCTCTAGGCATGGGGAACACAGCGATGTGAGAAATAATTCATTTGGACCCCTTATCTATTCCAATCAGTATTAATCCGTTTGCTATGATTCCATTGGTGTGGTGATTATAATTCTGTACATTACATGCCAGAATTGTGAGTTGAAGATTGTAAGTTACTTTCTTAAGTATAAAAAGCTAACTGGAGGCCCTCCATCCTTGTTTGTCTTTGTCATGGTGACCAAGAACAATTTGGCAAAGCTGACTCAATTGCATGGAAAGTACTCCAATTGACTTTTGTACCTCTGAACCATTCTTTCGTCCAAAATGAGAAGGTGATTATTTTATGACCCCTTAGTCTGTGGAGATGCCCTATGCTGCACCCACACTGAGACCCCCCCCCCCCATGATATACCATTTATAGCTGATGCATCATTTTTTGGTCCTCAAAGCATGATATTAAAAACTATAAAATCCTATACTTTGTATAGCCTCTTTAGAGTGTTCAGGTATGATATCTGGTATTAAGCCTTACAAAAATAAGACCTAGAAGAAGGGAACATCTCAGATCATGAGGAAGATCAGGGTCTACTTCATTGGAAGGGGCCCTGCACCCTTTAATAAAGTGTCATTGGCTCAGAGGTATGCCTCAGTCACTTTTACTTTAGGACAATCCATTTTAATCCCCATAGAGCAAAAGCTAGAGTTTCAAAATTATACTGTGATTAGAACTGGAAGAAATTATCATGGAGCCCCTGATTTCTTGTTGCTCACAATTACGGCTTAAGGTGGTCCATGGAATGAGTTTCTGTATAACTTACCCAATAAATAAAACTAAATGGAAATGTTCATGAGAGATGCAAGAAAATGGAACCTAGTATGGATAAGTTTCATCACTGATGGGACAGGAAGGATAAGACAAAGATATGCCATAAAGACCAGAAGGAACTTTACCAGAGAGACAGGAATGAAAGGGTAGATTTTTTGCCTTCAGGGACATCATAAGCAAAGCCATAGAATGAGGGCAACATGGAGCATTTCTGGGGTTGAGAGAATAGAAGTTTATAGCCTAACAGAAGCACAAAGGACAGCTATGCCTTCTGTCCTGTGGATACAAAAAGGTGATCACATGGAACCTGTGGTGGGAGATGTTAACTGAAGGGTGCAGCAGAATTCACAGGAATCTGGGAGTCAGAGCAGATAGCATGGTAGAGGAGAGAGGATGCAGGCAAGTGGACAACTAGGCTTGTGAGTGTTTGTTTGTGGGAAGGTTAAAGGATGGTGTGGCTCACAGCTGTGTTATGCCATATTAACTTCTTTGTTGCTATGATGGACTTTTCTTTCTTATGTTGGAATTTGGCTTTCTGGTTAGGTGATTCAGTTTTCTGGTGTCTGAAAAAGGTTTTGCTTCTATCTTCTATGCGGAGAGTCTGTTATATTTTGTGATCAGAACTGCACTGGCATAGTCATAGCCACCTTCAGCACTGTAAATATTGCATTAGTGATACATTTGATAATGAGTATGTGATGTCAAAATATGAGACCTCTTTGGAAGCTGAAGGACTTTACAGGACAAAATAGATGTCCTTGGATGGGAGGATTTACTTTATTCCTTTGTAGCAAGGGAGGGGGCTAAATGTGCAGGGTTCTATGAAAACTGGAAACTGAGACTACAGAAGGGAGAATTTAGAGATTTAGAAACATGCCTGCAAGGAATATGAATAAAACCAAGGGAAGAACTGGAAGGATTATGTAAAAGAGACTGGGTTTTACTAAAAGGTTACCATATTATCTGCATAAGCAGAGATGATCTGCAGGAAGATACAACTCAGATATAGAGGAAGTGAGCTGATGTGCATGGGAAATTATCTATGTTACACCATTTGGGCTCTCCTTTAGAAGAGCAAGCTGGGGGGTTTCAAGCAGCAGAAGAGGGGGTTGTTATTTGTTTGGTTCAGAAAAAGAAAAAAAACGAATAAAAAGCTTGTTTATACTTTGACAGATGCTGAGCCTAGATTCCATGACAATGACTTCCAGGAGAATTTCTTGGAAGAAAATGAAAGAACATTAAATAATGAAAGTATTACAAGGATATAATTTTGTCCCATAGTAAGAAGAAATCAGAAGAACCATGGAGGCTAAATAGAGGTCAGGTAGATAATTGAGGATTTCACTCAACAGTTTACTGATACATTAAGCCAATGCATCCAAAGAATGGAAGAATCATTAATGTCTTGCATACTGAGAATCAGTGATGCAGAGGCTGAAGGGGTATGGGTAGATAGTGTGTATTGCTTGAAATTTATAGGTAATAATCAGAATTCTTTTGTGCAGCAAGCTTTTATGTATTATCATATGGCAGGAGGTAATAACACGACCAATATTTTAGCTTTGGCTGCTGAGAGATACAATAAAATGTACCCCACTGATTCTATGTGGCTTAGTGGAGAAAGACCCTGGTACTCACTTAGGGACTGTATGAGAAAGTTAAAGGAGGAGCTAAATGACAGCAATCATGGTCAGAAACACAAATGCATGTCATGATATCCCCTTAGCATTTTCACACAGAAATATCATAGTGAAGATGGTTCCTCCTGCTTTTGAGCACCTAATTCTGGCTCCACTAATTGGGGAGGTAGGTCACTCTGTTTCTGAGGTGCTGGATAAGATTTCACAGTAGAGCTACTTTGGGATATTGGAAAAGGATAAATTTCCTTGAGAGGGAAGAGGAAATAACCACCAGATTCCAAGTCAATTTCCAAGAAAAGATTGCCCTTTGAAGAATTGTTTACTGCTCTTTCAAGAGCAGGGGGATATTTTGGAAGAATTAATGGTATTCCAACAAATGAACTATACAAAATGTATCAAGAAAAAGTACTTAATATTAGATGGAATTGAGTAAAAGTTCCCGCTACAGATCCTCCTGCACCCTTGTATCCAAGTTTGTCACAAGTGCAGGGAGAATGGGAAATTGGCCAAGCCCCAGCTCAGATTAGAGAAATACATGTGATTATGGACCACATATCAATTTGACCATGTATTGGAAAAATGGATCAAATAATTTAACTTGGGCATAAATAGATACGGGGACAGAGGCCTCCCTTGTATATGTGAACCCTTAGAAATTAGAACATGAAAGTCCTGTTACTGTCACAGGACAGGAAGGAGCTGATATATCAGCTAGACAAGTCAAACTAATGATGAAAATTGGACAATTACCTAAGAAAGTATGAACAGTGGTAATTGTACCAATTCCTGAATACATCACAGGATTAGATATATTGAGGAGTATGTTCTAAATTTACCTGAAGGGAGATACCAATTTGCAGTAAGGAAGATAGTAAATACTACAGTTTTAGTGGTAAATATAAAAATGGACCCAATCACTTTACCTGTACCTTCTGAAGTAATTGCTTTAAAGCAGCATTGTGTGCCAGGTGGGCAAGTTTTAATTACCAATACTATAAAGGAATACATTGAGGCAGGACTGTTAGTCCCTATAACCACATGATGGAATATTCCTATCCATCCAATACAGAAGTCAGATGGGACATAGAGAATGACAGTGGATTATAAACAATTGAATGATATGACTCCTCCCTTGTTGGCTGCTGTGCCTGATACCAATCACCTTACTAGAAAGGATCAAGAAATATGATGGGACTTAGTATGTAGTTATTGATTTAGCAAATGCTTTCCTTACTATCCCTATAGATCCTAAGCAATGGCATCAGTTTGCTTTCACTTGGAAGGGCAGTTAATATACTTTTACCCACTTGCCACAAGGATATCTGCTTAGCCCCACTATTTGCCATAGGATTGTGGTTGAACATTTGGATGAATTAGAACTACCTGATGTACAGCTTACCCTCTACATAAATGATGTTATGAGACATGCAAAAAAATGTAAAAGGAGTGGAGAACAGTTTGAGGCTTTTAATTGATCATTTGAAAGGCAAATAGTGGGAAACTGACCCTGCAAAGATTGAAGCACCAGCTCAAAATGTCAAATTTTGGGGTATATAATAGAATAAGGGACTGTGAGAGATTCTCCCACAAGTCCAGCAAAAGATACAGGATTTTTTTTATCCCTGCCAATAAGAACAAGGCCCAACAGTCATAGGATTATTTGGACATTAGAGGCACCACACTCATCATTTGGAAGAGATTTTGAAACCCTTATATAAAAATACAAGGAAGAAATATGAATTTGACTGGGTACTTAGGTTGAGTAAATCTTTTGAAGAAACCAAGGCTCCTACACCATTTGCCCTAGATTTTTGGTCTATGGAAAATGCTCCAGTGGAATTACAAGTGACTGTACAGCATGAATATGCAAACTAGAGGATATGGGAAAAACAGCAAAGCTGAAATGTACCCTTAGGATTTTCTTCCAGGAAACTTCATCTGGAGTTGAAAATACCCTTTTAAAAATGCGGTTGTTAGTTGCATATGGGACTTTTGTAGAGATTGAACAACTGACTTGGGGCCATGAAGTGATATTAAGGCCGGAAATCCCCAGCATGACCTGGGTGATGAGTACCCCATCTTTTCACAGAATTGAAAATGCACAAGAGACCAGCACAAATAAATGGAAATGGTGTGTTCAAAATAGATCTGAAACAGGCAAAAGTGGAGTTTCTGCTCTACATGAATCTGTACCAAACAAAGATACTAAGGGAAATGATACATCCCTTGCATGAAAGCAACAGTTGGCACAGTCCTTGGTGAAATGGAGTAAGGGATATGATGGGTTGACTGAAGAATAAAAGAAATATGCATGGTTTATGGATGGTATAGCAAATTATTTGGACTACAAAAGACGTTGGAAAGCAGTAGCCTATAACCCACATATTAGGTGGAGTTTGGAAAGTACTGGGACAGGTGGAAGTAGTTAACATGCTGAACTTATGATAGCACATCAAGCCATTAAACCAGAACAAGGAGGACAGTGTCATATTTTTACTGATTCATGGGCACTAGCTAATGGGTTAGCTATATGGATGACCAAGTGGAAAAACCAACGTTGGGAAAGTCATGGCAAACAAGTCTGTGGCAAAGAATTATGGGAAGATATATAGGACACCTCTTTGGTTACTAATTGGTCAGTTTTCCATGGACATGCTCACATGGCCCTCACCATGCCAGAACATGAGTACAATGCACATGCTCGTTGTCTAGCACAGGTTGCTACTCAACATTTTGCCTTTACTCTGACACCAACTGATGATCCAGTAGTAGGAAAATGGGTACATCAAACAGTTGGGTATTTAGGAATCCAGGTCACACACTGGTGGGCACAAGATCAAGGTATTCGCATCTCTCATTCATTGTTAAAAAAAAATAATAACAGAGGAATATTATATATGTCAACTACAAAAGGAAAAATGGGTTCTTCAGGTAGTAACTTGAGAGATAGCAAGGGGAAAAGTTCCTGCCCCAATTTGGCAAATAAATTATATTAGTCCCCTACCACAAGATGCAAAATGCGAATTATTGCCTTCTTGTGCTGAGACATATCCAGGTGTACTAGTGGCCAGTCCTTATAAGAATGTAACCCAGAAAACACCTGTAAAGCTCTAAATATCATAAGTCTATATTATGGAACCCCAATACAGATTCAAAGTGGCAATGGGTCATATTTCAAAGGTAATGGAATGAAGAGATAGTATATATTAAGCAATATAGGATGATATATTATATTCCATATTATCCACAATCATCTGAGTTAATTAAAAGAATGAATGGATTCTCAAAAAATAGGCAGTTAAGTTCTAATAATTTCTACCAACATTGGAAGGATTATCCTTCACTGCTTTCTGTAAAAGAAATAAGAAAATCTACTAGAATATGTATGAGAATCCCTAAAAATAATTTTAACTGATATTACCTTAATCTGGATTAGCAGTTCAAGGAATACAACATTGACTGGAGTAATAGATTGTAATTATCAAGGAGAAATTGTGTGATATTCCAAAATTTGGGTGAAAGACCCATACAGTTTAATGAAAATGACAGAATAGTTCAAGTGATTATTATTCCTTGTGAAACAATACCCCTTCTGAAAATTGACTCTCCTAAAATGACTGTCAGAGTAACTGAAGGGTTTGGTTCTCCTGATAGAATAAATTTGGGAGCTAAAGAATGGGTAAAGTGGAAGACAGACAATGTTCCAAAAGCTGCATAGATTATAGTACAAGAGAAACATAATATGGTAACCATTGTTTATTCAGGAGAATATGATTACCAAATTGTACCCTAAACTCATATATTCTATCATAAATAATGCTATGATATTGGATTCATGGACTCCAGAAGCATGGCTGACCCTATATGTGTTCCTTTTTAGAATTTTTCCTGTTAAACTCATTTGCTAGATTCGTTTCCTGCAGGGTTGGTACCCTCCACCTGCAGTTGCCTGATTGCTTAAGCCAGATGTTGTCCCCCTTTCCACAACTGTGACCTTGGGTTAACCAAGTTCCAGATGCCAGGGAAATAACTGACATGTAAAATGGGACCTCTTGGGACAGGGACAGCTCAATGTCCAATTTCAGCAGCATGTAACAGTGGAGGAGACCTTCACCTCTTACTCCAATATTTTGAAACCCCTTCATTTCGGGGGGAAATGATACAGTGTTTGTAATCAAGCCCCACCCTAAGATAATGTTTTATGTGCGTATTTTCTGTTATCCCTGTTACACTGTTGTAAAGGTCTATTGACACCAGTTACCTTTAAATTCTCATTAACATATGTAATGAAATGTATTGTTAATTTATTTTTGGTATATAAGGGACGTGAAAGATCTTTCAGCTGAATGTAATGGTAATGGGAATTTGAAGATCTTCTCTGCCTCTAGTAGACCAAAGGTAATCACATGGAGCCTGTGGTAGGAGGAACTTGCTGAAGGGTGGAACAGAGCCCACAGGAAGCTGGAAGTTAAAGCAGTTAGAGCTGGAGGGAGGAGAGGATACAGCCAAAGAGATAGGTAGGTGTGTGAATGATTCTTTGTGGGAAGGCTAAAAGATGGCATGGCTCCCTGCTGTGTTAGGGTGTATTTACTTCTTTGTTGCTATGAGGGATTTGATTTTCTGGTTTGGGGATTTGGTTTTCTGGTGTCAGAATAAATGTTTTGCTTCTTTCTTATATATGGAAAGTCTGTTATATTTTATGATTCGGAACTGTGCCAGCATATTCATAGTCAACATCAGGGCTGTGGATATTGCTTTGGCACGACCAGGTGGGGTCATTAATTTGGTTGGACCAAATATGGTGGAACAGTGTGTCCATATTTGAGAAGTAGACTACGTCTTACTGCTGAAGGCATCCCCATGTCCTCCACCCTCCTGATATCCTCAGCGAAGGGGAGGAAGAAGAAGAGTTTGGAGAGAGGAAATAATGGTGATAAAGGAGTTTGACACATGGATGTAAAAGCAGTGGGGCAGCTTTGTGTCTGAGGGAGAGTCTTTGGGGTCAAATCCTGCCTGAGATTTTTATACTCTCTTCAGTTTCCTGGGTCAGAGTATTTCTCTTTTCATTTCTGAACTAAGGACAATACTTGCAGTCTGCACCTCAGAGGTTTGTTGGGAGAGCTCAAGGTACTTGGTGGTCTTAAAACAGATAGAAAAATGGGATTGTCATTAAGAACAGCCTTCCTGGGAAACTCTGCTGTCCCTCCTGTAGCCCTTGGTCCCAAGTCTTTCTTGTTAACTTCCCAATAACTCTGCCTCTGTGCCTCACCAATCATTGTTCTGAACCTCCGTGCTGTCATTTGCTCTATTGCTTTCTTTGTGGTACAGTTCATTGTTCCCCTGGAATAGGAACACTGAAGTGTCCTGAATATCTCTTCCTTCAGAGAGGACTTGGGACACAATATTAGGACCACAATGTCAGGGTTACAATTCTCCTATGTCTATATTTTGGTAACCTTATGACCTCTGTCCTGTTCCTTCCAGTCTGGAGGCCCAGCGATTCTGTTTGTACCTGGGGTTCTTCACCATGGGTCCATGGACCTAGAAAATAGACTGTGTAGAAATTTCAGGAGATCCATGAATTGATGACATAAAATTTCATCTTGGGGCAGCTAGGTGGCACAGTGAATAGAGCACCAATCCTGGAGTCAGGAGGACCTGAATTCAAACACAGCCTAAGACACTTAACTCAAAAAACTAAGCATGTGACCTTGGGCAAGTCACTTAACCCCAATTGCCCTACCTTCCCCCTCTAAAAATAAACAAATAAATAAAATTTCATATTTATTTTCACTAACCCCTTAGGGAAATTTGCCACATCTTTCAATTATTTAAAAATCTTATTCTGAAGAGGTCTATGTGCTTCAGCAACTTGTCTGTCAGAGGGGGACAACAGACACTAAATGTTATGAATCTTGGCTCTCCAAAGAGGATCCTGGGCCAGTTGGAGTCTCAAGTCCTTGCCTTCTCTCAAGTCTAAGATCAAGCATGTGGAAGAACAGCAGAAAGTTCATATTTTCTAGCCACTTTCCCCCTCTGGGATGCCAACCATGTTCTTTACCTGACTTGGGGTAGGTCACTGTAATGACATCTGTGTCCCGAAACTCAAACTCATTCCACGTCCTTTCAATTGCCTCCACATCAAAGATTTCAGAAGAGAAAGGAATTCCCTTCACAAACTTCAATTTTTTTGGTTTCTCCATGCAGGTAGACCTCCAGTGACTGGGTGAGTCCTCTCCTCTGTATCCCTCTCACTGCTGCTCCTCCTTCCTTGGCTCTGCTCAACTTCTCGTGAACCCCAGGTTTGTGCAATGGGTCAGAGGTCAGAGTGGAATCATTAAGAAGCTTTGTAGGCTGGGATATCTTTGATAAGGATGGTCTAGGTCAACAAATCTCAACCTCTGATATCTTCTGGAACATGGAACAGCTGAGCATGAACACAGAGGACAAGAACAACAAGTATCAGCTCAGTGAGAACACTCTCCTGACTCAGTTTACATGGCATACATATATCTTCATGACTGCTGGGGGACTGCCATGTGGAAGACAGATTAGGCATGGTTAGTTTGACTGCAGGGGTAGAGAGGGAGGGGGCAAGAAAGGGTGATTTGAAGTAGATGTCAAAAAGCACATTCTAATGACTAGAACTATGACTGTTGCTTATCATTGATAAGCAAGCATCACTGATTACCTTTTCAAACAAATAGTTTCTGGGAAGATGTAGCAAGAGCAGAAGTACAACCACATCCCCCTGAACTGGGACACACTCTCCCCTTTAGAACTCTCTGCCTAGGAAGGAATGGCATCCAGGTTACCACCTAACCCATAACTCTGGACAAAGGGCAAGCATATCACCTTGTATACTTAATTAAGTAGAAATGATTATCCAGAATTTTGAGTTACAAATTTCTCCCCATCTCTCCTGTTCTTCCCACCCCAAGATAGCAAGCATAATGAATTCCCCTTCCGCCAATCTGCTCTCTCTTATAACCCCTATCCCGCCCTTATTTTCTTGTAGTGGAAGATGGATTTCTATAACGCATTGCCTGTATATCTTACTTCCTGGTTGCATGTAAAAACATTTTTTTTAACATTTGCTTTATATTTTTTGAGTTCCAGATTCACTCCCTTCTCCCTTCCTCATGTACACCTGCTGGGAAGACTTACACTTCAATATACTCTGTACATGTGTAGTTATTCAAAGCATTTCCATAGTAGTCACATTGTGAAAGACTAACTAATTTCCCTCCATCCCATCCCACCCCTGATTTATTCTATTTTCTCCTTTGACCTTGCCCTTTTTCAAAAGTGTTTGCTTCTAACTACCCTCTCCCCCAATATGCCCTCCCTTCTATCATCCCCCCTCTTATCCTCTTTCTCCTACTTTCTTATAAGCTAAGACACTCAAATAAGTGTGTATGTTCTTCCCTCCTTAAGGCAAAGTCAATGAGAGTAAGATGAACTCATTCCCTTTAATTTTCCTGCTCTTTCCCTCCATTGTAATCCTTTCTCTTGCCTCTGTTATGAGACAATTTACCCTATTCAATCTTTCCCTTTCTCCTTCTACCACCATACTCCTCTCTCACCTCTTAATTTTATTTTTAGATATCATCACTTCATATTCAACTCACCCTGAACTCTCTGTCTATGTATACATGTACAAACACACATACACACACATATATATATATATATACACATAGGTATTCCATTCAACTATCCTTCTACTGAGAAAAGTCTCAAGAATTACGAATATCATCTTTCCATATAGGCATGTAAGTAGTTCAACTTTAATAAGTTCCTTAAAATTTGTCTTTCCTGTTTACTTTTCATGCTTCTCTTGCTTCTTGCATTGGAAAGTCAAATTTTCTTTTTAGCTCCTGTCTTTTCATCAAGAATGCTTAAATGTCTTCTATTTCATTTAATGTCCAAATTTTCCCCGAATCATTACACTCAGATTTGCAGGGTAGATGATACTTGGTTTTAATCCTAGTTCCTTTGACCTCCAGAATATCATATTCCAACCCCTTCAATCCCTTAATATAAAAGCTGCTAGATCTTGTTGTCCTGATTGTGCTTCCACAATACACAAATTGTTTCTAGCTGACTACTTGGAATATTTTATATTAATATTCTATCCCAGAGTTCCTGGAAACTCTAGAATTTGGCTATAATATTCTTAGGAGTTTTCTATTTGGGATCTTTGTCAAAAGATGATTGGTGAATTCATTCAATTTCAATTTTCACCTCTGATTCTAGAATATCAGGGTAGTTTTGATTGATAATTTCTTGAAAGATGATGTTTAGGCTCTTTTTTTGATCATGGCTTTCAGGTAGACTAATAATTTTTAAATTATCTCTCCTGAATCTATTTCAGAGGTCAATCATTTTTCCAATGAGATATTTAACATTGCCTTTTAGTTTTTCATTTGTTTGGATTTGTTTTATAATATCTTTATTTCTCATAAAGTCAATAAATTCCATTTGCTCCAATCTAATTTTTAAGGAATTATTTTTTTTCAGTGAGCTTTTGAAATTCCTTTTCCAAGGGGCAGAGCCAAGATGGTATAGTAGAAGCACAAACTTGGCATAGGCTCACTCTCCAATCACCCCCAATAATGTAAAAAAGGACTAAACAAACTTTAGAGCTAAAGAACTCACAAAAAGACAGAGAAAAACAAATCTCCCCTTGAAGAAAGCCTGGCAGGCAGACAGGAAGTATCTATTGAACAGAGCTGGGAGCCAAGCACATCCCATGTGAGCCACGCTGTTCCAGCCCTAGAGTGGCCCAAAACAGCAGCCATTGGACAAGACTTCAGGAGAGGGAATTATCAGGAGCTGTGGTGAGTTCAAGACTTCTCAACACATAAACACAAATAAAGAAGTAAAAGGTCAATACGGATCTCTGTTGGAACAGGGGGGAACTGAATAGCATGGTCCAGCCTCTGCCTCTGAAGTGAGAAGCAGTGGAGGAGCAGCAGCTCCAGTGGCCACAGCCTGGCTGCCTCAGGAGATCCTGGCCCGCAGATTGAAGGGGGACCAAGAGACCATTCAGAGGGTAATCGTTCTTTCTTTAACTTGCTTGGATCTGGATCATGGTCTTGGTTGGTGGTCCTGAAGTGTGTGACCAGTGAGCCAGAGCTTGTGGGGGCAGTAGAGAGGTTGCCCAGTTAATAGCTCCAGTAGCTGCAAAAACCCCCGTGATTTGGGACATAGCTTTCTCCATTTTGGAAGCAGAGTTCTACCATGGCAAAGAGTTCAAAAGTCAAGTAATTGGCTGGCAATTAGAGCAAGCAACAGAAACATAAACAGACCATACAATCCATTTTTGGGGGACAAAAAGGATCAGTGCATGGAGCAGAAGGAAGACAGCAAAGTCAGAACTCCTGCACCAAAAGCCTGCAAGAAAAAGTTGAACTGTTTACAGGTCATGGAGGAGCTTGAGAAGGATTCTGAAAATCAAGTAAGAGAAGTGGAGGAAATATTGAGAAGAGAAATGAGAATTATGCAAGAAAATCATGAAAAGAGAGTCAACAGCCTGCTAAAGGGGACTGAAAAATACACTGAAGAAAATAGCACCTTAAAAAATAGACTAACTCAAATGGCAAAAGAGGCCCAAAAAGCCAAAGAGGAGAAGAATAACTTATAAAGCTGAATTTGCCATATGGGAAAGGAATTTCAAAAAGTCACTAAAGAAAATAACTCCTTCAAAATTAGGTTGGAGCAACTAGAAGCTAATAACTTTATGAGAAATCAATATGCTATAAAACAGATCCAAACAAATGAAAAAATAGAAGGCAATGTGAAATATCTCATTGGAAAAACCACTAATCTGGAAAATAGATCCAGGAGAAATATTTTAAAAACTATTGGACTACCTGAAAGCCATGATCAAAAAAAAAGATGTGACACCATCTTTCAAGAAATTATCAAGCAAAAATGCCCTGATACTCTAGAACCAGAGGGTAAAATAAAAATGGAAAGAATTCACTGATTGCTTCTCAAATGAAAAAGATCCCAAAAAGAAAACTCCTAGGAATATTATAGCCAAATTCTGGAGTTCCCAGGCCAAGGAGAAAATACTACAAGCAGTCAGGAAGAAACAATTTGAGTATTGTGGAAACACAATCAGGATAACACAAGACCCAGCAGCTTCTACGTTAGGGGATCACAGGGCCTGGAATGTGATATTCCGGAGATCAAAGGAGCTATAATTAAAACCAAGACTCACCTACCAAGAAATAATAATAAATAATAAATAATAATAAACAAATAAATAATAATGATACAGGGAAAAATATGGTCATTCAATGACATAAAGGACTTCCAAATGTTCTTGAAGAAAAAAACAGAGCAGAACAGAAAATTTAACTTTCAAATAAAAGAAGCAAGAGAAGAATGAGAAGGTAAACAGGAAACAGAAATCAGAAGGTTCTTATTGAAGTTGACTTATTTGCATTCCTACATGGAAAAACAATAATTGTAACTCATGAGACCTTTCTCAATATGAGAATAATTGAAGGGATTATATATGTATATAAATATGTATACATATATAGATATGTATGTGTAGGAGGCTGTATGTGTATATAAATATGTATGTGAGTGTAGGCATATGTATGTTCATGTATATATAGACAGAGGGCATAGGATGAGTTGAATATGAAGGGATGACATCTAAAAAATAAAATTAAGAGGTGAGAGAAAATTTTATTGAGAGAAGGAGAAAGGGAGAGACCTATTGGTGAAAATTATCCCATATATAAAAGAGCCAAGAGAAAACAGGGGAGGATATAAGAGAGACTAGATTGGTGTAAGGGGTAGTCAGTAAGCTTGCTATTTTGGGGTGGGGCAGGGGAAAGACAGGGAGAAAAAAATTGTAACTCAAAATTTTGTAGAAATGAATGTTGAAAACTAAAAATAAATTTAAAAAAATTAAAAATTAATATAAATAATTTTAAAAAAGAAATTCCTTTTCCATCTGGCCAATTCTGCTTTTTAAAGTGTTGTTCTCCTCAATGACTTCTTGGACCGGTTTTGCCATTTGAGCTAGTCTATTTTTTAGGGTCTTATTTTTTCAGTTTTTGAGGGGGTCTCCTTTAGCAAGTTTTTGACTCATTTTTCATGATTTTCTTGCAGCATTCCCCTTTCTCTTCCTAATTTTTCCTCTAATTCTCTTACTTGATTTTGAAAATCCTTAAGCTCCTCCATGGCCTGCAACCAGTTCAAATTTTTCTTGGAGGCTTTTGACGCAGGCATTTTGACTTTGTTGTCTTCTTTTGGTTCTATATTTTGATTATCTTTGTCACCAAAAAAGAATTCTGTAGTTTGATTTCACTTCCTCTGTTTCCTCATCTTGCCAGCCAATTACTTGACTTTTGAATTCTTTGCCATAGTAGAACTTTGCTTCCAGAGTGGAGCATGCTATGTCCCAAATTTCTGTGGTTTTGCAGAGCTGTTGTCAGAGCTTCTTTTAGGCACCTGCCTCAGAAGAGTGAGGGAGACCACCTTTCCACACCTTCAACCATTTCTGCCATTCCAGCAGTCCTCACTCCAGCACCACCACCCAAGATTGTGACCCAGATCCAACCAGAGCACAGCAAGAGGATTCTGCCTCAGTACAAGCAAAGAGACTCCTGCAATAACCCTCTAGACAGTTGCTGGTTGTCCCCACAATCTGTGGGCCTGGAGTTCAGTAGGCAGCTGTGGCAGCAGCTGCAGGCACCACCACCTCTGCTGCCCTGGGGGCAGGGGCTGGATGGCACTCTTTGTCACCTAGTTCCAACAGAGTTTCCCTACTGACCTTTTACTTTATCTTTGTTATTTATGGGTTGAGAAGTCTGGAAAGTGCCAAAGCTGCCAATGATTCAGTCCCCTGAAGTCTGTTCTGACTGGTCTGTGCCAGAGGTTTCTACAAATTTGGCACATGCATGACTGTGCTCCACTCCCAGGCCAGTGTAATAGGCCCCTCCTGTCCATTTCCCAGGTTGTCCTCAGCTAGAGATGTATTTCACTCTGTCCTTCTGTCGGTTCTATAGCTCTAAAATTTGTTTAGAGTCATTTTTAACAGGTAGTGGAGGAGGTTGGAACATGAGTTCAAGCAAGTTTCTGCTTTTACTCCACCATCTTGACTCTGTCCCCAATACTGCTTTTCTAACATCATCTTGTGAGGAGCTAATCAGGGGAACTTAGAGATGTGCTGTTTTTCTTTGTCTTTTTGTTTTAGAAGAAGACAAATGACATCACAGAGTGATGGCCTGACTTGTACATGAAGTGAATTTACATGAGACAGACTCACACCAAGCCATGAACCTCACTTTTCTGTCAGAGTCATCTAAGTTAAGTGGTAAGAATACAGTCAGAATAACTGAGATACCCTGGCAGGCAGCAGACGCCACAGACCTCTTCAGTGTCTGCCCAGTCTCTCAAATGCTCCATGGAACGTCTTTCAGACACCATCAGGGCCATTGTCACAAATTGTGCCCACCCACCCATTCCACTCAGGACACTCTTCACATGCTGTGGGTAGACACCTTCTAAAACACCAGTGGGTTTGAGTACAATGGGTAACAATCAACCCGGCTTAGCCCATCTACCAACACAATTTACCAAAGATGTGGTAATTGTGCAGGCTTCAACCCAAAAAAGCTAAGTGTCTGAGATCACAGTTGAACCCTGCTCTTTCTGAGCCAGGACCAGCAATCTAATCATGGATATACCTTGCTGCTCCAGAGCTCTATAAGCCTACTGGTCGCTCATTCTGGGCATTCCTCTCCACTCAGCCTGGTCTCTGGACAGGCACCTCCAGAAGCATGGGCCTTGCAAGCACAAGGGGAGAGACTAATGAACCATCTACTTCTTCCTGTTCTGGGCCCTATTTGAAAGAAGCAGCCTTGACATATGAGCATTTCCTCTCAAAGTCTGAAGTACATTTCTTGGTTCTTGTCCTTGACAGGTGGAGGAATGGCTTAATGACCAATCAAGCAGATATGCCTGCATCAGAGGCAAAGCAATGACTGTCCCAAGGGCTTCTACTTCTCATCCAGAGTTCTTCCTACAGCTTGGGATGGGACACAGTTGTTTTTCAAGTGAGCAGCAAAAGCAGTAAGTTCATAATCAATAACAACTAGTACCAAAAGTCCCGTTTGATTATTTTTTGTTCTTTGTTTAAGACATTCTGATGGAAAAACCCATCCCTAGACATGAAGGAAATTATCACATTCTGGTGACTTTCCAAGAAAATGAATGAATGCATGAGAGTTCACTGAAAACCCAGAAGGGCACAGGTTACAGTTAGCCTGGAGAGCTTAAGGTGATGCTTACTATCAGCCCCCAGGGCCAAAGGGGAAATCTTCAAAACTGGGTCCCACTGAACCAAGCTGGACTCACTGGTGTAACTTGGCCATGGGCTAGAGGAGAAACAATTGATTCTGTTACTTCCCATAGATTGCTTGATCAGTAGTCAGATGATGCATCATATGGGACATTTCACTACCCAATAAGAGAAACTTAAAACAAGTGAGTGTGTATGTCTGTGTGTCTGTGTGAGTGTGTGTGCGAGAGTATATGTGTGTGTGTGTGTATGTGTGTGTGGGCATATGAGTATGTATTTGTGTGAATGTGAGTGTATGCGTATCAGTGTGATAGTATGTATATGAATTGAGTGAGCGTGTAAGAATGTGTGTATGTGTATGTGACTATGAGTGTATGTGTATAGTCTTGCAAAGAAATGACCCTTTCTCATCATCCATGCCCACATTCCCACAGCTATTGCTATCACAGGGCTGAGAAATCTTTATGTTGTCACCAAGGCAGGACACTCATTCTCTCCACTCTTTTCTGACACTGAGACTTCCCAAGGTCTCTTCTACCTTTCCCCAATCCCTGAGTGACCTTCTTTTTGAAAACTAGAATGTACCCATTTGAGTCTTTCAGAATGACCTTAATTAAGGACACTCCACTTTCCCAACAAATGTCTCTAACAAGTATTTGCACTCAAAGGTGCAAAATCACAACATTCAGGTTGAAAAAGGAGCTCACCTCCTTCATTGAATAAAAATGGAATGACAAGGACACACGCACACACATATATGTAAGATATATACACACATATGTGTGATATTGTAACATGTTTTAGTTACCTTCTCATTATATTCATACTACTTGGGAGTTGGGGAAATTATAATCCACACTTTGCAGATAAGGAAACTGAGGTACACAGAGGATACGTGAATTCCTACATGTCACACACCTTCTACAACAGCTCAATAGTGCAGTGGAAAGATCACTGTCCTTGGAGACAGGAAGACCTGAGTTCAAACCCAGCTTCACACTCTTCCTACCTATATGACCCTGTTGCCTCAGTTCCCCACTGGGAAAATGAGCTCAAGAAAGAAACAGCAAACTATTTTAATTTCTTTGACAAGAAAATCAAATTTGGTCATGGAGAGGCAACTATTTAATAGTAATGTCAAGTACCTACTAAGGGAAGAGTTGATTTGAGGTCTTCTTCCCTCCAGACTCAGACCTCTAGCCACTGAGAGTACAAAGGCTTCACACTCTGGGAGTCAAACAACAAATTAACAGCACTTCTTTATACATAAAGTTCCCCAAATCACAATGCAAGAAACTGGTAACTTAAGGCTAACACAAAATGAGATAAATCATGGACTTCCAGGAAAATCTAGCAATAGCAAGAAGAGAAGAAAAAGAAACACAAGGAATTATATTAAGGAATGAAGTGATCAAACTATTTCTTTTTGTTTGTGATATGATGATACACTTAGAAAATCACAAAGACTCAACTATAATGTTCATTAAATCTGTTAATAATTTTAGCAAAGTAGCAGGACATAAAGAAAATGCACATAAATCATCACCATTTCTAATGTCACAAACAAAACTCTGCAAGAAGAGACGGTAAAAAAAAAACTTTTAAAATAATTCTGGAAAATATAAAATACTGGGGAGTACACTTGTCAAAAAAAAAACCCAAAGACTTTATAAACAAAATAAGAAAAAACTTTTTAAATTAACAAAATCAGATTTAAATAACTGGAGAAATACTAATTGTTCACAGGTAGTCAGGGCCAATATAATAAAAATGGTAATTGTAGCCAAAATAATTAATATATTCAGTACCATCCCAATTAAATTACAAAACAATTATTTTACTAAATTAGAAAAATGATAAAATTCATTTGGAAGCACAAAAATCAAGAATATCGAAGGAAATAATAAAAAAAACTGTAGAAGAAGGATATTTAGCAGTGTCAGATCTTTATCTTATAAGGCAGTCATTGTCAAAGTTGTCTCGTACTGGCCAAGAAATAAAAAGGAAGATGAAAAGAATAGACATAAAATTTACAGCAGCAGATAAATATAACAATGTTATAATTGATGAGGATAAAGACTTAAAATTTTGGGATAAGAATTCATTATTTGACAAAAATCATGGGGAAAATTGGTTTCCAGTAAGGCAGAAGGTGAACACAGATCTCTTACACATGGAGTAGGGAACCTGGGGTGTTGGGACCACTAAACCCTTACGTGCAGGAGTCTTTGACTGAGTCCACGTTTTGCGCAACAAAACCTTCCCACACACCTCTGCCAGAAAGACCTAACTGGGCTTCTACTTATTGGGGAGAACTTTAAAATGATTTACTCCCCCCCCCCCCATATTATAGCTTTTCTAAGTGTTGATGGGTCATCTTGCAGCTTACCTTACTTCCTCTGTGTTAAGCCCTGTTCAATAGCTCCAAAGCTCTCTTGGACACAACACTACACCTCCTGCCAGAATTCTGGGGCTCTTTTATTGGAATTCTTGCAGGAGACTTTAGACCAGGGTTGCTTAATCACAGCAAGATTGAAATATATCACCTGCATAGGAAAGAACCAGGCTAAATATAGGATTGGGTGTCATGAAAAAAAAAGTCTCTAGCAAAAGCAGGAGACAGGTAAATAAAACAAGCAGGGGAGGAAAATTCTCCCAAAAATAGTTTTTGATAGTCTTTCCAGATTTTTCTGAAATCACCTTGCTTATCCTTTCTGACAGCCTGATAATATTCCATTATAATCGTATACCAAAGAATTGTTTCAGTTTCCAATTCTTAGACAGCACAGAAACAGTACTATTAACATTTTAGAACATAGAGGTTCTTTTCCTTTTTCCCTTATTATCTTCGGAAATGGACTGAGAAGTGGCACTTCTGGGTCAAAGGGTATAGGCAGTTTAATACCTCTTTGGGTATAATTCCAGATTGCTCTCCAAAATGGTGGATCAGTTCACAATTCCATGAACAAATGAAATCAGTGACCTAATTTTCCCACATCCCCTCCAACACTTGTCACTTTCCCCTGCTTTCATTTTAGCCAGTGTGGTAGATATAAAATGATATATTAAGGTTGTTTTCATTTCCATTTCTCTACTCAATAACAATTTAGAGCACTTTTTGTCATATGACTATAAATTGTTTTGACTTCTTCATTGGGAAATTGTCCACTTATATCCTTTGACCATTTAACATTTAGGGAATGATTCATTTTCTTAAAGATTTGACAAAGTTCTTTAGGTACTTGTAATGGCAAACATAATAGTATATTTTTACTGTTTTTCTGGATTGCCTTTTGGCTAATCAAGTGACTTTGAGCCTTGCTTTTGATTGTATCAGGAGTTTTTGATTGGCAAGAATATACATTATACCCACCTTAAGAGATTTAAGGTAGTTTGAAGATCTTCCCTGCCCTTAATAGGCCTAAGGAAAATTGAAGATCTCCCCTGTCCCTTTAAGAGGTTCAGTGTAATCTCATGGGAGCCCACTGTGAGAGGAGCTTACTAAAAGAGTGGAACAGGAAGGAGCAGATAAGGCAGATAAGAGCAAGAGCCGAGCTAGGAGCAGGCAGAATGGAGAGAGAGAATGTTTGTGATGTGAATGTCACGCTTTAGTTTATGGCTGAGTAAACAGAGACTTCATTATACTATGTGCTTACACCCTTAAAGTTATTCACAGCAACAGTCCTTAGGAAAGCTTCTGTGAATGACCTTCCAGTATTTGAGATAAGAGATAGAGTATATGAAGTATCTACAAATTTTTCCCCAAATTTTCTATTTTCCTTCTGATCTTGGCTGCACTTGTTTCATTTGTAGCAAACCATTTTAACTTAATGTAAAGGAAATTATCCATTTTATACCTAACTTTGCTCTCTATCTTTTGTTTGTCCCTCAGTTGTGTGCCTATGCATAAGTCTGATCAGTGATATCTTCTGTGCTCTAATTTTTTTTTGAAAAATCACTATATAGATCATGTATCCATTTTGAACTTATCTAGTTAAATGGTAAAAGATATTGGTTTATGTCAAGTTAGTTTTATTTGCTACTTTCCATCTCTGCCCTTCTTTTTACCCTATACCTCTTACCATATCTTCTCCTTTTACCCTCTTGTTCCACCGCATATATATATATGTACATATATATAAATATGTATGTATATATGTATGTGTGTATGCATATGTACATATGTATACATACATATATCTGTATTATGGAAGGGTGTATGTATGTATAAATATATATGTGAGTGTGTGTATATAAGGAAAATGTATACATAGACAGAGGCACAGGATAAGTTGAATATGAAGGGGTGATATCTAAAAAATAAAATTAAGAAGTGAGACAGGAATATAATGAGAAAGGGAGAGATAGAATACGGTAAATTATCTCACTTAAAAGAGGCGAGAGAAAACTGTTACAATGGAGGGGAAAAGATGGAAGGTGAAAGGGAATGGGACAACCTGATTCTCATTGAATTAGCTTAAGGTGAAAATAACATACACATTCAATTGGGTATATTATCCTAAAGGAAAGTAGGGGGGGAAGGGGATGAGGGGGTTGATAGAAGGGAGGGCAGATTGGGGAAGAGGGTAGTTAGAAGCAAACCCTTTTGAGAATGGACAGGGTCAAAGTAGAAAATAGAACAAGTTGGGGGCAGGATAGGATGGAAAGAAATATAATTAGTCTTTCACAATATAACTACTGTGGAAATGTTTTGTGTAACGAGACATTTACAACCTATATTGATTTGCTTATCTTCCCAGTGGGGGTGGGTGATTAGGGAAGAAGGAAAAGACTCTGGAAATCAAAGTTTTAAAAACAAGTAATTAAAAAATTGTTTTTTACGTGAAAGTAGGAAATAAGATGGGGGTTTAGAAATCCATCTTGCCTTCCTAGAATGTTAGGGAGAGGATGGGGGAGGATATACAAGAAGACAGATTGAGGGCAAGGTTATTCTGTAGGATCTCTATTTTGGGGTGGGGGCAGGGGAAAGACAGGGAGAAAGTTTGTAACTCAAAATCTTGTGTAAATGAATGTTGAAAACTAAAATTAAACAAATAAAAACAAACGAATAAATAAATGAATCAATCAATCAAACAAACAAAGAATCAATCCCTTCCCTCTCTAAGCATTAGTAATTTCAAAGTTCTGGGGATCTGAGAGTTGCAGGGGATGGACGGAGGAGACCGTCCAAAGTCCCCGTTTGTGTCTCATCAGGGTGAGACAAACTAGAGGAAAGGGGAAGAACCCAGAATAGATGTGGGGGCCATGACTGAAGACGTTCCATGCACCCCCAAGATGTTCTGGGCTGTAATGGTCTCTGAGATTCTGACTCTGTTTCCCTGTCTCTGTCAGATACGTTGAGGCTGGACACTAAACAACACTTGTTAATTGTTGGGCCCTGGTAGGTACCCTCTACTTCAGTAGGCCTGTTGGGGGCCTCCTGCTCCCTCCAGTACCTCCCAGTCCCCAGGTCCCTTTATAACAGGTTTTTTTCTATTTTTTCTTTTATTTTTAATTTATGAAACATAACACTAATATAGTACCATTAAAAATACGATTATACATGAGACTATGAATCAATTATACACAACTTACTATTCTGTTCTAATATAACACAAAATTATCATTTAAATATCTCTTTTTTCTGTTCTCACTACCACTCTGGAGATGACTGGTTACTTCTTGTCCTTTGTTCTCAAAGAGGACCAAAATGACATCACTATGCTAAAGCCAACAGGTCCAACTATGGCTGATCAGAACAGTGTGAGGCTCAAAATGCTCTCCCATAGGTCAGGCACAGATAGTCTGAGTGTACGTTTGGGGTGAATACTCTAAATTTGTGCATCCTACATTTCCCTTGAGATGCTTCAATTCTGCTTTACTCATAGAGCACAGCACCTTCTATGATGAGGGCATGCCATGCTGAGGGGTCCTGTGCCAGTGTCTCCCGTGTCAAACAATCAGTTCCCAAGTTCTTCCATCTGGCAAATTTGGCTTTTTTTTTAATTTATTAATTTATTTATTTTCTTGTTTACATCATTCATTTACAAGGAATTTTGAGTTACAAATTTTCTCCCCATCTTTTCCCCACCCACCACCCCAAAACAGTCATCCCACTGTATGACCTCTCCCCCAATCTGTTCTCTCCTATGTCCTCCCCCATCACTCCTCTAACTTTCTGATAGGGCAGGATGGATCTCCCTTCCACAGTGCCTGTGTATCTTAAGTCCCAGTTGCATGTAGTTAATAATAATGATAATAATGATAATAATAATAATATATACATATATATTTTTAACATTTGATTATAGAACTTTAAATTCTAGATTCTTTCCCTTCCTCATTCATCACCCAACCCCATTGGAAGGACAAGCCATAAAATACAGGCTGTACGGGTGTAATTATGCAGAACCTCTCCATAGTGAGCACAATGTGAAAGTCTGATTACATGTCCCTTCTTCCTATCCCATCTCCTCCTTGTTCTATTCTCTTTTTTTTTAATATTTTATTTTATTTATTTTAGTTTATGTCATTCATTTCCATGAGATTTTGAGTTACAAATTTTCTCCCCATCTTTCCCTTTTCCCCCCTCAAAACAGCCATCCCCTTGTATGATTGCTCCCCCAATCTAATCTCTCCTATGTCCTCCCCCATCACTCCTCTAACTTTCCAATAGGGCAGGATGAATTTCCCTTCAACAGTGCCTGTGAATCTTAAGTTCCAGTTGGATGTAGTTAATAATAATAGTAATAATAATTGTATATATGTATGTATATATATACATATATATTTTTAACATTTGATTATAGAGCTTTAAATTCTAGATCTCTCTCTTCTTCCCTTTTGTCAGCCACCCCCACTGGAAGAACAAGCCATCAAATACAGGCTGAACATGTGTAATT
>CM053582.1:63169675-63208488 GCA_028627135.1 Pseudochirops cupreus | reverse complement strand
CACCCCCCCCCCCCCCACCGCGTGCGCGAAGCCAGACAAAGCCAGAGACGCATCCGAGACTCGCGCCGGCCTGCGCCTGCGCAAGGTCCCTCCGGGGCGGGCCTAGGACTACGAGTCCCACAATGCACCGGGAGGACGCCTGCGCATCGAAAGCCACAGTATACAATTCCCACGGCGGCTCGGCGGATGGCGTGAGTTCCACTGCAGCCGCAGAAGCTTGGGCCGCCGTAGGGAGGGCCCAAGGTCAAAGTGGGGTCGGGATCCGAATCGAGCCTAGAACGCCGCGGTCCGCGCTCCCAATCCGAGAGGGGCGGCAGGTGAGACCGAGTCAGCCTGAACTCGCTTCTCAGGCCTCGGCCTGGACCCAGCCTCGATTCCTTCGGAAACTGCGGGAGCCGAGCCCCCGCCGCTAGGGCCGCTGGGAAATTGAGTCCCGACAAGCGGCCCCCCCTTCCCCCCCCCTCCGCCTCTGGGGTCGCGAGTGCGCACGCGCATCCGCAGGTGAGTCGAAGACTTGCCTCAAAAACTACCTGGGCGCAGGCGCAGGCCCCGCGGCTTCTGGCAACGACTCAGACGCTCGTGTGCGCGGGCGCATCCGCGTTCGGCTTTGTCCTCAGCGCGCCCGCGTGGGAATGGGAGGAGCGGGGGCGGGGCGCGTTGAGTCCGGCCCGGGCGCCGCTCCGCAGGGGGAAGAGGGAGGGCTCAGGGGTCATCCAGGGCCCGAGGGAAGGAGGAGGACGAGTACCCCGAGCCTCTGGCTAGGGCCGGGGCCTCCGAGGCTCCCTGTTTCCGTGGTAACAGAGGGGCGGGGCCTCCCCCCAGCATACAGGCGGCGCATAATAAAGGCTCGCCCCCTTCCTTGCACAGAGGCAGCCATTTCTTACCAGTGCTGTCAGGCTGTCAACAAGCTTTAATTTAGTGAGCACCTACTGTGTGCCAGGTAAGCCCCTGGGCGGCAGGGAGGAACTGAATGCCAGTGGCGCCCCTCCCCCCAGCAGCCAGGGAGGCCTCGGCTGGGCAGGAAGGGGTGGGGGCGGGAGGTGAAGCCGTCCTGCCCCCAGCTGCTGCCACGTGGCTGATGGGGGAGGGGTGGGCAGGGCAGAGGCAGCAGGAGCATTTGGGGGGGAGCTCAGCAGGGGGTACAGCTGGGTGGCCCCCTGGGGGAGCCTGGGGGTCTCCCCGGCAGCCGGGCCAGACTGGGGGTCCTTAGGCAGGAGAAGGTGCTGGAGGGTCTCTTGTTTCTTTCAGGGTGCTGCTGAGGAAGGGTCCCAGGCAGGTGATGGAAAGCCCCCCAGGGGCCAAGTCACTGGGCTCTAGGGCCCAGAGGGCGGAGGGAGCAGAGCAGGAGCCCAGATCACGAGCCCCCAGAAGCCCAGCTGTGGGGCGCAGCGGGAGCCACACATTCCCCAGAGTCAGGGGGCCCCCAAAGCCCCAGCCGGGCAGCCCCGGGGGCATCTGCGGAGAGAAGAAGCCTTGGAAGTGTGGGGAATGTGGGAAAGCCTTCAGCTACTGCTCGGCCTTCCTCCTGCACCGCAGGGTCCACACTGGGGAGAAGCCCTACACGTGTAAGGAGTGTGGGAAGGCCTTCAGCCAGAGCGTGCACCTGACGCTGCACTGGAGGACCCACACTGGGGAGAAGCCCTACACGTGTAAGGAGTGTGGGAAAGCCTTCAGCCAGGGCTCCTACCTTGTCTCCCATTGGAAGACACACACTGGGGAGAAGCCCTACAAGTGCAGCGAGTGTGGGAAAGCCTTCACCAGGATTTCACACCTTACACAGCATCGGAGGACCCACACCGGGGAGAAGCCCTACCAATGCAGCCAGTGCGGGAAAACCTTTAGGAATCGTTCGTCCCTAATAGAGCATCAGAGAATTCACACAGGAGAGAAACCCTATGAGTGTACTGAATGTGAGAAGGCCTTTCGTTTCTCTTCAGCACTCATCAGACACCAGCGAATTCATACGGAGGAGAAACCCTACAAATGCAGTGAATGTGGGAAAGCCTTTACCCAGATTTCACATCTTACTCAACACCAAAGAATTCATACAGGAGAGAAACCCTATAAATGTAATGAGTGTGGCACCACCTTCAGTCAAAGCTCATCCCTTATTGAACATCAGAGAATCCATACAGGAGAGAAACCTTATAAATGCAATGAATGTGGAAAAGCTTTCACTCAGATTTCACATCTTATTCAACATCAAAGGATTCATACTGGGGAGAAACCTTATAAATGTAATGAATGTGGGAAAGCCTTCAGTAATCGTTCACACCTTATTCAGCATCATTTAATTCATACTGGAGAAAAACCTTATAAATGTGTTGAATGTGGGACAACTTTCAGTCATGGCTCATCACTTATCGAACATCAGAAAATTCATACTGGAGAAAAACCCTATAAATGCAATGAATGTGGGAAGGCCTTCAGCCAGGGCTCATCCCTGACTCTACATCAGAGAACTCACACTGGGGAAAAACCATATAAATGTAATGAATGTGGGAAATCGTTTAGTAACCGTTCATACCTTATTCAGCATCACATAATTCACACTGGAGAAAAACCCTATGAATGTAATGAGTGTGGGAAGGCCTTCAGTTTCTCCTCAGCACTTATTCGGCACCAGAGAACACACACTGAAGAGAAACCCTATAAGTGTGAATGTGGGAAAGCTTACAGTCAGATTTTACTCCTTACACAGCATCAGAGCATTCATAGTGAGGAAAAACCACATTCACTTAATGACGGTGGCAAAAGCTTCAGCCATAGTTCCATACCTGTTGAACCTCAGTCAGTTTTAAGTGGAGATAAAGTATCAATGTGATTCCTCTAGCAGACACTTGTTAAGTGCCAGACACCTGGTGGAGATAGGAAAAATCTGCTTTGTCTTTCTTGACTCCTAATTTGTCTGGCCCGCCTTGACTTAGGGCAGTATTGCATTGACTCTGGGACCTCACACAGAGTAAAAGCTCAAAAGCACAGGTGCCCTGGAGGCAGTGTGGGTCCACAGGGCATTTTAGAAACTCTTCTGGGAGAAGATGGCTACAGAGAATTGATCAAATTCTGTAATTGGTAGAATTACATTCCCTTAGAGGGGTGCAAGAGCAAAAGAGGAAAGGCGAAGTAACCTGAGCTGAACTGGGCTGATTGGGAAGCTACAGTTTGGACAGAGGAAGAGGCCCTGCAGAGGCTGAGTGGGGCTTCTCTATTTAAGTGGGACTTGTTTTCCCATAAATAACTACATTTCTTTATTAAAACACCAGTAAGACATGGAAAACAAGTTTACAATTGATACAAAGGAGGAAGGAGAGCTAATGTGGCAGATGATGGTTTGGTGCTTGGAAAGTGCTGGGTTTGGGCCCAAGTCCCAGCTGGGACGTTAGTTGTGTGGCCACTTTGAGCCTCAATAGCCTCCTCTGTAAAATAGTGATAACACTTGCCCTGCCTACCTCACAGGGCTGTTGTGAGGAAATGTACAAATGGTAAAGTGCAAGATAACTAGAAACCATGTGGATGAGTGTCCTTATGTTGAGAGCCTGGAAACTTCCGCTAAAACAAAGGGGATGCAGATCCCACTGTGTATCCATGTCCAAGGTGGGCCAGGTTCAGAATGGGGCCACCACAGGGGAGCAGAGGAGCTTCAAAATAGAGCCGGAGGTCCCAGTGATGGAGCTGGGAGGGACAGCTAGAATTTCCCTCAGCCCTCGGGTCCTGGCTGAGCCCTGCCCTGGGAGGCCTGATTCCAGGAGCTGGGTGAGTTATTTGGCCTGAAAATAAGAGGAAGTAACATCAAGTCCTGAAAGGACTGTGGTCCTCAGCCATCAGCCCAGGGGCCAAGGGCTACCTCACAGGCTTTTTGGTCTCTGGACCAGAGAAAATGTGGACCCAAAGTCCTCATTTTTAATTTTCATCAGGTCTTTCCTAAAACCTTGTAACAGATCAAAGTTCTTGGCTCTCAAATCCCTGTTCACAATGAGACAAGGTGATGTCAGTGGCCTTATTATGCCTGCCCTCGGAAGCTCCCTAGTGTCCCCCAGGACATCCCCTTGTGTCCTCTCTGTCTCTTGCTGAGTGACCCAGGAAGAGTCTCTACTAAGTAGAGACAGCAGAGGTGCTTGTTCTCCCCCAGACTACGAGGGGATGATAGGTGCTGGTACCCAGATTTAGGGAGAAGACTCAGGGTGGGAAAGACCAGACCTTAGAGTCCAACTACCTCAGTGGGATCACCCCACCCAGTGAGCTCAGGCAAGAGCTCAGTCAAGTCTGCCCCTCAATTTCAGACCACTTCCCTGTTAATGAAATACAAAAGGATTAGACCACAGTAAGGTGTCAGGGGTTGCTTCTGTGATCTGAGCTTTGCACAGGAAACCCTCAATGCAGTAGGCCAGCCCTTCCTTGGGGAGTGGAAGGGATCATAGGGAGGAGAAGAGAATTACCCCAACTTGGGGCATCTTGCTTCTTGGTATCCCTCACTGTGAGGGATACAAAGTGAATGCCTTGCCCCTCAAATCAGCAGGCCAAAGGAGCACTGCTCTGATTTCTGGGAATGTTCTCTCAAGGAGCCAGGACCAAGGAGAGAGAGACTCGCCCTACCAAGGCTGCCAAAGGGGGTTTTATGATTATGGCCCTTGTTCAGGACTAAAGTCTCTGAGCCCCACTTCAGCAGTTCCCAGGTTCTTCCTCCTTGAACCCTACCTCCCATGGCAGGCAGGCGGGTACCTCATCCGCTAGTGTCTAAAATTCTCTCAAATTCAGGAAGGTTAGAGCTAGAAGGGACAGACCTCATGAAATGATCTCCTGATCTAGTCTGTCCTCAGGATTCTTAAGATGAGAAAACAGGCCCAGATTGAGGGAGGCTAGAATCGGTGGAAGATGCAAGACTTAGAACCAGATCCTCCAACTACAGGGCTGACCCATGACCATGTGCTCTGTGATCACAGGTATGTATGGGCACACACACTCCTAGCCAGGGAGCCCAACTGAAGTCATCTCAGGGAAAACAGCAAACACAATGACATGAGGGAAAGGAAAGGCCGTGGCCAAAGCCTCCCCAGTATGCATCGGAAAGTCCTGGGTTTGGGCTCAGGAGCAGAGATTGTCCTAGGTATGCTGTACAGGGTAGGGCTGGCGGGGAAGTGGGGGTGGGAAGTTCTTTGTCTTCCCTGCTCACTCTCCCATCTCTTGGGAGTTTCTCCATTTCTCCCTCTTTGGGCTTCTCCCCAGTCATGCATCCATTTAGGAAATGCTTGTTGCTGAGTTGGCCTTGGTGGTACAGCAACACTGGAGTGGGAAGATCCCTGCCCTCCACTTAGCAGGCTAAGCTTGGGATCTGGATGAGTGTCTCTTTCCTTGGACGCTAAGTGGGAGCTCCTTGAGGGCAGGCCTTCCTTTGTGTCCCCAGTGCTCATCCTGTAGTAGACACTTCATGCATGCTTGTTAATTGGTGGCAGTTAGGGCCCTTTATAATGGTCTCACCCTGTATTTATCTGCAGGCCCATTTCTTTAATACAGAATACTGAGCAGAAGCCCCAGAGGCAAATATTAACCCATCTCTGGGTCGTGTAGTAGAGGCTAGAGATGAATCCTGGAGAGGAAGACTTAAATCAGAAATTAAAGCCCAAGTCTCTCCATGCCAAGTCAACCATGAAGGGACTCAGACTTTCCCCACCCTCCCCTGCCTATCTTTTTAAGGAAGGGGAAACTGAGGAAACTCAATTTGCTGAAGGTTACTGAGTAAAAAATGGGCAGAGCCAGAATTTGAACCCTGAAGGACTGTCCAGTGCATGAAACCATGCTGCAGAGGCATTGAATGACAGTCTATAGGGTCTGAGACCCCTGGGAAAAAGTACTGGCTCCAGTCCTTGCATAAGTGGAGGCCTGTGGGGGTAGAATTAGTGCCTGGTTTTGCTGAATCGACTCCTCTTTTATTCTTTCTTACAACGAAGGGTTGACCCACCTGGTAACATAGGGGGAAACAATAGAATCAGAAACCACAGAATCACCAAATGGGAAGGCAGGAAAGGGACCCCAGCAGCCATCCAGTCCAACCAGGCACAGAAAGAGTGACCATTCAAACCTTTGTGACAAGATCATTCAGCCTCAGCTTGGAGTCAGCTCGTCACCTGCCCAAGTAGCCCAATTCACTTAGGGACAGCTCTCACAGAGTGTTCCCCCATTAGCTTCCCCCCTAAGGCCCACCCCCTTCCCTATCACTGTGGAGGGCAATTCTAAACTAGCAATTCAGGTTCCCAACCTAGGAATTATCCTGGGCTCCTTACTCCCTCACTCCCCATACCCAACATGGTGCTAAGGCCTGTTGATTTCACCTCTGCAGCATCTCCAGTCTATTTTACTTCTGTCTTCACCTCTGCACCATCTCTGATCCATTTCACCCCTGCAGTACCTCCAGTCTATTTCACCTCTGCACCATTTCTGGTCCATTTCACCCCTACAGTACCTTCAGTCCATTTCACCTCTGCAGCATCTCCAGTCTATTTCACCCCTGCACCATCTCTGGTCCATTTCACCTCTGCAGAATCTCTTAAATAAGGTCCCTTCTCCCTGATGCTGCCCACACCCTGGTACAGACCCTCACCAACTCATACCTGGACTATTGCAATAGCTGTTTGGGGGAGGGAGTCTGCCTTCCTGAGGTCTCTCCTCACTGTAGTCCATCCATCACAGAACCCTGGAAAGCAGGGCCCCTAACAATAGGTTCTTCCCCATTGTATTGTGGCCAAACACCCAGCTCCTCCCCTCCTCCTTTTCTACCTGAAATTCAGCCCCTGCATCCTAGATCTCACCTGGCTCCTTTAGAAGTGGGACACTCTGCCCCAGGGAGGAGGAGAAGGGGGGACTCTTTGTTCCTTCCAGTCATTTTAGACTTTCCTTTAGTATTCATTCCAAACATGCATCACCAGCTTCAAATCCTTAGTTCAGTCATCCATCTGAAGTCTGGGTCCTTCTTCCTTCTCAAGGAGTTAAGAGCCTGGTCCATAACCTTACTCTCTACCCTAAACCCTTCCTCTCCTGCTTGAGGAAATTATGACACAACATGGCCTCCTCTCAATATGATCCTACCACCTCCTCAGTCTTTCATCCTGAACCTTCTCTCCCTTTCCCAATCTAGAAAGCTATCTGTGCCTATCATCTCATGTTTTCTCCTTACTCACATTTCCTCCTTTTGCAGTCTGCCTTCCAACCCCATCACTTCACTGAAACAGCTTTCTCCTATGTAACCAGTGATTTCTTTATTACCGATACAAGATCCTTTTCCAGATTCTCATTCTACTTAAACTCTCTCATTTAAAAAAAAAAAAGTCAGCCATTGATTAGCAGTTGACCAGTATTTCACACATTCCTGGTACATAGTAGGTGCTGAGTAAATGTTTCCTGACAGTCTGATTTCCCCTCCCTTCAATACTCCCTTTCTAGGACATAGCTGTCTCCCAGCTCTTTTCCTACCTGTGACCATTCCTTAGTCTCCTTTCAGAAACCATTCTTCATGTCTGGGTCCCCCAAGGTTCTCTTCTGGGCCCTTGTCTGTCTCTAATTCATCCTCTCTCTTGGAGCTTTTATGAGCCCACATGGGTTTAATGTTCATCTCTGTATAAATGACTCCCAGGTCTGGATGTCCTTCTTGAGTTCCAGGCCTGCAACACCAACAGCCTGCCAGACATCTTCAACCTGGTGTTCCAAATGAAATTTCAAATTGCTCCAGTCCAGAACAGGACTTATTATCTACCCATCCCTCCTCCAACTTCCCCATTTCTTTTAGGGGTAATCCAGTTCTGTCATTTTGGAGTCATCCCTGAGTAGTAGGTGATGGATGGGGCTGGGGCTAACCACTTCTCAACACCATTGGAAGAGGGATGGGATTATTCACAAATATTAAATCATTAATTATCTAGATATATTTTACAATGTGTTGCCCAGGTGTAAAGGGGGAGTTTGGCATCCAAATCCATGTGACTTTTACCCATGGAGGATCAACACATTGATACTTAGATAACTCCTAATTTACTCTGGGTCACTCTTCTACCTCAGAAGGTCATGGGGTGAGGGAGGGGGATGTGTATATGTGGGGGGGGGGGGAGTATAGGCAGGAACATGCTAACACAAGACACAAAGATTACTGAAATTTTGAAACCAAAACTGGACTGGACTAGCTGAGCTCACAGATTCCTTTCCAGATTCTGAATTTCTTTGAAATTAGGGATGAACTTAAGATTTGTTTTTGGTTTTGTTCTTATTTGACTAAATCTGAGCATAAGGTTGGAGAGTTGAATCATGATAAGGATAAAATCTAATGATTAAAAAATGTCACTGGTGCTTTTATTTGCTAGGAAAAGAAAACTTTATTTCACTGTTCTGTTCATGACTAAAGTTTCACTTTAATGAAAAATTGAATAATCAGTTTTTGGAAAAGCTTGGTATCTAGCAGCTGTTCCTCACCCCCTCATCCTCAGACTCAAGCAAATCCATCCCTGTCTGGTGGTCCCTGGGTGTATTCAATCCAGGAGCTGCCTTGTCTGGACTTTTTCATCATACCCACACACATTTTTTCATCTTCTCATCCTGAAAGGTCACTTCAGTCTTGGAACTCACACATGCACACCTTGACAGTACCCTCCACTGGGGGTGGGGTGGGGGGTGTAGAGAGAAAAGACCTTTTCCCAGAATCTCCATTTGAGGAAGCAGCCTAAGCCAGCCATCTCTCAATTTCCCACCCTGCTAGACTCCTCTGGACTTTCAGGAACCTCCCTTCCAGTCTCCCTTTTTAACTTCCTTTTGTATGTAAACTCCTTAAGGACAGGAACTATCTTTTGCCTTTCTCAAGCACAGTAGGTGCTTAATAAATATTTATGGCCTGTTTAATGACAGAGGAAGACAGAAAAGAGCTCTAGTCCCATCTAGTGGTGTACCAAGATTCTGAGTCACAATATGACAAGTCTGATGATGCTTTCTTCCACTTTCACTGCATTCTCAGGGATTCTCTCCTATATGAATTCTCAGATGTCTTGCAAGAGATGAACCACTGGTAAAGGTTTTCCCACATTTGGAACATGTATAGGGTTTCTCTCCAGTGTGAACTCTCTGGTGTTGTATAAGGCGTGAACTCTGTCTAAAGGCTTTTCCACATTCACTAAATTTATAGGAATTCTCTCCTCTATGAATTTTCTTATGCTGATTAAGAGAGGAGCCATTGGTGAAGGCTTTGCCACATTTCTCACATTTGTATGGTTTCTCTCCAGTATGAATTCTTTGATGTATAATGAGTCCAGAAAAGCGAGTAAAGGCCTTCCCACACTCACTACAGTGATAAGATTTTTCTCTACTGTGAATTCTCTGGTGTTGACCAAGGGATGAGCTATGGCTGAAAGCTTTGCCACATTCATCACATTTATAGGGTTTTTCTCCAGTATGAGTCCTCTGATGTACAATAAGAGTGGAGCTGTCAAAAAAAGCTCTCTCACATTCATTACATTTATAAGGCTTCTCTCCAGTGTGACATTTCTTATGCTTAATCAGTGCTGATGTTGAAGGCCCTTCCACATTCATGACATTTATAGAGTTTCTCTCCAGTATGAACTCTCTGGTGTTCAGTAAGTTGTGAAACCCAGATAAAGCCTTTCCCACATTCATCACATTTAAAGGGTAACTCCCCACTGTGGTGAAGTCTCTGATGTTTAGGAAGGGAGGACTTCCTGCTGAAAGCTTTTTCACATTCATGACACTTATAGGGTCACATTTATGACACTTCTTCCCTGAATAGATTTTTGGGTGATTAATTAGGTCTGAATTTTGTTTGTGTCTCTTTCCATGTTTATCCCATATTTGAGAAGTCTTTCTACTAAGAATGTTTTGGTGTATATTGAGAAATGATTTTGAATGGAAGCCTCCTCCCAAATCTTTAATTTCTTGGTCTCTCTCCCCAGTAAAAATTTTCTCATTCATTTCCTCAGAAAGCCTCTCCTGGTTTCCCTGATGCTTCTCCAACATGTCTTCATCTTCCTCCCATGTTTTTCCTAGTTTATCCCAAGGTCCATCCATTATCACCCACTGATATGCCTCTTCCTCAACAAAGCTTTGCTTTGGAGTTGATACTCTGGTCTCTGGCCCTGACTCCCAACCTGAAATATATTTTAAAAAATTCAAATTTTTCATGCTAGAAAAAAGAAAACAGTAGCACTGATAATGAGATGGAATATGGAAGCCTGAAAGCTCTCAAACAAAGTGGGGGGAGAGGTGAGCAAGATAAAGATGGAATAGAAGAGGGGGAGAGGGGACAGCTTATGACTTTCAGAGCTGGAATGAATCCCAGAGCCTAAGAGGAGGAGAAACTGGGCTTCTTCTGTTTGGACAGACAAAACCAGGATGTATCAACTTTCCAAGACTCACCAGAATGGATAACCAATGAATGCCCTCTTCAAGTGATTCATGTAGGTGCAAATGACCCTGCCCAAAGGAATCTCAGAGATTTGCACTGGATATAGAAAGCCTCAAAGACATAGGTGGTATTTTCATCACGAATGCTGATCATTAATAATAATATTAATAATTAATAATAATTAATAATGCAAAAACTTCTTCAGGGGCGATAGGCTAGGTAAGAACACACTTACCTCAAATTATAAGGATCTACTTCATTGAGCATGAAATGGAAGAGATCCAACAGGGAGGAAGAAAGTTGCCACTGTATATCCACCTGGCAAGGTATGAAAGGGGCACTAAAGAAGACCAAGGAGGCTAGCCCTATGGAAACCCAGAAACTCACAGGAGACTAAACCAAGAAGGGCAAGGAGTTCTAAGGATGACCAAAAGGGGTCACTTTCTAAAAAAAAATCCAAGGGAAAAAATCAAAGATGAGGGCCTATGTAGTATATATGCCACAATGATTTTTTTTAAAAATCAAGGAGATGGGGTTTGGGGAGTAAATCAGAAAATTCCAAACTCTCCAGATTTCCTCCACAAACAAGATATAATAGTGCCTGAATGCAAACATAGAGCAGTTAAAAATAAACAAGAGTTGGGGCAGAACAGTGGTCCTCCTGAGACAATCAGAGAAGATCCAAAGAAAAATTCCAGCACAAAGTTTTGTCCCTGTGAAGTGTAAATACCTCCAAGCTAGTTCCACTGAATTAGTAAGCCCTAGTGAGCCCTAGAGTTACCTGGGTTGGGAGATAGCCCTGGCCCAAGCCACAGGAACTTCACCACCAGGTCCAGTGTCCAGAGTCAGACCTCTGAGCCACGGAAGATTGAGGGAACCTTTGATGATAAGGGACATGAGGCCCAGCTGTGCTGCCAAGATGTGGGCCTGGGCAAGAAGGAACCAGAACATGCCTGGTGAGTGCAGAAGCACTAAATGCTGGCTGTGGGCACTTACAGGATGATGGAGTCCTTGGTGTTGGTTCCAGGCCAGAGGGGAGAACTGAAGGAGGATCTGAGGTGAGGGGCACCATCCCTCACACCCCAGGGCTGAAGGCAATCACAATAACAAACTGCTATTTGTTAAAAAAAAAAAAAAGAAAGAAAAGAAATGAGCAGGTAAAAGAGACAAAAATCCAACTATAGAAAGTTATTATGGGAATAGAGAAGAGTGGAATTCATCTTCAGAGGAGAAAGCTGAAGCAAAAAAAAAAAAAGCCTCTCCTTCCCCAAAGAATAATGTCAAATGGTCACCTGCCGCAAAAAAATTCATAGAAGAACTTCTAAAAAATACTTTAAAAATAAAATGATAGAGATTGAGGAAATTTTTTTTAAATTAGAACAATCCAAGAAAAAGATTATGAAAAAAATCAACCAATTAGAAAAAGAGATGCAGAATCTTAAAACTGAAAATTATAATTGGGCAAGGGGAAGCTAGTGAAGTTGAAAGAAATCAAGAAATAAAAAAGAATGAAAAAATAGAAGAAAATGTGAAACAACATTTAAGAATTTCTGGAGAACAGATCAAGAAGAGAAAACATCAGAATATTCAGACTACCTGAAAGCTATGATGAAAAAAAGAATCTTGACATAATAACATAAGAAATGATTAAAGAAAATTGTCCTGAAGAGTTAAAATGAGAGGGGAAAATAGAAACAGAAAAAAATCCATCAATCACTACCTGAAAGAGATCCTATGAGGAAAACCTACAGGAATATCCTTAGTCAAATCCCAAAAACCCCAGCTTAAGGAGAAAATATTATGAGCAACAAGAAAAAAAAACAACTTAAATATGGCAGTGCCACAATTAGAATCACACAAGACCTGGCCATGGCAACACTCAAAGACCACAAGTTGGGACTTCCAGGAGCCAAGATGGCAGAATAAGAAGTCACTCTCGTTCTCCTTTACTGACCTTGAAAAACCCAGAAAAAATCCTGGAACAGTGGAGCCAGACATCACATGAAGAGGCACAAAAACATATTATAGTAGAGGGAGATGAGCACTGTTTGAACTTCACTCTCATCGGATTTAGTTCAAGGAGGGAATAACATACTCAGTTAGGTATAGAAATCTAACTTGCCTTACAGTCATTAGGAGGGGAAAGGGGAAAGAAAAGGGAGGGGGTAGGTAGTTGGAAGGGAAGGAAGAAGTAGTAAGGGAAAAGTGAAAGAAAAGGGGGAGGGGCTGATGGAAGAAAGGGAAGATTGAGGGAGGAGGAGATGGTCAAAAACAAAACTTTTGAGGAGAGAAAGAAAGGAGAAATAAAAGCATAAATGGGGGGAGGGGGAAATGGGATGGAGAGAAAGACACAGAGCAATCATAACTGTGAATGTGAGTGGGATGAACTATCTGACAAAACGGAAATGGATCGTAGAATGGATTAAAAACCGTAATCCTACAATATGTTGTTTACAAGAAATTCATCTGAAAAAGGCAGACACACACAGGGTAAAGGTAAAAAGCTGGAGAAGAATATATTATGCTTCAGCTGAAGTAAAAAAAAAAAAAGCAAGGGTAGCAATCCTAATCTCAGATAAAGCAAAAGCAAAAAGAGATCTAATTAAAAGGGATAAGGAAGGAAACTATATCCTGCTAAACGGCATCACAGACAATAAAGTAATAGCATTATTAAACATGTATGCACCAAGTGGTACAGCATCCAAATTCCTGGAGGAAAAGTTAAGGGAGTTCAGGAAGAAATAGATGGCAAAACTATACTAGTGGGGGACCTCAACCTCACCTTCTCTGAACTTGATAAATCTAACCTCAAAATAAACAAGAAAAAAGTTAAGGAGGTGAATAGAATTTTAGAGAAGGTAGAAATGACAGACCTCTAGAAAAAAGTGAATGGGGACAAAAAGGAATATACCTTCTTCTCAGCAGTACATGGCACATAAACAAAAACTGACCATGTGCTAGGGCATAAAAACCTCACAATCCAATGCAGAAAGGCAGAAATATTAAATGCATCCTTTTCAGATCATGATGCAATAAAAATTATATGCAATAAAGGGCCCTGGAAAGATGGACTAAAAATTAATTGGAAACTAAATAATCTAATCCCAAAGAATGAGTGGGTCAAACAACAAATCATAATAACAATCAATAACGTCATTCAAGAGAATGACAATAATGAGAGAACATACCAAGATGTATGGGATGCAGTGAAAGTGGTTCTTCGGGGAAGTTTTATATCTCTGAATGCTTTTATGAATTAAACAGAGAAAAAAGGTGATTAATGAATTGGTCATGCAACTGAAAAAGCTAGGAAAAGAACAAATTAAAAATCCTCAATTAAATACCACATTAGAAATACTGAAAACCAAAAGAGAGATTAATAAAATTGAAGTTAAGAAAACTATTGAACTAATAAATAAAACTAAGAGCTAGTTTCATGAAAAAAAAAACAATAAAATAGATAAACCTTAGGTTAAATTTGACTTTAAAAAAGAAGAAAACCAAATTACCAGTATCAAAAATAAAAAGGTGAATTCACGACCAATGAAGAGGAAATTAAAACAGTAATTAGACACTATTTTGCCCAGCTGTTTGCCTATAAATTTGGCGATCTTAGTGAAATGGATGAATGTTTACAAAAATATAAATTGCCCAGATTAACAGAAGAGGAAGTGAAATACTTAGCCCCATCTTAGAAAAACAAATTGAACAGGCCATCAATGAACTCCCTAGGAAAAAATCTCCAGGGCCAGATGGATTTACAAGCAAATTCTATCAAACATTTAAAGGACAATTAATTCCAAAACTATATAGACTATTTGGGAAAATTGGTGAAGAAGTCCTACCAAATGTTTTTTATGATACAAATAAGGTATTGATACCTAAACCAGGAAGAATCAAAATAGAAAAAGATTATAGATCAATTTCTCTAATGAATATAGATGTAAAACTTTTAAATATTAGCAAAAAGATTACAGCAACTTATCATGAGAATAATATACTTTGATCAGGTAGGATTTATACCAGAATGCAGGGTTGGTTCAATATTAGGAAAACTATCAGCAAAACTGACTGTATCAACAACAAAACTTAACAGAAACCATATGATTATTTCTATAGATGAAGAAAAAGCTTTTGACAAAATAGAAAACCCATTCCTATTAAAAAAAAAAACACTAGAGAACATAGGGAATAAGTGGAGCCCTCCTTTAAATAAGTCGCATCTACCTAAAACCATCAGCAAACATTATATATAATGGGAATAAGGTAGATGCATTTCCAAAAAGATCAGGGTTGAAACAAGTATGTCCATTATCACCCCTGTTATTCAATATGGTACCAGAAACGTTAGCTTTAGCAATAAGAGAAGAAAAGGAAATTGAAGGAATTAAAATAGGTAAAGAAACTGTTATCACTCTTTGCAGATGATATTAATATACTTACAGAATCCTAAAGAATTAAGTAAAAAAAAAACTACTTGAAATAAACAACTTTAGCAAAGTTGCAGGATGTAAACTCACACAAATCATCAGCATTTCTGTATATTACTAACAAAGTCCAACATCAAGAGATAAAAATAGAAACTCAATTTAAAGTTACTGAAGATATTATAAAATATTTGGGAGTCTACCTGCCAAAATAAACCCAGGAACTATATGAATACAATTACAAAACCCTTTTCACACAAATAAAGTCAGATCTGAATAACTGGAAAAACATCAGTTGCTCATGGGTAGGCTGAGTTAATATAATAAAAATGGCAATTCTGCCTGAATTAATTTATTTATTCAGTGCCATATCACAATCAAATGACCAGAAAATTATTTTATAGAACTAGAAAAAATAATAACAAAATTCATCTGGAAGAACAAAAGGTCGAGAATACCAAGAGAATTAATGAAAAGAAATGCTAGGGAAGGTGGTGTTGCCATTCCAGATCTTAAATTGTATTATAAAGCAACACTCATCAAAACTACTTGGTGTTAGCTAAAAAATAGAGGGGTAGATCAGTGGAATAAGTTAGGTATACAAGACACAGTAGTCAATGACTATAGTAATCTACTGTTTGATAAACCCAAAGAACCCAGCTTCTGGGATAAGAACTCACTATTTTACAAAAACTGATAGGAAAACTAGAAAATAGTATGGCAAAAACTGGGCATAGACCAAAGTCTAACACAGTTTACCAAAATAAAGTCCAAATGGGAACACAGCTTAGATATAAAGACTGACACTATAAGCAAATCAGGGGAGCAAGGAATAGTTTATCTGTCAGATTTATGGAGAATGGAGGAATTTATGACCAAAGAAGAGATAGCAAACATTATGAAATGCAAAATGAATAATTTTGATTACATTAAATTGAAACCTTTTTGCACAAAGCCAATGCAACCAAGATTAGGAAGGAAGCAGAAAAGTGGGAAAGAATTTTTACAACCGGTTTCTCTGATAAAGGCCTCATTTCTAAAATATACAGAGAACTGAATCAAATTTATAAGGATAAAAGTTATTCCCCAATTGATAAATGGTCAAAGGATATGAACAGGCAGTTTTTCAAAGGAAGAAATTAAAGCTATCTATAGTCATATGAAAAAATGCTCTAAATCACCATTGATTAGAGAAATGTAAATCAAAGTAATTCTGATCACACCTATCAGATTGGCTAACATGACAAAACAGGAAAATGATAAATTTTGGAGAAGATGTGGGAAAATTGGAACATTAATGCATTGTTGGTGGAGCTGTAAACTAATCCAACCATTGTGGAGAACAATTTGGAACTATACCCAAAGGGCTATAAAAATGTGCATTCCTTTTGACCTGGCAATACCACTTCTAGTGCTGTATCCCAAAGAGATCATAAAAATGGGAAAAGGATCCACATGTACAAAAATATTTATAGCAGCTCTTTTTGTTGTGGCCAAGAACTGAAAACTGAGGAGATGCCCATCAGTCGGGGAATGGCTGAACAAGTTGTGGCATATGAATGCAATGCAGTACTATTGTGCTATAAGAAATGAGGAACAGGCAGACTTCAGAGAAGCCTGGAAAGCCTTATATGAACTGATGTTGAGAAAGGGGAGAAGAATCAGGAGAACGTTGTACACAGTAACAACAACCTTGTATAATGACTGAACTTAATAGACTTAGCCCTTCTCAGAAATGCAAGGACCTAAAACAATTCCAAAGGATCCCTAAAAGAAAATGCCATCCACACCCAGAGAAAGAACTATGGAGCCTGAATGCAGAGTGAAGCAGACTATTTTCTTTTTTGCTTTGTTTTTTCTTTCTCATTATTCCTCCCATTCATTCTAGTTCTTCTATACAATATGACTAATGCAAAAAATATGTTTAATAGGAATGTATATGCAGAGCCTATATCAGATTGCATACTGTCTTGGGGAGGGAAGAGGGGAAGGAGAGGGAGAAAATTTAAAACTTATGGAAGTGAATGTTGAAAACTAAAAATAAATAAATTAACTTAAAAAAAAAAAGACCACAGGTCTTGGAATACTACATATAATGAAGAGCAAAATAACTGGGGTTGCAGCAGAAAATATCATACTCAGCAAAGTTAAGCATAATCCTGAATGTTTTTGTGGCTTTTTTTGTGTGTGGTTTTTCTTTTTGTTTGTTTTGCTTTTTGGAGGGGGTAGGGGAAGGCAATTGGGGTTGACTTGCCCAAGGTCACACGGCTAATAAGTGTTATGTGTCCGAGGCTGGATTTGAACTCAGGTCCTCCTGACTCCAGAGCTGTGCCACCTAGCTGCCCCAAGTAGATTTCCTTCTTTCTTTCTTTTTTCTTTTTTTCTTTTTATGCTTTTTAATCCTGAATTTTTTTAAAAGAGGATATTTAATAAATTTTCAGACTTTCAGAATTTTGTTAAAAATAAATAAAAACACTCTGAACTTAACAGAAGATTGGACATATAAGATCCAAGAGAAATATAAGGCACATATCAAAAACTAATTACAAGAGACTCAATAAGAACAGTCTGTTTACTTTTTATACGAGGAAATGTTAAACGTATGTTATTAAGACTGTTATTAGTAATTAGGTAGTTCAAAAGAAAGTCTGGAGTAGAGCAGAGTAAGATGTGATTCTAAAAAGTAAAACCGTCCAGGAAAAAGTACAAAGAGTAATTATCTTATACAAATGAGGTGTGAGAAGAAGGAACACAAAGGCATTAGATGGGGAGGAGGGCTGGTAGCTCTGGAACCCGACTCTCATCAGGAATGGATTGAAGAGGAAACAATACATAGAGATCGAGAAGGGTATGAGAGGCTTCTCAGTTCATAAAGAAAGAAAAAGCTAAAGTTAGGAGAGGAAAAAGGAAGAAGATTAGGGAGGGATTTTTAGAGGGGTGGGTGAGGGCATAGGATAAGGGGAGGGTAATAGAAGGGTGTTTAGATTAATAGAAATGGGAGGATGAGGGAGGGATGTTGTAGAGGGGCTAGGTTAAGTTAACAGGAGGGCAAGGGAGCAGATAGAAGTAAATTGGAAGAGTTAGGAGGAATAGGAAATAAGAAATACACACAAACATAAAATAAAGATCAGGAATAAAATTTATTAGGGAAAAAAAAGCAAGGGTAGTAATCATGATCTCAGACAAAAGTAAAATAGATTTAATAAAAAGAGAGAAATAGGGAAAGTACATTATATGTCAACCACATTAATCAATGTTGTTTTAGACCACTTAAAATAACTAGACAGTATAAGGTTTGAATATTGTTGAGGTACAGGAAATGACAAGTTGGTGGACTTAAAAAAAAAAAAGGAAAAACTCAGACTTATGAAGGAAGAGGTTCTCCACCCTCAGAGAAATGGAGGACAAGTAAGTATAGATGCATATGAATGTATGTGTATGATTATAGATATCTAAGTATATGCATGTGTAGACATGTGTGTACTTGTATGGATGTATGTATATATAAATATATCCAAGCTTAATTATATCCTTCTGAGGGGAGGTGGGGAGGAAGGGGGAAAAAAGAACCAATTAAACAGTACCCAGCAGAGAACAAAAGAAAGCTTATGAGGAAGCCAAGAAGAGATGGACAGCTCTGAAGATGAGGTGCCCCGTTTATCAGACAGGCTTTCTTGGAATGGACATTTCTGGCTGCCTGTTCTGAATCCTCTCTCATGTTCAGTTGTGCACATGGCAATGCTTTTTTTTTTCTTATTTTGTATTTAAGTTTATAATATTTTTTTCTTTTCTTATTGTGTATTTAAGTTTAAAATAAATTAATGAAAAACAAATCCAAAAATCAGGGCAGAAGTGGAATGACCGAACTCTGCCAAGGAGAAGAAGTGGAGACCTGGGAAGAACGGAATGAGGAGGTGAATGGGGAATCAACGCTGAAGGGAAGGAGGGAGAGACCAAGAGGCCACCGAGGGGCTCTAGGGAATTTCAGAGTGACCAGCTCCATGTGAACTGCAAGTCGGCTTCTTTAGGGCTGCTATCATGTTCCCCCTCCCCTCCCCCAAGATTCTCCAGATCCCCTGGATTGGACTAGAGGAAGCCTAAGTAAGGCCTCTTCTAGGGAGAGGTCTAGGAAGAAGGGATGGCCTCCCTCCCTTACCTTCCCAGGTGCTGAGAAGGGCTGCTCCCTGGGCCCTCCATGGTTCATCCCGCTGCAAGACCACCTTTGGTTTGGAAACAGGAAGCCCTGCATGTGGAGGGAGAAAACAGGACCCAGTTATCTGGGCTAGGGACAAGCCCCAGCACTTATCAGGGAAGGAAGAGAAAACCCAGTGTGGAAGTACCGACCCGGTGTTATGCTGCTAGGGAAGCTGTGTAGACACATGGGAGCTCCAAGGGGCCCTCACCACGCGACATTCATAGGGGACAGGCTGGGCCTTGAGGGTGGAAAGAGGCCTGGGAGAGCCAGTCTCAGCAGCCACACAGAAAACCTGACCACTGTCATCCCAAGAATAAAAGCAGAGGAAAACATGATGGTACTGACGAGGTGCCTCTGAATATTTTGGGGTGATCTTATAACTAACATTGTTGTAACTTCAATCTGTAAAAATCTCATTTGTGTTCAGTACCTAGGTATGGGATATCAGTTTGTAACATCGGCCTCTTGTAAAAGCCACAAACCATTAACCCTGTCCCTTCCCTGCCCCCAGCCTAGAGGTATTTCCTCTGAAACCATTAACTCTATAGCTATGATAACAAGCCATATCGATGAATCTTTTAAAAGCATTACCTCCTTTTGTTCTAGTAGCCTGCCGAAACAAGACTCATCCATTTGCAAACTGGACGAGTACTTCTGATTTAAATTTGACCACTGGTTGACTTTATGACGTTTATTAGCCACTCCTTGGCTCCTCCCAGTTCCCTTCCTGGCTCCACCTTTGTACACCCCTAGTTAGCCTAATGAACCTATGACTGACAGTTTTATGTCTTTAAAAACTGCATCTCTAGCCCTCATACTTCGCAGGCTATCTTCCCGCTGTAGAGCGTCACACTAAATCTCCTAGAACTTTGCAGGCTTTCTCTGACACCCCCCCCCGCCCCACCCCGCACTTGGTAACTCTACCTTAAATCCCTGTCAGCTTGCAGGTCCCCTTACCCCACCCTTTGCCCTAGTGTAACAATAAACTTTTGTAACTCTGCCAAGGACAGCTGAGTCCAGTGAGTCTTTTCGGATGACGAACCTAGAAAGGATTTCAGTAGAAATCCCCCCTACTTATACCTCTTCAGTACCAGGCAGCATAGTGAGAGGCAGGGATTGGGGCACAGATGGGGGCTGCCTTACCCAGGGAGACCAAGTTCCAGTAGGTCTCCAGCATCACGTCCCGGTACAGCTCCCTCTGAGCGAGGCCTAGCTGCCCCCACTCCTCAGGGGTAAAGTCCACAGCCACATCCCTGAAGGTCACAGGCTCCTGAAATAAAGTATCCAAAACAAGTATGACTGACCAAAGACTGTCTGTCTGAGGCTGCGGGGAGGTGTATCAGGAGGGGCCTGCCCATGGCAGGGTTGGTGGGGGAAGTTAGGGCCCTAGCCTCAGATGTAGACTCAGTCTGGCACCAGCAGGTCAGCCTAGATGGGCAGGTCTCTCTCCATAGCCATGGGCTGGGCTGCCCTCACTGAAGTCACTAAGCAGAGGCTGGATGCTCCCAGTTCGGCCTCTATGCCCCTTCCCTATATGACTTTGGCCAAGCCCTGAGCCCTCTCTGGGCCTACCTTTGCCTTCTACACCCCTGCTGGAGGACAACCACAGATGCCCAAGAAGGGCCGGGCAAGGAGACAGCATTAGGTAGCACCTACTATGTGCCAAGCTGTGCTAAGCACTCAGCAGTAATTACTTCATTGGATCCTCACAACAATCTTGCAAGGTAGACGCTATTCTGTTAGTATCCCCATTTTATAGATAAGGGCACTGAGGCAGAGAGGGGTGAAGTGCCTCGCCCAGGGTCACACCGCTAGGATGTGCCTGCGGCTGGACTGGAACTCAAGTCTTCTTCCCTCCAATCCCAGTGCTAGCCACTGCCCACTGGGCCACCTAGCTGCCCAGGACTGAATGGACAATCTCACTGGCAAGACCACAACTGAAGTAGGAGACGTGTATTTGGTTCAAACCCGAGGAGCTCTTGCATCTCACAAGAGCAGGGAGTTTGTCCCCAGAGCCTGGGTCTGAGGCATGTTTACCCCAAGCCTCATTTTATTCCCTGAGCTCGTGGGGGCATTACAGAGAAGCATAATGGGGGAGGCCCCTCTGGTGGCCTGTCCCCTGCTTTACTGGGCCTCACTTTATTCCTGTAACACGGTAAGACTGATACAAAGATGGGAGCTGGGATGTGTTCTTAAAGATGCTGCCCAGAAGAAGGTCACAAGGACAAGACCCAACAATCCATTAAGGAGCATTTCTTAAGGGCCCATTGGGCAGGCCCTTATGTTGAGTTCCAATCCAGCCTCAGGCACAGCCTAACTGTGTGACCCTGGGCAAGTCAGTTCACCCCTCTCTGCCCTCAGGGCATTGACATTCTATGGGGGAGACCCCATGTATATACAGTGTAGAGATAAACAGAAGACATTCAAAACACAAAGCGAAGGCTCTAGCAGTAGGGGGATGAGGGGCTAGGAAGAGGGGGCTTCTACAGGAGGTGGGATATGAGCTGGGACTCCGAGGAAACCAAAAGGCAGAGATGAGGGAAAGTATTCCTAGCATGGGGGACATCCAGTGCAAAGGCATGGAGACCAGAGATGTGTCATGTAGGAGGAACAGCAAAAGGGCTAGTTTGGGCAGTGAAGGAAGTAATATGGAGTAAATAAATGTAATACAAGGCTGAAAATGTAGGAAGACAACAAACTGCTAAGAGCTTGAAATGACAGAGACATTTATATTTGCTTCCTGGGGGTGAATGGAAACGAATAGAGGTTATTAGCTGGTGGGAGGAAGTGGGGGTTCATACCTGTGCTGCAGAAAAATCCCTTTGGTGGCTTAATGGAGGATGAATTGGAGTAGAGAGAGACTCAAGGCATGGAGAACCACCAAAAGGCTATTGCAACAGTCTAGGTGTGAGGTGAGAAAGACCCATGCCATGGTGGGGACCATGTCAGAGGAAAGAAAGGGGCATATTGGAGAGATGCTGCACAGGTGAAATCTACAAATAATGCTATGGAGGAGAAACTGACCAGAGACACTGCAGGGCTGAAATTGACCAGAGATGCTACACAGGTGAAATCAAAAGGCCTTGGCACCATATTGGATATGAGGGGTGAGAGGGAGGGTGGGAGAGGAAGAGGGAAGAGGGTGAGGGCCAGGAAGGGGAGAATTTGGAAGTCAAGATTTTTTTTAATGTTAAAAATAAAAATGTAAACATTCTTTTTTATTTAATATTTTCCCAATTACATGTAATATATTTTAACATTCTTTTGTAAAATATTGAGTGCCAAAGTTTCTCCCTCCCTCCTCCTCTCAGACCACCCCCCTACAAAAAACAAAACAAGAAAAAATAAAGTTTAAAAAAGTATGATTCAATCTGCATTCAGACTCTATCAATTCTTCCTCTGGAAATAGACATTTTTCACCTGTCAAGATATTTGGAAACACCCTATTTTCCTGAGCTAAGGCCCAGCAAGTAGGCCATACCCCGAGCTTGGTATAACAATCCTTTGCACTCACCCTCTGGATGATCAGCACCAGGTGTTCCCTGAGGGATTCATGATTTTCCTATTAATCAATAATTTCCCAGGGACCTGAAAGCCAGAAGCAACTGCTATACTACAGCAGAAAGTAATAGATCAAACCTTCTCACACAATTTCTGTGCTTGTGTCACTGCTAAGTGAGCCAAGCCAGAGGCTGAACACCTGTTCCTCCCATAATAACTCTGGTTCTGTACCCCACCAAATGGTCACAAGGTTCAACAACCCTTATGCAATGATTCTAATGACTTAAGGACTATTCCCACAGGACTCAGAATACCTGTATTGTCCCCCAAATGCCTGCACATTTGGGCTTGCAATGGGAACTGTTTTCTTAAGACTTCAGGATAATTGTGTTGTGTTGCATTTTGTGTGTGTGTGTGTGTGTGTGTGGTTTTCAGGCTCATAAGCCCGACCCCTGGCCCAGCATATCAAGCCCTCCTCAGGAGGACCTTGGTTTGCAAACCAATTTTCCTCACTCTGAAATTAATTAAGCCATCACTTGATTCCTGCTGCACTGCCTTTGGCCTGCTTTGTTTGGCCCTTGCTCTTCATTTCTTATAGCATAATAATATTCCATTACATTCATATATCACAACTTGTTCAGCCAGTTCCCAATTGATTGGCATCCCTTCAATTTCTAATTCTTTGCTACCAAAAAGAGAGATGCTATAAATATTTTTGTATATGTAGGTCCTTTTCCATTTTGTTTTTTTGTCTCTTTGGGATACAGACCTTGTATATACTGTATTGTTGTATATATTGTATTGTATATAATGTACTGCTGCGTCAGAGGGTGTGCACAGTTTGATGGCCCTTTGGGCAGAGCTCCAAACTGTTCTCCAGAATGGCTGGATCAGTTCACAACTCCACCAATTGTGCTTCAGTGTCTCAATTTTCCCACATCCCTCCAACATCTGTTATTTTCCTTTTCTGTCACATTAGCCAACCTGAAATGTGTGGGGTGGCAAATCAAAACTGTTGTAATCTGCATTTCTCTAAGAGGGACTTAGAGCATTTTTTCAAATGACTATAGTTTTGATTTTTTCTTCTGAAAACTAGTTATTCATATCCTTTGATCATTTATCAACTGGAGAATAACTTGTATTCTTAAAAATGATTCAGTTCCCTATATATCTGAGAAATGAGGCCTATATCAGAAAAACTTACTGTACATTTCTTTCAGTTAGGATTACTATGTATTTCCCTCCATCTTTCTTCTTTCTCCCTGTCCATCCTTAGAAGTGTTTTGCTTCTGATTACCCCCCCATCTGCCCTCCCTTCCATCAGCCCCCCTTCTCTAATCCCTTTCCCCTCCCATTTTTCTGTTAGGTAAAACAGATTTCTATGCCCAACAGAGTGTGCACAGTATTCTCTCTTTGAGCAATTGCAAAGAGAGTAAAGTTTAAGCGCTCCACCGTCCCCAGGCACACACACACATCCCCCATCTTCCCTTCCACTATAAAAGCTCTTTCATGGTTCTTTGATGTGAGATAATTCACTCCATTCTGACTCTCTCTTCCCCCTTGTCCCACTGCATCCCACCTCCTCACCCCTTAATTTAATTATTTTAGATCAGCTCACTCCCATGCCGTCTGTCTAGGCAAACGCCTAGGACAGCTAGGTGGTGCAGTGAATAGAGCACTGGCCCCGGAGTCAAGACCATCTGAGTTCAAATGAGGCTTCAGACACTTGACACAGTTACTAGCTGTGTGACCTTGGGCAAGTTATAATTCTCAGAACCATAATTTGCACACTTTCTTTATCCTGTACCTCACTCCCTGTGGCCACAGGTTTAGGCGTCTGCATCAGCTGAATTTTAAGGACGGGGTAAAGAACGACAAATGCACAAATTATCCTGCATGAGCCCGTCTGAACCTCACTTCAGGTACGTTGAATAAAGTGATGAGCAGTCCCTTAAAAGCCCAAGTACCTGCATACAGGTTAAGTCAGGAGGGCTGACTTAGTATGGTTGTCCACTCAATTGGAAGGATCTCAGAAGGAGACAAGGTGTTTGCAGAAAAGAGGAGGAAAGTAAGTCACACCAAACCTTTCAGGTCAGTTAAGGAACAGAATACTAGCTGGGATGTAAGGACTTCATTAACACCTTACCAGCCCACAAACACCAAAACTAATTAATGCCACTGGTAACAATCAGCATCAGAGAAGATAAGCCTGCAAGACAACCAGTCCATTCATCAGCAAAAGCAGAGAAGGTGAACACAAAAACGCTGAGACCAAAGGACATAACACTTTTCACCCTCTTTCAAGGCGCAGGGGGAAATATTTGCTTTAAAAGAAAAAAAAAAGATCAACCTTAGTATTTCTTACAGGGTTAACAATGCTCCAAACTCCTGAGAAATATCTTAGAAGGGTTGAAAGGCAGAGGGGAAGGGATGTTTTGGGGGATTAAGTATCCCACAGAATTTTTTTTTAATCCAAAACACCACAAACACAAAAAACTTGTCTGTGAATCAGAGGACAAGATATTGCTATGGGGAAGGTGGCAGGAGAAAAGAGAAATACACAGTTTGTTAATATCTGTCCTCCAATGTGAAAACAGGACATAAAAATCACTCAAAAGTACATCTGAAATTATGACATCCAGTAGGACCACCTATCCCCTCCAACTGTAAAAGTAAAGAGAGAAGACACGTCTTCTGCCCTTTACCAACCCCACCCTCACAAAAAACAAAAACAAACAAAAAACCTTTAATGTTACAGTCCTTGGAAATATTAAAATTTTAGAGAAAAAGGAGGAAGACAAATACGGTTGGGGGGGAGGAGGAAGAGAAATCCAAGGGCCTCTCATTTATTTGGAGACAAGAAGCACAAGGAAGTTTGCTGTCTGTCTTTAGTGCACCTGCCTTCTGGCCCAGAGAAGGAACCTCGAGGTTTTCCATGGCGTGTGAGCTTGGGCTGGCTCTACCCTCTTGTAATAGCTTTCTTCCCCTGAATGATCTCCAAGCCAAATTTCCCATAGAAGTCAACTGTCAACTCATGGTGGGTCTAGATGTGCAGACAGATGTTGTCAAAAGTGCCATCTTTGACGCAGATGTTTAAGACCATTCAGCACTTTAGCTCCCATTCCTAGCCTTACATAAGGTGCCAGACATCCGCATGTCCTGCTGCAAAGCCCCTTCTGATTCTGTCAGTGACCTACCTGAGGCACACTGCACTCAACCTTCAGCACCAAATTGTAGAACTTGTCGCTGCAGTAGCCTGGAAAGATTACCTGGTTTAACCTCTCCAACCGCTTAACGTTGTGCGGTGCTCCATCCGGCCTTTCATCCTCCCCGCCAACCGTGGCTGTCTTTGCCACTGATCCTGCCACCAGCCTGGAGGTCAGGCATGATTCGCCAGGGACTGCCACCTTTCAAGGGGTCTCAGGCCGCTGTCGTGGCCTGGGGCTGCTCCACAGGTGCACACGGGGCCACTTGCAGCAGCTCCAGCCTGCCTTCTCACCCTAGTTCTTTTTCTAATGAGATATTTTACATTTTCTTCTATTTTAAAAAATTCTTTTGATTTTTGATTTATTGTTTCTTGATGTATCATAGAACCATTAACTTACATGTGCCCAATTCTAATTTTTAAGGAATTATTTTCTTCAGTGAGCATTTGTACCCCCTTTTCCAATTAGTCAATTCTGCTTTTTAAGTTCTCTTCAGTGTATTTTTATGCCTCTTTTGCTACTGGTCTATTCTGTTTCTTCAAGGTGTTATTTTCTTCAGTGTTTTTTGTACCTCCTTTATCAAGCTATTGACTCTTTTTCATGATTTTCCTGTACCACTCTCATTTCTTTTCCAAATTTTTTCTCTACCTCTCTTATTTGAGTTTTCAAATCCTTTGTGAGTTCTTCTAGAATTCTTTTGGGGCCTGAGATCAATTTGCATTTTTCATTGAGGCTTTGCATGTAGCAGTTTTGAATTTGTCGTCTTCTGAATTTGTGTTTTGCTCTTTCTTGTCACCATAGTAACTGTCAGGTTCTTTTTTGTTGTTTGCTTATTTTACCAGTCTTTTTTTTTTTAAACTTTTAACTTTAGGTTAAAGTTGGGCTCTGCTCCCAGGCTGGAGTGGACACTGTCCCAAGCTTCAGGTTTTTTGTGCTCCTGTTTTCAGAGCTAGTTCAAGGTGGGAAGGGGTGTTGTAAGTTTTCAGTTCTTCCAAGGTAGTATGTATGACCTAAGAAGAGTTGTAGTCATTGTTCTCCTGGCCTGTGCTCTGGTCTACGAGTGAGGACAAGTACTCTTTTCTACCCTGGAACTGTGACCAAGGGTAGTGCTCCTCCTCATCTTGGGACTAGGACCCAGAATTGATATGGACAATGCAACCCTGTACCTAGTACCAGCAAAGGGACCCTTGTAATCTCCTTCTGACCAGCCGTCTGACCCCTAACATCTGCAAATGAGAGTTCCAAAAGCTGCTGAAGCCGATTCAGTCACCACCATGGCATGCCACTGTCTTGCCTGGATATCACCTGTGTTTGACCACATTCCACTCACCCCAGTGTGTGAGCTCTTTCCTGCCAACCTTCTAAGTTGTCTTGGGCTGGACAATTATTTCACCCTATCCACCCTAAAACTTTTTTTATAAAACAGGAAGAAGATGGAGGAAGGAACCCAAAATTGGGGTCTAGTAAGGCATAACCAATACTACAGGATAAGAAGACAAGGAATCTGAGAGTGGAAGACAGTGTCAAGTCAAACCTAGAAGCATTTGTTCAGCTCTTCCTCTGTTCCAGGCACCATGCTAAGTTCTGAGGCTATACATACAAGCAAAAAAACCACCACAAACAAAAAAACCTGTCCTTTCCCTCAAGGACAACATGTGGGTTCACTGGGGAGGGAAGGGGGCATGGAAGAAAGGGAAGGAAAGGTCATGGAGCCAGCACAAGGGTCTCGGTCAGAAAAGGAATGAAGGTTGTGAGGATGGGGAAGAGGGACCACTGTACTGCTCTCCTCCTTGGACTCCCCTTTCCAATCACCCTCTACAGCTACCGAAGCCCAGGTCTGACCATGTCACCCCCTGCTCAGTAAACTCCACTGATTCACTTTTATCTCGAGGCTCAAATATAAAGTCCTCTCTTTGACATTTTAAAGTTCTTTCCAATGTGGTCCCAAACTACCTGTCCAGATTTACTGGATGTTACTCCCTTTCACAGACTCTATGGTCTAGTTGGGGTGGGAGTGGGGTGGGGAAACTATGGCCTTAAGGACACATGAGGCCCTCTGGGTCCTCAAGTGCGGCCCTTTCACTGAATCCAAACAAATCCCCTTCAGAAAATGGTTTGTTCTGTTAAACTGGGACTCATTCAAAAGGCTGCACCCAAGGACCTAGAAGGCTGCTCATGGCCTCAAGGCTACAGGTTCCCCACTCCTGGTCTAGGCAAACTGGCAAGATGCCACTCTGTCTTCATGCCTCCATGTGTACTGGCTATCTCTCAGACCTGATAGGTCAACTCTCCTTTCTTCTGCCTCTCCTCCCATTCCCTCCCCTCCCCTCCCCTCTACTCCCCTCCCCTTTCTTTCCTTCCCTTCTCCTCCTCTCCCCTCTCTTCCTTTCCCCTCCCCTCTCCTCCCCTCCTCTCCCCTCTCCTCTCCTCTGCCTCTCGAAATCTCTGGCTTGCATCGGGATATAGTTCCAGGGCCTTCTTAGCAGAAGGTTGACCACTGGTCCCTACTTGAGGACCTGACCACCTGCTCTCTGGTATAGATATATTACAGGAGACAGTAACAGAAATAAGAGTGAGAATGCAAAATGGTGTCTGATGAAGCTTTACAAAGAGCTGAGGAAAGAAGGAAAGGGAAAGATATGCTGAAATGAATAAAGAATTCCAGAGACTAACAAGGACAGATAAGGTTTTCTTAAGTGAGCAATGCAAAGAAATAGAAGAAAACGAGAGAATGGGAAAGACAAGAAATCTCTTTAAGAAAATTGGAGATATCAAGAGAAGGTTTCATGTAAAAATGGACATGATAAAAGACAAAAATGTCAAGGCTGTGACAGAAGCTGAAGAGATTAAGAAGAGGTGGCAAAAATACACAAAAGAACTATACAAGAAAGATCTTCACATCACCTACCACCATGTGGCGTGGCGACAGACCTCTTAAAGCCAGACATCCTGGAGAATGAAGTCAAGCAGGCTTTAGGAAGCATTGCTAACAATAAGGCTGGTGGAGGTGAGAGTATCTCAGCTGAGCTACTTGAGGTCCTAAAAGAGGATGCTATTAAAGTGCTGCATTCTATATGCCAGCAAATTTGGGAAACTCAACAGTGGCTACTAGATTGGAAAAGATCAGGTTTTGTCTTGACCCTAAAGGAGCACAATGCCAAAGAATGCTCAGATGACTAAGACTTAGGTCATTTCACATACCAGCAAGGTTATGCTTAAGATTCTCCAAGCTGGGATTCAGCAACATGTGAACCCAAAATTACCAGGAGAGCAGGCTGGTTTTCAAAGAAGCAGAGGAACTAAAGACCAAATTGCCAACCTTCAGTGGATTGTGGAGAAAGCAGGGGGGTTCCAGGAAAACATCTGCTTCTGCTTCACTGACTACACTAAAGCTCATAAGAAAATGTGGCACATCCTTAGGGACGGTTCACCAGATGGTCTCACTTGTCTCCTGAGGACCCTGTATACGGGCCAAGAACCAAACACGGAGCAACTGACTGGTTTAGGACTGGAAAAGGAGCATGATAAGATTATATATTGTCACCTTATTTATTTAACCTCTATGCAGAGTACATCATGCAAAATGCCAGGCCAGACAAATGCAAAGCTAGAATTAAAGTTTCTGGGAGAAATATCAACAATCTCAGACGTGCAGAAGATACCACTCCAGAGGCAGAAAGTCAAGAACGAAGAAGCTTCTTGATGAGGGTAGAAGAGGGGGAAAGCTGCCTTGAAGCTCAACATAAAAACAACAAGAACTAAGAACATGGAAGCTGGTCCCACCACTTCCTGGCACACGGCGGGAGAAGAAATGTCAGCCATGTCAGACTGTACACACCGTTGGGCTCAGAGATCACTACAGATGGTGGCTGCAGCCAGGACAGTAAAAGATGCTTGGTCCTTGGTCCCTTTAGAAGCCATGGCAAATCTGGACAGCAGGCAAAAAGCAGAGACATCCCCTTGCCTACAAAGGTCTGTGTAGTCAGAGCAATGTATGACTGTGAGAGCTGAACTGTAAAGAAAGCTGAACACATAGGATTCATGCTTTTGAGCCGTGGGGCTGGAGAAGACTTTTGAGAGTCCCTGGCACCACAGGGAAATCAAATTGGTCAATACTTAAAGAAATTAATTCAGGTTAGTCACTGAAAGGTCAAATACTGAAGCTGAAGCTTAAATACTGAGAAATACGAGAATATTTGAGACCAGCAGCGGCAGCAGTAGGAGGGGTTCAGACCCCCCCAGAGCAGAGCAAGGACTCAGCAGTCTGAAGCCTGCAGAGGAACAACCAGGGCAGGAAGCCCAGACCAAAGGGAAGCCTGTGGCCTGCTGCCTGACAGGGACAGAGTCCTTCAGACCCAAACCTACATCAGGAACTGGCAAAGCCTGGACTAGGGGGGCAGTGATCAGACTTTGCTCTCGATCACCATGGAAGCACAGAAAACTTACAGGTCTAAAGCCTGAGGTGTCCGAGTTACTGGCAAAGAACAGCACAGCCCCTCCCTTCCTAAGGGCACAGCCCAGCTATCACATCATCTGAAGTCAGGACAGAGCCTGGAAGAATGCGCAAACAAAGAGAGAATTCCATCATAATGAGTTACTATGGGGACAGGGGCACTAAAGGCCCAGACCCAGCAGAGGTGAATGACTCCCCAACATCTATAAGCAAAGCCTCAAAGAAAAATGAAGCCTGGGCACAAATTTAATTAGAATTCTGAAAAGAAACAAAGTAAGTGTTTTGTTAAGATTTTTTATTTTAATATAAATGAATTGAGGGACAGCTAGGTGATGCAATAAATAGAGCACCAGCCCTGGAATCAAGAGGACCAGAGTTCAAAGTCGGTTTTAGATACCTGACACTAGCTGTGTGACCTTGGGCAAGTCACTTAACCCCAATTGCCCTGCTTTCTCTCCTCAAAAAATAAATAAATTGAGGATATTAGAGAAAAATAGAAAAGATATGAAAACTATGGGGGGAAATTAATTGCAAAGCAAATGAACAGCTTGGAACAAAAAAATACAAAATCTTACCCAAGTAACAAACTCCCTGAAAATTAGAATGGACCAATAGAAGCCAGTGACTCAACCAGACAACAAGAAATATTAAAACCAGATCGAAAGACTGGCCGGGGTGGGGGGGGTGGGGAACAGAAGAAAATGCAAAGCATCTCCTAACAAAAACTCATTTGGAAAACAGATTGAGGAGAAAAAAACAGATTGAGGAGAACACTTGGCCTACCTGAAAGTCACAACCAAAAGGAGAGTCTAGACATTATTTTTCAAGAAATCTTCAAAGACAACTGCCCAGAGCTCTAGAACCAGGGGGCAAAGGGGAAGCAGCAAGAACCCACCAGCCACATCCTGAAAGAAACCTCCAAATGGAAACCCCCAGAACCAGCAGCTGAAATCCAGAACTTCGGGCCCACAGCGGGAAAGACAGGACTCAAGTCCCAAGGAGGCTCTGTCAGGGCCCCCACAATCCACCAGACACCACGTTGAAGGGCAGAGGGCCTGGACTCCGGTCATCCGGAAGGCAAAGGAGCTGGGATCCCACCAGAATCACTTCCCCGGCACCTCCGACTGTGATCCCACAGTGGGAGAGGGAACCTTGAAGGAGGCAGAGGATTTCGCAGTATCCCTGATGAAAAGACCAGAGCTGCGCAGAACTCCAAGAGCACTCATCAGAGACTCCACTGCACTGGCATGGGAGGTGACGGTGCCATCCCCAGGACTCAGAGAGAACATCGGCTGGGAGGGCTTCCCGTAGCCGGGCATCTTTACCACCCACCAGAAGAACAGAAAAGGGGGAGAAGGGCGATGTGGCTGGGGGGGGTTGAAAGAAGGTTGGGGGAAATTCCCTCACAGAAGAGGGGTGTTCAAGTAGAGGGAGGGGGGAGACGCTGACCCCTGGACCTCACTCTCATCTGAACTACTCAAAGGAAGGAAGAAGACAGACCGACCTGCAGAGCTGGGTATAAAATGCATTTCACTCAACAGGGAAAGAGGATGGAAAAGGGAAGGGGGGATCAGAGGAGGGTTGTCTAAGGGAGGGTCTGGTGTCAAGCAAAAACAACTCTAACTAAAGGTGTACAAAAGCATTCATAGCTCTTTTGGGGGTGACAAAGAATAGGGAGGAGAGGATTCCCATCAACGGGGGGCCCAGCCAGGCAGCTTCCAGGATATCAACGTGAGGGAAGATGCCTCGGCTGTAAGAGAGGACGCAGGGACGGGCACTGACTGATGCGGAGGGAGGGCGCAGAATGTGGAGAAGGAGCAGACAGCAGGGCCGGGATCAGAGAAGCCCCAGATGATGGGCATCAACTGACGCAGAGGGAGGGAGCAGAACCTGGAGAAGGATCCAGACAGCAAGGTCAGGGTCAGAGAAGCCCTGGAGGATGGGCACCAACTGATGCGGAGGGAGGGAGCAGAGCCCAGAGAAGGACCCAGACAGCAGGGCCGGGGTCAGAGAAGCCCTGGAGGATGGGCACCAACTGATGCAGAGGGAGGGAGCAGAACCCAAAGAGGGAGCAGACAATGACGACACCATGGCAGAGACAGATGCGTCTGAGACACGAGAGCAGCCACAAGACCAAAGAGGACCTGTGATGGCACACCCCCACCCCATTCTGACAGAGAGGAGGAGGACTTAGTGTGCAGAATGAAGCAGGGATGCATATTCATGTTTAACATGATTTTAAAATAAAATCCGTTAAAATTTTTAAAAGAAATGGACATTAGAGTGGTACGCTCAAAGCCCCTCTGACCCTAACCTAACTCCCATTCCCCGCCTCTGGGCCTTGCTTCCTCCTCTGCCCACTGGGCATCCAAGGCATCTCCGCCCCAGCCAGGCCTGTGGCTGCCAGGCCATTACTGCCAGCAGTAATGCCAACCACTCCTGAGCCATCCAACCAGAGAGCAGCTGCCTCAGAGACCTTAGCCAGGAACCCTGGCTGCCCCACAGCATCCCACCCTCCTCCTCAGGAAGGCTCTCCTGACATCCAGCCTGCAAGGTTCACCACTGCCCCTTGGGCTACCCAAAGTCACCATCCCTATTTGAGGACGGCTCCATATCCCTTTCCCCACAGCCCCAAGCAGCCTCTTTTTTTCAGGTCAAGAATCTTGGTTCAGTCCAGACCCTGGGGCCAGGCCTCCCATCCTCACTGAGACCCGGACTCTCCTCCCAAGCTTCCAGCCTCTTACATCCATTGACCCTACTGCCAGCAGGATGCTGGACCTGTCTTCCCCACACGCAGGACCCAGGATCTCTCAGGTCTCCAAACATCAGGCCCCCCAGCACTTCTGGAGCAAGTCTGACTTGGGGGCCAGGCTCAGCTCCTCAGTGCCCCAGGAGCTTGCTGGCAGGGTGCCAGCCTGGGGAGAGACTGGACCGTTATCTCCAAGTTGGCCAAGTAGCTACAGCTGGGGCTGCTGGGCGTTACTGGGCAGAGGAGGTCGCCGTCAGCAGCAGCAAAGACCAAGCCTGCTCACCTGGGGTACGGCTGTAGGCAGCCCTGGGGGATCTCCCACCTCCTGTGGAGTGCCTGCTGCAGGAAGGGCCAAGTCCTGAGAAGGCAGAGCTGGGGAAGAGAAAGCAGCTGTGAGGTGGAGACCCTCCCCACGGGGGGAGGCTGGCTTGTGCTCCCCAGGGCTGGAGAAGGGACTGAGTACTGGCCTGCGTCCTCAGCACCCCTCTGGGTGAGTTCGGGGGACAATGCACAGACAGCTCAGCCAAGGGTGCTGAACTGACCGTGAGGCCCAACCCCCATTTGGCAGTGGAGAGAAGCTGTCAAGGCTCCAAACAGCCAGCCCTGCCTGTCCTCAGCTGCTGCCTTGGCCTCCAAAGAAGGTCTTCAAAAAGAGGCCTGAGGCAGAAGCTCCTTGTGACCCTCGGAGCTCCCCAGGATCCTCAGGCCAGGCTGACCCCAGGCAGACCTCTCTTTTCCCCTCTAGCTGTGAGGGCTCCAGGCTAGGAGCCCCCCCCACCCTCCTTCACGCCTGGGGGGCTCATCCCCAGGTCTGCTTCCCTCCTGCATAGTGGGGGGCATCCCTTGGGCCTGTCTCCAAGGGCTGCTCCGAGGACCCTAGACACATGACTCCAAAGCGCCTTTGGCAAGACAGGCTGCCCGGCTGTCCTGGACCCCAGGTGACCACCCTTGGCTTTCCTTTCTGTCGGTGGGGGCAGAATTGTGGCCACCATTGTGGCCAGCTGTGCTGAATCCCACAGAGAGGAGCCTTGTGGCCAGGGCACCCAGGTCCTCGATCTCCCACCTCCCTCCCTGCCCAGGGCCTGCTCACCTGACACCCCTTGCTCAGAGTGCCATGCCCTGGAAGCCTCTCCCTGAGGAGACTTCCACTCAGTGCAGGAGTCGTGGGCAGGAGGCTTGGCACCTTCCTCAGCCTTTTCAACCTTGGCCTTGAGCCACTGATCCCCCAGGGGCCCTGATGCCCACATTTCCTCCAGCCACTGTTGGCAATCTGCAAAGTACCTGTAGAGAAAGCTGGAGTCAGATGAGGCAACTGCTCGGGCTCTTTTTCCCCGTCTGAGGGTCTCTGGGGAAGAGTGGGCTCAGACTTCTGGGCCTGCCAGGACTAGAGGAGGACACAGGAGCTGGATCTTCCAGATGTCGCAGCTCCAAGGTCCAACAGCTGCAGAATCAAGGCTGGGGAGGAAGGCCCAGCACCCCTTCTGACCAGCTGGCCCTGCTCCCCCACTTCTGACAAGTTCCCCTTCTCTTCCCCACCCACTCTCTGTAAAATTCCACTTCTCTATGCAGCTTCCGTGGGCGATGCTCTGGGCTCTCTGACCTTCATACTGACGAGTCTGCTCTCTGAACATAACAAAACTGCAGAGAACTATCTCTGCCTCATCGATGGGGTAAATGACCACAGTGCCTAATCAATGGGCCCTTGGATCATTTTTACCCCATGGGCTTCAGTTTCCCCATCTTCAAAATAAGAGCAGAAGGACCTCAAACATCTCTAAGTGTCTTCAAGATTTAAATTCTGTGATAGGATTTCTGATTCTGCAACTAAATCCCAGTATTCCTCTTTTGGGCCCCTGTTTTCTATCTATGAGATGCGGGAGGGGGGTTCCCATAAAATAATGGAATCCAGGATTCCTAAATCTAAATCCTCTTACCCTATGACACAAAGATGTTTCTTGATATGGCAGCTGAGGACTACAAGATACCTACATATCTTCCAGCCCAAGTCTCTGGCTCCTCTCCTGCCTACAAAGATGCCCATGTCTCCCCATATTCTGAACAAACTCATTTGATCCATCCCTTCTCACTAGCTATCATCCCATATCTCCCCTCCTACAAAAGGCAGTCTCCAACCAGTGACTCCACTTTCTCTCCTCTCACTCTCTTCTCAAACTGCACTCTCCAAAGTCACCAATGATCTCTTGGCCAAATTCAATGGCCTTTTCTCAGTCCTCATTCTCCTTGACGTCTCTGCAGCCTTGGACACTAGAGATCACTATCCTCCAGGATACTCTCTTCTCTCCAGGTTTTTGGAAGAGCCCTTTCTGGTTTTCCTCTAACAGTGTGACAACTTCTTCTTTGTCTCCTTTCCTAGGTCTTCATCCAGGGTTTGCTCACTAGCAGTTCCCCAGGCCTCCGTCCTAGGCCCTCTTCTCTTCTTCCTCTATACTACTTCACTTGGGGAATCTCATCAGCTCCCATGGATTTAATGACCATTTCTCTGTGAATGACTCTCAGATCTACCTTTTCTGCTCGAGTCTCTCTGCTGCCTTCCAATCGAATCTCTAACTCAAATTGGATTTCCAGTAGACATCTTAAAGGTAATATGCTCAAAAGAGAACTCATTTCCTTTCTCCTAAACCAGGGGTGGAAAACCTGAGGCCTTGAGGTCACATGTAGCCTTCTAGGTACTTGGATGCAGCCTTTTGACTGAGTCCAAGTTTTACAGAACAAATCCTTTTATAAAAGGGATTTGTTCAGTGAAGTTTGGTTTTAGTCAAGGGACACCCTTGAAGACCTAGAGGGTCATATGTGGCCTTGAGGCCACAGGTTCCTCATCCCTGTAATCCTCTCGACTATCCACCTTACCTATCAGTGTAGAGGGCACTCCCATCCTCCCAGTCCTTCAGGCTCCCAACCTATGAGTCATTCTGGATTCCTTACTCTCTCATTCCCAAGATCCAATATGGTGTCACTGTTTGTTGATATCACCCCTGCTGCACCTCTGGTCCATTTCACCTCAGCACCACCACTGGTCCCTTTCACCTCAGCACCAGCTCTGGTCCATTTCACCTCTGTACCACCTCTAGTCCATTTCACCTCAGCACCAGCTCTGGTCCATTTCACCTCAGCACCACCACTGGTCCCTTTCACCTCAGCACCACCACTGGTCCCTTTCACCTCTGATGGATTTCACCTCTGCTGCACCTCTGGTCCCTTTTACCTCTGCACCAGCTCTGGCCCAGTTCATCTCTGGAGCATCTCTCCAATACTTCCCCCTTCTCTCCTCTGACATGACACCAACGCTGGTGCAGACCCTCATCACCTCACACCTGGCCTGTTGCCACAGCCTCCTGGAAGGTCTGCCAGCCCCAGGCCTTTCTCCACTCCTGCCAAAGGGAGTTTCCTAAACAGAGCCCTGGTCACCTCCCTCCCCACTCAACAAATTCCAGTGACTCCCCAGCCCCTCAAGGACCAAATCTAAATTCCCTTTGGTCACTGAAGCTCCTGCCACTCTGGTCCTCGGGCACTGGTGGGCCCCACATGCTTTCTCCTCCCCCCTTCTTCAACCCTGCCCCTGGCACCTCTCATCCCCTTTCAGGGATCCCCCCACATAATTCTGAACGACACACTTGTGTTGGGTCAGGTGGTGACCCTGGTATCTCCCTGGCCCCAATGGGAGGCTCCCGGGGTCAGGAGTCAGTGAAGTGCCCGGCACACAGCAGATGCCTCATAAAGGCTTGCTCCACAGGGGGTGCAGAACGCTTCCTATAGGGCTGGGAAACACCAGGGCCCTTCCTTCCTGTCCTGGATTCTCATTCGGCCAATTAATAAGCGCTAACTCAGCAATGCATGCATGCTGGGAGGGCGCCGTGGGCTAGAGCCTTCTGGCTCTAGATTCCATCAGCACCTAGTAGGCGCCTGCTGTGTGCAGAGGGAGGGTGGGGATTTTTAAGCCCTGGATCCTACGGAGCAGGTGCCTACAGCGCACAGGCACTGGAGGGTATCTCTAAGAGCCTTTAGGCTCAGGATTTCCCACCCCACCCCCCCAGCATTTAGTAGGCGCCAGCTGTATGCATGAGCTAGGAGGGGCTTGGGAGAGGAGAATATCTAAGGAGCGTCCCCTTCCAGGCCCCTCCCACAGCAGGGGTTACGGCCCCGCCCAATAGGCCATAGCCAAGGAGACACACAGAAACCTTTCCCACCTCCCGCCCAGGCCGTCACCATGGAGACCAAGCCCAACACCCCCCCCCCTCCCGTCGTTGCCATGGAGACCCCGCGCCCCCACCCTCCGTCTCCCCGCTCCAGGGCCAGACTCAACCGGCAGAGCAGGACGGGACCGCGCTTGCGGCCAGGCCTCCCGATGGACTGCGCCTCGATATACCCGGGGCCCACCAGACTACGAATCCCAGAAATATCTGGGACTGGGCTTTTGTGCTTCCGGGCCAAAGGTTCAAGGCTACCTCACGTTTTTCCACGCTGTGCCAATGCACTCGGCGCGCAGGGATAGGCCTGCGCACTACGACTCCCACAATTCACCTCGACCCAAAGGAGGACCAGGCCTCAGCACCTGTGAACCAGCGCGATGCCCCGCTACGTTTGTCTCAGCGACGGTGCCCCGAGAGGAGAAATCGGCCACCCCACGCCTGGGCATCACGCGGGAGCTTCGGCCCTGCCTTTCGTCCTCTCGCGGGGCTCACTGGGAAATGGAGTCCCACGAATCAAAGCGCGTTGAAGAAAAGCTCGTCCTGCCAGACTCCCCGCTTCACATTGCGCAGGCGCAGTCCCCTGTTCCGCCCCTCCCCCACCTCCCAGCCCAGGCTCGGAGAGTCGCGTCTTCAGCTCCTATGATGAGTCTAGCCCTGGGGTGCGCGAGGGGTTTCCATGGCAACGGCCGGGGAAGGGGGAAGCCCTAGGTCCCCATGGCAACTGTGGGAGAGGAAGATGGGAGGATGTGGCACCAGCGCGGGGGAGTCGCCCTGAGTCTCCACGCTTACCGGGGATGGGGGAGGAAGAGGAGGAGGGCTGGGGGTCCGAGTAGGAAGGCGCTTAGAGAGCTTGTGCCAGCCCCCACCCAGGCCACTCTGGGAGGATGGAGCGCGTCTGAGGGTCCCTGCCTGCACACGGTGAACTCCTGGGATGCCTCTAGAGTCTAGACACACCTGGGCACCTGCACCTACATCCACCTGTCCGTGCCCCTGTGCTCACGTGCGTGTCCCTGGACACTCCCACCTGCCCACGAGCACACTCGGATGTCCCTATGCCTCCCCAAGCCCGTGTGCCCCCCTCTGCATGCCCATGGGCACAGCTGTATGTCCTCCCCCAACACCTCTCTGTGCTCCGGTGTGCCCCAGACTTGGACCCCTCGGTGCAGTGTCCAGGCAGAGCCGCCTCTGACCTGAGGAGTGCCACTCTTTGCTGCCCCAGTTTCTCCTCTGCAAGGACAGGGCTGGGAAGGGAAGCATCTGTCAGTAGTGGCTCAGGGTCCGCGCTTGCTCTGGATCGACAACAGTATGTTCAGAACAAACGGGTCTGGGAGAGGAGGAGGCAGCGCCCTGAACACTGCAGGAATGGGGAAGGCCACTTGGAGGAGGTGGTACCTGAGGTGGGCCTGGAGGGTGCACACTCTGGGTTTGGGGAAACAGAATGATTAAAGGCGCGGAGTCCGGAGGTGGCAGGGCAGACAGAATATCACAACTTGGCTGCAACCCAGAGGACAGCGTCTGTCTCTAAGATCTGGTTATAAAGGCTGGTTTGGAATGGCTGGTTGCCTGAGGGAGGGAAGAGATGTGAAATCAGGGGAGGCCTGTAAATGCCAGAGAAGTTCCCAGGCTGCCCAAAGCCAAGGGGCCCTGGGAGGTTTATTTGGGCGGGGGGGGGGGGGGGGGGGGG
>CM053582.1:63151236-63169175 GCA_028627135.1 Pseudochirops cupreus | reverse complement strand
ACAGCTGCACTCTTTGGACCTCAGCTCAGAGCCCTGCCATAGACCAGGCAAGAGGTGGGAGAGCAGGGTCCCGGCTAACTATGTCTTGGAGGATCTCAAGCAAGACTTTAGGAAAGCTCCCTTTCGGATCTGTGGGATTCTGTGGAGCCCATGTTGGTGGTCTCTGTCCATAAGGGCCAGGCTCCGTGAGTCGTGGCAGGAGGAGTGGTCAGAATAAGTGGCCTCAGCTGCTTAAAGTGGCAGCTCGTGGCACGTTTCGGGAGGCGTTGCTTTCTGCTGTGGAGTTCTCGGGGCCAGTGAGAGGAAGAGGCAGGGCCTGGATCCAGCATCGTCCTGAGTTGGTTGATGTAAGATCACCCCTTTGACAAGCCCCGTAGGGCCTAAGAGCTGTGCAATGATAATGGTAGACGCCAAATCATCTGCCTTGGGGTGAGTGACCTTCACAACAGGCTATGCTGTTGCCAAACCTTTGCCAGCCTCGTGATGTGGTCTTTGTTGTCTAGTGGATCCTCACCCTCACATGAGGACCTAGGAATGATAGAATGAGGTTTTTGTTGGTCACTGGTGACCTTGCTCACTATGAGAGATATCCTCTCTGGACCTCAGTGGCCATTGATCCAGTAAAGCGGGGTGGAGCCTCCACGAGGGATGAAAGCACGGCCGAATCTCCCAGGACTTAGAGCTGAGAGTTCGACTGGCCTGAGAAAGCTTGGAGAGATGAGGCAGATAAGGTTCTTCTGCTGATTCTGGGGCAGAGACCATAGCTTTTACTGAATGGTCTTGGGGTCTGGAGTGACAAATGATGCAAAACCAAGGCTCTCTACTGTGGGTTCAGAACCAATGAAGGAAAGCCACCAGAAGAAGCTCCTGTGCCTCCTGACCCAGGACAGCGCGTTGGCGGCTCAGGGAAGGTGCTGTGTGTGGTCAGCAGTGGGGGCCGCTGGGGAAGGTGCCATGCCACGGTCAGCAGCGCTGGCCACTCAGGAAGCCCCTTCTCTCCAGGGTTTCCCAAGCCTCTTCCAGGCGGCCATCTACTCTATGTCTTAGATTTCAGCCTTTCCTCTGCATGTTGGTGACACTGGCCTTATTATGCAAATGACCAGTGATAAGAGTCTCTGATAGGCTTAGAAATGTAAGCACTGGGCATCCCTACATAGTCCAGAAGGCCCTTTTCCAGATGGTGCCCCCCCCATCTCCCCTCACCCTGCTCTACCTGCCCTAGCTGGCCTCTCCCACCAGGAGATGACCTGGCTTGAGAACTGTCCCTGCTGTCATCGGACTGGCTCCTTCCTCAATGGAAACCCTGCACTTGGTGCCACTAGGTGCCAGGGACACTGCTCAGCTGTGCCCCTAACTTGCTGAAGGAGCTGCCTAGCTCTCACTTTCAGGGCTTTCTACAGGCCCATAGAACCCTAGATTTGGAGATGGGAGACACCTTCGGGTTCAGCCCAGCAGTTCTGAGGTCCTTCCAGCCTCTGTCCACCTCTGGAGAATGGGGGCAATGCTTCCTGCCACCTCAGTCACAAGGCTGCTGTGAGGAGGGCTCTGATACCCACAGGAGCCCCCCACCCACCCACACATACACCTTGGCCGGGCACTAGGATCCGTGTGGAGAGACTGCATAATTCCCTGGGGCTCAGAAGCTGAAAGCAGGAAGTCAGGATGGAGCACATTTTGAAGCAATTTAAGAGCCCAGGTCCCCGACTCCAGACACACTGCACTTCCCACACTCCCACATTTTATCATCCACTCCTCCCTCCCCCCAGGAAACAGGCTTGAGAAGGCAGGTCACAGACACCTCTCGTTTGTTCATAACCGGAGCTTCTTAAATAGAGGACCAGCTGGGTGAGACCTCTTAGAATTACCTCGACAGCTGTGACCCTGTGAATGGGGTGGGGTGGGGAACCATGGAGACAGAGCACGGGAGAGGTTGCTGTAGGACCCTAGGAGCCTGGGTCAATCAGAAGTGCAGAAGTGCAAAGTGAAGGTGAGGGGTCCCAGTGGACCCAAGGTTTCAGACTTGGCACTGAAGGATGGCAGCGTCACACCAAAGGGCCAGACTTTTGAGATGGGTGGGGGGATGTCTGTGTTGGCCCCTCCTCCAGGCGTTCTGCTGCAGGGACAGTGGCATTCACCCAGCCAACCATCCCATCTCTCCCACTGCTTCCCAATCAAGAATCCTGCCTCTGGCAGGTGCTCAAAAGCACTGTGCCATTGACTCTTCCCAGGTGAAAGAATGGGGCCAAGTTTCCCCAAATAACAGCAGGTGGTGGGCATGAGCCCAGAGGTGGGTACTTAGAGGTGACCTAGTCCCAGTCATGCCACTGAAAGAGGGTCAGACAAGCAAGGTCAAGGGGCAAGGTCAAAGGACATGGCTGGCAAGGGGCAGAGCCAGGTCTCCAACCCGCATAGCCCGTCTGATTCCAGAACTATCATATTCTCCCTTGGGATGCACTGGGAGGCTGGAGAGAGCCCTGCAGGGCCCCCAATTTCAAGGATAAGCAGGCTTTGCTTCTAGCTAGGTGGCACAGTGGATAGAGCATGGGGCATGGGAGCAGCAAGGTGAGTCTTCACGAACTCAAATGCAGCCTCAGACACTAAGTGACTCTGGGCAAGTCACTTCATCCTGTCTGCCTGTTTCCTTATATGTCAAATAAGCTAGAGGACATGGCAAACCACTCCAGTATCTGTCTAGAAAATCCCAAATGAGACCAAGAGTTAACCATGACTGAACAAGTTTTTCTTTTAGTGAGTTGATGATGGCTAAATTGTGTTTCTGCCCATTATGTGTGACCTTGGGAAAGTGCCTTCCTTTTTCTAGCTCGCCCTCATTTTTTCTTCTAAAAAGTGACAGGGCATGAGTCTGTGATCTCTCGAGATCCCTCTGTAATGGGAATGGTAATTTAAAGATCTTCCCTGCCCCTTAATAGACCTAGGGGAATTTGAAGACCTTCCTTGCTTTGAAGATAAACTCTGCCCCCTGATAGGCTGAATGTAGTCACATGGAGCCTGTGGTGGGAGGAGTTTGCTGAAGGGTAGAACAGAGCCAGAGAGACAGTGGGAAAGAGGAGCTCAGGCAAGGAGATAGGCTTGTGAATAGATATGGATCTTGTATTGGTTTGTGAGAAGGCTAAAGGATGCTGTGGCTCTCACTGTTATTATGGCTTCTAAATATCCTTGGTACTTACTGGTTTTGGGATTCAGTTTTCTGATGTCTAAATAAATGCTTTGGTTCTGTCCTCTACCTGGAGAATCTGTTATATTTTGTTTTTGAGCACCGTACAGGACTATTTATGGTCATGGTCATGCTGTAAATATTACATTGGCAATACACCCTCCTACTCTGAAATCTGATTAAGGCCAGGAAAGCATTCCTATCTGTGTTTGCTGTGAGGCAGGTGAATCATTTCACTGAGTCTCCACAGCGTGACCCCAGCCTGTTACAGGCTGAGAGGACACTGGGATGGGATAAGCCCCCCAGACCCTCCCAGCTGAGGCCAGGACTGAAATCCAACCCTTGTAAATCTGACTGGAGGACCCAGTCCTGCTCCAGTCCCCACGATTTTGGTAGAGCTGGTGGGAGAGAAGGGTGGGTGGTCAGGGAAAGCAGGCTTCTCTCTGTGACCACACATCTCCAGATTCCACTGCTACTCCCTGGGGGCAGCCTAGGGACCACAGGACAGCAGAAGGGATGCCTTAGTGATGACAGCTATGTAAAATGAAGTGATGAGTGTTTATTGACCATCCTTAATGCACACGGGAGCATATGTGTAAAGGCATACAGGAACCAACAGGGCAGACACCCTACCCAGGATGCCCCTAGGAATGTGGGATAGAGAGGATCTTGACCCTTGATCCAGGTGCAAGCCAGCCAACTAAGATCCATACTTTCATTTCCTACCTCACCCCCAACCAGTCTACATACACAAGACAAACCGCAGCAAAGTTAGCCGAGAACCACTTCCCCATCACAGCAATGGCCTATGGATAACTTACATGGGGGGGAGCATCTCTCACAGGCGACCTGACCACTCCCTCTGACTTCCTGCTCCCCTCTCTCACCCACCCCAATGATGTGAGGTTAGAGAAAGAGTGAGGGAGAGTGAAGAGTGAGGTGGTGAGGAGAAAGGGAAATCTATGGAGGAGAGAAGTAAAAATGCCATTACCTGGGGGAATCAGCATTCCTGGATCTCCAGCAGCCAAGTCCACAAAGGCTGGGCCAAAAACCCCCACGACCACTTCACCTGCTTGTTCGTGGAACAAGTCAGTAGCAATGCCCATCCGTTATCCTGGGTGGCCTAAAACTCGTCTCTGCTCTCCCACTAACTCTGGAGAAGAAATCCGATATCAATATGGTCTAAAGAACGCACTGGTTGGCCTGGGGGAATTGAGGCTTATTCCCAATGAACATGGAATACAACCACCCAAAGGGGAATGCCAAGGGGAAAACCAGATTTGTGGGCAACTCCTGACACTTCCCCTCAAACCACCATACTGACTGGACAGACTGAGGGACCCCTCTTTCCATAAGGGCAAACTCAGTAGGCAACTACAGCCGGCTTCAAGTACCCAAGGGAGTTTCATAGGTATGTGTTGGTTACAGGATCATAGAAAACCTCGCCAGTGTGAATTTTCTGGTGTTGAATAAGGTGGGTACTCTGGTTGAAGGTTTTGCCACATTCACTGCATATGTAGGGTTTCTCTCCAGTGTGAATTCTTTGATGTCGAGTAAGATTTGGACTCTTGTTGAAGGCTTTCCCACACTGGCTACATTCATAGGGCTTCTCTCCAGTGTGAATCCTTTGGTGCTGAGTAAGGAGTTTACTACAGTTGAAGGCTTTCCCACATTCATTACATTCATAGGGCTTTTCTCCAGTGTGAATTCTCCGATGTTCAGTGAGGGATGAGCTCACTCGGAAGGCCTTCCCACATTCATCACATTCATAGGGTTTTTTTCCAGTGTGGATTCTCTGATGCTGAGTAAGGAGTGTGCTCCGATTGAAGGCCTTCCCACATTCATTACATGCAAATGGCTTCTCTCCAGTGTGAATCCTCTGGTGTTGTGTAAGGTGGGTACTCCGGTTAAAAGCTTTTCCACATTCATTGCACTGATAGGGTTTTTCCCCAGTGTGAGTCCTCCAATGTTCAGTGAGGGATGAGCTCACCCGGAAGGCTTTCCCACATTCATTGCATTCAAAGGGTTTTTCTTCATTATGAATTCTCTGATGCTGCCTCAGGTGTGAGGTCTGGTTGAAGGCTTTGCCACAATCACTACATTCATAGGGCTTGTCTCCAGTGTGAACTCTCATGTGTTTGGTAAGAAGCACGTTTTGCCTGAAGGCTTTCCCACATTCTTTACACTTGTAGGGCTTCCCTCTGGGATGGCTTCTGGGAGGGTCCACTCCAAGTGAGCCACACAGAAGGTCGTCCCTACACTCATTGTACTTGTCAGCTTTCTTCTCTGCACAGATGATCTGATGTTCAATCAAGTGAGAAAGCTGCCTGAAACCTCTCCCACTCCCATCGTGTTTATGGGCCCTCTCTCTGGCCAAGGAGAGATTGTGGTGGAGAATTAGCAGTGGCCTCAGACTGATGCTTTTCTCACATTCATCCCACTCAGAGCCTGTGTCCCCAAACTGGCTTTGCTTACTGGTGACACTTCTCTGCTTCCAGTGTCTCTCCGGCTGTTCTTCTAATTGTCCATCACACATCCAAGCTTTCTCCAAACTGGAGTTCCAAGGGCCATCCTGAGCACATCTTCCCATCACTGTCCCATGGGATACTCTTCCTTCAGAAATAGCCCAACCTGGGGCTGACTCTTTGGTTTCGGGTCTAGTTTTCTGGTCTAAAATCAATTTAATACAATTAATATTACTAGATCTGACGACGTTACCCTCCTACCCACCAAACACCAATGGTTCCTTGTTAGCACCAGGGTCAAGACAAAACTTCTCCTATCCAGCATGTAAGTTTCTTCAGACTGCTTCAGCCTGTCTCTATCTCACTCCTTCCCAATCCATGGTCCGGCCCTATCAGCCCACAGCTCATCTTTTCTCCACTTCTGTTATCTTACTGAAGCCTGGAATGCTCTCTCTCCTCACCTCAGCATCTTAGAATCCCTTGGTTTCATTCAAGACTCAGCCCTAGGGGCCCTCCAGAGCCCACAAGGCCTCTTGATCCTTCCACCCAAGGTTATCACACCCCATGTGCAGACAGAAACAGCTTTGTTTTCTGACAGAATGCAAGCATCCTGAAAGCAGAGTTGGATTCATTTTTGCCTTGGTATCTCAAGTCTCTAGCACATAGCAGGCCCTTAATAAAAATAAAAGATTGCTAACTGGACAACTGACCCCTGGGCTGGTAACTACTGCAGTGAGGATCAGAGAGAGGAGCTGACAGCAACATCTACAAGGAATGACTGTCTGTGGTCACATGTGATCACCCTCATAGAACCCAGGCCCCCTGTGGGCAAGGACTGTGTGTCTGGGCCCAGGACATATCATCGTTTAATCAATGCTGGCTGAAAAGAGCCATAGGAACTTGCAAAGTATGAAAAAAGTGGGATGCAAAAGGGGAGAGTGAAGACAGGTGAGGAAGGATTGGGGTGGGGTGAAAGAGCCTAACACAGGAAGGAGCCTCTGAATCACCTGGGATACAAGCCCCTCAACTCACAGCTGACACAGCTGAGGCTCAAGGAGGGGACTTGGACAAGGTCACAGGAAGGAAAGAAGGGATGCAGAGGGTGGAAGGAGGAGGTGCCGAGTAGGGACAGATTCTTGTAGGGCCAGATTACTCCAGCAGGCCCCTAACAAAGCACCCACCCTGCAGCCTCTTTCCCCTTTCTGGGCCTTTGGGGTAAGAAACCACACTGTGCACCTAAGTAATTCTAAGGCAACGCTGTCAGCGCAGAACCCAGACAGAACCCAATGGTCCAGGTCACTCTGTCCTCTAATTAGGGCCATGCCCGCTCAGATGCCCTCCCAGGTGTCTCTGGCTTTGGCCTTTTGGGGGATTGTTATGGGGGAAGGGAGGAATGATGGGAATCCCAGAGGAAAGTGACAAGAGACCTGTGCATCACATGATGTGCCTTGGTGGATGTGTAGGGATATAGGAAGCCTCCCAGGATGCAAAGGCTACCAGGAAAGGGGAGGAAGGGGAGCTGCCTGGGGAGAGGGGGACAGCCACAAGGACAGGTGGACAGGTACCAGCAGAGAAATTGTGGGTTAGAGGTGTAAAAGCCGCAGAAAACCCAGCATGAAGGCTGTGCACCGGGGGCAGAGGGTGAAGACAGTCAGGCCAGGCCAGGGACAGGGACAGGGACAACAGGAAGTTGAGCTCCTTCTCATGGGCCTCATGCCTGCTCTGGGAGAGGTGGAGCCTCATGTGGAAATGGCAGGAAGGGGCAGGACAAATCAACTCTGATTTCTTCTGCTGGTAAAAAAGACATCTGGGCTAGAAAACAGATGACCAGCCGGGTGCAAATAGCCAGGCCAAGGGTGAGCCTGACACCAGCCCTGGGCAGGGCAGAGGAGACCAGAAAATGGGTGCCACTTGGTCCAGGTGGCACTGGCAGGGTCCCTGCAGAGAATTCTGGGTGCTTCAGCCCTGCCTGGGGGGCCCAGCCAATGGCCTTCCCCATGAGAGGGGCCCAGCTGCCCCCACTCCTCCTGGGCCCCAGGCTTCCCATCTGTACAACGAAAACCAGGCCTGGGGGCCACTGAGGGGCTGCTGGTTCTCAGAGCTGTGGCCTGGAACCTGGGCCTTCTCCCCCTGGGGCTGCCTAGGGGAAGTGGCTTGGCCACGGGCCAGAGGTCACTCAGAGGACAGGCAGGCCACAGGGGGGGAGCTAAAGGGGAAGGAATGAAAGCCAGAACCACCCCGAGACCCCTCCTCCCTGCCTACACACCTGGATGGGGGCTGCTCAGGACCTCTCCCTCTGCCATCCACAGCTCTTCTTGCCCTAGGTGGGAGATGGCAGCCGGTTTGGGAATGGACAGTCCTATTCACAAGGAGAGAGAGAAGCCACCATGTGTGCCAGGGACCAAGAGCCGCCCTAAGCTCAGGCCCAGCCCCAACCCAGGACAGCTGTGGGCGAGTCACCCATCCCTACAGGTCACCCCAATTCCCCGTTCTATGGATGAAAAAGCTATGAGGCAGGGAAGGGAATGAATCCAATGAGGGCTGTCAGGAGCCCACAGGAGCTTGACTGACCTCCCCTAGGGCTTTGGCCTTTCAGCCCCCAGAAATGCCAACCCTATCTCTCCCCTTTCTCCCCCCAGGCAGATACTGAATTATGGGCCTGCGGGCATGCGAGGAGAAGCCTCCTTACCCAGGGAGACCAGGTTCTGGTAGGTCTCCAGCATCACATCCCGGTACAGCTGCCTCTGAGAGGGGCCCAGCCTCCCCCACTCCTCAGGGGTGAAGTCCACAGCCACATCCCTGAAGGTCACGGGCTCCTGAAACACCGAGCACACGCCTCCTAGCCCCTGAACAGAAGGACTGGGGCCCCAGACGGGGCCAGGCTAGGCCAGGCACCAAGGGTCTCCTGGGAAGGGAGTGGGGTCCTGATGCAGGACACACCACAGTCTCTGCCTTGAGGGGCTGACAGTCTTCTTGGGGAAGGGGAGACTCAGGGGTGGAAAAGACCAGACCAAGCTGGATACACAGGCCGTGGGGGCCAGGTGGGGCCGTAAGCCAGGCACTGGACATTCAAAGCCAAGACCCTGTCATTCACCTGGACTCTGCCGGCTACTACCTGTGTGACCTGGGGCCAGTCCCCGGTTTCCTCCGAGGCCCCAGTGCTCCTGGTCTCTGAGCTGGAGAGGCAGGACCCAGGACGCCGCCCCTCCAGGCTGTGACCCCAGGCTGGTCTCCTGCCCTTGCTGGGCTCCCCTCCCTGTCCTGCACCCAGGCACTGGAAGGAGTGTGTGCACTGATTTAAATGACCCCACTGCAGAGAGGGAAGAAGAGGGAGAAGATAAGGTGGAGACATTGACTGCAGACGGCTTAGCCACAGAGGGCAGAGGAGGCAGGGGAAGAAGTCAGGGACGGGCGGGTCCACAGAGGGCTTTTACAGGATGGAGACACCAGTGGGCGTGTCTATGGGCTGGGAGAGAGGGAGAGATGAAAGATACATGGGGGGGTGACCGAGGTGGGCAGTGATGGGAATCTGGAGAGCTTCCCTGCTGTGAAGAGAACCCCGCCCCTGACAGGTACATGAGGTCACAGGGAGGTCCTCCACCCCCCCCCCCCCCGGCCCCGTTACTTTGTGACTAGGCGGGGTCACAAGGGTGGCGACGTTTCCGACCCTGGAGAAGGGTGTATATGCTCTGAGGCGAGGTCCAGCTTCCCGGCTCAATTTGGGAAGGGCCGTATGACATGGCCAGATGAGATTCTGGGCAACTGCTAAGCCCCTGGCTTTGAGAACCCAGGTGTTGGTGCCTCACTAGGAATGTGTGTGCTGGTCAGACGGCTGGGAGCCCTGTCTGCCGCGTGTTATTGTCTGCTGTAACTTGTGTTTGCATTTTCTCTGAAGCTCCAGGTGCTGACTTTTCCCCCTGAACTAGGTAAACGACATGTTTGATTAAAGCAAGATTGTTCACCCATTTTGAGTTGTTTTCCTTTGAAAAGCAGATCAAAGAACCTGTGCTAGCAGCCAGCCCGGGCATGTGAGGGGGCTTGCTGCTACATGGATACGGGATGGAAGCTGGTCACTTGGGCAGGTGGAGGGGTCAGCCTTAAGGGGGCTGCACCACCTTATGGGAGCGGGGGGGGGGGGGAGGAGAGGGGGGCAGAAAGCACCTGAGTGATGGGAGGTGAGGAGGAAGCAGGGGTCTCAGCTGAGAGTATGTGGGGGGGAAGAATCTAATATGGGAGGGCGAGGGAAAGCTGATGAGGGAGGGGGAGCAGGATTGCCTGGCAGCAGGGAGGGCCCAGTGGGGGGTGTCAGAGCCTGATTTTCCCCCCTCTTCATTCACCATCATGTGTATGTGTGAAGGAGGTAAATGGTGGAGTGAGCCAAGACTGAGGCTTGGGAGCCTGGGGGGAATACGACAAGAGATCGAGGGATTCACGAGAGGACGACAGTGGAGAGCTGAGCTGGTTCCCCAAAGGGTCCAGATGGGGAGAAGAGGAGGGAGCGGCTGGTGCAGGGAAGGCTGAGGGGTCAGGGAGGGGAGGGTTACCTAAGGGAAGCCAGAGGGAGAGGGGAAAAGGCCCTATCCTTTGGGGAGGGGGGAGAAGACTGCGAGCTGTACTGTGCCTGCAGAGGGAGGAGGGGCATGTCCTGTCTGACCAGCATGGAACCCCGGAGGTCACCGAGTAGTGGAGGAAGGGGGAGAAGCTAGGAGTGACAATGGGGGACAGTGGGGCCGGGTAGTCACCACCGGAAGCCAGAGCTCCAGGAGAGCTGTCAGATGGAAGGGGGGGAAAGGATTGAAGAGGCAGAAGCAGGTGTTGGGGGGGGGGGCCCAGAGTAAGGTGCAGGGTAGGGCTTAAGGGGCAGAAGCCTTGGAGGCCACAGCAATGAGGTTTGTCCACAAGCAGCACAGGCTCCTCCCCTGTGCCTGATCCTACAGAAGACCTGTAGGTGACCGCCTCTGACCCTTTGCCACGCGGTTCTCCCTGCCAGGAGCACCAACCCCAAGGTCTTGAAAAGCTCCAAGCCTCCCCACCCGTCACGTGCCACCTCCCTTGCAGAACCTTCTCCCTCCTCCGACGCTGAGCACCCAGAAAGCAGGGAGGGAGGGGCGGCGGGGGGGGACCGAGACAGGAAGGAGAAAGCCCCGACTCACCTCGGCCCCGGCCGCTGGGGGCCCAGTGGGGGCCGGGCCTCCGTGCACCTCGTCCCCTGGAGGATGGGCCCGGGCCGCGCCCTTGGAGAACAGAGCTGGGGGAGGACAGAGGGACCGTGAGGTGGGAGGGGGCGCGGACGGCAGGGAGGAGTGCCGGGCCGTGCAGGCCAAGGCGGCCACTCTACATGTGGGGAAACTGAGGCTCGGCAAGTGGGGCTGAGGGAGACACCGCGGGGGGGCTCCCCCTGTGTCTAAGGCGGCACAGCTGGGACTGGGCCCAGGCCCCGCCTCCAAAGCCCCTCCTCACCTGCCTCCTCCCGCATCAGGGCCACCAGCGGGGCGTCCAAACTCAGCGGGGGGTCACGGTCCGGGGCCGCTGCTGTGGGCAGGAGGAGGGGGCGTCAGCAGGAGGGGCAGCCCCGGGAAACGGCGTGTAGCAGCCCTCTCTACCCAGGGTGCCCACCACGTATCCTGAGCGAGGCCTGCGGGAGTCCAGGCGCGTGAGGCTGGGAGCACTGCCTGGTGTGACTTTGGCCAGGGGCCTCAGTTTCCCCATCTGTCCAAGGGAGGCCCCACCCAGCCCTGGTGGGGGGTGGGCAGTGGGTGGAGTCAGGGGCGGGGCATTTCCTAGTGTGACCTTGGCCAGGGCCCAGGGCCTCAGTTTCCCCACCAGTCCCCAGCCCCCTCCCTCCCCCCAGGGGCCTCCCACTACCAGGAGGCCTCAGCAGAGGAGGGGCACGAGGGTCCTAGAGGCCCCCAAAGAGGCTCCTCCAAGTCTGGAGCGAGTGGGGGAGAGGCAAGTCTTCCTGGGGAAGCCTGACAACCGGGCCGTCACCTGATCCCGCCCCTTCTTCGGCCCGCCCACTCAGGCCCCAGCAACAGGTTCACGTGACTCATTAGCCCCGCCCCTTCTTTGGTCCGAGGACCTCGCAACAGATGACGTCACCGCCCCGCCTCTTCTTCCTCTCGTCCACATTTTCCTCCCCCCGCCCTGCCTTCCCTCCGGGACCCCGCCCCTTCCCATTTCGGTGCGCATAACGGCTCGCAACGGGAGGAGTCGGGGGACTGGGACGCTGGGGTGCGCACGTACAGACCTCGATGACGCTCCCCCGAGGCGCGGGGAAGAGGCCACGGAAACACCACCGCCGAGCGGGTGGACTCGGCCTGCAATGGTGGACCAGGCAGCGCGCGCATGCCCAGCCTCGGGCCACTCAGTGCGCCTGCGTACTTTCCATCGTTGGACTACATATCCCAGAATGCCTCGGGAAGCGCCTCTTCTGACACCCACCTCTCCTCACCCCCCCTCCCCCTTTATTGCCGGAACAGACACCGGAGAGCGCCATGAGGATTCCAATTCAGGCTCCATTGCGCATGTCCATAGGGAGGCTCCCGCGAGTCCTCAGCAAATCAATGGCCATCCTTCCCGCCCCTCGCTTTCCCTCTTTCCCCGCCTTCCCAGAGAGCTGGGGTCAGGCCTTCCCCCGCCATAAGGGAGTGAGCCCCCCCGTCCTAGGAGGACGGCATCGGAAGGCGCTGCGCTCAGCCGGAAGCTCCCCTTGTGCTGGATCGCTGGATCACGTGCCTGCAGCCCCCTTTGGCCAGGGGAATGTCCTTGGGGCGCCCTGACCTCCCTGCGGCCCTGCGACCTCCCAGCACCACCTGGCGCAAGAGTTAAAAGCGGGCCAGCGTAGACAGTATGAGGAAGCTGACCCCCGCCCCCTGACCTATGGAGACGGGCCGGCAGCCCGGGGCTTCAGTCACGGCCTGTGCAGAAGCGCAGAGGGCGGAGGCGGGAGCTGAAGGCGTTAGGGGGGGGCCCCCCCCCCCCGCCGTCCACGCCCCGCCCCCATCCGCAAAGCCCCGCCCCCACCTCAGGGGAGGGCACAGAGGACGGCTAACTAGGCAGTGATCAGTGATGCCATGGCCAGTGGCTTAAGGGATACCAAACCTCCCTAAATTGGGCGCGGACCTTCTGATAGGGAGCTCTCCGCCCAGCCCTCTCTGGCTGCTCTTTCCTCATGAGCTGGCTTTACCCCAGACTCTGGTGGGGGCCAAGGGCAGAGGGCTTCTCCTCCCAGCCCCATCTAGTTAGTGAGCATGGCTGAGGCTGACTGACCTCTGGAGTTGGGTCTTACCAAGAAGCAGCAGGGAGAGGGTGGATCAAAAACTAATAATTAGTTTGTAAGAGAACAGTATATGTATTTCTCTTACCTTGTGACTGTTTGCCTCAGTTTCCTCATCTGTAAAATGAGCTGGAAAAACGACTCCAGTAACTTTGCTGAAAAACCCCCAATGGGGTCACAAAGGAGGACAAGGACACGTGTGCCGAGTACTGCGCTGAGTGGTGAGCACCTTCCTTAAACCAAGGTCTGCAGAGGAGCGACATGGCCAGCTGGAGTGACTCTGGAGATGGGAGTCCCCCTTTGGACGGATGCCCCTGGCACACATGCCTGATGTCCAGCAGGCCCCTGCAGCTCCGAGAGACGCAAATTTGGGTGGCACCTGCTCAGAGATGATCTGTGAACACGGGAGAAGAGGGCCAGCACAGAACCCTGAGGACCGAAGGAAGGCACTAGGAAGGACCTACTGCACATCAGGCACTGTGCTGATGTGAGCCCGGGCTATTGTTACCTCCCTTTTACAGGTGAGGAAACAGAGGCAGGCAGAAGTGAGCCCGGGCTATTGTTACCTCCCTTTTACAGGTGAGGAAACAGAGGCAGGCAGAAGTTCGGTGACACAGCTGATGTCTCAGGTAGTACTTGAACTCCAGTCTTCCTGACTGGAGGGCCCTATTCATTGCAACTAAGAGATACTTGGTGTTCTTGGGAAGAGCAGTTTTGGTGGTGGAGACAGAAACCAGAATAAGAATTTAAGAACTGAGACAGGAGGAAGGGAAAGGAACAATCCAGACCACGGTGGGAACCTGTGGCCTCGAGGCCACATGCAGCCCATTGGGTCCTCAAGTGTAGTGTTCCCTCCCCCCCCATCCAAACTTCACAGAACAAATCCCCTTCATAGAAGGATTTGTTCTGTGAAACTTGCCCTCAGTCCAAAGGCCACACCCAAGGACTTAGAAGGCCACTTGTTCCCTACCTTTGATCCAAACCCTCTTCCACAGAGCTGCCAAATGCTAGTGCTTAAATCACATCATTCACTACAGGAGCTGCAGTGGCTCCCGGCCATCCCCAGGATAAAAGGTGAATTCCTCTGCTCAGCCTTCGAGGCTCTTCACAATTCCATCCCAGTTAGTCCTGGGCTCCTGCTTACACTTCACTTTATTGTGGTTTTCTGATGTGTCTGTAGTAGAACCGTCTCCAAGAATTCCCAAGTCAGAGCACCTCTAATCCGAGCATAGGCATTTACTGAGATTGATGCCTCTGGTGAAGTGGGCTGAGTTCCAAGGGGAACTAGCAACTTCAGAGAAAGCAAGAGGGATTTGTATAGGTTAAAGATGCAGTTACATAACAGAAATTATGAATGTTAAAAAGGCAGGAAGGCTCTGTTAAGGGATTAGGTAATAGGGGAGGGATCCTAGCCTCAGTGGAATTGCACATGTGATTACCCACAATACATACAGAAAAATCCATTTGGGAGAGTATGTATTATGATAATGATAGTATAATAGGCCTCTCTATGTCACAAGTTCAACCAAAAAGCACCTTTTGCTATTAGCACAGGTGCCTACTTAGGGAAAGTGCCATCTATTTTTTTGGGTTCCACATCCTGCTTGGGCATCCTGGTGGTGCTGCTTTCTCACTGGCTGAGTATTGTGGTCCTATATGAGACTAGATGGATGTGGTTGTGGTAGAATGCTTGGACACACCTGCTGTTTCTGTGGGAAATATGAGGAATGGGTCTGGGGGCAGTGGCTAGGTAGAGGCAGTGGCTGGGATCCCATCACAGGGACATGCCTGCTGTTTCTGGGAGAAATAGGAGTCTATAGACATACTCATTGTTCTAGTGAACAGTGAGGCATACGTGAATAAGTTAGGACCTTGGTGCGGGGCTAGGCAGGGGCAATGGGCCTGCTGTTCAGTGCAGTCTATAAGAAAGTTAGAATATTGGGGCTGGGGGAAGCTTTACTAGGATTCCATCAACTCCACATATGTTTGGGGCCATGCTGAATCAGCCTGCTTCTTGGTTCCCACACATCATTTCATTCTATCACCAACCTTCCAGGAATGCTCTTCCTCAGAATCCGTTTCCTTTACAACAGCCTGAGTACTTCCCATCTCTAATCTTCCCATTTGCCACTGCCTTCCTCCTCTATAAAGTATAAGCTTTGTGAAGGCTGGGGTGGCCTCATTTTTGTCTATGTGTCATGTATGCTTTGGACATGGCATTCATAAGTGACTGCTGAGTGAACGGAGAGAACTTTTTCAAGGAGTTTTTGAGTTTGGGCAGAAGAGATATAGGACAATGTCTTGAGAGGATGAATGGGTCAAGTAATGGGAGAGATCTTAATGTGTTTGGAGATAGCAGGGATGGGGCCAGTAGGTAGGAAATTTAGAATCAGGAAGAGAAGGAGCACTTCATCACTGGAGGGCTATCAACAAGCTGACAGATGGAGGAGAAGAAGATGGAGCTGGGGAACCACACCAGTCCTTAGTCGTTTGACAAAACTGAAGATACTGAAGCAATGTCAATAACATAACCACTATGTATACATTAAAAAAGAGATTAACATTAGGAAGATATAAGAACTGCCTAAAAAACTTCAAGAAAATTAGTTTTATTAACTAGAATCAATAGTTGGAATAAAAAAATGAAGATTCCACCCTTTCCAGGAAGCATGAACAAAAAGAAAAGGACAGAAGGCAGAATTCATCATTCGTTACAACAAAAGTAAATGGTCTGAATTTCTGCATTAAATGAATGGAATCAAGAAGCAAAACACATCATTACGTTGCCTACTGGAAATATTTAATGCAAAGGAATAAACTCTCGATGTGTATGAATGGATATGACACCTCACTGATAGAGGTATTCCCTCAAAGAATACAGATCACAGTCCACACCAGATCCATATTCTCCAATAGTTTTCCCAAAGGGTAGGAAGGGTGCATTGAACATAGTTCTGAATGGGCTTATGTCTCTCCCTGTTTCATGGCTTGTTTGATATTAATGGTTACAGGGTCATTGATCATGGTCACTTCTGTTTCATCTTTAAGAGAACTTATATGATTTTGAGACATGCCTTAAAGATACATCAGAGGAAAGTCTTTAAGGCAGATTTTGCTCTCCTAAACCAAATGCTTCCCTGTAGCCATCAAGAATAAGTATGGAGAACCTTGTATTTGCTCATCTTTTACTCAACTGTGTAATGGTAAAGATGTGGTCTGTTGTGGAGTATGACCTATGACAGCTTGCCTTCTTCCTTCTAATCCTCTTACAAAGAATAGCCTTACTAAGTGCATGGACTATTCTTATAAATTTTTTACATAATAGGAAAGTAGGTATAATGGGACAGCAGTGATGCTGTCTTGGTCACGATTTTTCAGGTATAATTAAGTCCATGAGTCTTTCTGCAACTTTGATAAATCTGCTGTATCGGTCAGAGAATTCTGTGTTGTGTACACAATCTACACTAATTCTTAATCCTTAACCACATTTCCCAACGTTTTTCTTCATCCTTGCCTATCCCTGATTTTGTGCTCAAGGGACTGGGTATCTAAAGTACATGCTGACTTAATTTGGAGGAGCTTATTAAGATCTTGTAGAATTGTTCACCTCTTTATCCTCTGCAACTGCTGTTGGTACCCAAGTTGAAATTAATTTCACAATGGTCTTTTTAAAAAATACTTATCATTTGCACAAAAATAGGAAAAACCGGAGGGGCGGAGCCAAGATGGTGGCGTAGGAGCAGCAAGGTATGGCAGCTCCTGTTGGGTCCCGGGTTGAGAGCTCGGCTGCCCACGTGAGACACTGGGCCGTGGACTCTGCCTAAGGCATTGAGTCTGCGACAACCTGATGGCTCCGGGGTAGGCCGGCCTCCCTTACTGGATCAAGACCTGCCCTGAAGGGATGGGCTGGGGGCGGGGCATAGGGCTTATAATGGTGTGTCGCTTCGGGCAGGGGGGGATGTAAAAAATAAAGGTGATTGCAGCCAGACTTGTCTCAGGTGCTCTGTTGTCCTTTCACGCACAGTTAAGTTCACTGAGGTAGTACCTCAGTGCCAGAGACGTCCAAAGACCGTGTGAGGTAAGTAGACAGGCGACTGGAAGCGGTAGAATGCTTCATCGTGGCGCCCACACAGGGACCCTGTCTGTACTCTCTACAATAAAGTAGGGAAAGAGGACAGCAGCCAGCGCTAGCAGGGAAGGGGTGGAGATGGGTAACCTAGTGAGCCTGCCCGTTATTAAGCCTGAGGACAAGTCTGTGCTAGCCTGCCAAATATACAAGGTAGTCAGAAGCACTGGCGCCAAAGTGCATATAAAACAATGCTGTGCCTTTGTTGATAAAGTTTGGGTCATCTCCCCTTAGATAGAGCACACGGGGCTAGACCCTGTGCGACTGGGAGTTGGGGAACAGATGACCTCTTACGAGAACAGTGTTAAGATGGCACCGATGGAAGCAGAGGGTATGGCGCAGGTAAAATTGCCAGCCTCCGAGACCGGAAAAGAAGCAGGAAATGAGACGGGCACGTCACTGCTCTTCTACGGAAGGCAGAGGGGCATGTTGTAGTCCGGAAATAACTGAGTGTAGTTCCTGGCATAGACCAGGAGACCGAGTCGGCGGGCGGCCCAGGCCTGTGGTTACCTGCTTGAAACACAGAGAGGTAGAGGAGTTAAGGGAACAGGTTAGCTTCAACAGATGTTGAATACTCTCGCAATAGAGCCAGCAGGAGGACAAGAACTAAAACCGGGAAGATTCGAGATAAAGGAAAATAGGGACCTGAAGAGCCAGGAGGAGCTAACTCCTGTACAAAAGGGGCTCCTCAAAGTGGCTCGGGAAGGGGAGGACGTTGCCGGAATGGGCCTTCAGGCCTTCCCTGTGAGGACACACACTGGAGGACGCAAGGACTATACACCAGTTCCCCTACATATGATGAAAGAAAGAGGAATGTTTATCATTAACAGTCATTTATCAGAATTCTTGGAATGTTGCCCCTATTTGACAATTTGGGAACCAGCCAGGAGAGAGAGG
>CM053582.1:63128406-63150736 GCA_028627135.1 Pseudochirops cupreus | reverse complement strand
GCTCTGATGCCCATGGGGCTCCCTGCCCACCCCCACCCCCTGGCCCACCTCTAAACACTGGAGAGAGATGTCGCAGGTGCCCCGTGAGGGCCTGACCTGCCAGTGTGAGTGGGGATGGGGCCTCAGAGCTTATGCTGCACAGGGATCATGTCAGGCAATTCTCAAATATTGCTTAGAGATGTTATCATTCCTATTTTACGAGTAAGGAAACTGAGGTTCTGTGAGGACGGGGGACATATCCTGATTGCAAATCTGTTAAGTGTCAGAGAAGGGATTGGAACCCGTGTTCCTTCTGACGCTGAGTTCACACCAGCCCTGCCTCCAGTATATCATGTGCCTGGTTTCCTTTTCCTTTGCTTTTTTTCACCTTTTAAACTAGTCATTTTTTCGCTATTCCCCTCCCAAACAGATACTCCATAATGGAAAAACCAGTGAGATTAACTGACTCCCCTGTGACCACCTCTGAACGTATATATAATATTCTGTACCTCTAGTTCTCCACCTCTATACAAAGAGGAAAGAAGATCATATTCTCTCCCGAAGAAACATTAGATATGTTACAATGCCAAGATGCATTGTGGGTACCACCTGTAACTATGTAACCCCATCAACATCTCATTGTTGCTTCAGGAGTTACTATGCTCTTGGGGGGCATCCTTCAGGCTGCGCTTAGGCTGGGCAGATGATCCTGGCGTTAGAGCTGCCAAGGCCCTCCCAGTTCATCTAGTCTAATTTACTGTTACTACAGCTGGGCAAACTGAGATGTAGGGAAGGGAAGTGACTGGTCCAAGGTCATGCAGGCACAAAGCATAAGAAGCAAGACCAGAACACAGGTCTAGAGACACCACTACTGCCAGCCTCCTTTTCAGTGAACAGCTGGCCCTCCAAGGGGAGCTTTTAGCCCCTATTTATTGTTTCCCAGGGCATGGCAATACTTGGATTCTGTTAGGACAATGCAAAGAAAGGGTAAAGGAACTTTATGTTCCATGAGAATTTTTGGTTTTTTCTCTTTTTATGTTTCTAACCTATAACCCTAACCCTAACCCTAACTTATAACCTCTAACCCTAACCTCTAATCCTAACCCTAACTTATAACCTCTAACCCTAACCTCTAATCCTAACCCTAACCCTAACTTCTAACCTCTAAACCTAACCCTAACCCTAACCCTAAACCCTAAACCCTAACCCTGACTCTAACCCTAATTCCCGTAAAGGCCCTAACCCTAACCCTAACCTCTAACCCTAACCCTAACCTCTAACCCTAACCCTAACCCTAACCTCTAACCTCTAACCCTAACCCTAACCTCTAACCCTAACAGTAAATTTAGAAATTTGAGTTACCATGCATAGGTCATCAACTCTTTATTATCAAGTTCAATTATTCCTCAATCAGTGCGCATGTATTTCATGTTAGAGCATGAGAAAAAGAGGGAAGTAATGAAAATCCAAGGACCTCAAGCCTCTGAAGCCTGTATATTTCATCTATATTATTATTATTTTAAAATTGTGGCTAGAATCCTTTATTTCAATAAAAATTTTGATAAAGTTATATGTTTCTGTGTATGCATGCATATTACTTCTAAAAAGAGAGGCTGTTGTCAAATATTTTTCACCAGAATGCCATTGGACTGAGAATTTACCAGTGTTAGCAGCTATGAAAACACACACACACACACACACACACACACACACACACACACACACACAAACACACACTTCTCAGAATACAAATCTAAACTGTACTTGAAAGTTACTTCTATAATCATTGCATTAAGTAATGGAACTAGAATTCAAATCTGACTCCTCTACCTCCAGTCAATCAGGATACAATTTATTAATTACCTACTATGTGCCAAACACTGTAGTAATCCCTGGGGATACAAAGAAAGGCAAAAGCCAGTCCCTGCCTTTCCAGAGTTCACAATGTAATGGAGGAGGTAACATTTTTAAAAAACCAAGAAGATATATAAAGTATGAATCAGACATAATCATCATTGGGAAGGCGCATTCCCCATCATTAAGGGGGAATGGGAAATGCTTCTATAAGGTGGTATTTTAGGTGCTACTTGATGGAATCAAGTCTGAGGGCAGAGAGGAGGAGACAGAGGATCCCAGGCATGCAGCACAAAACTGGAGAAGATGGGTGGAGGTCAAAGATGGAGTTTCTTGTTCATGAAACATCAAGGCACCAAGTAGTTCTGGAAGTGAGGTAGGAAGGAAAGCTTTTTAAAGTTTAGGAAGACAGGAAAAGAAAGGCAGATTATTAAGATCTTTGAACACCAAAGGATTTCATAGTTGATTCTGGAGGTAACAGGGAGACACTGGAGTTTATTGAGAGTGTGTGGTTAGAGTGGGTGAAAGGAGGCAACATGGTTAGCCCTGTACTTTGGGAAAATTACATTGTGGGCTGAATGGAGAATGGACTGGAGTACACAAAGACTTTTAAAAATATATATATTTTAATGTCTCCAACTTTTATTTCTTATTTTTGTTTTTGTTTTAACTTTTATTCATTTTACAATTAAATACAAAAGGAAAAAGGGGAAAAAAAACATTTCCACGTACATGGCAGAACGTGAGATCAGATTCAATACAAAACCATAAATTTGTATTTCACAAAAGCCTATGTAATAAAACCTACACATTGTTTTCAAACCAACCTAGCTTTTCTATGTTTCCTTCTTACATTTTCTTTTATTCTCCACTGTGCAATTTTTATTCTATTTTTTTCTCCTTCCCCCTCCCTGACCCTAGAGAAGGCTACATTTAAATGCATATGTGTATATATATATATATATATGTATATATATATATATATATATATATACACACACACACACACACATACATATACATAAATATCTATAAACATGCACACACACACACATATATGTGTGTAAATACTTGTACACACATACACTAAAATGTAAGACCATACTGTTCATATATCTATACACTTGTTCTTTCTCTTGAGGCAGATAGTATATTCCTCCATAGGTCCAAGTCTTTCCTTAGTTTTCTAAATCAACCAGTTCACTATTTCTTAAATCAGTATTCCTTCACAATCATATACGACAAATCATTTACCCATTCCCCAATTGAAGAGCATCTGTTATTTTAACCAATCTTATAGGTATAAGACGATATCTCAAAGTCATTTTAGTTGGCATTTGTCTAATCAGTAATGATTTAGAGCATTTTATCAAATAATTATATATAGTTTTGGTTTCTACATCAGAAAAAAACATCTGTTCATATCATTTAACCATTCATCAATTGAGTTATGATTTGTATTCTTATAATCAGGCAAAGTTCTCAATATATCTGAGAGATAAAACCCCTATCTGAGAGATTATCTATGAAAATTTTCCTCCAATTTTCTGTTTTCTTTTTAATCTTGGCTACATTGGTTTCCTTTATACAAGAACTTTTTAATTTAAAATAATTGAAATTATCCATTTTATAGCTCAACAATGCCATCTGTCTCTTTTTTCTTCACATATTATTCTGACATCCATTCATCTGATAGGTAATACGTTCCATGTTCTTTTCACTTTCTTGTGATATCTCCCTTTATATCTAGCTCATGCATGCATTTTAATTTTTTTTTTGGTTTTTGGAGGACAGTTGGGGTTAAGTGACTTGCCCAAAGTCACACGGCTAGTAAGTGTGTCAAGTGTCTGAGGTCACATTTGAACTCAGGTCCTCCTGACTCCAGGGCCAATGCTCTATTCACTGCGCCACCTAGCTGCTCCTCATGTATGCATTTTGACCTTATCTTGGAACATGGGTTAATATATTGATCTATGCTCAATTTCTGCTAGACTGCTTTTCAGCATTCCCAACAATTTTTATGAAATAATGAATTCTTTTTCCCCAAACGTAAATCTTTACAAACACAAAGTTCCTACAGTCCTTTACTACTGTGTATTGTATGTTTACACTGTTCCAGTTTTCCACCTCTCCATTTCTAAGCCAGTTACCAGATCGTTCTGCTATCCGTTTCTGTTTTATGGGTAAATTCGATACATTCACATTCTAAGTCATAATTACTTGTTGTGTATTTCCCTCCATCCTATTTTCCCTCACTATCTTTTTGGCCCTATTTGCCCTATTCCTCCTCAGTCTGATTTACTTCTGTCCTCTACCTTGCCCTCCTATTCCTTAATCTACTAACCCCTCTAACAGGCCCTCGTTTATCCTCTTATCCCCTCTTCACCTCAATCTACCTATCTTTCTGAGAGTTTCATCCTTATCCCCCTTTCCTAATTCTTCATCTACATACCCTTCTAAAAGTCGCTCCCTTATCCTATCCCTTCACCCTCTCATTTCTTTCTACATTTAGAAGACTTTTAGAACCTTCTAGATGTGTATCCTTTTGTACCCTTCTAGATTTTGTTTCCTTTTTAACTTATTTCTGAGGAGAGTAAAGTTCCACCACTACCATCCCCTCTTGTTTCTCCCATATCAATTCTTCCTTTCTTCTTTCCTTCCTTCCCTCCTTCCTTCCTTTCTTTCTATCTGATTTATCTCTCCCTACACAGTTATATTTTTCAGAATCCGCTCATCATACACAACTTAGCCCAAGCCTTTATTTCAAACTGTCCAAATAATAATGACAATCATAAGAATACTGATAACACTTTAACATGTAAGAAGTAAACAGTTTGACTTTATTGAGCCCCTTATAATTCTTTAATGTTTACCTTATATTTCTCACGGATCTTATATGTAAAATTTTGTCCCCGAAATTTTCTTATGTGTCAAAAGTTCTGCCCTTTTTGTCATAAACACCTGAAAGTCTTTTGATTTGTTAATTTAGTTATCCGTATTTTTCCATTCTGGATTATACTTAACTTTGCCAGATAAGTACAACCCTTGGTTGTACCTTGCTCTACAAAATATAGTGTGCCAAGACCTATAGTCCATCAACTTAGAACTGCTAGGTCTTGTGTAATCCTGATTATAGCTCCATAATACTTAGATTGTTTTTTTTTTCTTGTTTGCAATATTTTCTCCTCACTCTGGGAACTTTGAAACTTGGCTATGATATTCCTGTAAGTTTTCCTCCTGGGATCTCTTCCAGGTGGTGATTAGTGGATTTTTTCCCCCTGTTTCTTCTTTACTTTCTTGTTCTAAAACTTCTGGGCAGTTTTCCTTAATAATTTCTTTTAATATTGTACCCAGGTTCTTTTCCTGGTTATAACTTTCAGGTAGTCCTATGATTCTTACATTGTTTCTCCTTGTTCTGTTCTCTAGCTTAGTTCTTTTAATGAGATGTTTTGTATTCTTTTCTATTCGTTCATTGTTTTTGTTTTGTTTTATTATTTCTTGGTGTCTTAGACTATCATTAGCTTCCCCTTGCCCAACTCTAGTTTCATGGCATTATTTTCTTCCTTTAGGTTTTGATTATTTCTAATTAATTGAGTTTCTTTTCATAATTTTGATTTTCTTAGATTGCTCTTTTTTCTCCTACTTTTTCCTTGATGTCTCCTATTTGATTGTTAAAGTCCTTTTAAAGTTCTTCTTTTTGGGCTTGTGACCATTTGGTGTTCCTTGTTGAAAAGAGAGTGGCTTTTTTTTTTTTAAGCTCTGCTGTCTTCTTCTAAATGTGAACCCAATCTTCTCTGTCCCCATAGTGGCTATCTACGGTTGGGATCTTTCTCCTTTCCCCTTTATTTTTATTTTGTTTTGTTTTATTTTTAACAGCTTATTATTATTATCAAGTTCTATTCTGGAGGTATTAGGAGTGATTCCCCAAGCTTCAGGTCCTCTTTACTGTTATTTTCTGAACTCTGTGCTGGGACCCACCCTTGGGCTGTCTTCTCCACTTCTAAGCCACAGCTAAGGCCCCAAACTGCACTATGCCACAAACACTCTTACTCCCTGTGGTCCTGCTGGTGGTGTAATGGTAATGTAATTTGAATGTGAAGATCCCTTTGTATTGGCAAAGTTTAACAGGTACTTGGCACTTAGTAATTAATCAAGCCTCTGTTAAAGAAACAGAAGGTATGAATCCCTGTTGCTGATGTAACAGGAAGGGATTGGCTGAAATAGGAAGAAGCTAATGCTGTGTGTATGTAAGGAGAAGCCCCTGCTGGGTCAGACAGATCTTCTTGGAGCAAACTCCATAAAGGCAGAAGCTGCTGCCACCAGGGAGGCTGAAGAGGAAAGTGTCTCCCCCCTCCCCAGGCTGAAGAGAATGATTTTGATGTGGAGAATCTGGATGAAGTGATTTTGATTCTGGGAACCAGCTGAAACTTCTGCTGAGTCTGAGGGCCAGCCAGAACTACTGAGGCTGCTGAGGATTTCCAAGGGCCAGCCGGAGCTGCCCAAAACTGAGGAAGCATGACTGTGATGCTGGCACTTTGGATGAACCTGTTTGTGGCTTTATTAAGCCTTGTCTTCCCAGGAACAGAGACTGTGAAGGATTTGAGATGGACTGGACACTGTGAGTTCCAATGTGGAGCAGGAACTGCAGGGAGAGCTGGACAAGGAGTGGGAGCTATCTGCCTTTGAATGCAGGTGACAGTTTGGCAAATCCAGGTAGGAGCTGGGGCCCTGGAAGGGGATCCAGGGAATCTGAGAGACCACCTTGAGTCAAACTGAAAGAAGACTTTACTTGGATACTAGTGACCGAGGGGTGGAGGGTTTGTGAATTTTCTGATGATTTCAATAGTGCATGATGAAGGATGATTGAACGATTGATTGAATGATTGACTAAATGATTGTATTAAGTGAATGATGACTGAATAAGTAATTGATTTGTAACTTAGTGTGCCCCATGAGTGGAGAACTTTGGGTATTGTACTTTGTGTCCCTTGAGGAGGCAAACCTCCTTAAGCATGACTGAATGATTGAGATGATTGAATGCTTGCATTGCTGAATGATTGTTCTTTGTTCAAAACTTTGTGACCACTGTGGTGGAACCTATGTGGCCATTTTCTGTGATAAGTTGTTGTGAATGCTGTATTTTGATTTTCTGTGATAAGTGGTAACATGGTGAATGCTGTACCTTGATTTACTGTGAAAGTTTTGCTCTGATTTGTTATGGAATAAATAGAGTGTTCACGATACTGTGTAATCAGAACCTTAAAAGCTGTTCACAGCAGCATTCTTCTGGAAAGCTGCTTGTCTGTGGCATTGCAAGTGGCTGCAAACTTCAGCTCACTTTTCTACTCTGGAACTGAAACCAGGGACTTTGCTCTCCTGCAAGTATTCACAGCCATCATGGTCCCTGCTCCTCTGCTACCACGCTCACCAGGCCTCTGCTATCTCCTTCTCCTCCCCATTCACAGCCCACAACCTCATCAGGTCAGCATAGCTGTGCTTAGCGTCCCTCTAGAGTGGAAGGTCTTTCAACCTTCTGCTCAGGCTTTCCAGCCCCACACTGTCCACAAGGAGAAAGTATCTGAAGGTGAGTCTGCCTCCCAACCTAGCTGCCCCCGGGGCTTGCTTGTTAATTCCTCAGAGTCTACCTGGAGATGCTTGCACTTCCCTTCTGCCAAACCTCCAACCCTGGAGGTCCCATATTTCCTGGGGTCTTCTCACATTATCTGAGGAGAAAAATATCTTTACCACAATTTTTATTTTTTTCTGTTGTTCTACATTCACTCTGGTGGGATGATCTGCCTTTTTGGTGGAAAAGATCGGGAGAGCATAAAGATTTTTTAAAACTTTACTCTGTCATTTTCCCAGAATGCTCTTCTGAGTACACAGAGACTTGAGATGGAAACCAACTGGTAGGGGACTACAATAATCCAGGCTACAAGTGACAAGGCTATACAGTGGCTTTTGGGGACTGTGAGAGGAGAGAAAAGAACATACGTGAGAAATGTTTTGAAAGTATAATCAACAGGCTTTGGGAACAGCATAGATCTCGATGAGGGAAAGTGAGAAACTGAGGAGTCAAGGATGACACCTAGCTTTAGGGCCAGGGTCGATGCTGGTGCCCTCTAGGGAAGACAGGAAGAGGGCAGGGTTTGTGAGGCAAGATGAGTTCAGTTTAGGGCATGCTGAGTTTCATATAAGAGAATAAGTGTTTGGTAAGTGCCTACCATGTGGCAGGCATTATTCTAAGTATTTTACAAGCATCCCCTCAATTGGCCCTCATAAAAACTCTATGAAGTGATGGTGCTATGATATTCACTGTACATTTGAGTAAACTGACGTAGATGGAGAGTACGTGACTTGGCTAGGCTCACACAGAGGGTTTAAAGTCAGATTGGAGCTCAAGTTCAGCCTCACTCCAGGACCACCTAGGTGTTTAGAGAAAATACATTTTGAGATTTCCAATAAGCACTTGGAGTTTGATACTAGAATTCAATGGAGAGGGTTAGGCCAGGATAAGTAGATCTCAGGATCCTCAGCAAAGAGATGATAATTCAAGCCATTTGAGGAGATGAGATCAGCAAATGGAGGATTATAGAGGGAAAAGAGTAGAGGGCTCAGGACAGAACCCTTTGGGATACCCATGTGAGCCTGACCTGGATCAAAAACATGCAAAGGATTCTGAGAAGGTGGGAATAGATAAGGAGGAAAAGAACCAAGAGAGAAATGCGAAAATTGAGGTGGAAGAGAATATCAAATAGAAAAGGGTGATTGAACATGTCAAAATAGACAGAGGTCAAGAAGGATGAGAACTGGGAAAAGGCCGTCAGATGTGGCAATGAAAACGGGTTTAGTAACTTAGGGAAGAGCATTTTCCATTCCATGATGCAGTCAAAGGCAGACAATAAAGAGTTAAGATGGGAATAAGAGGAAAAGACGTGAAGCCACCTCTTGCAGACAAGCCTTCTCCAGGAGTTTAGCCACCAAAACAAGGAGAGAAATGGGAATATGGAGGAGGGAGATTAATGAACCAAGTGAAGGTTTTTCAAGGATTGGTGGGGAAGCACAGGCATCTACTCTGGTGCTCCTGCCACCGAACCATGTTCCCCTACCCCATGGCACTCCAGTCTGAAGCGAGCTGTTGCTCTGTACTTTTAACTGCCAGTGGTTTCAAACAGATTTCTCTCAATTGTCTTTATGTTGTCTCTCAAGTCCCTATCCACCCAGAGGTTACTTTCAGCCCCTAATACAGGTCACAGTTTCAGAAAGGACCTCAGAGGTCATCTATTCCCCTCCTCCTCCCCATTATCCAGATGAGGGAACTGGCCGAGGGAAATAGAACACCTTGTCCAGTTACGTATTAAAGAACCTGTAGCTGGAAGGAATGTCCCAGGCCATCAAGTCCAAAGCTCCAAATATAAAGTGGGAGAGACTGAGGCCACAAACAGTGTGTGAGGCAGGATTTGACCTCAGGTGTTTGTGTCTCTGGTGTTCAGTGATGTTCCTCCCTTCCGAAGTTGTAAGTCTGAAACGTAATCATTAGGCTGTTTGATGTTTCTTCTCTCTCACATGCATTCCCCACCTCATCATTTTGTGATATTTATAGAGTTTAAGAGACATAATTTCTGGGTAAATGAGTCATTTTATTAACGATCCACGTTTGATAAAGAATCTAATTGTATTCTTTTATCATTTACTTGGCACACTGACGTGTATGCCGCTTGTCAAATGAGATGAGTTGGATTAGGAGGAGACACTAAGTTTTTCCCAGACACTGGGAGACAAAAATCATTCTGAGAAAAGCAGGGCAATAGCACTATGTCACCCTAGGCCCCCTCTGGTGCATGTGTGAGTATTAGAGGACGTGAGTAGTTTCCATGATAGGATAGCTGCAGAGCCTTTGCACCATGTTTGAGGCTGCACTGGTGATTTTTAGAGGCATCGGTCTGTCAAAATCTAAGCTTTTATGCAAGTCCTTTCAAATCTCTCATTTGCTCAAAAGGCAAAGCTGGGCTCAAGGAATTAACTTATTCTACATTGATTTTATGAAGACGGAAGCCGAGGAATTCCATTCAGGCCAACAAGTATCTCTTGAATGTTTACTAGAAGAAGCCTTCCATTTGGGGGAAATTCTGTTTCTTTTAAAATTGAAAGAGGCTTCTGATCCTTTCCACCTCATTCTTAGAACATCTAGAGAGAGGAGAGGACAGGAGGCAGCAGGATGGAGTGGCTACATTGCTGAACTTCAGAGGGACAAATACCTGAGCCCACATTCTGCCTAAGCCCCTGGCTGGCTGTGGGATCTCAGGCAAGTCTCATCCACTGTCCTGGCTTCGGTCTTTTCCTCTGTACATTGAGGGGGTTTAAATCTCTTCCAGCTAAGATCTTTAAGATGAAACGGGCAAATCGCTTCCCTTCCATGGGCCTCGGTTTCCTCCTCTGTAAATTGAGGGCCTTAAACAAGATGACTCTGAGGCCCCTGCCAGGTGTGCATCTTTAGAATAAATAAGAACAAGTCACTTCCCTTCCCTAGGCCCCAGCTTCCTCCTCTGGACAATTGAGAGAAATGATTATTAATAGCCACTAATTTGGGGAGATCCAGTGCTGCTTTTTTCTCAAGCCCTGATTTCAAAAGTTCATTCTCTAGAAGGACAGTGCTGATAACGAGATTGGAGTAACTTTCTTAACAATCTGGGTTAGACCCTACCCAAGTGGGAAAGCCATTGTGCTCACCTCAGGTTTTCATGGGGACAAATTCTTTGAATAAATTGCCCAGACCTGAAGGTGAGTTAGAATGAAATCACATAATCAAAGTTCATTAAATAGGGGCGGCCCCTCACTGGAATATTTATTCTTTCATTGTTAATCAATCAGAGTTGATTGCTAGGATCAGAAACATCCCTCTTCCAATGGGCATGGAAGCCTTGGGCCCACTGCCATCATTGTCTTTGGCTTAAGAGAGAGATGGCCAAATGACCACTCTTTTATTAAAAGGCTGATGTTATAAATAAAATAAAGTTCTTAGAAATTATGTTTATCAAACTTTATAAAAGTCTTCATGTAAAGATGGTGGTGGAATACATGACCTCTGAAATCCCTTGGCTCAATACATCTAGGCCTTTGATCCTGTATACCCATGTGGGGACTTAAAGCAATGACTAAAGACAGAGGGAATTGAGGCAGCAGGTGGAGACTACACGTTTGAGAAGACTGGCAGGGGCTGAAAGGTGAGAGGGATAGCTTTGTTCAGAATGGAGGGCCCCAGTGGGAGGCAGATTGAAAACCTTGTCCAATGATAGGAACACTGGAACTGAAGGTATGGAAAAGCCAGATTCCAGTTGAAGCTCTCCCACTGTCTACAATGCCTGTAGCAGCCATTTTATTCACCAGGTAATTTTGCATATTCCAGGGCTAACAATGTTGCTCGTTGCACACAGGAAAGCATTCCCCTGTTCTCGGATTTAACCCTGCTAACATCTCAATGCAACCTTTCATATTTATTTTAAAAACTTCCTCCAAATCAAAGATCAACCCTTCCCATGTATGAATTTCTCCAAAGTTTTGCTCTTGTGAATGGGCAACATGAATCCTTCCCTCTGGGAAGAGATGCCCTGTAGCTAAATCCTACACAGTGCTCTCCCCACTTCTGCTTAATCTTAACCTGCATCATTTCTCCTGTGACAGGATTTAGAGTGAGATAGGTCATGGAAAGTTGATGATTTAGTCTGAATTCCTGTTTACAACGAAGGGTTTCATTTAGGTCCTTTCTGCCTGTCTTCACAGGGGCTGAGTTGTCACATCGCGAAATCAAAGAAAAATGTGATGTGGAACGGGTCAGAGTGTGATACAGGGATTTGGATGCGAGATGGACGAGAGATTCATTGCCTCATGAGGTTCATTTTCTGGACTAACTTTTCATATGCTGCAGTTTTCTCTCTGGCCAGCAGATGTCAGCAAAAGCCTGTCCTATTTTCTTCCATGGCAATGAAGTGGTTAACAAGTACAGCATGTCTCTGGGGGCAGGAAGACAATAATTCAGCAGTCTCTGCCTTCCCAAATTTTAAGTCCTGCCGGTGGGGAGACAACATGTGCCTATATAATTATGTACAAAATATATACAAAACATAGGTTGTTAGAAGAAAAGGGGAAAGATGTCTAACCTTTTGGGCAGAAGAGGAGAGTTAGGAGAGTCCCCAAGCAGGACGAGGCAGCACGTTAGCTGAGCTTCCAAGGAAACTGGGGGATTCGCAGAGGCAGAGAGAAGGAGAGATGGAATTCCAGGCGAGAGGAGCAGCCTTTGTAAAGGCTGGAAGAAGGGAAATGAAAAGCCCTGTGTGAAGAACAGCAGCAAGGCAAATCGGCCTGAATCTTAGAGGGCGCAAAGCGGAATACTATGGGATCACATCACATAGGTAGGTTTTAGGTGCTTGCTAACGGTAATAAAAGACAGAGTTGGTTCAATTTGATACTAGATGTGCCAGCGAGCCAATGTAACTTTTCCGTGTGGGATGGACGTGATCAGAACCACAGGGCAAGAATATCCCTTCAGCAGGTGAGTGGAGGATGGAATGGAGGGGAATGAGGCAGGGAGACCCCTTAGGAGACCATTGTAATAGAGGAGAAGGGAAGAGATGAGGTCATGCGAGTGGAGCGAGAGAATGCAGGGCTGAGGTATCGTCCATGAGTTACTGCACAACTTGGCAACTGGTGAGATATGGGAGCTCAGGGAGCGTGAGGGCCCCGGGATAGACAGATACATGACATATAGATCATAGAGGGAGAAAAGTATTTTCTGGAGTGAACTTTTCAGGATGTCGCAATATCCCTTTTAGACAGGAGATGTCACAGAAAAACTCTGCTATTGCCTCAAGAGCAATGGTGTGTGTAATCAGACAGATATATAGATTGCTTGAGAGAGAGGTACATTTCATTTAGACCTATAGGCAGTTAAGTAGAAGCAGTAGCACCAGTAATAATAACAAACAACGAGTAAGGTCAGGACAAAGCCCAAGTCTGAAAGACTGAAGGTCTATGATACCACTCACCTCTCATCAGAGGTAAGATTAGCTCAAATGCAGAAAAAGACTTACATTTTCAGACTTGGCTAATGGGGAGTGGGGAGGGAGCGAGGTGGAGAAGATTAGTTTTGTGGACTAGGCATGTTTGTAAAGAGAGTTTTTGTTTTAGTTTGGCTCAGTGGAGAGGGGAGAGGCAAAGTTGGAAGCATAGATTATAAAAGCTTATGTACTAAACAATTAAGAACTAAACATTGTCTTTAGAATCCATGGCAGATTCTTTCAAATCTTTGTCCTCTTCAGTCCAGATCTGCAATTTCATTTTAGAGGCAAAAGCCTGTGTAGGTCATCACTTCCTCTGCCCCTTAAAGTCTCAGAGTTGCCTGGTGCACAGAGAGGTTAGGCTATCTATCCCAGGTCAGGGAGCCAGTGTGCCAGAGTCAGGATATGAACTCAGGTTTTCCTGACGTTGAGGTTGGCTCTTTCCTCATTATACACAACCACTTCTCCTTAAATTTTGCTCATGATCGGTCTTCATCCTATGAGAACAAATTTGTGTTTTTTAGTAATTTTTGTTTTCTTACATTTTTATTATCTTTACTAACCTCTTTAATCTACTCACATCTTTATTTTCTTACATCGTCATAGAATCCCATGTATCCCTCCCCTTCCTATACAAGTGTTCTTTTTTTTTTAAGAAGAAAATAAAACCAGCACAACTGACTGATAGTTTGAGAAAGTCCAAAAACACGTGCAATGTGTAAGCCCTATGGACCTCCCTCCTCCACCCCTTCCACCAAGGGGTGGGTTGAAGGCGCCTTCTCATGTCTCTTCACTCCAGTTTGTCCTTCCCCATCTTTATAATTTTGTCAGATTTACTTTTGACTTTTTGGTTTCTCGTTCCTTCCATCTACATTGTTCTTGTTAACTGTGGATATTTGTTTAGGGGGTTTAATTTTTTTTGCTCGCTTGCTTTACTTAGCAACTGGTTACGTAGATCTTTCCAGTGCTTCTCTGTATTCATCAGACTCATCATTTCTTACAGTACAGAAGTACTCCATTACATTCATATACAACAATTTATTTGGCTATTTCTCAATCAATAGTCATCTGTTTGGTTTCCAGCTCTCAGCTATCACAAAAAGTGTGATATTTAGGAGCCTATGGGGCCTTTTTTCTTAATGAGGGGTTCCTTGGAGTGGAAGCCTAAGTACAGAGTGTCTGCCTCAAAGGGTATGGAATTTTAGTCACTTTACTTGTATAATTCCAAATTTCTTTCCAAAATAACTATCCCATAACAGAGCTCCATCAGCAATGTATTTGTCTGCCTATCTCCTGACAATCCCTCCAACATTACTGCCATGTTTGTCATTTTTGCCAATTAGCTGAGTAGGATGAGAAGCCTCAGAGTTACTTTAATTTGTGTTTCTCTTATTATTAGTGATTTGAAGCATTTTTAAAATGCAGTTCTCAATACTTGGCAGTTATTTTGTTCAAATCCTATGATCTATTTGGGAATGGCTATTACATGTAATTAACTATATGCATAATTCTATATTATCAAATTTCTCTGATAAGGTTAGGTATCAAAAATATATAAAAAGAATATGCATGTGAAACATATAATATAATATAATATATATATAATTGTTTATACATCTTGACTACCTAACCCTTATCAGAGAAATTTCATACAAAGATTTTTTCCATTAAACCATTAGCCTTCTTATACTAGATACATTAACTTTTTTTGTCCAGAAGCTTTTTAGTTTCAGGTAATCCAAGTTATTTACTTTATCTTTTGTAATTTCCTCTATCTCTTTTTGGTTAAGAATATATTTCTTACACAGAGTTATGAGAGGTATATGATCGATTTTTCTTCTAAAAAATTTTTATTGTATGATCTTTAACATTAAGCTCATGGATCAGTTTAGAACACATTGTGGAGAGTGGTATAAAATGTTAGTTTGAGCATAATTTCTGCCAGACAACTGTCCAGAGTTCCCAGAAGTTTTTAATCACGTAGGGAATTTTCACCTGGGAATATATAGTTTCCACTTTATGGTTCTATTCTGTCTGAATCTACCTTGTCTAGTCTCTTTGTTCATCTCTCTCTCTCTTTAACCAATACAAGATATTTTTGATGCCTGCTGCTTTAAAACATAGTTTGAGGTCTGAAAATGCTTTCATGACTTCGTCCTTACTTCTCTTCATGATTTCCCTTGGTGTTCTAGATATTTTATCTTTTGAAATGTTGTTATTTTATCAAGGTTTTTAAAGCACTCTTTTGGTAATTTGATTGTTACAGCATTAAAAGTACAATTTAATTTTGGTACTATTGTCATTTTTATGACGTTGGCAAGGCCTAGTCATGAGCATCGAGTATTCCTCCAGACATTTAGATAGTTCCTTTTTTTTGAAGGAGTGTTTTGTAATTGAATCTATACAAGTCATTTTTGTGTTTTAGGAGGTTAATGCCAGATATTTTCTGCATTTTGCAGTTACTTGGAATGCTATTTCTCTTTCTATTATTGCTTCTTTTGTATTGTTGTAATTATACTGTTGAATTGCTGTTGATTTTTGAGGATTTATTTTGTAGCCTACAGCTTTGCTGACTAACGATTGTCCCAGTTAGTATTTTTACAAATTACTTGGTCTTTTCCAGCTAAACCATCATATCATCAGCAAACAGGGATAGTTTTTATCGCCTCTATACCTATCTTTATTCCTTCAATTTCTTTCTCTAATCATTGCTATCACTAATTTTCCATTGCTATATCAAATAATAGTTGGGAGAGTGGGCATCTTGTCTTCACTCGTGTATTTAATGGAAAAGATTCTTCTACTTGCTTATGATGAGTGGTTTTACTTTCAGGTTCTTTTGTGATATTAGGATTTTTAGCATAAAAATTGTATTATGCTGTGTGAAAGACTTTCTCTGTTGAGAAGATTATAAAATGTGTTATGTTTGGGGTCTAATATGGTTAAATTAGATTGATTGTTTTCTTAATGATGCACCATCCTTGCATCCCTAGTATATATCCCTGTTGATCACGAGGAATGCTTTCTTGGATCAGTCATTGTATTCTGATATAATTTTAAAAAAAAACACTTTTGACTTAATATTCATTAATAGTGTTAGCCTATACGTTTCTTTCTGAGTGTTTCTTTCCCTGGTTTAGGTAGTAGGACTATATTTGTCTTAGAAATGGAAAAATTTATAGAAAAATTTGTAAAGTGTGGACATCAACTGTTCTTTAAGAGTTTAATAGAATTGTCCAGTGGATCTCTTGGGAATAGGGATTTTTAAAAATATTTCCTTTAGAGACAGATCTCTTTCCCTTGCTGAGACTGGATTATTTAAAATCTCTGTCAGGTCATCTGACGGAAAACCCTTTTTTTTTTTAGTTTTTGAAGATCATCCTCTATTTCTTTTGTGTCCTTAGTTTTGTTAGCCTGTTACTGCACGTAAAATGTTCCAATTTCTTTTTATTTCTTCTATATTCAGGGTGATTTCACTTTGCTCATTGGCATTTCATTGATTTGATTTTCCAGTCTCTTCTTTTTCAGCATTTTAGCTAAATGTTTATTCATTTTATTACTCTTTTCAGAAAATTGCCCTTTGGTTTTATTGATCATTTCTATGATATTTTGTGTCTAATATCTTTGTCCTTTCTACTTCTAACAGTCTCTTCTTTTGTGCTTATTTGAGGTTAGTTTATTTGTTGATTCTCAAATATTTTAAATGCATATTCAGTTTATCAATTTTCTCTTTTTCTGTTTTGTAAACGTATGATTATAATGACATGATTTTTCACCTAAGGAAGGCTCTAGCTTCATCCACCAATTTTGACGTATTGCTTCCTTATTATAATTTTATTTTATGTAGTTGTTAATTGTTTTTATGACTTGTTCTTCAGTTCAATCATTATCTAAGATTTCATTGTTACATCTTTATTTGGGTTGGTATCTTTTGGTTATGATCCATGAGCCAGTTTTTATTCTTAAATTGTGGTGTATAAAGGATGAGTTCATTGATCATGCCTTTTTATATTTGTCTGCAATATTTTTATGCCCAAGCACATGGCAAACTTTTCTAAAATTTTCCTGTGATACAGAAGAGTTTGTTTATTATTTTGCTGTCTCATTTAGCACATGCCACAAATTTTTTAAAAATATTATTTATCTCATTTCAATATTTATTTTTTAAAAATTTGAGTTCCAAATTCTCTCCCTTTCTCCAGTCCCTGCTCCCGTTTGTGAAATCAGCCAATATATCAACGATACATATGAAATTAGGTAAAATATATTTCTATATTAGCCATGTTGCAAAAAAAGAGCCAAGAAAAATAAAGCATGTGAAAAAAGTATGTTTCAATACACATTCAGAATTCATCAGTCTTCTCATGGGATGTGGATAGCATTTTTCATCACGAGTCCTTTGGACCTGCCTTGGATCACTGTATTGATTAGAGCTGCTAAGTCTTTCCCAGTTGGTCATGATTATAATATTGCTGTTACCGTGTATAACGTTCTCCTGCTTTTGTTCACTTCACTTTGCATCCATTCATATAAATCTTGCCAGGTTTTTCTGAAAACATCCCCCTAATCGTTTCTTATAACACAATAATTACATTCCATCACAATCATATACTGCAGCTTGTTCAGCCGTTCTGCATTTGATGGGCATTCCACCAATTTCAAATGCTTTGCCACCAGAAAAGAGCTGCTATTATTATTTTTGTGCATATAGGTTCTTTCCCTCTCAAAAAAAAATCTCTTGGGGTGACTAGATGGCACAGTGAATAGAGAGCACTGGCCCTGGAGTCAGAAGGACCTGACTTCAAATCCAGCCTCAGACACTTGACACACTGACTAGCTGTGTGACTTTGGGCAAGTCGCTAACCCCAGTCACCCTCCAAAAAAAAAAATCTCTTTATGATGCAGCTCTCATAGTGGTATTGTTGGGTCAATGGGTAAGGAAAGTTTTATAACTTTTTGGTAATAGGTCTAAATTGTTCTCCAGAACAGTGGGCTGGGAGCCCTTGCAGGAGAGCAAAGTCCTTGGTTTCAGTTCCAGAGCAGACAAGTCAGCTGAAGTTTGCAGCTGCCAGAGGGACCACGAGGAGTAAGAGTGTTTGTGGCATAGTGCAGCTTGGAGCCCGACCTGCGGCTTAGAAGTGGAGAAGACAGTCCAAGGCTGGGTCCTGGGAGAGAGTTCAGAAAATGACTGTAAAGAAGGACCTGAGGCTTGGAGAATCCCTCCTTCTATCTCCAGACTAGAACCTGATTATAATAATAAGCTGCCAAAAATAAAATGAAACTAATAAAAATAAAGGTGTGCCCACAAAGAGAAAGATTCTGAACACAGAGAGCTCCTGTGGGGATAGAGAAGACTGGGTTCATCTTCAGAGGGAGGTCATAGAGCAAAAAAAGCCACCCCCTTTTCAACGAGAAATGTCAAATGGTCACAAGCCCAAGAAGAGCTCCCGGAAGAACTCTTTAAATCCTTAGAGAGTACCTTAAAAATCAAATAAGAGACATCAAGCAAATTGAGAAAAGTAAGAGCAGTCAAAGAAAGTTATGAAAAAAAGTCAACCAACTGGAGATAGAGAATCAAAAACTTAAGGAAAAAATATTTCTTTGAAAGCTAGAACTGGGCAAAGGGAAGCTAATGATTTTCTAAGACCCCAAGAAATAATGAAACAAATCCAAAAGGATGAAAAAATAGAAGAGAATGTGAAACATCTCATCAGAAAATAAAACTAATCTAGAGAACAGAGGGAAGAGAAATAATGTAAAAGTCATATGACTACCTGAAAGTTACAACCAAAAAAATAACCTGGATATAATATTATAAGAAGCTATTTTAAAAATTTGCCCTGAAGTTCTAGAAGAAGAAAGTGAAGCAGAAATAGAAAAAAAATCCACAAATCACCACCAGAAAGATTCCAGGAGGAAAACCTACAGGAATATAGTAGTGAAGTTCGAAAGGTCCTAGGTTAAGTAGAAAATATGGCAATCAACAAGAAAAAAAATCTAAATATTATGAAGCTACAATCTACAATCAGGATTACACAAGACCTAGTAGCTTCTAAGTTTAAGGACCATAGGGTTGGAACACTATACTTTGTAGAGCAAAAGAGCTGGGGTTTCAACAAAGGGTAATTTACCTAGTAAAGTTAAGTATAATCCAGAATGAAAAAAATGGACATTTAACAAATTGAAAGACTTTTAGGTATTTATAACAAAAAGAGCAGAGTTTTTGACATATAAGGAAATTTGGGGGAAAAAAGAAAGTTTGACATGTAAGATCCAAGAGAAATATAAAGTAAACATTAAAAACCAATTGTAAGGGGCTCAATAAGGTCAAACTGTTTATTCTTACATGGTAAAGTGTTATCAGTACTCTTATCACTGTCATCATAATTTGGATAGTTTGAAAGAAAAGCTTGGGCTAAGCTGTGAATGATGGGGTGATTCTAAAAAGGACAGTTGTACAGGGAGAGATAAAAAGGAGTAATTATCTCATATGAATAAAGAAAGAAAGGAAGAACTGATACAGAAGAAACAAGGGGGGGTGGTAGTGGTGGAACCTTACTCTCCTCAGAAATGGGTTAAAAAGGGAACAAAATCTAGAAGGGTGCAAAAGGGTATAGATGTAGAAGGATATTAAAGTCTTCTAAATGTAGAAAGAAATGAGAGGGCAAAGGAATAAGATCACAGAGGGACTTCAAGAAAGGTGTATAGATAAAGAATTAGGAAAAAAGGATAAGGATGAAACTCTTAGCAAGATAGGTAGATTGAGGTGAAGGGGAGGTAAGAGGACAAAGGTAAAATGGATTCATGGCCTAGTTATAAAAGGAGATATCACAAGAACATTAAAAGAAGATGGGACACACTGCAGATTCCTGGTGTATTGCTGCAGCACCATCTCAAAGAATTCAGAGTCAGACCACCTCAAATCCTAGTACAAGTATTTATTGAGGATTGAAGTCCCTCAGAAGTGGCCTAGGTTCCAAGAGGAACCAACCACTTCAGGGAAAAGAAGATGGATTTTTATAGGGTAAAGATGCAATTACACAACAGAAATTATGAAAATTAAAAAGGCAGAAGGGTTTTGTCAAGGGATTAGGTAATAGGGGAAGGGTCCCTTCTATGGTTCGGGGGCCAAACACCCTGGTCATGCTGTTTCCTGATTGGCTAGCCATTGTGGTCCTGTCTGGTCAAGATGGTTAGTTAGGTGTTGTGGTCCTGTCTTGGTCTAAATGGATGCTTTGAGTACAAGAACACACCTGTTCAAATATATGGATTGGATCTGAGATCAGAGATTGTATTGAGTCTAGGACCCCAGGTGTGGTTAAAGTCAAATTGTGTGTTTAAATCAAGACATACCTTCTGTTGAGTGAGGTCCACAAGGAACTTAGAATGTTGCGGCTGGGATCAGCTTTATCAAGATTTCATCAGGAAATACTGCCTATCAGACTCATGGATAGGAGAACACATGAAGAAACAAGAGAAAGATAGCCTTGTTGAGATGTAAAATGAGTAATTTCAATTATTCTTAATGATCAAGTTCTTGTATAAATAAAACCAAAGCAGCCAAGATCAGAAGGAAAGAAAGAAATGGGGGGACAGGACTTTGATAGACCATCTCTCAGACAGGGATTTCATTTCTCAAATATATAGAGAACTTTGCCAAATTTGTAAGAACACAAGTCATAACTGAACTGATGAATGGTTAAATGATATGAGCAGGCAGTTCTTTGATGAAGAAATCAAGACTACATATAATTATATAAGAAAATGCTCTAAATCATTATTGATTAGACAAATGCCAATTAAAACAACTTTGAAATATCATCTTACATCTATCAGACTGGTGAAAATGACAGATGCTCTTCAAATGGGGAACAGCTAAGCAATTTGTGGCAAGTGATTGTGATGGAATACTGCAGTGTTTTAATAAATGGAGAGGTCTTTGATTTAGAAAACTCAGGAAAGACTTGCACCTATGAAGGAAGATGCTATCCACCTCCAGAGAAAGAACTGACAGAAATATGAACAGTACGGTCTTACATATATATATATATTTGTGTGAATATATGTATATATATATATTATATATTTGTGTGAATATATGTGTATATATATATATATAAACACATACATAAGTTTACATATACATACGTACATATACATATTCACATTTAATTATAGCCTTCTTCAGGGTGGGAGTGGGTTGAGGGAGGGAGAAAGACAAGCAGAAAACAAAAGAAAACATAGAAGGAAACTCAGAAAAGCTGGGTTGATTTGAATACAACATGTAGATTTTGTTACATAGGTTTTTGTGAAATGCGAATTTATGGTTTTATATGGAATCTACTCTTATGTTCTGCTACATACATGGAAATGTTTTTTCTTTTTTCACTTTGTATTTAAGTGTAAAAGGAATAAAAATGAAAACAAAAACAAAAATAGGAACTAAAATTTGGAGACATTAAAATATATGTATTTTTAAAGTCTCTGTAAGGGCAAGCCAAGATGGCGGAGCAGAAGCACAAACTTGGCATGAGCCCCCGCTCCAGTCACTTCCAATACAGGTAAAGAAAATGACTCTAAACAAACTTCAGAGCTACAGAACCCACAAAGTGCCTGAGAGAAACGCATCTCCCGCTGAAGGCAGCCTGGCGGGCTGTCGGGAAGAGCCTGTCTCACAGAGCTGGGAGCCAAGCACAGCCCCACAGGAGCTGCATGTTTCTGGCCCCAGGGCGGCCCTACCAGCACCAGCCAGAGCAGAGCTCAGGAGCATGAGTCACCAGCAGCTATGGCGGTTTCCAGACTTCTCAACCCGTAAACACCAAAGAGAAAGGAAAAGGTCCATGGGGAACTCTTCTGGAACAGGGGGGAATGGAAGAGTGTGGTCTGGCCCCTATCATTTCTCAGTGTGAGGACAGTTAAAGGATAGATGGATAGATAGATAGATAGATAGATAGATAGATAGATAGATAGATAGATACACACACACACATATATATGTATGTATATGTATACATACATATATATGTATGTATAGGAGGGTATACGTGTATATAAATATGTATGTGAGTGTGGGCATATGTATGCTCATATATACACAGACAGAGGGCACAGGATGAGTTGAATATGAAGGGATGATATCTAAAAAATAAAATTAAGAGGTGAGAGAAGAATTTATTGGGCAAAAGAGAAAGGGAGATATAGATTAAGGTAAATCGTCTCATGTAAAAGAGGCAAGAGAAAACTGGGGAAAGCGGAGTAAGGTGAAGGGGAGTGAGAAAACTTAATTCTCATTGAATTTGGTTTAAGGAAGGAATAACATACACACTCAATTGGGTATCTTACCCTACAGGAAAATAGGGGGATGGGTAGGGGATAAGAGGGGCGATGATAGAAGGGAGGGCAGATTGGGGGAGAGGGTAGTTAGAAGCACACACTTTTGAAAA
>CM053582.1:63101331-63127906 GCA_028627135.1 Pseudochirops cupreus | reverse complement strand
TGTGTATGTGTGTATATATATATATGCAATTATTATTATTATTATTGACCACATCCAACTGGAACTTGAGATACACAGGCACTGCAGTTGGGAGATCCATCCTGCCCTTACAAAAAGTGACATAGGAGAGAATAGACTGGGGGAGGGGGGAAATACTGGGATGGCCGTTTTGGGGTGGTGGGCGGGGGAAAGACGGGGAGAAAATATGTAACTCAAAAAAATTTAATGAAGAATCTCATATTTAAAAAAATAAATAAATAATTAAATAGCCCTTATTTATTGTTTCCCAGGGCATGGCAATACTTGGCTTCTGTTAGGACAATGCAAAGAAAGGATAAAGGAACTTTATATTCCGTGAGAAGAGTTGGACTCACAACTAAGCAAACATAAGTCTGGCTTTATTTCAGCTGATGAAAAATATAAGTCACAGAAGAGTGGTGCTCGAGCTCGTTACCTGGCATATGGTAGTCATTTAATAAATGCCTGTAGGGTTGATTCAGCCCATAAAGAGTGAAGACAATCACTGTCCCTCTGCGGTGTTCTCCACCTCCCCAAGGACCATGTAGAGCTAGAAGACTTCCAGAGACTATACAGGGGAACGCATGTGTCAAAGACGTGGGGGTGAGTGGTGTGCCAGTTGGCCAGGAAGACCAGGTTTTTCTACTATCACAGCAGTACATTTGTATGCCTAAAATTAATTAAGTCCCTTGGGTTAACTATTTCAGTTGCTAATCATAGGGGAAGCACAGTGTTAGCAGGGAGATCGTGAGCCATGACCACCCTTTCCCCTATAAAGCCTCAAGGCTCCCTCTAAAACCCTGAAGGGAGATGCCAGAGAAGCCCTCTGGGGACCTGAGCTGTCAGGATGAGTGTGGACTGGAAGAACAGTTCCAAGCCAGGCTACACGGGCAGGATCTCATCTGATTCTCTCACCCTCCCTGGGTGGTATTATTATCCCGATTTTACGACAGAAACTTATGCTCCAAGAGTTCTGGTGTCCAAGACCCCATACCTCAAGATAGGCAGCAAGGTGGTAGAGAGCTCAGAGCCCTGGGTCTGGAGTCAGAAACAGCAGAGTTCAAATATGACCAGACCAAGCCTGTGTGACTTGCAGCTGCAGGCTGCTTACAGCACACCAAAGGATTTCCTCCCCATGCAAAGGATGTTTTCCTCTACCTTTTCCCCAGGCACCAGAAATCCTTTGGTGAGCCTCAGCAGGAGGGTCATAAAGGGCCCTCAGGCTGCAAGTTGTGCAGGCCTACCTTAGACACTTCCCAGGTCTGTGGCACTGGGTGACTTTCTGTTGTCAGAATTCATTCTGTTGTTTGCTCATTTGTCTGGCCTATTACTTCAGTTTTAACTCTTTGCGAATGTGGGGCTCTACTTCCAGGATGGAGGGCACACTGTCCCAAGCTCCAGGGGTTTTGTGTAGCTGTTTCCAGAGATATTTCTAGGGTCCTGTAAGTTTTCAACTTTTTTAAGGTGGTAAGATGTAAGGAGGGGTGTGTTTACTACCCTCCTGGGCTTTGCTCTGTTCTGTGAGTGACCACAAACACTCTTTTCTGCCCTGGAACTGTTAGAAGGGTCTCTGCTCCGCTGTGGCCATAAGTCATGATGTGGTAGTGCTCTTCCTTGCGCTAGGACTGCCACCCAGGAATAAAACCAAGGTACAAACATTGGCAAAGCAACAGAGTCCTTCTCCCAGTGTCAGCAAAGAGACCCTGTACTCTCCTTCTGACCAGTTGTTCTACCCCCTTACCTTCTGTGCACAGAGAGTTCTAGAAACAGCCGCTGCTAATACAGATTAGTGAACCTCAAGGCCTGCTCTTGGTTTGCTGGGGCCTGGTCTGTGCTGGGATGTCCTGTGCTGAACTTTACTCCACTCTCACCCTGGTATGACAAACCTTTCCTGCCAACCAAAATTTTATTTGACTGGAAAATTATTTCACCCCATCCTTTTGTGGGCTCTGTCACTGCAGAATTTATTTTAGGGCATTATTTAGAGGTATTCTGAAGGGTTGGGGGAAGGCTCAAGTGAGTCCTTGCCTTTTGTCCCCCATCTTTGCTCAGCCTCCACGATGGTTGTTTCTGAAAAGAAAAAATTCATTCCTAAAGGATGAATGTTGACAATGAATAAGATTTAATGAGAGGCAATGTTGCATTGTGGGTAGAGAGCCAACCTAAAAGCCAGGAAGACACATTCAAATCCTGACTCTGACATTTCATTTCTGCCACCTGGGACAAAGTGATTAACCTCGCTGAGGTCCAGGCAACCCTGAGAATTTAAGTGGTAGAGACGGAGCTGACCTATATGTGCACTGGCTCCTTTTGGTCTCTAATATAACATCATAGGTGCCAACTCAAAAGGACCGTGATGTGTAAGAATTTACCAAAGAATCTAAAGGCAATTTTTGAGAAATTGCTCATTTATTTTAACAAAGATTTATGATTTGTGTCTCAGCTTGTTCCTCCTCCTTTCAATTCAACAAAGAAAAATAAAACTCTACCAACATTCACAGTTCACAAAGCAAATTCCCCCTCCCTGTTCCCCACACTCATCCTATCTGAAAGTGTGTCTGTATTTTAAGTTAATCACATCTTTGACAGGACTCAGTGGTGTCTTCATCTTCAGTCTTTTATATCATGGCATTGATCAGAGTTTTATCATTCAAAATTGTCTTTTCTCTTTAATGTTACTGTCACTGTTTAAATCATTCTGCTATTTCTTTGGCTGACTTCACTCTGCATCAATCAGAGTAGTATTTCTTGATTCTTCAGAAAGCATTTTTGTTTTCATTTCCTATGACACAATAACATTCCATCATGTTCATACACCACAGCTGGTTTTGCTGTCCTTTAGAGGGAGAGCTCAGCTTTAGGTTCCAGTTTTTGGGCACATGTATCTCAATCTATTTCCATTTTCTTGAATGTCTTTAAGGTATGAGTTCAGTAGTGGAATACCAGGATCAAAGGGCATGTTCAAGGCAATAACATTTGGGGTTATGGTTGCAAATTCCTTTCCCAAATGGCCAGATCACTTTACAACTTCGCCCATAGTGCACTGGCATTCCTCTTTATCCATGGCTGCTAAAGTTACTTTAACTTGGTTTTTCTAATTCTTAACAATTTTGAACATTTTTCAAATGGTTGTTGATGGCTTAGACATCTTCCTTTCAAAACTGCTGATATCTTTGACTATCTATTGAGGGATTATTCTTAGTCTTATAAATCTGAATCCACTCCATTTATATTTTGAATGTGTGACTTTTATCAGAAAAAAATTCCTGTAAAAACCCCCACTCCCCTCCCCCCATTATTTTTCCCTTCTTATTTTACCCATGAAGGATTTGTATCTGCAAAAGCAGGGGACATCTCATTCCTCACTTGGGTGCACTACTTTGAGACCTATCTGACTGAATTTTCCACCATGGCCCAGGAAACTCATCATTGGGAAAATCACCTCACCCTGCAAGATCCCATCAGCCTTGCCATTCCACTTCTACACCACCCTTTGTCTTGCTGATTGGAGGGCAGAGGCAAGAACTAGAGAACTTTCATGTGAGGAGATAGCTCAGGTGAAATAATCTCGTTTCTCAGCTGGCTATACTACTTTGGGACTTCCCTGATTTTCCTATCATTCCACTGTGGAGGACCTTTCCTGATGCCTTACCCTACTTTTCAGCTTACTCTTGTGTGTTGTCTTCTGCTCCTTGAGGGCTTGGGCTGACTTTTTCTTTCATTATGTATCCCCAGAGCTTAGTACAGTGCCTTGCACATAGTAGGCACTTAATAAATGTTTATTGACCGACAGACTAATTTTATAGAACCACAGTTTCCCATTTTATCTTCTATGATCTTATCTATTGCTGGATTAGTCTTGAATTCTTCCTCTATCCATAGATCTGAAAGGTCATTTCTTCCTTGGTGCTCTCATTTGGTTGTTTTGTAACCATTTACATCTAAGTCATGTATGTATTTGGAGATTATCTTAGTATAATGTAAGATATTTGTTCAAATCTATTTTTGACAGACTGGTATCCATTTTCCCAGTATTTTTTGTTCAACATTAAGTCCTTCCCACAGTTACTAGAATCTTTCAGTTTACCAAACACTGTTACTATGATGGTTTACTGCTGCATATCCTATGTCTTGACCTGTGTCACTGACAAGTCTCTCTATTGCTTGTGCAGTACCAAGTCATTTTAATGATTATTGCTTTGTAATACAGTTTGAGATCTTTTACTGACCGGCCACTCCCTGGTCACTTTCTTTTCATTATAGTCATTGAGATCCTTGACCTTTTCTTCTTTCATACAATACTGATTATTACTTATCTAGTTCTAAAAAATATAACTTTGATAGCTTATTAGTACAATATGGTTTAAGTAAATTAATTTAAATAGTGTTGTCATTTTTATTGTAATTGCTCCACCTATCCAAGAACAGCTAATATCCACCTCAGTATTCAATTCATCTTTATTTCAGGAGAGTGTTTTATACTTGGATTCACCATATTCCTTGTTGCATCTGGGTAGATCTATTTCCAAATATTATATGGCTTCTATAGTTACTTTGAGCATAGTTTCTCTTTCTAGCTCTTCCTGCTGGGTTTATTTGGTGAAATACAGGAATGCTTATGATTAGGTGAATTAATTTAGGATCCTGAAACTTTGCTGAATTGATCAATTACCTGAAATTTGTTATTTGACTCTTTAGGGTTTTCTAAAGAAATCATCGTATCACCTGCAAAAAGTGATGCTTTTTTCCCCTCTTTGTCCATCATTCCCTCTCTCTCCTGTCTTATTTCACTAGCTAGTATTTCAAGCATTTCAAGAGCTATGTGAAATAGTAGTGTCAATAATGAAGATCCTTTCTTTAACCATGATTTTATTGTGAAGGCTACTAATTTTTCTTCATTATGTAATTAGTGTGCTTAGATTGAGATGGGTATTATTTACTAGGTTAAAGAAAGTTACATTTATCACTAAGCTTTCTAGAATATTTAAGCCAAATGAGGCTTGGATTTTGTCAAAAGACTTTTTGTTATCTCTTGATTTAGCCAGATGTTTATTTGATTTATATTATTAACATGATTTCATAAATTATTTTCCATCTGTCATAGACTGAATGAATATTACATTTTTGTTGATGATACTTTTCAATCATTTCAGTCATATCTGACTCTTCATGATCCCATTTGGGGTTTTCTTGGCAAAGATACTGGGGTGGTTTCTCATTTCTTTCTTCAGTTCATTTTACAGATGAGGAAAGTGAGGCAAACAGGGTTAAGTGACTTGCTCAGGGTAACCAAGCTATTAAGTTTCTGAGGTCACATTTGAACTCAGGTCTTCCTGACTCCAGGCCCAGCAATATAAACCTAACGTGGTCATAGTGTATAATCTTTCAAATATGTTGCCATTGCTGCCTTGCTGATATTTCATTCAAAAGTTGTTTGTTTCTCTTCATTCAGAATATTGGCCTATGGTTTTCTTTCTATTCATTGTCTTTTCCTATTTTAGGTATGAAGATCATGATTGAACCATAAAAAAGACTGGAAGAATGGCTGCTTTTCATTTAATTGCAAACAACTTATACACTATCAAAATGACCGGAATGTCCTTATGACTTTGACGTCATAATGTTCCTAGAGTCCTAGGAGTCTCATCAAATCTTACCTCCTTCAGGTCCCTGTTCTTCCCATGTAAGTGAGGCTTCTCTTCCAAGATTGAGTATCTTCTATTCTCTACGTATCACACATGTACCTATTTATTTACTTGTTTCCACCATTAGATTTTAAGTTCCTTGAAAGTAGAAACTGTTTTTGTTCTTTGCCTCTACAATGAAAGAAAGACAAAAAGAGAGAGAGAAAGAGAGAGAGAGAGAGAATTATTTGAAGGGGCATCAGTAAAAATTATTGAAGTGATGACTAATTACTATATTTAATCCCTGAGTTTTCGATTTGGGAAAGAAGGCCATCACAAAAGTGTAATCCCGGTGCTCTGGTTCCCTCTCCTTAAAGAACTGTGTTTGAGGTGAGAGACTCAATTAGATCCTGACTCAGAAATGACAGGTTTGGGGACCTCTGTCCAAATCTGACTTTGGAGACTCCTGGGGATTGAAAGTCAAAAGAAAGGCATTTGTCCTGCATCTTGCACCGTGCAGGATGAAGTGCCCCTGGGAGGATTGAGCCACCTCTCATTTCTACATCCTGGCTCTCCTGTCCTTCTGGGATTCTGGTACAATGCAGAAAGAGGAAGATGGAAGTCAGAAATTACAGGGTGCTTGCTACTGACCCTACTGCTTTTACTGAACATGGAGGAACAGAGGAGGAAGAGACAGGAGAGATAGAAGTCTGAAATCCCTAGCTGTAGCCAAAGCTATCGAAGTTCATTTGTGCCATTTTCTTTCTAGTTAGGATTACCTCCTTCCCCCTCCCTGCACCGTCCTATATGTATGTTTGGTATCTAGGTAGAAACAAAGAATATTTGCTGGCCACCAAAACCTTGTCTGGTATGAGTAGTGCTGGTCTACATCAAGATTTGGTGAAAACTTACAATCCCTTTTAGGAGACAGGAGTCATGGCCTGACTTCATTGAAGCTGAAGCACAAAGTGGGGCAGAGAGGAGGGAAGAGCAGATGCAGATCTAATTGGAACACCCATGTTTATGAAAGCTGTACTTAGAGTAAATCACTAAGTATGTCTACATTTCTAGAACACCAGAAGCAGCTAAGCTGCACGGTGGGTAGGGCACAGTACTTTGAATGAGAACAAGCTAAGCTGGAGCCCTGTTTCAGGTTCTACCTGGTTGTCTGAACATGGGGAAACCACCTTCTCTCTGCCTCAATTTAATCATCTATAAAATCCCCTAAATGAGAGGGTTTTGTGAGGACCAAATGAGATAATATATGCAAAGAGCTTTACACATCTTAAAACATTATATAAGTATAAACTATAAGCATTATCATTACTGCTACTACTGATGAGGTTAGGTAAACATACAGTGTTGAGGTTTAAGGTTTAGGGGTACGTGAGACCCCAAAATATCAACACACCGGGTCCTGCCAAGTGAATTCAACTCAAATCTTCTCTCAGCCAAAGTTAAGTTTATTAAAGATTCTCCATAATGGGTAGACTCTTAAGGAGCCTCAGTATCTGTGATGCTTGCATTGGACAAGCTGGCCAGAATCATCTGACACAGAGTGAGTTTGTGCTAGATAATTCTCCCGCCTTCCTTTCTCATGGAGGCAAGATGGGGTCTTATATACAGAAAGGTTGTGGGAGGAATCTAGGGGGGGTCTAGAGGAGGAGTTTGGGGAGGGTCTTCAGGAGGAGTCAAATGAGTTCAGACTCCAGTGATGAGAGATTAAGGGTGGGAAGTAGCTGGAGGCTACCTGGAGATGAGAGACAAAGGAGGGCTAGGCTAGTTTAAGGGCATATAGATATTTTGGGAGGATAAAGGATAGGGGATAGCTGGACAATGGAGGGCTAGGCTAGTAACAGAGATTTGGGTGGAGCTATAATGAAAGGCTTATGGCCTCAGACAAATGCCTCATCAAATGGTAAGATTCAATCAGAGTTCAAGGGGGTTCCCAGAGCCCACTACTACTACTACTACTACTACTACTACTACTACTACTACTACTACCACCACTACCACTACCACTAATACTACCACCACCACCACCACCACTGACAGGATTAGAACAGCAAGTGGTAGTGGCAATTGAGGGAACCACACTGACTCCTTCTTGTGACCCAATTCCACAGCTAGGACAGTTTCTTTTCTATTCAATTATGGGTATAGTCCAATTTCTGTCTTGTGAGAAAACTTTCTTCAATTGTGGAAATTGTTTTAAAAAACGTTATTGCATTGTTTGGACTCTTCCCTGAGTAGCTGGCAGGCTGAAACAGCTTTTATCTGCTGCTTAGGGACCCTTGACTGAGGACTTAGGTTATGCTGATGCAACGAATGTGGTCCCAAACTGGTTAATCAGTTGTTGTCTTTGTGTTCCTTTGATTGAATATAGACATTTGGCCAGAGGATGTGAGGTAGTGGGTCACTATTTTTTCTGATTTCAGGGAATTATACGTTTTTATTCCCCCTCCAAACTTGAAAAGTCCCTAATCTTTCCTCCAATTACAAATCATATGACCTAATTTTGTATCCTGGTTAATTGCTTTCTTTTAATTAACCAATCTTATTTGAATAACTGTTTTTAAGGTATAACAATCTGTTTCTCCCTGTATTCAGGGGCCAGTGCCAAAGCTGAGGAAGATCTGGTACTGATTCATTAAGCAACTGACATACATTGCTTAATAAATCAATATGCCCAGGAGCTCTAACCTTTGTTTCTCCAATCATTTCATCTTTTACCTGCCATGTGACCGCTGTTCCTCCTCCTCATACTACTACTACTAAGGCTGTGTTAATAATATTATTATTATTATTTACACAGATCTAGACTCAATTGAAACAAGCCCCTCACACACATGGCAAAGTGATCCTAGAGAAGACCACCTTCCCATGAGATGTTCCTTCTGCCTGGAAATGGACTTGCTTCTCATAACATGTTTAGGAGGCTACCACAAACTCTGCTCAATAGAAGAATATTATAGACTATGAACCATCCCTCACCTTCCTTACAAATGGAAGAGAAGAGGTTTAAGAAGAAAGAAATGGCTACTTGCTGGTTTGAAATGAATGTCTCAAACTCATCATGTTCACAAAAGAACTCATTACCTTTCCCCTAAAGCTCATTCCTCTCCTGAATCTCCCTATCATTGTCTAGAACAGCACCACCCTTCTATCCACTCTGAGCTACAGCTTCAAAGACATCTTCTGATAAGTGACATTAGACCTGATCTTGCCTGGAACCAAGCCTTCCTTCACCATCTAGCCACTAACTCTTCCCTCCCCTTAGTTTTTCAAGTTCTCCTGAGTTGTTTTGTCTTTCTCACTAGAATGGAAACTCACTTAGGGGGAGAGATTGTTTTTATTTCTTGTATTTTTAAACTCAGAATTTTGTTTACAGTACCTAAGCACCCAATAAATTCCATAACTCTATATTCTCATCTATCTACCTGAATTTATAATTAAGTTATGAAATCATGAAATGGGTTCAGAAAGCCTAATTCTTTGGGTACTCACTAGGAAAGATCACTATTGGCAGAGGGAAACAGGGTGGCAATTATACTTTAATAAGGCAAAGAGACAGAGGCAGATGGTGGCATGAGGACAGGGAATGGGATGGCAAAGAAAAGCAGGAAGTGTGGGGAAGAGGATGGGAAGGAAGAGAGGCAGAGAATATTAGCCACGAAACTGGAGTTGGGAGCACTCGGCATAACAGACCTGATGAAGATGGAAGAGTGCTGGGGGGTGAGTGTGGGGCAGGAGTTCAAATCTCATCTTTATAAGATTTTTAGGGAAACAGACCAACTCCTCTGTGGGCCACCTTGGGGTTAGGTCATCTCAAAGTTCTCAGTAAAACTTCAAAGTCATCATCCCAAAGTTATTACCAGGTTTTTGATTTCCTGCTGATCTGAAACTACTGTGGTCTGTATTTTGTCAGAAATTTACACATCACAGTAACAAAAGCCTTGACAAGCAGCACCTAGATGGTTTCCTGTGACTTGACACACATTACCAGGATGTGAATTTTAATTAATACATGAAACAATTTGTAAATTGCATTCCTTTGATCTTTGTCATGATTTTTGTGTGACTTTCAGGATCCCTTTTGCAATTTTACTTCCTGCTAAAACTTACTATATTGACAAGAAAAAGAATGGTGGTCAGGCGACCAGAACAAGCTACAATTTGAACACATATGTGCCTATGTATCTACCACTGTCAAGTTCATTGCTATTGAGGAAAGTTGCAGTTCTTTGTTGATATCTAGGTTCTGAAAGGAATACTGCAATATTCTGAGTGGGCAGGCCAAAAAGATTTATTTCTTTTTATAATCTGTGTAGCAGCTATCTATCCCATGGTCCTCACTGTCCCTCAGCTCCCTTATCCAATCAGTTCTCAAATTTTGCACAAAACAACGTGGACAAGGATCTTCCTATTTGTCTAACTGGCAATGAAGTTGTCAACAAGTATTTTGTTAAGCGCCTACTAAATGTGAAGCCCTAGCCAAGGTGCTGGAGATACAAACACAATAATCAAAAAGCCCCGGCCTTTCAGTTAATTAAATCTTCTTGGAGGAGACAACATGTGCTTATATAATTATGTACAAAATATAACCAAATGCAAGTTAATTATTTTGGGAAAGGACAAAGTTCTCTAACATCCAGGGGTAAGTACTCAGGCCTCAAGTAGGAAGAAGAATAATGTTGCCTGAGCTTTGAAAGAAAATTGGCTGAGTTGAAAATGGATTCCATTCTAAGAGCAAGCAACATCCTTTGTAAAGACGTGAATGGTCTTCCTGCCTCAAATCATTCCTCTCTCTATTCCATTCTCCGCTCAAGTGCTGAAGTGACATTCTTGCATTGTGGTCTTAATTATGTCCATCTCACAATCAAAAAATTACATCGGCTCACAAGTACACCTAGTGTCAAATCCAAACCACTCTGTCATCTGCTACCATTTGTAAACATCTAAAATCTAACTATTTAATGTAATCATTTATTATTCCTCTTCGTGTACTCTAAGATCCAGCCATATTTGCCTTATTGTTCTTCTTCACACGCGACATTCATTTTTCTTCTATAAGTTTTTACCGCGGTCATTACCCCTTGCCTTGAATTCAATCTATCCTCACCTCTGCCTCTTCCAGTCCCTGAGTTTCCTTTGAAGTTTAGCTAGCTTGCCACCTCATTCCACTTAAGGACTTTGCTAGTACTGTCTCATCCAAAAAAAACTTAGAAAGCTTCCTCTTCTCCCCCCAACAACTTGCATTTTCATTACATTTTATAAATAATTATACATATACATGTGATCTACACCAATAGGATAGAAGCTCCTGGATGGCGGAGGCTATTTCATTATTGTCTTTATATCCCCAGAACCTAGCATCTGGCCTCAAATAAAGTACATGCTTCATAAATACTTTTTGACCACTTCTGTGCCATTTAGAAAAATAAGACAGCCTTGCACTGACATCTGCTGCCCAGAAAGAATATTGCAGCATCTGGAAAAGTTTATATGAGAAAATAGTTCAAGGAGAAGTCTTGTGTCCATCTTGTTTCCAAATCCTAGTATTACATTGAGAAAAGAAGAAAAAAAGAAGAAAACTCAAGGATCCTGAAATTAAGCAGATGGATCAACAGGGAAAACAATTATTGCAGAATGAAATATGGCTCCCAGGTCTATTACATTAGTTAAGGCACCTATGACAAAGCAACTGTACAGCAAATGGCAATGACCCAAAATATAATGAGACAGAAAGCCCTGTGGAATTTGAGAACATAGAGCTACAACATGCTGTTCTAGATTTAAAAGAAAATTAAAATTCTGGAAACAGAATATATGTCCCACAGAGATACTGCAAACAAACATAAAAAGTCCAAAATATTCAATTCATCCTTTACACACTATAATGTGAAAAGAACAGAAACTGGTTCAGGGATTATGAACAAAAGATACAGACCGAAGTGGAGATTTAACAATGAAATCTTAAATAATGAATGGGGTAAATAATAAATCATAAAAATAATACCTATATAAAAGAAAATTATATGAAGGAATATACCAACATTTCTGGGATGTAGCTAGAGAAGTCCTCAAGTGAAAAATCATATCCTTATAATCATATGTTAATGAAATAAAAAAGAATAAATTAATCAACTGAATATGCATTTAAGACATCAGAGAATCCACAAATAAACCTAAAATAAGTACAAAAGGAGAGATTTTAAAATGAGGGGAAATAGATAATTGGAAACAAAATATCAGAGAAATGGCCAACAAAGCTGAAAGCTAGTTTTCTGAAAAGACTAATCAAATTGATAAAGCCTTAGTTAATATGACTAAAAGTAAGCAAATAGAAAATCAAATCAATAAAATATCAAGTGAACAAGGTGACACCAAAATTAGAAGAAATAAAAAGAATAATCAGAACATTTCATGCACAGTTAAATGCTAACAAAACTGAGAACAGAAAGGAAATAAGAGAAATACCTTCAAAAATGAAAAATAAGTTATTCTGTCAGGAGACTTGATAAAGCTTTTAAATAATTCCATCTCAGAAAAGGAAACAGGTCTACACATAAAGAAACTAAAAAAAAAAATGCCTGTACCTGATAGATTCAAAGGAGAATCTAATCAAACCCTTAAAGAATAGTTACTACCCACACTTTACAAATTTTTCTAAAACATTGAAAAAGAAAGAACCCTACTAGAATCAATTTGTGAGACAAATAGAGTCTCAATACCTAAACCAGGGAAAGATAAACTCAGAATGGAAACTATAGGCTAATATCACTAATATAAAATTTTAAACAAAATCCTGTCAGATTGCTTGATTTATCCAAGAAATTATTCATTATGATCAACTGGAATTTCTACCAGGGATGCAAGGATGGTTCAATATTAGGAAAACAGTCAACATAATTAATCATATTAAACCCAAACCATCCCAAATGATACAGTCATCTCAACAGAGAAAGTCTCTCACAAAGTATAACAATCTTTTATGCTAAAAAAAAAAAAAAAACAAAACCCTAATATGATTTCTAAAAAATCGAAAACTAAAAGCAGTCATTATATGCAACTAGAATATTTTCCAATAAATACTGGAGTGAAGACAGCAAGGATATCCAATCTACCCACTATTATTTGATATAGTTGTGGAAATGTTAGTGATAGCAAAAATAAAAGAGAAAGGAATCGAAGAAATAAAGATAGGTAAAGAAAAGATAAAACTACCCCATTTGCTAATGATGTGACAGTTTAGTTAGACAACTCCATGTAATCTGTAAAGATTACTCATTGAAACAATAGAGTCAGGGGGCAGCTAGGTGGCACAGCAAATAGAGCACTGGCCCTGGAGTCAAGAGAACCTGAGTTCAAATCCAGCCTCAGACACGTGACACAAAAACTAGCCGTGTGACCTTGGGCAAGTCACTTAAGCTCAATTGCCCTCTCTTCCTTCCTCCAAAAAGCAAAAAATAAAAATAAAAAAAAAGAAACAATAGAGTCAGCAAAGCTGTAGGCCACAAAATAAATCCTCAAACTCAAGAGCAGTTTGATGTTGTAATAATAACAAAACAAAAGAAGCAATAACAGAAAGAGGAATCCCATTCCAAATAACTGCGAAGTGCAAAAAATACCTGGAGGTCAACATCCCAAAACACATAAATGACTTGTACAGTTTCAATTAGTAAGCACTTCTTCAAAAAATTAAGGAACAATCTAAACACCTATAGGAATACTTGGTGCTCGTGACTAGGCCATGCCAATGTCATAAAAATTACAAAAAATGAATTTATTCTTTTAATGTGAGAACAATCAAATTACCAAATGAACACTTTATGGAGCTTGATAAAATAAAAAATTGGGAAAGATAAAACATCCAGAATATCAAGGGACATCATGAAAAGAAGTAAAGATAAAGGGGTAATAGTATTTCCAGACCTTGAACTATGTTTTAAAGCAGCAATCAACAAAATCATCTTATATTGGTTAAAAAAAATGGAGGGAGAGAGAGAGAGAGAGATCAATGGAAGAGACAAGGGAGATTCATAAAGAATAGAACTATAGATAAAGGGGAGAATATACATTACCCAGGTAAAAATTCTCTACTTGATTAAAAACTTCAGGGAACACTGGAAAGTAGTCTGGAAGGAGTTAGGTTTAAACTAACACCTTGTACCACACTCCACAAAATCTTCTAAATTAAAACATGACCTTAATATTAAAGATCATACTATTCAAAAATTTAGAGAAGAAATAAATAATATACTTCTCATAGATGTGAGTAAGAGATGCATTCTTAACCAAATAAGAGAAAGACACCATTTTAAAAGATAAAGTAAATAACTTTGATTATCTGGAACTAAAAAGCTTGTGCACAGAAAATACTACTGAATTTAGGATAAGGAGGGAAGGGGTTTAATGGGGAAAAAATCATTGAGTCAAATTTCTCTGATAAGGGTTAGGTATCCAAGATGTTGTAATAGTAATGAAATTTGAAGATCCCTTTGTATTAACAAGCTAACAGGTACTTAGCACTTAGTGTCAAGCTAATTATATCAAGCCTCTGTTAAAGAAACAGAGGTATGAACCCCTGTTGCTGATGTAACAGGAAGGGGCTGAACAGGGAAGACCTAATACCGTATATAAGGAAAAGCACCAGCTGGGAGAGTCAGAATGTATTGGGGTAAGCATTGAGGAGGCAGAGCAGCCACTGGTAGAGAGAGAGAGAGAATTTCTCTCAGCAAATGTCTGAACGCTGAGCTGCTACTGCAGGACTGAAGACTGAACTGAGAATTGAGAAGAAGTGAGAAGAGAAATGAGAATTGAGAACTAAGACAGAATTTCTTGGAGCAAGCCATGTGGAGGCTGGATAAAATGATTTTGATTTTGAGAACAGAACTTGTGGTGGTGGAGCTTCTTCTGAGAGCTTGCCAAACTCCTGCTGGGAGCTTCCGAGAACTGCCAAAGACTTCCTAGGGCCAGCCAGAGCTGCCAGAGGAAGCACAACTGTGGTGTCAGTACTTTGTCTGTCTGTTTTGGGTCTATGCTGATTTCACAGACAGAAAGTGAATTGAGACGATAGTGCTGACCATGTGTGAGAATACTGTTGTAATTATGCTAAGCTTGATGTATGTAGATATTGTTGTGGCTCTTTAAGTTTTCTCTTCCCAGGAACAGAAATTGTGAAGGACTTGAGGTGGGCTGAACACTGTGAGCTTCAATGTGGAATGGGAACTGCACAGAGAGCTGGACAAGAAACTGGGAGCTGTCTGCCTTTGAACCTAGGTGACAGTTTGATGGATTCAGGTAGGAGCTGGTACCATGGAAGAGGAACCACAGAAACTGAAAGCCTGCCTCAAATAAAGATGAAAAGACCTCTCTGTGGGTACTGAGTAGTGACTGATGAAATTTTAACTTACTTATGCCCCATGGGTGGAGGACTTTGACCTTTTGTACTTTGTGATTGAATTGAGGACTTAGTAAATGATTGAGTTACAGAATGAATGTATTTTGTTCGAAACTACATGACCACTTTGGTGAAAACTACGTGGCTATTTTAGCGATAAGTTGTAACACTGTGAACACTGTACCTTGACTTGAATGTTTTGCCTTAGTTTGTTACTGAATAAATAGAGGGTTTACTGTATTGTGTAATCAGAACCTTGAAAGCTGTTCACATCAGCAGTCCTCTGGAAAAGCTGCTCGTGCTTGGCTTTACAGATGTGTAAACAATTACGCATATTATTATATATGTAATTGTTTACACATCTTGGATACCTAACCCTTATCAGAGAAATCTGATAATATATAACTATGTATACAGTTATATGGTCACTTGGTTGTTGTCCTTCATTCTCAAAGTGGACCAAAACAACATCACTATGTTGGAGTCAAAGTACAATGTGTCTGACTCTGGATGATCAGATGAATACAGACTCTGGATGTTCAGAGGAATACAAGCTCAGAAGGCTCTACCACAGATTGGGCACAAATAGTCCATATGAACATATAGTGGAGATGGCTCTAAATTTGTGCATCTTTCCAGGTGAGCTTCAGAATCTTCCTAAAACAATTCAAATGGAAGTGATTCAGTTTCCTGGCATGGCACCTGTAGACTGTCCCGGTTTGCCAGGCATCCAATAATGAGGTTCACACAACAGCTCTGTAAATCTTCAGTTTGGTGGGCAGCCTCACACCTCTTCTCTCCCACGCTTTCCCTCAGAGCCTCTCAAACACTGAGCTAGTTCTGGCAATGCATGCATCAACCTCGTCATGATGATGACTTTCATTTTCATCTATTACTTTTATTTTCTGCCTCTTTCTCAAAATCTTAGTATAGATACTAGTTAGAGGCAATCTTTATTCTGCAAGAAGTCACATTTGTTCTCTTCTTTATAGATGCTCATTTTCTTCACAGCCTTGGAAGGAATATTGCCAAGGTAAGTGAACTTATCCACAGTACTCAAAATTTCCCCATTTGCTCTACCTGACGGTTCCATATATAGATGGTGTGGTGCTGGCTGGTGGAGAACTTGTGTTTTCTTGGTGTTAATTGCTGAGCCAAAATTAGCACAAGCAGCAGAGAATTAATCCACACATTATTGCAATTAAGCTTCAGAGACTGCACTGAGTGCACAATCATTTGCATATAAAAAACCTTGCACCAACTCTCCCTCCACTTTGATCTTGGCTTGTACCCTTTTCAAGTTGAATAATTTACCATCAGTGTGGTAGATGCTTTGTTCGATCTTATGGAAGCCATCTGACAACATTGCTAGAAACATCATTCTAAAAAGCATGGGCACAAGCAAACAGCCTTACTTCACTCCACTGGTGACTAGGAAAGTGTAAAAATGTTATCCATTATCCAGAATCTAGGAAAGCACGCTGTCATGAAATTGATACACAATTCTGATGAACCTCACCTAGCAACTAAATTTTGACATAGCTTTCCATAAGCCCTCATGACTGACAGTGTCAATGGCCTTCGTCAGATCAGTGAATGTTGTGTACAGACTCTGTTCTGCTCCTGGCGTTTCTTCTGGAGTTGTCGTGCAGCAAACCACATCAACTTTTCCTCAGCCTTTTCTGAAGCCACACTGGATCCTAGGTAGATGACTATCTTTCAGCCTATTAAGGAGGACTCTGACAAGAATCTTGCCAGCAATGACTAAGAGAGAATGCCCCCTGTGATTGTCACAAGACCATCTATTTCCTTTACTTTTTTAGAGATGGATAATGGAAGCATCCTTGAACTTCTGCCATTTAACCCAAAAAGTTTCAGTCAGCTTTTGTATGAAAAGTGCATCCCTTGTCTTGTAAATCTTAGCTGGGATGATTGCCCCGGAAGAGTCTAATATCATTCAAAATCTCTTCTTCATTTGGAAATCTGGCTAGAGAGGGATTGAATTTAACCTGAGGTATATGGTCAATGGCTTCAGCATTGATTGATGATGATATTTTGAGAACACTATGGGAGTGCTCAGCCCATCTCTACCAGATCATGTCCTTTTCACTAATTAATGTGGCTCCATCAACACTGAGTAGTTGAGATTCACCATAGGACTTTCACCTATAAATAGCCTTCAAGGCATCATAAAAGTGCTTTGGACTGTTACTATTAGCATGAAACTGAATTTCATATGTCTTCTTACTGAGCCAAGAATCCTGCATCTCTCTAAGCTTCACTTGAAATTTACTTTTGATGGAGTTAAATGCTATCTTCTTAGAGATGGTTGCTATCCTGCTGGCAAACCCTGGGAATTCTTGTTTTTCATTTAGCAGCTTTGGAATTTCCCCATCATTTTCATCAAACCAATCTTGATGTTTGTGAGTATTCTGGCCCAAATAAGTAAATGAACTGCTGTATACCAAATCTCTGAAAGCTGCCAATTCCTTTTCTGCTCCACTGTTGCCAACCAGTTGGCTCAGTTTTCCCTCTAAGTTAGTAACAAACTGTTCACACTTAGAGAAACATTCTAATCCACTGAAATTGGGTCTTCTGGTAGTTGTCTTTCCTTGGAACAACAACTTTTGCTGAATGTGACTGTTTAGATTGGAGAGGATAAGTCTGTGATTTGGTGTGCCATACATCATTTTCGTCACTCACACATCCTGTCTGTTCTTATAATGACACAGTGCCAATGTTTGCTGTGAGGGTGCATCATTGAAGTTGTATTGCATTTAGATAAATATAATACAGTGTTGGGAATGAAAAGGTCAGGAGATGCATAAGTTTTCAGCTGTAAGTGACCATTGCTGTTGCTCTTTCTGATTTCATTCCTCCCAAGGACTCCCTACTTGCCATGTCTGGTAGCCTGTACCTATACTTGCATTAAAGTCACTCAGAATTATAAGTTTGTTCTCTTTCATCACATTAATGATGAGGGTCAACAGGTCTTCATAAAAATTTTTCTTTCACACCATTAGGGCTTGTCATGGTGGGAACATATGCAGTGATGATGGTGGAATGGCACTTGCTTACAAGTGGAAATCACATTGTCATGAATCTGTCATTCCCTCCTTTTGGTAGGCATACAAGCTTGTTGACTAGCTTAGTTTTGACTGTAAAACCTACGTCAACTTCATGGAACTTCCCTTCACTGTGGCCACTCCAGAAAAAAAATGGATCCAACTCCAACTTCTTTAAGATCACCTTCATTTGCCACTTTGTTTCATTCAAGGCTGCTATTTGGATGTGATACCTGCTGAGCCCTCTTGTGACAAGAGCAGTTCATCTTTCTACTGGATTTCATGTTGTCAACAAGTGTGCACACACCCCATGATGGTGAAGGGAATTATCTTTGCAAAAGGTTTTGTACATTTTTGTGTGTCTAGAATGCATGGTGGGATCACTGCCAGCCCCAGTAAGCAGGCCAGCGTTGGGTGAAGTGGTCAATTTTTGGGATTCCTTTTTTAATCCCTTTATACCAGGAGGTGAGCAGTGCAATCCTTTAAAAAGTTGTTCAGACACCCAGGGGGCTGCCAAATCCCATTGCTGCTTCCAGTGAGAAGATGACCCTATGGCCTGGGCCACCTGCATGTAGGATTGTAACTATAGCTCCCATTGTATCTGCACCTGCTGCTTCATCACTTGCCTATTGCCACAGGGCTTTGAAATAGGTAAAAACTGTAAAATGGTAAGGGTGATGTCTTTTGATTTACACATAAACTGGATTTAAATGAGGCAGAGTTGTGTAAAGTTGATGGCCTCTCTCTTCTAGTCATATAGTTTTATATATATATATATATATATATAAAACTAATACCTATTCCCCAATAGATAAATGGTCAAAAGAGATGAAGAAACAGTTCTCAAAAGTACTGCAAAATATTCACAATCAAATGAAAAAATTCTTCAAATCACTAATAAGAGAAATACAAATCACAACAACTTTGAAGCTTCCCCTCATACCCTACTAATTGGCAAAAATGACAAAAAATGGCAATACTGTTGGAGGAATTGTCCGAAGATAGGCAGACTAATACATTGTTGGTGGTGTTCCATAATGGTATAGTTATTTTGGAAAGAAATTGGGAATTATGAAAATAAAGTGATTAAAATGTCCATGCCCTTTGGACCAAAAACTCTGAATTGGGCTTATTTTCCAAGGAAGTTATCAATTAGAAAAAAAGTCCCTATATGTGCCAAAATATTTATAGCAGCAGTTTCTGTGATAGCTAAGAACTGGAAATCAAGTAGATACCTAACAACTCCTTGGAGTTCTTCAAGCCTCACATTTATTCCTACCTTCTACATGTCCAGGTTCTTGCCATCTAATTGACGCTTCTCTTTCCAGATTATCTATCTTCTATTAGCTTTGTATCAGGTATATGCCTATTTACATGTTTTCTCTACCATCAGATTTAAGCTCATTGAAAGTAGAGATTGTTTTTTGTACTTTTGCCTCTTTCACAGAGACAGAGAAAGAGAGAGAGAGAGAGAGAGAGGGAGAGAGAGAGAGAGAGAGAGAGAGAGGAAGGCAGAGAGACAGAGATATTCTAAAGTTTGTCAGCAAAGAAAATTGAAGCAATTATTATTTATGATACTCAATTTGTCTATCAGCTATGAACTTTGGAAGAAATGCCATTCTGAAAGTACAATCCTGGTTCCCAGGTTCCTTGTCATTACAGTTTTATTTTAGAGATGGGAAATTAAATCAGATGCTAATTCATAATTGATAAGATTGGTGGCATCTGTTTGAACTTCTCTTTGGAGACTTCTGGGAACTGGAAGTCAGAAAGGAGATATTTGTGCTGTAATTTGCAAGATGCCTAAGGAAGTGTCATGGCAGCATCGAGCCACCTCTGATTTCTACATGCTGATGTTCCTGTCCTCTAGGATTCTGGGACAGTGCAGTAGGAACAGGATGGAAGTCAGAAATGATGGGATGCTTGCTACTGGCCCTGCCATGTTTCTTGAACTTTTAAAGGAGAGAGGAGGAACAGAGATCTGACTTATAGCAAAGCAGTCCCTGTTCACTGGGACCACTGGAAGGAATTCCAATTGGGATCTTTCCCTTTCTCCCCTGCATTCTCTCATGGGAACTGTGACCAATTATAAACAAAGAAAATCTATTGATCAATAAATCCTTGCCTGGCATATGTAATTCTTTTGTGTATCAATATTTGATGAGAGGAGTGGCTAGGTGGCACAGTGAATACAGCACTGGTCCTGGAGTCAGGAGGACCTTGAAGAGGTGGAAGAGGTGTGGGATTTCTAATGAAATCCATTCTAGGTTCATTGTCAGAAAAAGAATTTACTGGACTCAGCTGTCCTTTGGTAGAGTCATAAAAGTTTATTGTTTCACTGAGGCAAGGGCTGCAAGCTGAAAGGGATTTGAGACAGAGTTACACTTTTCAGCAAAGTGAGCGGGGGGGGGGGGGGGAGGAAGATAGAAAAAGACCTGCAAGGTGCTGGGAGATAGAGGTGTCATTTTAAAGGCATAAAACTGTCAGTCAGAGGCTCGGTATACTAATTAGGTGGGGAAAGGTGGAATTAGGGAGGAGTCTGGAAGTGGTTAAGTGCTTAAAGGACCATACATTTTTGATACCAACTGCCAGGCGAATTACCCATAACGCATTTGGAGATTCCAATGGGTTGGGGAGGGAGGGGTGTGTTTTTTGCCTTGACACATCACTAGGTAACTTTTGGTCAAGGATGAATGACATAGGTCCAATATGGCGGTTGGGAGTATAGGCTTGATTGTTTCAGGAGGTGCCAAGTTTGGAAGCTAGACTGATTAGAGACCATCTCAGGAGGGAGTTATCTCCTTGATAAAGTTGCTCAAGGTTTCTAAAGCACAGCTGGCCACTAAGAACAAAGGCGTTATGTATTTCTCTAAGAATACTTGAGTGATTGATTCATGGGAAACTATCTAGCAGACTTAGGGAAAAGACTTTGAGGCTGGGGACAGGGGAAGAAGCAGAGTGAATGCCTTTATGGCTGAAGGAAGGTGTGACTTTTACAGCTTAATGGCACAGGCTTGTTACAAACTGATGTGAATACATAGTTACCCAACCACAAGTGAGATTTTTACAAACTGGGGTACAAAAGCCCCACCAAAATGATACAGAAGCACCTCGTCAACCTGAGTGCAAATCCAAACTCAGATACTTGACACATTTACCAGCCATGTGACTTTGGGCAAGTCACTTAATCCCAATTGCCCTCCAAAAAAAAAAAAAAAGATTTGATGAGAAATCTGGATCCCTGTAGGGCCAAAGGGGATACAACCCTGCTGCAGTGAGAGCTGAAGCACAATGTGTGGCAGAGAGGAGGGCAGAGTAGTTGTGGATCTAATCCAGAACAGCCACATGTAAGAGAGAGGAACTAATGACAACCCTTTGAGTATGTCCAAGTTGCTAAGTTGCAGAGTGGATCAGGCACAGGACTTGGAGTAAGGAGGTTCTGAGGTGGAGTCCTGCCTCATCCACTCCCTAGCTATGTGATCAAACTACTGTCTGCCACAGTTTCCTCATCTGTAAAATGAGAGCAATGAAAGTACTTATATAAGATGATTGTTCTAAGGATCAAATAAGGCAGTTTATGTAAAGTGCTTTAGAAATCTTAAAATACCATATCATTATTATTTTTATCATTATTTTCATTAGCATTGCGGCTATGTGCTGCTGCTGCTGCTGCTTACATTCTAGTGGGTCAATCAAAAGAAGCCCTTCATTCAAATACAAAGTGAACCTAGACAAAGCCAGCCTCCCTTGAGAGCTTGTTCTGACTAAATCTGCATCTGCCTCTCAGACCATGTTTAGAAGGGAACCACAATCTTTGCTTAAACACAGGATTTCTATATGCTGGGAACTAACCCCTCCACTTCCTTACAAAAGTAAAAAGGTGGAAGAAAAGAGAAATTGCTGCCTACTACTTGGAATAGATTCTTCAAACTCAACATGTTCACAGTAAATATTCATAAGAAAACATCATTCCCCTGAAATTCTTCTCTGTTCTACCTTCCCTATCACTACCTGGGACAGTACCCCCTTTCCAGCCAACCTGAGCTCCACCCTGGAAGCCCTCAGCTGGTAAGGGAATTTATGCTTCCTCATTCCTGGAACCAACCTTGTACCGCATTTCCTAGTCATTGGATCCAAACTATTCTCTCCTATCATTTTTTCAAGTTCTCCAAAGCTCTGTTCTCTTCTCTCACTAGAATGGAAGCTCACATAGCATAGAGACTGGTTTTATTCTTGGTTATATTTCTAAACTCAACACTTAGTGCAGTACCTGGGACATAGTAAAGCCTCAATAAATGCTGTGGCTCCATCTATCTATCTGTCTATATACGTAATGGTCTTTTTATTTAGGTGTGTCCTCATGACTGTTTAAAAATCAGTTCTCTGAAATATATATGCACAATATGCTTTTAATTTGATTTTCCATTATCAACATCTCATCACTTCTGTAAGTCTAATCCATAAAATAAATCAAGCCCAGATTTATGACATTTATCAAATTCTAAGGTGTAAATGTTCAGACTAAAAATTTAGCAATTGGTTTTTATGTATGTGTGTATGTGTGTATGTATGTATGTATGTATATATGCATCTTTCTAACTCATTAGACATGCCATTGCCATTGAGGTAAATAGTTCAGTATTTCTGTGACATCTAGTGTCTAAAAGGGATATTGTAACATCCTGAAAGTTTTATGCCAGAAAATATTTTTCTCCCTCTATGATCTATATATCATCTATCAATCTGTCTGTCTGTCTGTCTATCTATCCCATGGCACTTACTGTCCCTCAGTCTGGGGCTAATCAGTGGACAAGTTTTATAATAACAGTTGTGTAGTAACTCATGAACGATACCTCAGCCCTACATTCTCTCTCTCCACTCCCATGACCTCATCTCTTCCCTTCTCCTCTATTACAATGGTCCCCTAAGGGGTCTCCCTGCCTCATTCCCCTCCATTCCATCCTCCACTCAGCTGCTGAAGGGATATTCTTACCCTGTGGTTCTGATCATGTCCATCCCACATGGAAAAGTTACATTGGCTCACTGGTACATCTAGTATCAAATTGGAACAACTCTGTCTTTTATTACCATTTGTAAACACCTGAAACCTACCTATCTGCTATAATCCCATATTATGCCCCTTTGTGCACTCTAAGATCCAGGCTTATTTCCCTTGTTGCTGTTCTTCACGCAGGGCTTTTCATTTCCCTTCTTTCAGCCTTTACAAAGGCTGCTCCTCTCGCCTGGAATTCCATCTCTCCCCCTCTCTGCTCTGCGAATCCTCCAGTTTCCTTGTAGGTTCAGATAACGGGCCGCCTCATCCCGCTTAAGGACATTCCTACCTGTCACATCCCCCCCAAAGTTAGAGAGCTTCCCCCTCTGTATTTTGTTTATATTTTACACAGAATTATATATGTACACGCTGTCTCCACTGATAGGATTTAAACTTTGGAAGGCAGAGGCTGCTGAATTATTGACTTTATAACCCCAGAATCTAGTCTTCGGCCTCAGGAAAGAGGTGCTTCAGAAACCCCGTGCTTGTTGACCATTTCTTGGCCATTTAGGAAAATAGGACGGGCTTTTGCTGACATCTGCTGGCCAGAGAGAAAACTGCAGCACATGGAAATGTTTTGGCCGGAAAATAGTTCATGCAGAGAGGACTCTGTCCATCTCCCTCTCCTATCCAGATCCTGCCTCATTCCAAAGCACATTTTTATTTGGTTTTATGATGCAACAACTCAGTTGCTGTGAAGACAGGCAGAAAGGAGCCCAATGAAATCCTTCAGTGTAAATAGGAATTCAGACTGGCTCATCAACGTTCCGATTACCTACTTCACTTAGTCCTGCCACAGGAGAAATGATTCAGGTTAAGATTAAATTAGAAGTTGAGAGGATATTGTGTAGGTTTCAACCTACAATGCACCTACTCCTGGGGGAAGTATTAATGTTGCCCATTCACAAGAGCAAAACGTTGGAGAAACTGATACATGAAAATAACTGATCTCAGCTTTGGAGAAAGTAGTTAAAGTAAACATCAAAGGTTAGATGGAGATGTTACCAGGGTTAAATCAAGCAACAGATGAGTGCTTGTCTTTGGGCCCAGGGGTGCAAGAAACATCCTTAATTCCTGAATATGCAAAATCAATTACTAAATAAAATGATTGCTAAAGGCGTTTGTAGGAAGAGCTGGGATTGGAATCTGGCTTCTCTGCCTCCAGTTCCAGTGTTCCTGCCACTGGACCCTGTTCTGCATCTGCCTCCTACTCTGGCACTTCATCCTGAACAAAGCTGTCCCCCTCTCTCCTTTCAGTCCCTGTCAATCATCTCAAATATATTGTCTCCACCTGTTGCCTCAATTCCCTCCCCACTCAGCCAATATTTTAATCCCCTAAATGGGTTTACACAATTAGAGCTCAAAGGGACCTCAGGGGTCTTATATTCCATCTCCATTATTATCCAGAGGGGCAAAGTGAGGTAAGTATTTACAGCAAGTGTTTCTGATAGAGGCCTCATTTCTCAAATATACAGAGAACTGAGTTAAATTTATAAGAATACAAGTCATTCCCTGATTGATGAATGGTCAAAGTATATGGACAGATAGTTTTCAGATGAAGGAATTAAAACCATCTACAGTCATATGAAAAAAATGCTCTATCTCACTATTGTTTAGAGAAATGCAAATTAAAATAACTCTGAGGTACCACCTCCAACCTATCAGACTGGTCAATACGACAGAAAAGGAAAATGATAAATGTCAGAGAAGATGTGGGAAAAGTGGGACACAAATGCATTGTTGGTGGAGTTGTGAACTGATCCAATCATTCTGGATAGCAACATAGAACTATCCCCAAAGGGCTCTAAAACTGGGCATACCCTTTGATTTGGATCCAAGTGATGTTGCTGGCAATATCACTACTAGGTCTATGATGCAGAGACATCATAAAAAAGTAAAAAGGACACACATGTACAAAAATATTTATAGCAGCTCTTTTTGGGGTGGCAAAGAATTGGAAACTGAAGAAATGCACATCAATTGGGGAATGACTGAACAAGTTGTGGTACATGACTATAATGGAATACTATTGTACTATAAGAAATGATGAGCAGATGAATTTCAGAAAAACCTGGAAAAACTGATGATGTTGAGTGAAGTGAACTGAACCGGGAAAGCACTGTACACAGCAACAGCAACACTGTAAAAATGATCAACTATGAATGGCTTAGCTATTCTCAGCAACACAGTAATCTTAGATAATTCCAAAAGACTCATAATTATGAAAAACGCCATCCACATCCAGAAAAAGAACTATGGAATCTGAATGCAGATCGACGCAGACTATTTTAACTTTTTTTTGCTTTTCATGGTTTTCCCCTTTTGTTGGGCTTCTTCTTTCACAACATGACTAATGTGGAAATATCGTTAAATGACTGCACATGTATAAACTACATCAGATAGCTTCCTGTCTTGGGGAGGGGAGAGGGGAAGGGAAATATTTGGAATTCAAAACCTTATAAAAATGAATGCTGAAAATGCTCTTCCCAAAGTTGCTAACCATATTTCAACTGCCAAATCTAATGGTCTTTTCAAAGTCTTCATGTTTCTTGTCCTCTCTGTCCCCTCTGACACAATCAATCACCCTCTTCCATTTGGTATTCTCTTCTGCCTCAATTTTCATGACCCTTCTCTCTCCTGATTCTCCTACCTATCTGTCCACAGCTTCTCACGCTCTTTTGCAAGCTCTTCATCCAGGTCAGGCTCATTCACCATGGGTGCTCCACAGGGTCCTCTGTTCCCTCTGTGTTATTTCACTTGCTTATCTCATTTATTTCCATAGATTTAATTATCATCTTTTTGCTCGTCATCCTCAGATCTACTTATCCTGGCCAAACCTTCTATAGAGCTCTAATATCAAACCTCCAAGTGCCTGGTGGACATCTCAAAATGTATGTTCTGTAGATACCTTGGTGGCCTTGGAGTCAGCAGAGACTCGAATTCAAACCTGGTTTTGGATACTTGCTGTGTGAGCCTAGGCAAGTCATTCATCTTCCATTTATTTCACTTTTTTCAAATAGATAATGAATATAATAATAACATCTACTTGACAGAGTTGTCAGAGAATCAATTAAGGTGATAGTTTTAAAGTACTTAGAATAATGCTTGCCACATTGTAGGCACTTACCAAATGCTTATTCTCTTCCTACACAGACATATTAAATTCAACATGCACCAAAATGAACTCCTTGGGGGCAGAGCTAAGATGGTGGCATAGGAGCAGGAAAACTTCATAATCTCCCCCCATAACCACCTCAAATACCTATCAAATATGACTCTAAACAAATTTTAGAGCTACAGAACCCACAAAGTGACAGAGAGAAACAAATCTCCCACTGAAGGCAGCCCAGCAGGTGGAGAGGAAAGATCCATCGCAGCATGCTGGGAGCCAAGCCCAGCCCCACATGAGCCC
>CM053582.1:63082636-63100831 GCA_028627135.1 Pseudochirops cupreus | reverse complement strand
AATTACATATGTTCAGCCTGTATTTGATTGCTTGTCCTTCCAGTGGGGGTGGGTGACGAGGAAGGAAGAGAAAGAATCTAGAATTTAAAGTTCTATAATCAAATGTTAAAAATATATATACAATAATAATTATCATTATTATTAACTACATCCAAATGTAACTTAAGATACACAGGCACTGTGGTAGGGAGATCCATCCTGCCCTACCAGAAAGTCAGAGGGGTGATGGGGGAGGACATAGGAGAGAATAGATTGGGGGAGGGGTTATACAATGGGATGGCTGTTTTGGGGTGATGGGTAGGGGAAAGATGGGGAGAAAATTTGTAACACAAAATCTCGTGGAAATGAATGATGTAAACTAAAATAAATAAAAGTTAAAAAAATAAAATAATATATGATATGATATGATGTGATATAATATGACATAATGTGATGTGAAGTGATTAATATAATATATGATATGATATAATGTGATATAATATGATATAATGTGATATGTTATGATATGATGTGATTGTGATGTGATGTGATGTTATACTATATTATATTTTTTTAAAAGTTACAGACCCAAGGTTAAGAACTCTGGTCTTGTAAAATTTCCTAGGATACTGAGAAGACTGGGGTTCTAAACATGGGTTCTATAAACTTTTTTTTAATACTTTTAAAAATAGTTATATTTCAATATAATTGGTTTCTTCTTTAATCTTAAATGTTTTAATTTATTCATTTAAAAACATTATCCTCAGCAGGGGTCTGTAAGCTTCACCAGACTTCCAGAGGCATTCAGGACACAAAAAAGTTTAAGAACTCCCTCTCTTGCTGAGCACTGAGTACAAAGGAAGACAAAAACAACCAACCAATAATAAAAACAAAGAACACTGGAAACATCGAGAAAGATAGCAAGGGGGGAGAGAGGGGAGAGAGGGAGAGAGAGGGAGGTAGGGAGGGAAAGGGAAAGGGAGAGGGAGGGAGGGAGAGAGAGAGGGGGGGAGAAGGAGAGGGAGGGAGAGAGAAAGAGAGAGAGAGAGGTAGAGGGAGAGGGAGAGAGAGGGAGGGAGGGAGAGAGGGAGAGAGAGAGAGAGAGAGAGAGGAAGAGGGAGAGAGAGAGGGAGGGAGGGAAAGAGAGAAAGAGAGAAGAAAAGAGAGGACATAGGGAAAGTCACTGATGACTTGGAAGGGAGAGAGTCAGAGGTACAAGGAGAGATCAGGAAGAGAAGAGAGCTCCCAAATTACAGAGACAAGGCCTTCCATCTCTAGCACAACTGATTAGCTTCAGAGACAGGATCCAGCCTTGGCTCACTGATATAGGGTGAGAGGTCACCAGCTGGCTGATAACGGGAGGATCCTAAAACCCTCTCTCAGTGTGTAGAGGTTGAGCTGGGGATTAGGGGTGGGGCAGGGCAGGGTAGACCCAAGACAGAGAGAAGAGAATCCCACAAGGAGGCCCTGGAAAGTGAGCACTTCCCTGCATTTCCTACAACCCAGATGCCCATAGTGGGGCAGAAGTTCACCAAAGTGAGCAGGGCTGAGCTCATGCATAGCAGCCAGAGACTGATGAAGAGAGGCTCATGGAACCTCCACCATCTTTCTCAAGGTTCATTTTCATGTCTTTCCATTGTAGGAATCTGGTACAAGAGGGGCTGTAGTTGAATTCAGAGTCACAGAAGAAGTGGGTCAGTGCATAGAATTGAATTTGCATTCAGAGCTGGGTAAAACCATTTACTTTCTAGAAAGGTGTTTAACACTGCCAAATAGGGGGTTTTCAATTTGATCCTGAAGGTGATAAGAAGCATTGGAGCTTACTGAGTAGGGGGTGACAGATTATAATAAGTGAGTGAAGGAAATGGACTGGAGCGGAGAGAGACTTGTGGCAAGGGGACCAACCAGGCAGCTATGGTAATTGTCCAGGTAAGAGGTGGTGATGGACTTTGCCAGAGAGGGGGCAATGTCAGAGCAGAGAAGGGTATGTGTTCCAGAGATGCCACAGGCCAATTGATAGGTCCTGACAACAGACTGGATATGGGCAGTGAGAGCTAATGAGTCCAGGATGATGCCTAGATTTTGAAGCAGGGGGACTGGGAAGGTGATGCTGTTTTCTGTAGTTACAGAGAAGTTAGGAAAAGGGGAATGTTTAGGGGAGGGGGAAAGATAGCAAGCTCAGTTTTAGACATAGAGAGTTTAAAATGTCTATGGGACATCCAGTTGGAGATATCTAAGATGCAACACTGGAGGTCAGCAGAGAGGTTAGGACCCCAGGGAGCAGGCTCCTCCCTCTCCTAGTTTGGCTCTGAAACAGCCATCACATCAGTGACTACCCAATATCACCCCTGTGGCTACCCCTCCCCTGTCTGTGTTGTCTTAGAATACAAGTTTCTTGAAGTCAGGACCCATCCTGTTCTCATTCCAGCAATTTCCTAGCACAATGTCTGGCACATAGGAATCACTAAAGAAATGAGCTTCTGTCAGGGTTCTCTTTCATAGTACCCTAACTTGCCTGCAGGAGAGCTGGTTACTTACCTCACTCGAGAAGGTGCTAGCGCATTTTAAGAACAGAAGAGTTACCACTCAGAGGTGCAAGCAGAGAAAGTTTATTGAATCCTCTCCATGGGGAAGCCTTACAGCCAGATCTTAAGGCAGACTTCAAACTACCCCCAAGGCTTAGGCCTTATATATACCTCAGATCCACATACCCCACGTGACAGAGCCCAGCTGAACAAAATTGTGAGAGGAGAGGTGCAATCACAAGGGCATGAAGGCCCCAGGGTGTGGAGACGCCAATCTGGAATGCCTGGTAACCACACGTAAGAGAATCTTGAGCAATGCAGTACCCCATGGCCTCTAAGTGACCAGGGGCGGTGCAGTATGCTCTGATCTCTATGTGACCCAGCTAATTCCAGGGCCTCAGACACACCCTGTGCCTCAAACATAACCACTTGCAGCCTGCAATTCCTCACACAGCCCCTTTTTTATTTTGCACATCGCGCTCACACTTCAGGGTGATCTGTGTGCAGACTCAAAGAATTTTGCAACACGCTAACAGCAAATTAGATACCCCTGGGAATACAAAATAACAAAGCAAGAAAGCAAAAGGCTAACAATCCAAGACCAAAAATCAGTTTCTGACCCCAGGCCCACTATAACATATTCTTCAATCTGTTTAACAAGTCAGCCACAACATCCTGTGGGGACAAGCCCTCATGGTTGGCATGATTCATGTCCCATATCAATTTATCCAGGTCCATCCTGTCAGCTGACAAATTACCCCCTTCTATAAGGCCATGCAGGTGGTACTTAATGGCTTCCCACTGCAATCTGGTGGCATTGTAAGGGTCGGGGGTGACACAAATAGAAGTTTGTTGGTAATTCTCAAAGTCCTGCCAGTTCAGCTTTTGTACTGAAATAGTCCCTTTGCCAGAGTCAGTAATAGTCACATTAACTGAGAAACAGGGCATGGTGTAATGGGAGGTTGAAAGTACATCCCTGGATAGGAGTCGTTGTTATGAGGTTGGCCACATTGACAAGCCTTGCTCCCAAGAGACAGCATAGTTAGCTCGAAACACTGGTGTTAGCTCGGCTTCTCCTCTGCCTTGGTCACCTCTTGGGTCTTTTTCTCTTCTTCTTCTTCTTCTTCTTTATGTTGCTGTTGTTGGAAGACCCAGACCCTTTGGACAGGATACCAGCACGGCCCATGTTCTGTGGAGACATAAACATACCCTTTTCTCCTTATGGTTATTTACTAAGTGCCCGTCCACACTTCTCCTTTCTGGACCATAGCTTGTTCCCCTGCACCAGCCTTAACCAGGGGCGGGACACATAGCTGTCCTCTCTGGAACAAAAGATGTTTCATGGCTGGTGTCATTTCCGAATTTTGTGAAAGTCAGGTAATTGAATGTGTGTAGTGCCAGATCTATAGGTCTCTGTCTGACGGGGCCCCTTCCCCTTTTTTGTTTAGTGAGAATTGCCTTCAGTGTGCTGTTAGCACATTCACTATAGCTTTGCCTGTAGGGTTATAAGGGAGGCCTGTGACATGGGTTATGCCCCATTCCTGACAAAAGTGCTGAAACTCCTGAGTGAGTTTAAAATAAACAAATTCCCTTCTCAGACTAAATGACCTTGCCTCTAGAGATAGTTTCCATTGGCTTTTGGCAGTTTTACAACATAGGAATAACTGAGAAGGACTTTAAGGAGGGGCTGGTGGTGATGCCCCTGCTTTGTCAAAATCCCATACATGCAGGAGGAATGGTCTGAATGGACAGAATTAATTCAAATAAGGTTTTCACTTAATCTCTTCCTTCCTACAGACAGCAATCAACTAACAACTTTAGGTTTTATTGTCAAAACAGTAAAGTAACTTTGATAATAATTTCCACAAGTGACAGCCAAATGGTTTTAGGTATAACTTCCTTTTTTAACTATAGGTAAAGGTGTAAATACTTGGTTTTCTATAGGGCATATACACACATTACAAAATGCAAGTGATTTGTTTTTAAACAAATTCTACATCTTTTGATTCCAACAAAATTCAACCTAAAATTTTACTGATAAAACACTACTTCTGGCTTACAATGATTCCCCAATCTTCACTACACTTGAATTTTATAGTTAGGAAAAACTACAAGGACACCAATTTCATTTCCAAATCATCACTTGCAAAAGCTACTAACAAAAAATTTAGGCTTTTCTCCTCTCCTCACAGCTGTAGAGTCTTATTATGGATTTAGAGGTTCGAATGGAGACGTTCATTTGCTTATCCAAACAAGGTGTGGGTTTCAGGGTGCCTCAGGGCTTTTGCTAGTGGGATCCTTGTTAGATCTACCATGAATTTAAATTCCCTATTGTTTCTGCAGCACTCTCTCTCTCTTAATATGCTAATTTTACCTTGTACTTCAGTGCTTATGTTTATTCCTGAAAATTTCTTAGAGAGTGAAATGCTCTCAACTCCCCACTCGAAGGGAGTGGAACTTCTGAAAAAAATTCTCAGAGGTGTGCCTTGTTCCCCTTCCCCAAAACTGGGGAACTTGAAGCTCTCACCTTTCAAATGTTTCTTTACCAGATTTTAGCAAAATTCCAATTTGCCTAAATGCCAATTAGTATAATAAATTCTGACTTATCTTAGCACTAGGTTATGAATGGTATTAATTCATTTTTTCACATTTCCCTTAAAATGACCAGAATAAGTTCAAATTGATACACAAGATTTTTTCTCTAATAGGTGAGGCAGAAAATGGTTAATTACTTATTTGTTTACCTTTTCATCCTAAGGGAAAATTCTCATATTATTTCTTATCACCTTTTCCTCACTCCACTTGGCCAGAATGGAATGAAGGGAAGGAGATTTTTAAACCTTTGAAAATCTCAGAACTTCTGTTCACACTTTGTCAGGGTTCTGTATCAAAGTACCCTAACTTGCCTGCAGGGGAGCCAGTTACTTACCTTACTCAAGTAGGTGCTAGTACATTTTAAGAACAGAAGAGTTGAGGCTCAAAGGTGCAAGCAGAGAAAATTTATTGAGTCCTCTCCATGGGGAAGCCTTACAGCCAGATCTTAAGGCAGACTTCAAACTACCCCCAAGGCTTAGGTCTTATATATACCCCAGATCCACATACTGCACGTGACAGAGCCCAGCTGAACAAAATTGTGAGAGTGGGGTGCAATTAGAAGGGTATGAAGGCCCCAGGGTGTGGAGATGCCAATCTGGAATGCCTGATAATGACACGCACGAGAACCTTGAGCAATGCTCTGAACTCCACATGACCCAGCTTGTTCCAGGGCCTCAACACTTCCCTGTGCCTCAACATAACCACCTGCAGCCTGCATGTATTTCCTAATCCTCACACAGCCCCTTTTTTGTTTTGTGTATCGCGCTCACGCTGGAGTGTGATCTGAGCTTTGAGTAGGCTCAAGGAGTTTTGTAACACACTAACAGTACATCTAATACCCATGGGAATACAGAACAGACAAGCAAGAAAGCAAAAGGCAAGTATTCCTAGACCAGTAATCAATTTCCAATCCCAGGCCCACCATGATACATTCTTCAATCTGTTTATCACATCAGCCACAATATCCTGTGGGGACAAGTTCTCATGGTTGGCAAATGGTGGAGCCTCCTCTGCACCACAGACAAGGTGAGTCACATTCCCGTAGAGGATGGGACAAGCTGTGCGCTCTCCCCAGCTGACTACACAAATCCACAGTGGATTTTTCACATACGCCCACCACTTGTCCCCCTTTCTGTGTGAAGGTGGCAGAAGCAACAGCATGGTTAGCGTGAAACACAGCTGTTGCATGGTCTTAGCTCAGCTTCTCCTCTGCCTCGGTCATCTCTTGGGTCTCCTTCTCTTCCTCCGCTTCCTTTTGTTGCTGCTGTGGGATGACCTGGACCCTTTGGACAGGATACCAGCATGGCCCATGTTCTATGGAGACATAAACATACCCTTCTCCCGTTATGGTTATTTTCGAAGGGCCCATCCACACTTCTCCTTTCTGGACCATAGCTTGTTCCCCTGCGCCAGCCTTAACTGGGGGCAAAACACGTAGCTGTCCTCTCTGGCACAAAAGATGTTTCATGGCCGGTGTCATCTCTGAATTTTTTGTGAAAGTCAGGTAATTGAACGGTAAAGTGCCACATCTACACGTTTCTGTCTGATAGGGCCCCTTTTTTGTTCAGCAAGAATCACCTTCAGCGTGCTGTTAGCACATTCACTATAGTTGGCCTGTAGGGTTATAAGGGAGGCCTGTGACGTGGGTTATGCCCCATTCCTGACAAAAGTACTGAAGCTCCTGAGTGAGTTTAAAATAAACAAATTCCCTTCTCAGACTAAATGACCTTGCCTCTAGAGATAGTTTCCATGGGTTTTTCTCCTCTCCTCACAGCTGCAGAGTCTTATTGTGGATTTAGAGGTTCGAATGGAGAGGTTCATTTGTTAATCTAAACAAGGTGTGGGCTTCAGGGTACCTCAGGGCTTTTGCTAGTGGGATCCTTGTTAGATTTATTATAAATTTAAATTCCCTATTGTTTGTGCAGCACTCTCTCTCTTAATCTGCTAATTTTACCTTGTACTTCAGTGCTTATGTTTATTCCTGAAAATTTCTTAGAGAGTGAAATGCTCTCAACCCTCCACTCAAAGGGAGTGGAACTTCTGAAAAAATTCTCAGAGGCACACCAAGTTCCACTTCCCCCAAACTGGGGAACTCGAAGCTCTCACCTTTCAAATGTTTCTTTACAAGATTTTAGCAAAATTCCAATTTGCCTTAATGCCAATTAGTATAATAAATTCTGACTTATCTTAGCACAAGGTTATGAATGGTATTAATTTACTTTTTCACATTTCCCCAAAAATGACCAGAATAAGTTCAAATTGATACACAAGATTTTTTCTCTAATAGGTGAGGCAGAAAATGGTTAATTACTTATTTGTTTACCTTTTAATCTATGGGAAAAATTCCTGTATTAGTTCTCATCACCTTTTCCTCACTCCACTTGGCCAGAGTGGAATGAAGGGAAGGAGATTTTTGAACCTTTGAAAATCTCAGAACTTCTGTTCACACTTTTCTGACAAAATGACAAATGACTCTCACATACTCACTCACATAAAGACATAAAGACAAAATAGAGACACAAACAAACAAAATGGATCCAAAAGCTTGACATAGAATTTATAAGAGATCTCCTGAAAAAATTTAAAAGTTGCTAGCTCTCCAGATAGTAAGGGAAGCCAGGTGAAACTTACTTGATAATATTAGAAACAGCTGTATCACACCAAAGTGTTCGAGCCACCTCTGGCACTCTCGGTTCTGATGTTAAACATATCATTAATGTATTGCACAGAAAAACAGCAGAAATTGGGAAATGCTGGAGTCCCTCCTTCTTCCATTTCAACTGAAATTTTGAAATATATGCCATGGTGACTCCCCCCAACCTGGCCACCTGGGTCTCAGTTGGCAGAGATTCCCATTCAGGAGGCCACATCTCCTCATTGGTGATTAGTACCTCAGTCCGTAGCTGTTTGCATAATCTATTGCGGACTGCAAGGGGTCCCTCCAGGGGTTCCCCTGAGCCTGCATTCCTGTTTTTCCTTTTAGCTTTTATGCATTGTGAAGCGAAGTGACCTGGCTTGCCACAATCAAAGCACCCACCTACCCCTTGAGTTCCACCCTTCCTTTTAGTTCCTGCTCTACACTGCGCATGCAGGTGCCCCTTCTTCCCACAATTAAAGCAAGCCTGATCCTCAAACACCCACAAGCCTTTATGCAAAGCAGCAGTAGATTTCCCTACAGGTTTGTCAGGACCGTGGAAGGCGAATTTCAAAACACTCCACAAGATGAAATCTTTGTCTGACAACAAACCTGGAGAATCCCTATCATAACTAGTCATTTGCTCCCCCACTATTCCCCATTTATCCCTGTCCAAGCCGGTGTCATGCAGCCATGGAGAGACCTGTAAGATGTTTTTAACAAATTTATGTGCCCTTTTGGGTGAGACGTTCAAGCCTTGTTTTTTAACAAGTGTCTCAACCTGTTTAGCATACACCTCTAAATCCTGAGCCTCCATCACTGTATCCCCCATCCTGGGCTTCTGGGCCAGGTCCTGCAGCAAGTATTCCTACCTAGGCTCTTCTGTCCTCTCGGAGAATCCTCTCCACCAGCTTTCCCATCTTCCCTGCTCCTTTCCTGGCCCCTGTTTGGGCGCCAATTCTGTCAGGGTTCTCTGTCAGAGTACCCTAATTAGTTTCCATTCCAGTGCAGTGTTATCCATAGGGCGCTGCCTGGCCTTTTGTCCTCATCCCCTTCAAGGGGGAAAAAAAAACAAAAAACAAAGACTCTGAGCTCTTAGAACAGGCCTCCTGGATCTTGATGAGGCTGTCCTGGTGAGCTCTGCCTTTTGTCATCTTCAAAAAGCCTTTCATAAGCCCATGTGCGCCCACTGCTCTGCGCTAGGTGTTTATTATAAAGGATGACCTCCATCAGGAATCACTTACTGAACAAGAGAGGTATTGGAATGTTGTGGAAAGGGCACTGGATTTGAAGGCAGGCCTTGGGATGTGAGTTCAAATCCTGTCTCTGACAGTGACTACCTGTGTGGCTTCATTCCTCAAGGCCGTGGTTCTCCCCTCAGCAGAACCTGTCAAATGAGAGGATTAGACTAAATCAAAGTTTCTCAACTTAAAATCCACAGACTGGGCTAGATTTAAGAGACTGCAATGAACTTGCATGAAAAAACATATATATATTACATCCTTATTTTCACTAACCTAACTGAAATTTAGTATCTTCTTTAATTATGAACACAGGCAACAAATATTCTTCTGAGAAAGGGACCATATGTTTTCCCAGCCTGCCCATGGGGTCCTTGATGTGGCACAGTGAATAGAGCACTGGGTAGAGTCAAGAAGATCTAAGTTTTGTGGAACAGAATGTAAACTAAAAGTAAAGAGATAAATTTTTCAAAAAAGATCTAAGTTCAAATCTAGCCTCAAACATTTGTTACCTGTGTGACTCTGGGCAAGTCACTTAATCTGTTTGCCTCAATTTCCCCAACTGTAAAATGGAGTCCTAATAGCACCTCCCTGCCAGGGCTGATGTGAGAATCAAATGAGATAATAATTGTACAGCACTTAGCACTTAGTGCCCAGCCACATAGTGGGCACTATATTATTAATGTTAGCCATTATTACCATTATTGTCACAAAAAAGGTGAAGAATTCCTGGGCTAGAAGACTTAGAAGACTGTGGAGTTGGAGGACCACGTTTAGAATTGATGTCTCCTCATGACAACCCTTTTAGAAAGGGGGAGATGGTTTTCACCTTGGGGAATCAGGGCAGGCTTCATGGAGGAGGTGGCACCCTGAGGTGACTGTTGAAGAAAGTCGAAGTGGTGTAGTAAAATTTGGGCAGGGAGAGATGGGGGTCAGAGGCAGTGGCAGAAGAAGAGTCTGTCCTAAGCAGGAGGGATGGGGTGGACAAAAGCCAAGGATATCAGAGAAGTGGGACTTAGAAATGGTCTCCCCTCTCTGCCTATTTCCTGTCAATAAAGAGGGGATTTTCTGAGATCTGATGAGGTTCTGAATTGCGTTTCTTAAAAGTCTGAATTGCAGAGGTTTTCTGTTTTGGATAAGAGGGCACTAGTCAGTGCTGGCTCTCAGTGGGACAATGGGACACTAAAGCTGTGGTCTCTGACCTCATGGGGCCGCCAGTGGAGTTGTGGAAAGCAGGAGATAGAGGCTTACAAATGAGATAACTGACGATACCATGAAGCTTCAGGCCGAGTTACGGGATCAGAGAATCACAGATCTAGACCTAGAAAGGGCCTTAGAACCCTAGAGGGAGGCAGATCTCTTTTCTGGGTGTTGGGGAGAATAGATGGGCATTTCCAATGTGGTGTCTACAGAGTGGGATTGGTGTTGCAGAACTTTCAGAATGAGAGGGCTGGGGGAAAGATGATTGGGAAGCTCTGGTCAAGGTCTGTGGCTTAGAAATGACCTCCCTTCTCTGCCTCAGTTTCCCTGAGGGAAAAATGGGGCATTTCCTGACAGCTGATTTGATTTTGAATTGGGTTTCTTTAAAAGTATGAATGAGTCTAGTTTTTTGTTTCCTGGTGAAATCACCATGGTGAAATCTTGGGAGCATATTCTCCACCCTGCTCCCCAGACCCCCACCTCACAGCCCTTCCCTCAACCCCATCCATTGCAGGCCTCATGACCTGCAGGAAAGGCTTAAATGAGGATTTCAACGAGAGTTCCATCAAAGTAAACAATTATGTCACGGAGGAATCATAAGACCATAGGTTGAGAACTGGAAGGAACCTTAGAGGCCAAAGCCCCTCTTTTTACAGATAGGGAAACTGAGACCTAAAGAGGGTATATACCCAGGGTCACATAGGCAGTGACAACAGAGGAAGAGTTTGAACGAGGGTCCTATATCTCAGTACCCTGAAAATCCTCCTTGTTTGTGTCTCAACAACAAGACCCTTTTGGGTCCTTTCTTCATTGTCTTTGCCCCAGACACCATTGTGCTCAGACCCACCACCATGCCCCACCCCAGTTTAAAGTTATTGGATTTTTGGTGTTGGGTTTTTATGTGCTTCTTCCTCAAGGTACTGGATAGTGTAGCCTAGTGGAAAGAGCTCTGTACTAGCAGACAGACCCTCTTGGTTCTAGACTTGTTGTGTGTCCATGGACTATATCCCCTTCAATGGACTGGTTCCCTGATCTTTATAAAATGAAGGAGTTGGGTGATCTCAAAGGTCCCTCCCAGCTCTGACAAACATCCTCTGTTCTAAGGTCCCTTCCAGGTCTGACATTTCATGTTCTAAGGTCCCTCCTATCTCTGACATTCCCCATTCTAACGACCCTCCAAGGAATAAATTCAGTTAGTCAGCACAGACCAATCATAATCAAAGGGACTGCTTTTTCTTTCCAGTGACCTAATTCCTGCCTTGTGGCTGCCCAGTCTCACTCCTCTGACCCAGTTCAGTGCAGAAGAATACATCTGCTCCAGAGCAGCTCAGCCTTTGCCCCTAAAAAGCCCAGACCTGTGAAGTGCCTTCTCTTCCTGATCAAAGGAATCTGTTCAAGCACCCTGGAGGGCTTTCAGTCTTCAGAGAAGACTATTACCTGACCAGTCCCCTCCATTAAGGTTGAGAGTGGTCCTGTGGACCCCACTTCCCACCCTTTCCCCCTCTCCAGGATGCTTGGGGATTGTCATGCTCCTTTTCCTAGGACCACACATTCTGGAGATACAGCATCTTTCCCAAGACTCTGTTTTCTCATTCCCTTAGCTTTATCTGACCACAGGCTCCCTCTCCTTCCTCCTTGACAGAAGGAGGAAGCACCTTTTATATATTGAGATCCTTGACTAGAACCCCAGCTGCCCTGCCCTAGGTAAAACCCCACTTTAAAATCTCTGATCTGAGTCTACAACTATTATTGTCCATGTTGACATAAACATCATTTTTCAGCTCCTTTTATGGAAAGATTTTATGGTTTTCCTTTTTTAAATAAATTGATTAAATGACTAATCCTTTTATTCTTTTAACAAATATTTTCTAAGAAAGTCAATTGCTAAACAAGCCAAGCTGCATTTGATTTGTTCTTTGTGTTCCTTCACACCCCAGATGGGAGGACAAGAAGGATTGTTGGTTGACCACTGACCAAGCCCAGTTCTTTCCATTGAGTCCTGTATGCTCTCCTCTTCCTGCATTCTCCAACCAGGGCAACCAAAGGGGCCTTCTGACTCTTCTTCATTCCTCACCTGTCTCTGTGACTTTGTCCAGGCTGTTCTCCATGCCTGGAATGCTCTCCACGCTCAACTCCCCATATTGCAATCTTTATTTAACTTGGAAGTTCACCCAAATGCTGCATTCTACAGGACAATTTTTCTGACCATCCCCCCTACACCTTCTCCCATCTTCTGGTGCTACACAAACCCTCTCTGCCAAAGTGACATTATTTTGTGTGTAATTGGCACAGATATATACATATGCCCACATATATTATATATATACACCCACACGTACATGCACACACATGTAGATACGTATGCATATTTTATTTCCTCCAAAAGAATGTTCTTTCCTTGACTGCTTTTTAATATTTATCTCCCAGTGCCTAGAACAATGCTGGGAATGTACTAGATGCTTAATAAGTTACACAATTATAATATAAATAGGATATAACATAACAACATAATACAATATAGCAAATGAAATCTAACATAATATATGATATGGCATAATTGATATAACATAATTAATATAATATAACAACAGTATATAAAATAAATAACAGAATATATAACATAACATGGTGTGACATGCCATAACACAACACAGTAATATAATGGATAACCTATAATATATAACAACATAATTGTCAGAAAATACATTGTAATCTAATATAACATTGCACAATGTATATAATATATTAATATAATATAATTAATATAACATGACATAACAATATAATATGATAGCATTATTAAAATAGCTAACATTTATAGAGAACTTTGAGTGAGTTTGAATGGAAAGCTAAGGGCTTTCCTCTGATGATCTCATTTGATCGTTCACTGACTGACTGATTAATTTCTAGGATCTCACTGGCAGCTTCTATAAGGGGGCTGAAGGGAGGGAGCTCCTCAGGATGAGGCCCCATCCAGCCCCCAGACGGATGAGTCTTTGGACCATAATCCACGTCACTAGGTGTCTCATAAGCCAGGAAAAAGAGTTCGCCCGCAAAGAAACAAAGATGGGACATGAAGACAGTCAGACAGGGGCTGGCCTCCAGGGTTGGAAGCTCCATGGAAATGCTGACAGAATTTCCGTGTTGGTAGAGTAAAGGTAATGGGGACCACATTTCAGCTGACACTGCTACATTTGGGTGTCTGAAGGCAACGTCTCTTCTTACACGTTCACAGTACATATTGATTACCGGCTCTAAGCTAGTGGAGGGGATATGAGTTATATCCTTCTCGGCTACGTGGAAATCACGTTGGGGTTGCAGTCTGGCAGGGCTGGTCTCCTAATTCAGCAACCACCCTCTCACAAGGGGCTAGGCCAGGGATGTGGTCAGAAATCTGGGAAGGGCTCCAGTCAGGCATTCTTCCTGATTCACTGTCCAGGTCATCAACTCGGGGAATCCCAAGATGCTACTGGCAACCAGGCGGCTGATGCTGCTGCCCTCTCTGGGCTGACCCCTTCCTTCCTGTCCGGGCTCCACTCCCTCCCTCCTCCCCACTCCTCCCCCCTCCCCCCTCCCCCCTCCTCCACTCCTCTCCTCGGGATGATTCCTTTGCAGCTGAGAGAGGGGGGAGCAAAAAGTCAGGATGGTGGATCTTAGCTGATGGCCGCATTTTTGTGGCTGAAGCCTTGGGGAGGGACTGGGTAGGCAGACTTCATCAGATCACGCACCTGAGGTCCCAAAAACTTGGGGAATTGTTAAGAGACAGGTATTCTATCCCCCATCTAGATAACATTCTTGTGAGCACAGTCACCAGATGCTCAGCCTGCACCCAGGTGAACGCAAAACAAGACAAGATAGCCCCACTAGGAGTGAGATTTCGGGGAACTCAGTCTGGGGAACATTGGGAAGTAGATTTTACTGAAGTGAAACCACCAGCTGCTGGTTATAAATATTTTCAGTGTTTGTAGACACTTTCTCAGGGTGGGTGGAAGGCTTCCCCTCCAGAAAGGAAATGGCTCTGATTGTTGTTAAAAATTTTTTGAATGAATTGATTCCCCGGTTTGGTCTTCCTGTCAGTATTGGCTCAGACAACAGCCCTAGTTTCATTTTTAACATCTCCCAGGGTGTGTCAAGGGCTCTAGGAATTAAATAGAAATTGCATTGTGCTTTTAGACCCCAAAACTCTGCTCAAGTTGAGAGAGCTAATCGCACCCTCAAAGAATTCCTCTCTAAACTTACATTAGAAACCCATGAGAACTGGCTCACTCTACTCCCTCTAGCCCTCCTTCGTAGCTGCTGTACCCCAAACAAACTTGGTTTAAGTCCTTTTGAAATCCTTTTCGGTGGCCCTCCGCCTATCCTCCCCATAATCTGGGAGGAGGTACGGGCAGATTTTACTAATACTTCTGAAGAGGTGCTGAATGGCCTATGTAATATATTTTGGGGTAACTTTAATTCAGTTTTATGTTAAGTTGTAAAAGCCACATTTCTTAACTGTTTCTCCCCTTCCCCCAGCTGTACTTGTCTTTCCCTGCCCCAGCCTAGAGGTATTTTCTCTCAAACCATGAACTCTTCATTCAAGGTACTACCTCCTTTTGTCCTAGCAAATCAAACCCATCCACTTGCAAATCAGGATGGGAACATCTCATTTAACTCCCTCAAATCTGTGACTGCTGGTCAACCTTATGATGTTTCAGGGCTCAAACCACACCCCCTGCCCCTTCCCTCCTGCTGATTGTCCCAGTGTATTATGGGTAAAACACAGGCGCAGTTGATGTCAAGGGTGCATGTCCTTTTAAGCATTGGCCACTCCCTGGCTCCTCCAGGGTTCCTCCCTAACTCCACCTTTGTACACCTCATTAGCTTAATGAACTGATGATTGACAGCTTTGTATCTTTAAAAATGCCTCTCTGCCCCTTAGAACTTCTGCAGATGGACCTTTGTAGCTAGCTTTTTCTAGCAGTTCAGGTATGCATTCTAGTAGGCCATCTGCCCACTGCAGAGTGTCACACTTCCAAACTTTCTCTGAACCGCCCCCCCTTGCCCCTTGCAAGCTTTTCCTAGCCAGGTTTCCTCACCCTACCCTTTTTTGGTCCTGTGAATCAATAAACTTTGTAAATCTACCAAAAGACAGCTGAGCTTGTAATTCTTTTCAGATGCGAACCTAGAAAGGATTTCTCATTAGAAATCCCCCCAAAACCTATCCCGCATCATTTTTGGCAAGCCAGCCAGGATATATTCTGAGCTCAGCTGCCCTGCTATCAGGTGAGCCCCTATTTCTCTTGCCTTCCTCTGTATGTTGGGTTTCTCTCCCCTCCAAGCTATGCCAGCTTGGAGGGATGTTGGGTGCTCTGCTCAGAAAGCTGAGACAGCGAGCAGTGACTACAGAGGGTCTTTGGAGAGGGCAAGAAGGTAGGATGGCTCAGTATCACTCTTAGGAACAACTGGCAAAAGCTTGGTTTACAGGGCCATAAGGAAGAAAAAAAAAGGTCACGTGTTCTTTTGCAACACTGCTTGGCTCTAGCAAGGAAGAGTGGTCTGGAACACTCTTCTCAAATCCCCAGTCCCAAACCCCTGAAAATCCTGGAGTTCTGGCCCCTCTGTGCTTGGCTGACTCCTAAGGAAATTCCTCCCCTTTTTGGCAAGGAAAGCAAGCTGCTAAGCTGCTTGGTCTTTCTGTTCCCGGCTGCTCTCAAACCCAGCAGCCTAGGTACTTCCTGGTTCCACCTTGTCTCTAGGACTTGGTGGACTGACCACAACTCCCAGAATCCCTCTCTCCATCCTTCCCTTGGGGGCCAGGACTTCTCATCTCCCAAAGCCCCTGATTGGTCTACTCTCTCTCTCTCTCCATTTTGAGGGAATTTTCAAAACTTCTTTGGGCGTTTGTATTTTGTCTTTTCTTTCCACTAAAAGTAAGGGGGGAGGAGGCATAACAGCTTTATCAAGGCCCCCCCCAACAGCGCTGGGCACCAAGCAACACTGGTAGGCGCACAGAAGAACCTCTCCTTTTAGTCCCGGGACCCGCTGCACGGCCAGGCTATGCAAATGTGGGGAGAGGAAAGAAGCCTCGGGATTTGGTAAGCCCAGTTTTTATGTCATGAATGGGAAAAACTATTTCTGTGAAACCTGATAGTCATCAGACTGGTAATTAATTGGGTTTTATTTCTAAGTTTGAACTTGTGTTATCTGTGTGGTAAGAAAAGCTATTTCTTTTGCAGTGTTTTAAGATTGTGAACTAAGTCATTTGGGCAACTGCTTTAATGCTCAAACCTGAAGTTGTTAATTGGTACTGTGTGTAGGGAGGAGGAGACTGCCCTGAACAAGTCCTCCTGCAGGTATGAGAAAGGAAAAGCGGGGGTATCTCCAAGCCCCTCCCTAAGTCCTTCTCAGTTATTTCTTATGTTGCAAAAGCCTCTAGAAGCTCCAGGGAATTGACAGTAAATGGAATTCCTTACGTTTGTGACACCTAGTGAAAATTTTCTTTGCTTAAAGCTGGCGCTGAGCTGTGGCTAGTGAAGTTTGTTGTTTTAGGTAAAAGGCATTTGGGACCAACTAAATTTTGTTGTTTGGAGTTTGAGTTTGGGTACTTGTCACCCACATAATGCCACCAGCTACAGAGAGGATGTGATCCTATGAAATACAGGTGGAAGTCTATGTCTGGTAAAAGCCGAAGGAACAATTTTAGCCTCACCTAAAATGGGCTTCCTCTGGTATTTACCCATGAAATTCCTTGGAAAAGGAACATTGTCCACCACCCATTCTGATTATGAGGTGGCACAGAAAACCGCACAGATGGATATCTGTGACTTTACACGAATTTAAACAGTCAAGGATGTTGGTTTATCCTGTCATATTTGGAAGGTCACATGTCCCTGCCTACCCCTTCTATAGCAAGTTTCAATGACCAAAGCAAGTAGCCAGTAAAAGATTTGGACCATCTTGTTTTGAGGTTAACAAGTGTAAGGAATTGCTGAAAACAGGATAATGGCTTTTGAGGGAATTTGGAAAGGTAAATGTAAAAAAAACTGGATAAGAAAGTTTGGGGACAAATGAGGGCTTATCCAAGCCCCTCCTGTCTTGAGACAGTTGATATCAATTTCAGAAAGGTTTAAAAGTACATTGAAAGTATGTGAGGAAGTATTTTTAGAAAGCAGAAAAGATTTGTAATAACTTGATTCTAAAATTTTGAGTAAAGCAACAGGATCAAATTGATTCTTCTAGAGAACTATATGTGTATAAGATTGGCTTTCAAAAATTTTCTCTATCATGGAAACTCAAAACTCGAGCATGTTTGGTAAACTGTTTGTGAAACTTTATTGTGCCTAGCCTTGCATGGCTAGAAAACTGAATTTCTTGTGCTATGTGCCTTTGGTGTTAAATCATGTTTCTGTGAGCCCCTGGCAGGCCTGACTTGGTGAATATCCCTGCTCCTGACTTGAAAGATGACATCAGATGCAGCTCCAGACCCTGCACAGGAACTGCTATAACTCTGTTTTGTACTTTCATTGTGTTACTTTGATCTCCCTTACTATTAAAAAAAATGTTTTGAAAACTCCTCATGATTTTCTTAATTGTGTTTTTAATTCAAGCGGACTGCTTAGAGTCCTTATCAGATGAATTAAGTAAAGGAATTTCTCTGCTCCTCCACAAGGAAGGAGGGTGGAGGAGGGGTAGTAGTTAAGGAAAAAAACCTCTCTGATTGAGTCAGTTTTAAAACTGGCCCTTTAAAGTTGGTATAATTGTTTCTGCTAATTGGCTTTTGGTAATGATTTGAAATATATCTGGAATATAGAATATAATTTGGAATATAGAAGACACCTTGCTGTTTTAAATCTGAAGTTGTAACTAAGCAAAAGTTAACATCTGTAACTGAGTGTATCTGTAAAAGATTCAGTTCCTAAAGTCTCTCTTCTAATTAGAGGATAGACAAGCTTTGTGAAAGGAGTATGTATGTCTGCTATTCAGTTGTGAGGTTTAAGTCAGAAACCTCTTTTGTTTAAGGTAAATAGTCTGAGCACTG
>CM053582.1:63063254-63082136 GCA_028627135.1 Pseudochirops cupreus | reverse complement strand
GCGGGCAGGGTTCCTGTCTCTTGGGTGCTCTGGTCCAGTGTTTCTGGAAATAGCAGCAACTCAATACCACAGGTGAAGTTGGCTTCTGGGTCACACTGACAGGTTCACTTGCCCTCAACACAGTGGTTTGGACCAGGCCAAAGAAAAGAGTGCCTTCTTTAGCTATCAGTGTATTAGCATTTGTGAAGGTTCTTCACTTGTTAGAGGATATAGGGAAAGGGCTGAGTTTGGGGAACTGTTCAAAGCCCTGGGGCTTTTCTTTTCCAGTAGAGGAAATGGAGGTACGGAAGGAGACACTTGGTTCTTGCCTAGGAGACATCAGGCTCAAAGACAAAGACAGAATGGAATGACTTACCTTCTCCCTCAAATCCACTTCTGACCATCTTCACAGCGGCCCTGTATAGGAAGAGTTCTGGTCATTTTCATTCACAGTTCAAGAAACCCAGGCAAACAGAGCTTCAGTGACTTACCAGGGTCACACGGCTAATAAGTGTCTGAGGCTGGATTTGAACTCAGATCTTCATGATCTTCTACCAGCATGCGAACAAATACATGCAAAGCCAGCTCTACAGAGGATAAATAGGAAACCATTAAGAGAGGGAGACCCTGGAATTGAGAGGGGCTGGGGAAGGCTTCCTCTAGAAGACAGGATTTTAGTTGTGGCTAAAGGAAGCCAGCGAGGTCAGCTTCAGAGTGGAGGAGAGACAGTGCTCCAGATATGGGAAAGCCCAAGAAAATGCCCAGAGCCAAGAGATGGAGCATCTTGTTTGTGGAAGAGCCGGGAGGCCAGCAGTCACTGGACCAAAGAATATGGGTCAGGAATTAAAGTGAAAAGGACCAGAAATGTAGGAGAGGGGTACATTATGAAGGGTGTTCAAAGCCCTGAAGATATTTATTTGGTCCTGGACATCCTAGGGAGCCCCTGGAGGTTGCTGAGTAGGGGAGGTGACGTGGTCAGACCTTGATTTTAGGAACATCACTTTAGTGGCTGAATGGAGAATGGGAAGAGACTTGAGGCAGGTAGCATGAGGCTCAGCCCCCCACCAGCCCATGCAAGCTACTGCAATAGTCTGGTGTGAGATGACAAGGGTCTGCACCATGGTGGGGGCTGAGTCACAGGAGAGAGGGGGGTATATTGGGAAGATGGGGTAAGGGTGAAAATGACATACCTTGGCACCATATTGGATATGGGGGTGGGTGTGAGAGATAGTGATGGATCCAGGGGCACTTGTAGACTGTGAGCCTTGGAAGATGGAAGTAACCTGTTGAATAATAGGGAAGGTAGGAGGGAAATACAATGATTTCTGCTTGGCAATTAATTGGTGATAGGATAAGGAGGAGTCAAGGGAGGAAGACATATTTAGCTGGACGGGCTCAATGGGCAATCTAGGTGAGGAGAAGAGAGAGTGACCAGAGCTGTACAGAGACCCTGGGAGAGTGCTGAAAGGTCAAGGCACTGGAGGTCATGGAGAGATGAATGATGCTCCATCCAGGAGTAAGGTAGAAAAGCCCAACGTAGCTGTCTGGGGCACTTCTTCAATGGAGCCGCTAAGGAAGCATCTGCCAGGGGAAGAAGGCTGTTGGGCTCCCAGTGGAGGAGACCAGAGAGTGAGGAGTAGAGCCAAAAGAAGAGGGTCTCCTTCCTCTGTGCCAGGCACTTGTTTAAGTGCTGGGGACAGAAATGGACAAGCCTTGCGTCCTTGTTATGAAGAGGCTTCCACTCTACTTCAGGGGGATGATGCAGGAGAGAGATGCAGGACAGAGAGAAGCCAGTGCAGGTGAATACAAGTCATCAAGGCAGGGCACATGGTGAGTCCTGGTGTTCCCACCCAGGACAGGAGAGAGCTGCCCACCCGGGACAGGGGAGAGACCCCACCCGGGACAGGGGAGTCCCCAGCTCAGGACGGAAGTGGCTCCCTGCTGCGTCTGGGCCCTGTGCCCAGGGCTGTTCTGGGAAGAGATGAGTCTCCCAGTCTGAGACTGAGGGAGGCGTCCTACACCCCCCACCCCCACCCCAAGATGAGCCGCCTCTCATTGCCATCTTCATTCTCAATCACGTTCAAGTATTAGAGCTGGTTTGTACCTGTTGGCAACGTCCACCCATGTAAAGGCACCTAAGTGCTCAGACCCCTCCAGGATTCCCCTAGTTCGCAAGATAGACCTGAATGACCATTGTTTTATTGAATATTCACTAGCCCTAATCAATGAAACCACTGACCAGAAAATGTGTCCTTCCAACACTTACTTCATCAGATTTCTTTGGGAAGGAGCCGGTGGATGTAAAAAGTTTGATCACATTCCAGATACTTGTGAGGTTTTCTCTGATGTTGAGCAAGATGCGAGCTCTGTTTCAAAGCCTTTCCACAGTGATCACATTCCTAAGGTTTCTCTCCAGTGTGGATTAATTGATGCCAAATAAGACTTGCTTTACGTGCAAAAGCCTTTCCACACTGATTACATTCATATGGTTTCTCTCCACTGTGGATTAATTGATGTTGAAGAAGACTTGCTTTATGTGCAAAAGCCTTTCCACACTGATTACATTCATAAGGTTTCACTGCAGAGCGTATTTTCAGATGTTGAGCAAGATGGAAGTTCTGATTGAAAGCCTTTCCACACTAATTACATTCATAAGGTTTCTCTCCAGTGTGGATTCTTTGATGGATAAGGAAGGATGAGCGTTCACTAAATGCTTCTTCACATACATGATACTCATGTATTTTCTCTCCAGAATGAATTTTTTCATGGTTAATAAGGGATAACTGTTGACCCAACTCCTTCCCATAATGATGACTATCATATTATTTCTTTCCTATGTGGATTCTGAGAAATAAAGCAGAGATTTCTCTCCTAGTGATGTCAGAGGGACCATGATTCTTCAAAGTGTCATCATGATTTTCATTCACAGAAATGGTTGGCATTTCAGCAGTCTCTTCTATTTCACGCCTAATCTCTCCTTCTGCCAGAAAGAAATAATAAAATATATACAAAGAGAAACATGTGCATACACATATATAAATATAATCCCTTTACTCCTTTGGGACAAAGTAAACTAACTGATCTACATCCTATTTCCCCAGGATAAGAGAAAATTCTTCAAAGTTCAAAGGACAGAATCAATCATTTGAAAATGCCATTAGTTTACATCTGTAGGATAACTTGATTTATAAAGACCTCCAGAGACAATCACATTGGATCCTTACAAACACCACTGACAACTGCAGGACCAGCATTCTCACTATATACAGAAGTCAAGCCATGAGCTCCGAATGCCTGAGTGACCTGACCAGCATCTGAGTAGCTGTGACTACAATTGCATCTCTGCAAGTGGGCATGCTCTGTCCAGGATACTAGAGGGCCTTTCTCCATCAAACTTTCTTTTGCTATTAAGAAAATTTATATTATTAGAGCATGTTGTCTTCTTCCCTTCTTCTCTTTGGGTCTTGCTATTCCCTGACACACAATGATATTGAAAAGAGCCAAATACAAGTACCATGATGGTCTCTAAGTGTTCAAGTAGAAGGAAGCATCAATCAATGTGGCGAGCTTCCCCATCACCTTATTTTAAGAAATTGCCACAGTCATCCCCAACCTTCAGCAACCATCAGGTTGATCAGTCAAAGACCATCAACTCTGGGCAAGAGCTTCCACAAACAAAAAGATTATGGCTCCAGGAAGGCTCAGATGATGGTTAGATTTTTATAGCAACAAAGCATTTTTGAATTAAGACATGCACATCAATACATACAGTAGTATTGTACACATAACAGACAACAGAGTGGTGTAAAGAGAACCTTTATATGCACTGGGGAACAAAAAAATATTCGTGTGACTTGCTTTTTTACTCTTAATCTAGTTGAGTGCTCTGGAACCAAACCCACAATGTCTCTGAAGTGTGTCTGTGTTCTTATCCTTCTTATTATAATTTTGACTTTTTCCTCCCTAACTCTCCTCTCCTTCTTTCTTAAACCATTTTTAGCTCATTCCTTCAGTTCCCATATATCCCATTGAAGTAGATTTCTTCCTATTCCAAAACACCCTTTTTTCCATGAATCACCTAAGACCAATGTTCCCAGTCTGTTGCTTCTTCTGAAACCATCTCCATGTTGGTATGCCAGATTGGGAGCTCCTTGACAGCAGGGATGGACTTTTCCCTTCCAAAAGCTGAGTTGAGTGCCTAGAAAGCTGGAGCTGCTTAATCCATGCATATTGAGTGACTGACTAGATCCAGGGCAGACACCAGACCTGATCCTCCACCACAATCCCAGTCTTCTACTCTATCAATTGGCAAATGCATGTTCTGTCCCCAATTCTGTTTCTGGCTCATGCACTATAACCCCTATAGTGAGTGACCTTTGTCATGTTCGAATCCTGCTCGAACCTGACCAGACCCAGAGTGAAGATCACAGACACTTCTTTCTAGCTCTGAAAGTATCGCATACTATGGGACACCTGGAAGTTTTTACCTCCCGCTTCCTCAAACTAAGAGTACCTGTTACCTCAAAGAATCTGGTCAATGATTCTCCAAGAATGGGCCAAAGATGTAGCCTCATAGATCAGGGGAGGGGCACATGTTTATGATTTATGTAAAGCCTGGTCTTGGATTAATATTAAGTAAGGCAGCAACCTTTGCTACTGCTGAGATGCTGCTGAATGGAGAGAGGGGAAATCATAAAGCCAGGCTGTCTGGGTGCACAGCACATTTGGGCTATATAATCTCACTGTAGCAAGGCTATCCTTTGACACCTTGCTAACTGACTCCCTTTGGGCAGCTAGGAAGTAGAGAGGATAGAGGACTGGTCAGGAAGGCTTGAGTTGAAATTCAGCCTCAGACACTAACTTACTCTGTGACTCTCATTAAGTCACGTAGTCTTGTTGGCCTCAGTTTCCTCATCAATGAAATGATGCAGAAAAGGAAATGGAAAACCACTCTAGGATCTTTGACAAAAAAACCCAGATGGGATCATGAAGAGCCAGAAGTGACTGAACAACAACTTGACTGACTCCCTAGCAAAAGGATCAAATGTAAATCCTCTCTAGAGCTGTCAATCATGTACTGCTTCATCATCTGCCCTCCTCCTACTCTTCTAATTTTCATTCATCTTACTATCCCACCAAATAGGCTCTACTTCAGTGGTACAGACCCCCCCTTCTGTCCTGTGAACAGGACACTCCACCTCCCAACTCTGTGGGCATTCTGTGCCATCCCCATGCCCAGAATGCTTGTACTGGCTTCCCTGAGGCCCCAGCTAGAGCCCATCAATATGCCTTTCTAGTCCTCCTTAGACTTAGGGCCTTCCCTCTCTCAGTGAGCTCCAGTTTGTCCAGTCCAAAACAGATTTCAACAATGTTGTTAGCATATTGTCTGCTCCCCCAGTCAGTGAGCTCCAGGAGAGCAGGGGATGTTCCCTGTATCTCTTTATATCCCTGGTGCTTATCAGGAGGTCTGGCAGAGAGCAGGGAATCAATAAATTCTCACTCACTTTCAAAAGGTCAAAGAAACAACCCATATCGGAAAGCCTAACCCCTTTGGCTCTTTCAGGAGTGTTCCTGCCCCCAAATTCCAAACAATGACTTTTTATATGATCACAGATATATCACTGGAAGGACATCAAAAGGCCCTGGTGTCCAAATACGTCTTTTTACAAATGGGGAAAATGAGGTTCAGTGGTTCAGGACTTTGTCCAGGATCCCACTGCTAAAAAGTGTCACAAAAGTATCTCCAAGTCAGGTCTTCTTGCCCCCAAATCTAGCACTTGTTTCACCCACCCATTTAGAAGCCTCTTGTCATAACAACTTTCATACACCTGTTTTCACCTGACTCACCTGGAAGGCAGCTTCTCAGGTCTTCTTGTTCCAGCAGCCATGGGGCTTCCCTGGGCTCAAAAGGAGAGATCAGATCTTTTCCGGGAACAGGCAGTCCTGGGCATGGGGAACCAGGGATGAGGACGGAGAAAACTTTGTCATTTAGGTCTCTTTAGGGAAAAGAGTGTGCATGTAAAGCTACTCCATTTTGAGAATCACTCCATCATATCAGCACAGATCTGGCTTATTCTCCCATTGAGGCTTCTAGAGGCAGTAACCCAAAGTAGGATGGGCCAGATCAGCCTTGAGCTCCTGAAAAATCAGACCCTGCTGAACCTGCTTTGGCCCTGTTACTTACTCTGCTCCTCACTCCCTCACCTATAAACACCTTGGAATTCTACAGGGAGCCTTTGCCTGTTCTAGTGAGATTCTCCTGCTGGGGAACTCCATGAACCTCAGTTAGTCCAAATTCTGATTCAAGGCCAGTCTTTTATTCCTGTCACTGACAGGGGCTTCCAATCAAGAAGTATGGGGATGGTTCCCAGAAGTCCTCAAGCAAGGTTTCCATAGTATTTAGTTTGGGACCCTTGGGGAGAGATGGGGAGAAGACCACGGAGGCAAATTGGGATAAAGAGAAAAATTGGTTGTTTTGCACCTTCTTCATAGGACGAGGGACTCATTGCATAGATTCCATTATCTAGAAATCAGAGGCATCTGGGAGTGCAGAGGAGAGAGCCCTGCTCTAGGAGCCAGGAATGCCAGGGTTTAAATCCAGACTCAGTTACAAGCTGTGTGCTCCTAAACAACTCAGTTCGCTTCAGTATTCTCAAATATCAAATGGGGTTAATAATGTCACCTAATGACATTATATTGTAAAGAAAGCACTTAGCACAAGAACTGGTGGACAGCAGTTGGATAGAAATGCTTATTCCCTTCCTTTCTTTCCCACCATCTGGCCTGGAATTTGGGACAATGTAAAGGAAGAAGCAGGACAAATGTGCCCTACCATGTATAGCTGGGAGCCACAAACTGAGGCTTCTCCCAGAGAAGAATGTCCTAAATACTTGGCCCATCCCAAAGAGGAAGGGGTGCAGGAAAAAGCTGCCTGAGCAGCTTTCAGAGATTTGGCAGACAAAATTCATGTCCAGGAGCAGACTGTACTGCATCAAGTGGGATGACTTCCCCACCTAAGATACTTCAGCACTGATCTGATCTGGGACCTCAAGCTCCCTAGCATTGGTAACAGACAACTTCAGGAGCAACCAGGAAATCTCCAGGTTCTCTTCACACAATGGACTGACCTTTTTTACAGGAAAACCAGGCAGCAAGAGGAGCATTTCTCTGGGACACAGGAGACCAGCACTTTTCCCTTTGTAGTTCCTGATAAATGCTCCAAAACAAGCACACTCATGAATGAAGATATTCCCTCTAACAGCAGATTTAGAGTGAACAGAGGAAGTGTCCTTACCCACGGAGAGCAGGTTCTCGGCATTCTCCAGCATGACCTGCTTGTACAACTCCTTCTGAGGAGGGTCCAAAGGGCCCCACTCCTCTGGGGTGAAGTCCACAGCCACATCCTTGAATGTCACCAACTCCTACATCACCAAAAGTCAAAATATTTAGACTTGAAGGAGACTCCAGAATTCTTGCATTCTAATATTCCTCAAGCGAGAGGAGAGGACTGAAGCCAAGAAAAAGGCGATTTTCTCAGTGCTTGTACCTTTCATGAATGTCAGAGTCAACACTAGAAACCAGAGACAATGAGAGTCCAACGGAAGTTTGAGAAAAGTATCTGAAATGGTGAGTTGGAATAAAGTTTAAAAGATTTTATTATGGGATGTGCCTCCCTGTGGAATGTGTGTGCAAGTATGTATTGGAAGTGTGGGGCAGGAGGATCTGGGGAGGAGAAAGAGAGAAGATGATGGGAATTCCTTCTGTACCAGATTCTGTGGGGAGTGTGTGAGAAGCTCACATGTAAAAGGTATTCTAGGAAGGGGCAGGAATGTCTGTGTGATTATAGAAAAGAGAGGAAAGAGAAAGAAAAGATATACTTGATTTCCTGAGAAGCTGGAACCAAGTCTTCTCTAGACCTAACAAGGAAAGGATCCATAAGACATAGTAATTACCATCAAGACTGAACTGAGGGATGTGAGACTTTCCAGCCAAGTGAAGCAGAATAAGCTGTTGTCACTTTGAGGGCTTGAGTCTGCTCTGGTGTGGGCCATGGCCAAACATCTAATGCCTTTGCTTTATGATCATTTTCATTCAGCAACAGCACGTATTTCTTTATTACATGATTTGGTTCTGATCGTTGGTCATTTTTATTGCTCTTTGTGCTGGAAGAGGACCAAATGACATGCCTATGTCAGGGTCAAGGTGTGTCTGACCATGGATGATCAGCCTAACGGGGCACAAAAGGCTCTACAAGAGGGTGGGCACAAAACATGCCTAGGAACATCTGGGGTGGAGATGGCCCTAAATTTGCACATCTTCCCATTCTTTTGAGTTACTGAATTCTGGTTTGCTCACATGGTGCAGCACATTCTTTGAGGTGGGCTTGCCATGCAGGGTGTTCCCTTGACAGCATCTCTTATGTCTCACATTTGATTACAGAGTTCTTCAGAGAGACTTTGGAAATTTCCTTTAGTCACTTCTTCTAGCCACCACATGAGAGCCTTCCTTGCATGCTTTCTCCATAAAATAGTCTTTATGCCAACATCATTTTGGCATCTCAACAATATGATCAGCCCAACTGAAGTTGTGCTCTACCAGGAAGAGAAGGAGAAAGGGGGAAATTATGTCACATAAAAGAGGCAGAGAAGAGCAGTTACACTGAAGGGGAAGATGGGAGAGATGGTAAGGGGAGGCTTGATCCTCACTCTTATCCAAATGGTTCAAAGAGGGAATAACGGACATGCTCAGTTGGGTATAGAAATCTATCTCATCCTATTGAGAAATTAAAAGGCACGGGGATGGAGTGTGGGGAGTGATAGAAGGAAGGGCAGGTTGGTGGTGGTATTGGTCAGAAATAAATCACTGGTGAAGAAGGACCACATGTAAAGTGAGACAGAGAGGAAAAACAAGGGGAAAATGTGATGGAGGGAAATATACTCATTTATCATAAGTATAAAAATGAATTTAATGAACTTATCCATAAAGGGAAGTGGATAACAGAATGAATTAAAAACCAGAATCCTACCATATGTTATTAACCAGAAATATATTGGAAGCAGAGATATAGACAGAGTAAGAGGTAAGTGGCTGGAGCAGATTTATATAGGCACCAAATGGTATAGCATCTCAGTTTGAAAAGACAACTGAACTGAGTTATAGAAAGAAATAGACCATAAACGATACTAGTGAGGACCTCAACTTTCCCCTCTCAGAATCAGATAAATCTAACTCAAAAATAAACAAGGAAGAAGTTAAGGGCATTAATGAATTTTAGAAAACTTTGGTGATTGGGCATTTTAAGAATGGAATAAATTATTTTTCACAGCAGTACATGGTATTCTTACAAAAATTGCCTTTGGATTAGAACATCAAGACCTCACAATCAAATGCAGAGGAGCAGAAATATAAAATGCATCCCATTTAGAGCATAATACAATAAAAATTACATTCAATAAAGGGCAGTGAAAAGATGGATGAAACATTCTAATCCCAATGAATAAATCCACAAAGAAGAAATCAAAGAAATAATAATTCCTTTAAGGCAATGACAAGACACCATAGCAACATTTATGGAATGAAGTGAAAGCAGTCCTTGGGGGAAATGTTACATATCCAAACAGTTACATCAGTCATGCAGAGATAGAATAGATCAATGAATAGGACATGCTTCTAAAAAGACAAGAAAAACAACAAATTTAAAACTCCCAATTTAACACCAAAATGGAAATTGTGAAAATCAACAAAGAGATTAATAAAATTAAAGGCAAGAAAACCATTGAAATAAAAATAAAACTAGCAGCTAGTTTTATGAAAAAAGCCAACAAAGTAGATGAACCGTTGGTTAAAAAGATTTTTCAAAAACAAAAAACCAAATTCCTAGTATCAAAAATGAAAGGAATGAAAAAAAATTTGACAATCATTAGCATCTAATTTGCCCATATATATGCCAAGAATTCTGATACTCAATCTGAAATGGATGACTATGTACAAAAATATAAATTGCCCAGATCAGCAGAAGAGGAAACATAAATTTAACAAGCTATCGATGGAGTCCCTACAAAAAAAATCTCTAGGACCAGGTGGATTCCAAGAGAATTTTGCCAAACAGTCAAAAAGCAATCAATTCTACAACTACATGAACTATTTGGAAACAAGAAGACAGAGAGATTCCTTCTATCAAACAAATATGTGGCTGAGACCTAAGCCAGGAAGCATAAAATCAGAGAAGGAAAATACAAATAAAGTGTCCTTAATATACATAGAACATTTTAAAATACAATACCAGCAAGGAGAGAACAGCAATAAAAGTCACAGGAACTGTACTCTATGAGCAGGTGAGATTTATACAGAAAGGGAGGATTGCTGGAGTGTTAGGAAAAACATCAATAATATAACTCAGAGAAATCATAGGATTATCTCAATAGAAGCAGGAAAAGTCATTGACGAAATACAAAACCCATTCTTCTTAGCAGCACTAAAAAAAAATAGAACTTCTAATGTAGCAATAAATAAGACCTATGTACAATTGTCAACAAGCATTATCTGTAATGGGGATAACTTAGAAAACTCCCCAAGAAGATCAGGGGTGGAGCAAGGTTGCCCAGTACCACCACTATTAGACATTGTTGTACTAGAAATCCTAGTTACAGCAATGAGAGGGGGAAGAAAGAAATGGAAGGAATTAGAATAAGCAATGAGAAAAAAACCTCTCACTATTTGCAGATATGATACTATACTTAGAGAATCCTAGAGAATCAACAAAACCTACTTAAAATAATGAACAATTTTAGTCAAGTTACAAGATATAAAATAAACCCATATAAGTCGTGGACATTTCTGTACATCACCAAAAAATTCAGAAGCAAAAGACAGAAGGAGAAATTCCATTTAAAGTAACTGTGTATAATAGAAAATACCTGGAAGTCTATCTTCCAAGACAAATCCAAGAACAATAAGAACACCATTACAAAGCATTTAATCATAAATCCAGTCAGATCTAAAGAAGTGAAAAGTTATGAATGCTCAAGGGTGGGTTGAGTTAATAAAATGAAATGACAATTGTTGCTAAATCATCTATGCATTCAGAGCTACACCAATCCCCAACCTTTTGGGACAAAAACAGAAAAACTAGAAAACAGTATGGCAGGAACTAGGTATAGACCAACATCTAACATCCTCAGCTAAGGTCAAAATGGGTACATGATTTAGACATAATGATGGGGTGCCTCTGAATATTTTGGGGTGATTTTTGTGGCATAGTTGTAACTTCAGTTTTTACCATCAGTTGTGAGATCAGTTTGGCTCCGTTCCCTCCCTCCCCCAGCTGTGAAGCATTAACTGTCTCTCCCCTGCCCCCAGCCACTAAGCATTAACTCTGTAGCTATGATAACAAGGGTCTTTTCAAGGCACTACTAGTAACCGGCCAAAACAAGACTCATCCTTCCCAAACTGGATGAGGTACTTCTCATTAGGAATTTGACCTTAAATCTGGCTGCTGGTTGACCTTATGACGTTTCAGGGCTAAAACCCTGCCTTTTGCTCTCCCTCCCCTTGGAATCTCCCAGTGGATTATGGGTAAAACACATGCTCAGTTGATGTGAAGGGTGCATGTCCCTTTAAGCATTGGCCACTCCCTGGCCCCTCACAGGCTCCTCCCTAACTCCACCTTTGTACACCTCATTAGCTTAATGAACTTATGATTGACAGCTTTGTATCTTTAAAAATGTCTCTCTGGCCCTTAGAACTTTGCAGGTAGACTTTCCTAGCAGGCCATCTGCCCGCTGCAAATCGTCAGACTTCCAGGCTTTCTCTGACCCCCACTTTTGCAGCTTGCCAACTTTTCCTAGCCAGGTTTCCTCACCCTATCCCTTTTTGCCCTGTAAATCAATAAAACTTTTATAAATCTGCCAAAGGGCAGTCGAGCCTGTAATTCTTTTCAGATGCTAACCTAAAAAGGATTTCTCATTAGAAATCCCCCCAAAAAACCTATCCCTCATCATTTTTGGTGAGCCAGCCAGGAGATAGTCTGAGGTCTCAGCTGCCCTGCTATCAGGTGAGCCCCTACTTCTCTTACCTTCCTCTGTATGTAGGGTTTCTCTCCTCTCCAAGCTGTGCCAGCTTGGAGGGATGTTGGGTGCTCCACTCAGGAAGCTGAGACAGCAAGCAGTGACTACAGAGGGTCTTTGGCGAGGGCAAGAAGGTAGGATGGCTCAGTATCACTCTTAGAAACAACTGGCAAAAGCTTGGTTTACAGGGCCATAAAAAAAAAGTCGCGTGTTCTTTTGCAACACTGCTTGGCTCTAGCACCTGGGGAGCAAGGAAGAGTAGCCTGGAAAACTTTTCTCAAACCCCCAGTCCCAAACCCCTGAAAACCCCGGAGTCTGGCCCCTCTGTGCTTGGCTGACTCCATCTGGAATGTTGTTGTATGAATTATTCTTCCAGATCTACTCACCTTGTTCTGCACCGTTCTCTTAGATCTCCCCAGATGTCTCCAGTTTTGACACTGCTGATTCTGTAATTTCTTATAGTATGATAATATTCTGTTCAGTATGTCCCAAAATATTTACTGAGCACCCAGTATGTGCAAGGCAGTGTGCTAAGTGTTAGGGTGTCTAACCACCCACTCCCTATGTTGCCAGTAGGATACCCACAGCGGCTTTTATGAATATGCAGGTGTATTTCAAGGTTTAAATCTCAAGATATAACAGATTGTATGTTTTTAAAATTAATTTATTTATTTTTAGTTTTAAAAAATCATTTCCACAAAATTTTGAGTTGGACTTTTTCTTTCCGTCTTTCCCCTACCCTGTACCCCCAAAATAGCAAGCCTGCTGAACTCCCCTTCCCCTAATCTGTTCTCTTTTATATCCTCCCCCATCACTCCCCTCAATTTTCTAGTAGAAGAAGATGGGTTTCTATACCCCAGTGTCTGCATATCTTATTTCCCAGTTGCATGTAAAAAACAATTTTTTTAAACATTTGTTTTTAAAACTTTGAGTCCCAGATTTTTTCCCTTCTTTCCTCCTACCCACTCCCACTGGGAAGACAAGCAATTAAATATAGGTTGTACATGTGTAGTTACCCAAATAATTTCCGTAATTGTTATATTGTGAAAGACAATCTGTATTTTCCTCCATCCTGTCCCACCTCCCACTTACTCTAATTTCTCCTTTGACCCTGTCCCTTTTCAAAAATGTTTGCTTCTAACTACCCTCTCCCCCAGTCTGCCCTCTCTTATATCATCCCCCCTCTTATCCCCTAACTCTGTTTTTTCCTGTAGGGTGAGATACCCATTTGAGCGTGTATGTTATTCCTTCCTTAGGCCGAATTCAATGAGAATCAGGTTGTCCCATGCCCTTTCACCTTCCTGCTCTTCCCCTCCATTGTAACAGTGTTCTCTCACCTCTTTTATATCAGATAATTTACCCTAATCTATCTCTCCCTTTCTCCTTCTCCCAATAAATTCCTCTCTAACCTCTTAATTTTATTTTTTATGTATCATCCCTTCATGTTCAAGTCATCCTGTGCCCTCTATGTATACATATACATACATATGCCCACATTCCATATATATTCATATACGCATACAGCCTCCTATAAATACATATATATGTATGTATACATATATACATATATATTCCGTTCTGCTATCCTCATACTGAGAAAAGTCTTATGAGTTACAATTATTGTTTTTCCATGTAGGAATGTAAATAGTTCAACTTTAATAAGTTTCTTCTGATTTCTTTTCCCTGTTTACCTTCTCATGCTTCTCTTGCTTCTTGTATTTGAAAGTCAAATTTTCTGTTCAGCTCTGGGTTTTTTTTTTTAATCAGGAATGCTTGAAAGTCCTCTGTTTCATTGAATGTCCATATTTTCCCCTGTAGCATTATACTCACTTTTGCTGGGTAGGTGACTCTTGGTTTTAATCTTAGCTTTTTTGACCTCTGGAATATCATATTCCAAGTCCTGTAATCCCTTAATGTGGAAGCTGCTAGGTCTTGTGTTATCCTGATTGTGTTTCCACAATACTCAAATTGTTACTTCCTGACTATTTGCAGTATTTCCTCCTTGACCTGGGAACTCTGGAATTTGACTATAATATTCCTAGGAGTTTTCTTTTTGGGTTCTTTTTCAAAGAAGCGATCAGTGAATTCTTTCAATTGCTATTTTGCCCTCTGGTTCTAGAATATCAGGGCAATTTTCCTTGAGAGTTTCTTGAAGAATGATTTCTAGGCTCTTTTTTTGTCCATGGCTTTCCAATACTCCAATAATTTTTAAATTATCTCTCCTGGATCTATTTTCTAGGTCAGTGGTTTTTCCAGTGAGATATTTCACATTGCCTTCTATTTTTTCCTTTGTTTGGATCTGTTTTATAGTATCTTGATTTCTTATAAAGTCATTAGCTTCCAATTGATCCAATCTAGTTTTGAAGGAGTTATTCTCTTCAGCAAATTTTTGAAATTCCTTTTCCATCTGGCAAATTTGGCTTTTCAAAGCATTCTTCCCCTCATTGGCTTTTTGGGCCTCTTTTGCCATTTGAGTTAGTCTATTTTTTAAGATATTATTTTCTTTAGTGTATTTTTGGGTCTCCTTTAGCAGGCTGTTGACTCTCTTTTCATGATTTTCTTGCATCATTCTCATTTCTCTTTCAAATTTTTCCTCTACTTCTCTTACTTGATTTTAAAAATCCTTCCTGAACTCCTCCATGACCTATAACCAGTTCATATTTTTCTTGCATGCTTTTGTTGGAGGAATTCTGACTTTGCTGTCTTCCTCCCACTCCATGCCTTGATCCCTTTTGTCCCCAAAAAAGGATTCTATGGTCTATTTGTGCTTACTCTGCTTGCTCATATTGGCAGTGAATTACTTGACTTTTAAGCTCTTTGCCAAGGTAGAACTCTGCTTCCAGAATGGAGAGAGCTTTGTCCCAAATTGCTGGGGTTTTCCCAGCTGCTGGAGCTATTAGGAGGGTACACTCTCTACAGCCCCCACAAGCCCTGTCTCATTGGTCACACTCCCTAGGACTACCACCTAAGACCATGATCCAAATCCAAGCAGGGCAAAGCAAGAGCAATTACCCTGTGAATGGTTGCTTGGTCTCCCTACAATCTGCAGGCCAGGAGCTCCTGAGGCTGCTATGGGCCATAGCAGCCAGACCACACTCTTTGGTCCCCCCTATTCCAAGAGTTCCACAGGGACCTTTTACTTTGTCTTTGGGTTGAGAAGTCTGGAAAGCACCATAGCTACTGGTGATTCTGCTCTGGCTGACACTGGTGGGGCCACCCAGGGTCTGGAACTGCGCGTCTCAGTTGGGACTACGCTTGGCTTCCCATGTGCAATGGTAGACCTTTCCTGCCAGCTGTCTTCAGCAGGAGATTTGTTTCTCTCTGTCACTTGCAGGTTCTGTAGTTTTAAAATGTGTTTAGAGTAATTTTTGACAGGTATTGGAATTATTTGGATCCAGAGCCCATGTCAAGTTTGTGCTTCTACTTTGCATCTTGGCTCTGCCCCCCAGACTGTCTTCTTCAGAGACAAAGCCAAGATATCGATGCATATATGAGAAAGCCAAATCCACCATGGTAATAAAGAAGTTGGTACACATTACTGATGCAGGGAGTGCTGCCCTCCCCAAGTCTTCCCTCTGTACTGCCTCCCCACAAACAAGCTCCTTTAGGCAAAATACCCCTCTCTGAGCCCCACTAAGAGTTCTGCCTCTCTCTGCCTCCTCTCTCTCTCAGTCCCACCTCACTCTCTCCTTTCTGTTCCACCCCTTCCAGCTGCACACGTTCAGCAAGGTCCTCCCACCACAGGCTGATGTGACTCCGGCTCAAAGCAGGTCTCATCAGCCTATTGAAGAATGGGTAAGATCTTCCCATTAACATCACAAGCAGCCACTGAGACTTTGGTATTTCACAAGTGTCTTTATGTGGTTGTCTGTGTCCTTTTGTGCGGTGCTGTGGTGCTGTCTTTTTGTGTGCTTTAAGGATATTTATTGATAATGGGAACTAAGAACAGCAAAAAACAGCACAAGAAAAGATGTTCCCTAAGAAGAACACCCAGCTGAGCCAGGGAAAAGAGAAAAGAAAAAGTTAGTTCATCTCAAAACTCCTCCCTCTGTCTACTCAGGATAGTGTGGGTTTTATTAGAAACCACATTTCAGACCTGCTGATCTCTGTGCCTGGAGAAGTAGCTTCCCTAGATCTGATGAGGCTCCTGGCACAGGAATAGATCTTTTTAATGCTGTGGTTAAAGGTCACAATACAACTTGGGAAGGTGACACCCACTGAATTATGACTCTGCTCTCCCCCAGTGTGTTGGGTCCCGGGGTGAGAGCTTGGCTGCCCACTTGAGACACTGGGCCGTGGACTCTGCCTTAGGCATTGAGTCTGTGACAACCTATGGCTCCAGGGTAGGCTGGCCTCCCTTGCAGGATCAAGAAGGGAGGGGCTGGGGGCGGGGTGTAGGGCTGATAACGGTGTGTGTTGCCTCGGGCAAGAGAGAGATGTAACAATAAAGATGATGGCAGCCAGACATGTCTCAGGTGCTCTGTTGTCCTTTCACACACAGTGAAGTTCTCTGAGGTAGTACCTCAGAGCCGGGGATGCCCGAAGACCTTGTGAGGTAAGTAGACAGGCGATTGGAAGCAGCAGAATGCTTCACCAGTGGAAGAGAACAATCACAGAAGCCAGGACTGGGTCAGCTCTGGTAGAAGGTCAGTCCTCAACCTTAGAGGTCTCTCCAGTGGGCCTTTATAGGACCCACAATGGACCTCAATAACCCTGATGACTGTAGAAGATTAGAGCAGACCAATATTGGCTTGAGGGTAGGAATATTTGTGCAGGGAGTCCAGTCAACTGAAAGGAGTCTCAGGAGACAGTGCAGAAAGAAAATGAAATCCTAATCACTTCTAGGATAGACTGTGCAAATATGCCAAGCCATATGCTGCTTTAAATCCAGACACCGAGATGCAAGTTATCATTTGGATGCATTGAATCAATCCCTTCCAGAGACAGGGGAACATTTCTGTTAGAGATATCCTGGTTGGTATAACGTACCCCTTGAGCACAACCACTATGTCACTTTATACACTGTCTTTGAAGAAAAGGAAAGACAGGAGAGAGGGGAAGAGGAAAAGGAGGGCCAGGAATTGGAGGAAGCTCAGGCTGCCATCTCAGTCCAGGAAATCTCAGCCCAGGTCACCCCAGGTCTCTTGCCTGCTGTCCCAGGGGCCCTGACACAGTCAATGTGGCAGGCATGGTCTACATCTCAAAATCTACCTAAGTGCCTTCAGTGAGGGAAAAGTGGCTGTACTGTCCAACATTGTAGGAAGAAGAAGACCCCACCAATAAAAAAGGAAACTGCTGTAGTAGGTTCCTTAAGGAGCAGCAATGCTTCCTGGGAGAAGCTGAGGAGATCAGGTTTCTTCCCCAGACCCCCAGAGGCTGGCCTCTACTTCTCTCCAGGCGCTCCCTTCTTCTGCCCCCTTTCCCACCAGTTTTAGAAGCTTCAGAAGCTGCTCTGATTCCACTGATCAAAACCTCCTGCTTCTCTTTGGACCTGCAGGCCCCTTGTGAGGAGCCAAGTTTGGGGAGCCCTGCTGTCCTGCAGCAAGGCTGAGAAAGCATCACATAACCTAGAGGTTGCTAGTGGGTGCATAAAAAGTGACAGGACTCTTGGAATGGTGAAAGTAGAGGGCCAATGTTTATTCTTCCAGGCACAAGCTTTGCGGAGACAAAAATCTCCTTCCCAATTTTTTTCACCTGAGGACATTGCCCTTTTCTTTGTTCCAGGTTATGGGTGTAAATGCCACACTTACCTTGAGGAGATAATCCTCACATGTTGATGTTTGAGCTCTTTCCTGGGACCTGGGGAACTTATCCAGTCCCATAAGCAGGCTCAAATACCTGAGAGGGCTTGTTCAGCCATCAGGGTCAGAGCCCTACTGGCCTGTGGTCTTCTACAATGCCTGTGGAATATGTCCTTGCTGTGGCTGAGTTTGCCCCACTCTAGTGTTCCCCTAAGAGCTCCTGACTCAACCCCAGTCCTCAGCCCTCAGAGAGGTCCTACCTCCTGCTCTTATGAGGAACAACAGAAGTGGCCAGGAACTAGTTAAGTAGACACTTCATGGACTTAAGATAGGAGTCAAGAAACTTGCCTAGGGTAATTTGTCTTTATCCTCATTTTTCTTCTTCTTGCTCGGTCATCATGCCCTGTGCCCCTCTGCTTACTCTACAAACCCCTCCTTGTCTTAATAACAGCTTGCTTGCACTTGTATAGTAACCTGCTTAGTAACCAATTGTGTTAGTTATATACATAAACCTAAAAACTATATAAAAGGTTCTTCACCCCTGAGCTCTGGGCTGCTCTCTCTTTGAATTGGCATGGAGTAGCCCCAGCTGGTAAATTAAAGCTCCTTAAAACTTTTTATTCGGGGTGGTGGAGCCAAGATGGCAGCGTAGGAGCAGCAAAGTATTACAGCTCCCACATAGCCACTTCAAAATGCCCATAAAATATGACTCTAAACAAATTCTAGAACTCTAATATGCACACAAATATACTTTCCACTAAAGGCAGCTCAGCCAGGAGGCACCATCTCAGGGCTGGAAGCCGAAATCAGCCCAGCCTGAAACGGCGGCTTGGCTCTGGGGGCAGCTGGATGAGCTGAGCTGCAGCTGGAGCAACAGAAGAGTGGATCTGTGGCAGCTGTGGCAGTTTCCAGAATTATCAAGCCATAAAGAAAAAAAAAAGGACTAAGTGAAAGGTTAGTGGAACTTGGCTAAAAATCAGGGGAAAAAAAGCAGGTCTGGCCAAACCACCTCCGGGGCAAGGAAGCCGCAGAAGCAGAGGTCCTGCACCTGCCTCCACATTGCCGCTTTGGAGCTCCCAGCCTGCAGACTGCAGGGG
>CM053582.1:63041558-63062754 GCA_028627135.1 Pseudochirops cupreus | reverse complement strand
TGTGTGTGTGTGTGTGTGTGTGTGCCCGCGCGTGCAGCGCACACGCATGTAAGTTAGTTGGGGAGAGGGGAGATGGAGGGTGGTGGGGGTAAGGGGGCCAGAGGACCAACTCTGGGGAGATCTCTGGGTCTGGAGACGTTGATGCTCTTACCACTCTCCTCCCACTTAGGATCCCCAGCGCCTTCTCCCTATTGGTTCTCTTGGGGAGAACACCCCCAGGGCAGGGCCTGACCCTTCCTTAATCCCTTTGTAGGCTGGCCTTCTGGCCTTGAAGAAAAGGGTAAGACTCTGCCCTTCTGGGATCCTTGTCCTTCCCCAGCTCAGCCTGCACAGGACCAAGGCCTGGCCCCAGCAGGGAGCCTGGAGCCCGAGGGGAATGGCCCCTGGGAGCTGCAGACCCCCAGCCCAGGTGAGTGTCCTCGGTCCTCAGACTGGGCCAACATCAGCCAGAGAGGCCATTTCCACAAACCTAGAGGATTGTTGGTGAGGGTGGCAATGCCCTGCCTAAGGATTGGTTTTGTACAAAAATAGGCAGGAAATTGAAAACAGTAGTAACAACACTGCCCTGCTGTCTCCTTCTGTGTTTTGAATTGGTTTGAGGCACTTTGGCCTCATTCACCCATCCTGATTGCTGCCCTACTGTGTGCTTTTATTAAGGCTCCCCTCATGACCCCTGAGGCACAAGGACACCCACTTGCCTAATTCCTCTGCCCTGTGGGGGTCTTCAGTTTGTTCCCTGTATCCATGCCTAGCATCCCTCCCCCACATCCATAGAACTGCTCCCCCTCCCCTTTGCCCCTTTGCCCAAGCCCTCCCTGCCAGGATGCTCTGCTGGTCCTCCAGGGTCCCAGCTGCACAAACACTTTATCTGTCTGGTGCACACTGACCCCTCCTGTCTTGTAGCTGGTTTGACTCTCAAGGGCCCACTGAGAGGGCAGTGAGGGTTGAAAGGAGCAAATGCTCTGAGCTGGGGTGGGGTCAGGGTCCTGGCCTCCTGCATCCTCTGGTCCAGCATTTCTGGAAAAAAGGGCAACTGAAGAAAACAGGTCAAGTTGGCTTCTGGGTCACACTCACAGGTTCACTGGCCCTTAGCAGAGCTGTTTGGACCAGGCCAAAGAAAAGAGTGCCTACTTCAGCTGTCAGTGTATTAGCATTTGTGAAGGGCCTCCTCTTGTTAGAAGATATAGGGAAAGAGCTGAGTTTGGGGAACTGTTCAAAGTCCTGGGGGTTTTAATTTCCGATATGGGAATGGGAGGTATGGAAGGAGACACTTGGTTCTTCTCTAGGAGACATAAGGCTCAAAGGCAAAGACAGAATGGAATGACTTACCTTCTCCCCCAAATCCACTTCTGACCATCTTCACAGCAGCCCTGTATAGGAGGAGTTCTTATCATCTTTATTTCACAGTTCAAGAAACAGAGGCAAACAGAAGTTCAGTGACTTAACCAGGGTCACATGGCTAATAAGTGTTTCAGGCTGGATTTGAACTCAGATCTTCATGATCTTTTACCATTTCCCAGCTCCCCCAGAATTGTCTGTGTCTGCCCATCTTCCCACAGCCCCTCCAACACTGACTGCTGCCATTTTTTGTCTTTTTTCATGGTTTTGCAGAGTATGAGATGAAGCCTCAATGTTATTTTGGTTTGCTTGTATTACTGGTTGCGAGCGTTTTTCCTTGTGGTTGGGAATACTTGGCAGTTCTTTTGGGAATTCTTTGTTCATAACCTCTGACCGTTTATCTATTGGGGAATAGCTATCTGTTGTTTTTTTTTTTTAATTCTTTAAGTCAGGTCTGGCTCTTTGTGATATTCTTTGGAATTTCCTTGGTACAGATGTTAGAGTAGTTTGCCATTTCCTTCTCCAAGAACTGAGGCAAACAGGTTTACGTGACTTCTCCAGGGTCATATTGCTAGTAAGTGTCTGAGGTGGAACAAAACTCACGTCCTCCTCACTCTTGACTTGGTGCTGTATTTACTGGCAAACTATCTGCCACTGAATATTAGTCTTTTTAAAAATAACATTTCAATTTCCCCGAATGACATATAAAACCTTTTTAACATTCATTTTTTCCCTCTAAACTTTGAATTTCCAGGTCTCAACCTGCCTCCTTCCTCTTGCCCCTCCCACAGTGTGTAAGCAATCAGACATAGAATTCATCTGCCGTCATGTAAAGTATTTCCATACTAGTCATTTTGTGGAGAAAAAAACAACTTGAATCAAAAAGAAAGAAAGTGAAAAATAACAGGCTTTAAGTCAGCGTTCACGCTCAGTTCTTTCTTTGGCGGGGGATAGCATTTTTCATCCTGAGTCCTTTGAGAGATTCTCAGATCATGGTACTGTGAGAATAGCTAAGTTATTCACTGTTATTCAGATTATCATGTGGCTGTTACTGTGTACAATGTTCTCCTGGTTCTGCTCCCTTCACTCTGCATCAGTTTATGGAAGTCATTCTAGATGTGTCTGAAGTCATCCTGTTTGTCATTTCTTATACCACAATCACATTCCATTGCAATCATATACCCCAGTTGTAAAGATGTCCCCATTAGTGGGCATCTCCTCAATTTCTAGTTTTTTGCCACCACAAAAAAAGCTATTCAGAATACCCTTCTATAACTTGGTCCTTTGCCCGTTGAAAAAAAATATCTTTGGGATGCTGACTTAGGTGTGTTACTGTTGGGTAAGAAAGCATGCACAGTTTTATAGCCCTTTCAGTATGCTTCTAAATTGCTCTCCAGAATTGTTGGATCAGTTCACAATTCCACCAGTAGTGTATTAGTGTCCCAGTTTTTCTACTTCCCTCCAGTATTTATCATTTTCCTTCTCTGACTAATTAGTCAATTTAATAGGTGTGAGGTGGTACCTCAGAATCGTTTTAATTTGGATTTCTCCAATCAGTATGAACTTAGAGCATTTTTATAGTAGTATAACTAGCTTTGATTTGTTTTTCTCCTTGAACCTACCTGTTCCTGTCCTTCGACCATTTATCAATTGGGTCTTGACTTGCATTCTGATAACTTTGACTCAGTTCTCTATACAGTTGAGAAATGAGGCCTTTTTCAGAGATCTTGTGGTAATTTTTTTTTCAGTTGTCTGCTTTCCTTCTAATATTGGTTGCATTGATTTTATTTCTGCAAAAAACTTTTAAATTTAATTGAATACAATCAAAATGATCCATTTTATATCTTGTAATGCATGCTATCTCTTCTTTGGTGTTAAGTTCTTTCCTTATCCATAGATCCGACAGGTAAAGAATTGCATGCTCCCTCAATTTGCTTACAGTACCACCTGTTATGTCCAAATCATGTACCCATTTTGACTTAAGCTGAGGATGTTAGATGTTGGTCTATACCTAGTTCCTGCCATACTGTTTTCTAGTTTTTCTGTTTTTGTCCCCAAAGGTTAGGGATTGGTGTAGCCTTGAATGCATAGATAATTTAGTAACAATTGTCATTTCATTTTATTGACTCCACCCATCCATGGGCATTCATAGCTTTTCACTTCTTTAGATCTGACTGGATTTGTGATTAAATGTTTTGTAATGGTATTCTTATAGTTCCTGAATTTGTCTTGGAAGATAGACTTCCAGGTATTTTCTATAGTCCACAGTTACTTTAAATGGAATTTCTCCTTCTGTCTTTTGCTTCTGAATTTTTTTGGTGATGTACAGAAATGTCGATGACTTACATGGGTTTATTTTATATCTTCTAACTTGGCTAAAATTGTTCATTATTTTAAGTAGTTTTTTGTTGATTCTTTAAGCGTAGGATCATATCTGCACATAGTGAGAGGTTATTTTCTCATTGCTTATTCTAATTTCTTCAATTTCTTTTTCCCCCCTGTCATTGCTCTAGCTAGGGTTTCTAGAACAACAGTGCTTAATAGTGGTGGTACTGGACAACCTTGCTCCACCCCTGATCTTCTTGGGAAGTTTTCTAAGCTACCCTCATTACAGTAAATGCTTGTTGACAATTGTATATAGATCTTATTTATTGCTATATTAAAAGTTCTATTTTTTTTCCTATGCTCTGTAGTGCTCCTAAGAAGAATGGGTTTTGTATTTTGTGAATGACTTTTCCTGCATCTATTGAGATAATCCTATGATTTCTTTGAGTTATGTTATTGATGAGATCAGTTCTGCTGATGTTTTTCCTAACACTGAAGCAATCCTCCATTTCTGTATAAATCTCACCTGCTCATAGTGTATAGTTCTTATGATTTTTATTGCTGTTATCTCCTTGCTGGTATTGTATTTTAAAATGTTCTATGTTTATTCAAGGGCACTTCATCTGTATTTTCCATCTCTGATTTTATGCTTCCTGGCTTAGGTCTCAGCAACATATTTGTTTGATAGAAGGAATCTCTCTTTGTCTTTTTTATTTTTTCAAATAGTTCATGTAGTTTTAGAATTGATTGTTTTTGACTGTTTGGCAAAATTCTCTTGGAATCCATTGTAATGCCAAGCAAAGGCAACTTCCAAGGTTCTGATTACTAGCGTAATAAACCTCATTTATTCAGCAAACATTGACAGAGCAGAGAAAGTCAAAATACAGTTTAACTTGTTCCTTTAGCAAGTAATTTCTCAATTCAATCCAGGTACTACTCTACCCCTAGACAGTACATTCATTTAGTCAGTCAAAAGTCCCTTCTCAAATGGAGATTAGTCTCCAACCATAAATAGAGAACATTCATTTGGTCAATCACTCAAAGTCTTCCCACCCCTAAATCTCAAAAGGGGCAGGAAAGCACAAAAGGCCATCCACCCTTAAGTTACAACAAAGTTAAACTCAGCATTGAATGCCCAAGGAAAGGGCCTTCTTTCATCTTCACTGGAAGCAAGCCCTCAGCAATCTCAGTTCCTGGGGAGACAAGGCTCAACAGAATCATATCAATGTCCTCATCAAATCACTCTCTGCCTGTAGAACAGTCCCAGGACACCTGAAAACATCAGCAAGGCCCTCTTCCAGGATTTCTGTGCAGGTACCACAAGAAAATCCTCCTTCAGGGCTTCTGAACCAACAGCCAGGTTCCAGGGCCTCTACAACAGCAGCACTGTCCTTCGAGATCCAGTGAATCTGGCAAAACAACATCAAAACAGACAGACAAAAAACCGCAGACATGGCTCCTCAGTCCTTGGCAGTTCCAGGTAGTAGTTCCAACGGGCCCTAAGCAGTCTTTCTCTCAGCAACTCAGGCTCCATGATACTGGGTACTGCTCTCCCAAAGTCCTTCTGGCCTCTCTAGGCTTGGGCCGCTCTCCCAATTCATGGCTCCTCCAGTTCAGCCTTCTCTCTTCACGTCAACAAGTCCATCCCACAAGTGGGATTCACAAGCTCTGGGTTTTAACACTCAACCCAAAAAACCAGGCAAATACAGGGACATCTCCAAATTCCATTACCAATATCCATCTGGTCCTAGAGATTTTTTCTTCGGACTCCATTGATGGCTTCTTAGATTTCATTTTCACGAGATTGGGTTATATAAGTGTTCTGTTTCCTCTTCTGCTGATCTGGGCAGTTTGTATTTTTGTAAATAGTTATCCATTTCTGCTTGATTATCACATTTCTTAGCATTTATATGAGCAAATTACATCCTAATTATTGTTAATTTTTTTTTCATTCCTTTCATTTTTGATAGTAGGATTTTTAAAAAAATCTTTTTAACCAATGGTTGATCTATTTTGTTGGCTTTTTTCATAAAACCAGCAGCTAGTTTTATTTTTATTTGAATGGTTTTCTTGCCTTTAGTTTTGTTAATCTCTTTTTTGATTTTTACAATTTCCATTTTGGTGTTAAATTGGGAGTTTTAAATTTGTACTTTTTCTTGTATTTTTAGAAGCACGTCCTATTCATTGATCTATTCTTTCTCTGTTTGACTGATGTAACTGTTTGGATATGTAACTTTTCCCCCAAGGACTGCTTTTCCTGCATCCCATAAATGTTGCTATGGTGTCTTCTTGTCATTGCCTTAAAGGAATTATTATTTCTTTGATTTCTTCTTTCATGCATTTATTCATTTGGATTAGAAGAATGTTTCATCAACCTTTTCACTGCCCTTTATTGAATATAATTTTTATTGTATTATGATCTGAATGGGATGCATTTTATATTTCTGCTCCTCTGCATTTGATTTTGAGGTCTTGATGCTCGAATCCAAGGGCAAATGTTGTATGAATGTCATATACTGCTGAGAAAAATAATTTATTCCATTCTTCAAAGGCCCAACCATCGAAGGTTTCTAAAATTCATTAATGCCCTTAACTTCTTCCTTGTTTATTTTTGAGTTAGATTTATCTGATTCTGAGAGGGAAAAGTTGAGGTCCCCCCTAGTATCATTTATTGTCTATTTCTTTCTATAACTCATTTACGTTGTCTTTTCAAACTGAGATGCTATACCATTTGGTGCCTATGTAAATCTGCTCCAGCCCTTTACCTTTTACTCTGTCTATATCTCTGCTTCCAATATATTTCTGGTAAACAACATATGGTAGGATTCTGGTTTTTAATTCATTTTGCTATCCACTTCCCTTTCTGGGTAAGTCCATTAAATTTTTTTTTATATTTATGATAAATAAGTGTATATTTCCCTCCATCACATTTTCCCCTTGTTTGTCCTCTGTGTCTCACTTTTCATGTGGTCCTTCTTCACCAGTGATTTATTTCTGACCAATACCACCACCAACCTGCCCTTCCTTCTATCAGTCCCCACACCCCATCCCCATTCCTTTTAATTTCTCAATAGGATAAGATACATTTCTATACACAACTGAGCATGTCCATGATTCCCTCTTTGAACCATTTGCATAAGAGTAAGGATCAAGCCCTCCCTTACCATCTCCCCCATCTTCCCCTTCAGTGTAACTGCTCTTCTCTGCCTCTTTTATGTGAGACAATTTCCCCCTTTCTACTTCTCTTCCTGGTAGAGCACAACTTCATTCAGGCTGACCATGTTGTTGAGATGCCAAAATGGCCCCGAATCAGCATTTGGACAAACTGAGGTTCGTGGACTTCCCCAGCAGGAGAATCTCACTAGAAGAGGCAAAGGCTCCCTGTAGAATCCCAAGGTGTTTATAAGTGAGGGAGTGAGGAGCAGGGGAGGTGACAGGGCCAAAGCAGGTTCAGCAGGTTCTAATTTTTGAGGAGCTCAGGGCTGATCTGGCCCATCCTAGTTTGGGTTACTGGCTTTAGAAGCCTCAGTGGGAGAATAAGCCAGATCTGTACTGACATAATGGAGTGATTCTCAAAATGGAGTAGCTTTACATGCGCACTCTTTTTCCTAAAGAGACCTAAATGACAAAGTTTTCTTCATCCTCATCCCTGCTTCCCCATGCCCAGGACTGCCAGTTCCTAGAAGAGATCTGATCTCTCGTTTTGAGCCAAGGGAAACCCCATGTCTGCTGGAGCAAGAAGATCTGAGGAGCTGCCATCCAGGTGAGTCAGGTGAAAACAGGTATATGAAAGCTGTCATAACAAGAGGCTTCTAGATGTGGGGGTGAAATAAGTGCTAGATTTGGGGGCAAAAAGACCTGACTTGGAAATATTTTTATGACACTTTTTAGCAGTGGGATCCCGGACAAGTCACTGAACCACTGAACCTCATTTTCCTCATCTGTAAAAAGAGGTATTTGGGCAGCAGGGCCTTTTGATGCCCTTCCAGTGATATATATGTGATGGTATAAAAAGTCATTGTTTGGAATTTGGGGGCAGGAAATCTCCTGAAAGAGCCAAAGGGGTTAGGCTTTCCAATATGGGTTGTTTCTTTGACCTTCTGAAAGTGAGTGAGAATTTATTAAGTCCCTGCTCTCTGCCAGATCTTCTGATAAGCACCAGTGATATAAAGAAATATAGGGAACATCCCCTGCTCTCCTGGAGCTCACATACTGGGGGGGCAGACAATATGCTAACAACATTGTTGAAACCTGTTTTGGACTGGACAAATTGGAGCTCACTGAAAAAGGGAAGGCCCTAAGACTAAGGAGGACTAGAATGGCATATTGTGGAAGGTGGGCTCTAGCTGTGGCCTCAGGGAAGCCAGCACAAGCATTCTAGGCATGGGCATGGCACAGAATGCCCACAGATTTGGGAGGTTGTGTGTCCTGTTCACAGGATAGAAGGCAGGCCTGCACCACTGAAGTAGAGCCTATTTGGTGGGATAATAAGATGAATGAAAATTAGAAGAGTAGGAGGAGGGCAGATGATGAAGAGGTGCATGATTAGCAGCCCTAGAGAGGATTTACATTTGATCCTTTTGCTAGGGAGTCAGTCATGTTGTTGTTCAGTCACTTCTGGCTCTTCACGACCCCATCTGGGTTTTTTTGGCAAAGATCCTGGAGTGGTTTTCCATTTCCTTTTCTGCATCATTTCATTGATGAGGAAACTGAGGCCAATAAGCCTAAGTGACTTACTGAGGGTCACAGAGTTAGTGTCTGAGGCTGGATTTGAAATCAAGCCTTCCTGACCAGTCCTCTATCCTCTCCACTTCCTAGCTGCCCAAAGGGAGTCAGTTAGCAAGGTATCCAAGCATAGCCTTGCTTCAGTGAGATTATGTAGCCCAAATGTGTTGTGGACCCAGACAGCCTGGCTTTATGATTTCCCCTCTCTCCATTCAGCAGCATCTCAGCAGTAGCAAAGGCTGCTGCCTTACTTAGAATTAATCCAAGACTAGGCTTTACATAAATCACAAACCTGGGCCCCTCTCCTGATCTCTGAGATTCCATCTTTGGCCCATTCTTGGAGGATCATTGACCATGATGAGGTATAAGTAGGGGGTATTTCTAATGAGAAATCCTTTGTAGGTTCAGCGTCTGAAAAGAATTACAGGCTCAGCTGTCCTTTGGCAGATTTATAGCCAAAGGCAAAAGGGATGGGGTAAGGAGTGCAAGGTGCAAGGCTGGGGGGGGGGGGAGAGGGGGGGTGCCAGAGAAAGCCTGAAAGTGTGACACTCTGCAGCGGGCAGGGGTCTAGAAAGAGACCAACTAGAAAAAGCCTACCTGCAAGGAGCAGGAGGTAGAAACACAGTTTTTAAAACCTTAGACTGTCAATCATAAGTTCTTTAGGCTAATGAGGTATACAAAGGTGGAGTTAGGGAGGGGCCAGGGAGTGGTTAATACTTAAAGGAACACGAACCCTTCACATCAACTGTGCATGCATTTTACCCATAATTCACTGGAAGAAACAGCAGGGTGCCAGGGCTTGGAGGTATGGCTTTTGCCTTGAAACATCATAAAGCCATCCAAAGGTCAGATTTGAGGTCAAATTAAATGAGATGTACCCATCCAGATTTGCAAATGGATGAGTTTTGTTTACTAGAACAAAAGGAGGTAGTACCTTGAAAGGATTCGTTATCATAGCTATAGAGTAAATGGTTTCAGAGGAAATACCTCTAGGCTGGGGGCAGGGAAGGCACAGTACAGCTGGGGGGAGGGAAGGAACAGAGTTTAACCAATTTCATAAACTGATCATACACAAGACTGAAGTTACAACTATGCCACAAAAATCACCCCAAAATTTATTACAAAGGCCATTGAGCACCACTTCAACCAGATTCTTTGAGGTGACAGGTACTCTTAGCTTGAGTAAATGGGAGGTAAAAACTTCAAGGTGTCCCAAAGCATGTGATGCTTCTGGAGCTAGAAAGAAGTCTCTGTGGTCTTCACTCTGGGTCTGGTCAGGTCTGAGGAGGATTCGAACCTGACAAAGGTCACTCACTAGAGGGGTTATAGTACATGAGCCAGAAACAGAATTGGGCCCAGAACATGCATATGCCAACTGACAGACTAGAATACTGGGATTGTGGTAGAGGATCAGGACTGGTGTCTGCCCTTGGTCCAGTCAGTCACTGAATATGCATGGATTAATTAACTCCAGATTTCTAGGCACTCAAGTCAGCTTTTGGAAGTGAAAAGTCCATCCCTGCTGTCAATGAGCTCCCAATCTGGCATACCAACATGGAGATGGTTTCAGAAGAAGCAACAGACTGGGAACATTGGTCTTAGGTGATTCACAGAAAAGAGGGTGTTTGGGAATAGGAAGAAATCTAGTTCAGTGGGATATATGGGAACTCAAGGAATGAGGCTAATAATGGTTTAAGAAAGGAGAGGAGAGTTAGGCAGGAAAGGGTCAAAATTATAATAAGAAGGATAAGAACACAGACACACTTCAGAGATATTGTGGGTTTGGTTCCAGAGCACTCAACTAAATCAAGAGAGTAAAAAAGCAAGTCACATGAATTATTTTTTGTTTCCCAGTGCATATAAAGGTTCTGTTTACACCACTCTGTTGTCTGTTATGGATACAATACTATTGTGTGTATCAATGTGCATGCCTTACATAAAAAATACTTTGTTGCTATAAAAATCTAACCATCATCTGAGCCTTCCTGGAGCCATAATCTTTTAGTTTGTGGAAGCTCTTGCCCAGAATTGATGGCCTTTGACTGATGAGCCTGGTGGCTGCTCAAGGTTGGGGATGACTGTGACAATTTCTTAAAATAAGGTGATAGGGAAGCTTGCCACATTGATGCTTCTTTCCACTTGAACACTTAAGAGACCATCATGGGATTGTTAATTGGCCTCTTTTCAATATCATTGTGTGTCAGGGAATAGCAAGACCCAAAGAGAAGAACGGAAGAAGTCAACATGCTCTAATAATATAAATTTTCTTAATAGCAAAAAAAAGTTTGATGGAGAAAGGCCCTCTAGTATCATAGACAGAGCATGCCGACTTGCAGAGTTGACAGGTGAGAGAGGAATATAATGAGAGAAGGAGAAAAGGAGAGATTGAATAGGGCAAACTCCCTCACATAAAAGACATAAGAGAAAACTTACAATGGAGGGGAGGAGCAGGAAGGTGAAAGGGAATGGATCATCCTTACTCTCACTGAATTTGGCTTACACAGGGAATAACGTACACATTCATTTGCGTATCATACCCTACAGCAAAAGATGGGGGAAGGGGATAAGAGGGGGGATGACAGAAGGGAGGGCAGATTTCAGAAGGGGAAAGTTAGAAGCAACACTTTTGAACAAGGACAGGGTCAAAGTAGAAAATAGAATAAGTGGGGGATGATGTAGAATGGAGGGAAATATAGTCAGTACTTCACAATATTACTGGAAACTTGTACACATGTGCAACCAGTACTGAATTGCTTATATTCCCAGTGGGAGTGGCTGAGGAGGGAAGAAGGGTAAGAATCTGGAACTCAAAATTTTAAAAAGAAATGGTAAAAGAAAAAAAAAGTATATGCAATTGGGAAATAAGATACGCAGGCACTGGGGTATAGAAATCCGACTTACTCTACTAGAAAGTTAGGGGATGAGGAGGAGGGAGGATATAAGAGAGAACAGACTGGGGAAAGGGGTATTCAGGAGGCAGTATTTTGTGGTGCGGGGGAGGGGAAAGATGGAGAGAAAAATTTGGAACTTAAAATATTGTAGAAATGAATGTTGAGAACTAAAAATAAGTAAATTGAGGGGGAAGAAAGCAATGCTTGTTTTGGTCTGTAAATTAAATTATTTTAAAATAAGAAAATTAATAAAAACAACAACACAACTTACTCTCCAAGGAAAGTCCAAAGGACTTTGTAAGTTCTCCTCATTATTAAAAGGACTGCTCTTTGTTCAAGCTTTTATCCGAATTAAGGAGGCAAAATTCAGGACAAAGAGAATTAAAAGAAGTTTCTGATAAAATCTCTAGGTGGTAACATATTGAGACTCTGTCCACTGCAGATTAGTAAGGGATTCAAGACGGAACCACTTTTGATAGATAATTTCTGTAGTGAGATGAAAGGCCACTTGGATAGGCCCATGTTAGGAAAAGGGGGTTTCTTCTCAGCCCTTCCCTAGTCACTGACCCATGAGGGCTATCAGGAACAGAGAGATGGGGGTGAGGTGATAAGACAACTCCAAAAGACAAGTTCTAGGGACCCCTTAACCTTCCTCTACATTTGCATTGTGACAAATAACAGACAGAGCCAGAGCAGCAGACTGGGTGATGCCTTCCCCAGCACTGCCTGCCTTGTGGAATGGAAAAGGTGCATTTTACAGGTTTGTTTTCTGCATTCCTGTGAGGTTTCTATGCCCTAATACAAGGCCAGGTTTTGTGAAGGTGCCAGGCACAGCTCGGTAATACGTATACTCCATCCTATTCTCATTCAGATTTCTCCAGGAGTCTATAATAGCTAGATTTTTCTAAAATTCCTTTCTTTTCCTTCATTCTAGATTCATCTGGCCCTGACAGATCTAAATGGAAGACTCCTAAATTTGCTAAAATAATTAGGAAATGTAGATATACATGTTTACATGTGTATGTATTGTGTACACATGTCAGTAAATCCACTACGCTGGCACCTAGCAGCCCCTAAGAGTTTGGGTGGCCTCCAATAGTCAGTGGTCAATAGGCCCCACAGCTTGTGAAGGGCCAGGGATTCAAAGACAAAAGTGGAAGGACAGTCCTTGCCCTCTGATGGAAAGAGACAGCACAGGAAAGGGAGCTGCCAAGGGAGGGAGGATCAGATGAGCCCCAAGACACTGGAGGGGAGAGTGGTCAGACAGGAGTCCCAAAGTCCTGGAGCCCAGTGAGAGATGAGGGGAGGGTCAGTCAGAGGCCATGGTCCCCCATGGTGTGGGCATGGATGTGGGAGGACTGAGAGCGAAGGGGGTGGAAAAGCTCTGTCAGGACTGAGTTAGAGACCCAGCTGCCCATCAGTCCAAAGCCAGCCTTGGAGTCAGAACCCACAGCATGAACACGGGCTAAAAGGCAGAACTGTGACTCGGGCAGGGGGTAACGAGGACATCCAGGTCACTGCTCCATCACCTTGTGAACCAAAGCCAGGTGCCTTCGATCTCAGAGGAGGGTGCCTCCCCCACTCAGGGAGAGTCCACACCATTCAGGGAGGGCTCCAGGGCAGGGGGAAGAAGGGGGTAACAAGGTCCCCGCTGCAGGGCCTCCAGGCTCCTAAACCAGTGTCTGCAGAACAGATCGGGGGGCAGGACCACTAGCGGGGAGCACCCCTTGAACCCCCGGGGGAGGCAGGGCTTCGATCTGGTAATGAAGCAGCCCGAGGGCTGCGGGGGAGGCGAGGGGGGGGGGCCGGGCAGGGGTCCCGGGGTCAGGAAGATCCTCCCGGGGGCCAGGTGCATGTCACCTGAAGCTGGGCTCCTGCACACAGGGAACACCTCGCCTGGAGGGGAGGCTGGGGGCGGAGTGAGGGGGCCCAGGGGCAATGATGACCCTGGAAGGGGGTGCCTCGAACCCCTGGACAAGCTTTGGGGCTGGAGCCTCGAGGGGGAGGAACTGCTAGGGGAGGCGGGGCTTCGGGGGGAGGAGGAACCCCGAGGGGGAGGCGGGGCTTTGGGGAGGGGGAGCCGCCTCCCAAGAAGCAGCACGTAAAGGACCTCCTGGGCCCCTCCCCTCCTCCAGCCTCCCGGGCCGGCCCCTCTCCCGACTCCTCGGAGCCGACCCTCTTACAGCCTTCCCCAGCCCGGAACCCTGCAGCTCCCCTGGAGCAGGGACACACGCCCAACCTCACGCCCCGCCCCCAGAACTCACCTAACCCTCCCCGAGCCCCAGGGCAGGGGGACACAAGGGAAACCCTCAGCAGGAAGGGAACCAGAAGCCACAGGGGCTCCTTGGAGCCTCCCTGAGGTCAGGGACAAGGCCCAGAGACCGAGTCATCCTATACTACCCAGGAACCAACACTTCCCGTTGCGATCACTGGCCTTCTGGGAATTGTAGTCCGGGTAGAAACTGATAAACCCTGCGTGGGCGGGGCGAAGACCACGGAGGGCTATTCTTTGGATGCTAATTGGCAGAACCCAAAGAGGGGTCCGGACTTACATCCTGAGGGGCCTGAACCTTCACTAATAAATGTGAGGGAGGGGCCAAGGATGGACGGGGGTGGGGCCGAGGGAGAACACACCTGGAGCCCAGATGGCCAAGTTAGGCACTCACTCGGGCTCCTCCAATGCCCTTCCAGACAAGGTCGATGATACCACCGTTGCTGGGCAGGGAAGCAGACTCCCCCGCCCCGGGCCTGGGCTGGAAAGCTCCGGAGCAGGCGGGGGCCGGGAACTCCACAGGCTCCCTGGACAGCGCGGGATTCTGGGGGTCCTGAGAGATCGCTGCGGGGGGCCCTTCCCGCACTAGACAGAGCCCCGGGTGAGCTCCTGGGAGGCGCCCCGCAGTCCGGCGGCTATGCGACTTCCTCTAGGCTAGCCCCGGGGTCCCCCCTGAGCACAGGAGGGGGGACCATGAGGGGAAGTGGTCGCCCTACCCCGGGGGACGCCTGTGCCTGCATCCTAGGAGTACTGGAGGATCACCGGGACAGGGGAGAGCTGCCCACCCGGGACAGGGGACAGCCCCCCTCCCAGGACAGGAGAGTCCCCAGCTCAGAGTGGAAGCAGCTCCTGCTGCGTCTGGACCCGTGCCCAGGGCTACTCTGGGAAGAGATGAGTCTTTTGGTCTGAGATTGAGGGAAGAGTCAAGTCCTGAAGCCTTCTCTCCCTCCCTGCCCCCCCCCCCCCCCAAGATGAGCCGCCTCTCATTGCCATCTTCATTCTCAATCATGTTCAAGCATGAGAGATGGTTTGCACCTGTTGCCCCCGTCCACCCATGTGAAGGCACCTAAGTGCTGAGACCCCTCCGGGATTCCCCTAGTTCACAAGATACAGCTGTATGACCATTGTTTTATTGAATATTCACTAGCCCTAATCAATGAAACCACTGACCAGAAATTGTGTCTCTCAGACACTTCCTTCATCAGATTTCTTTGGGAATGAGATGGTGGATGTAAAAAGTTTGATCACATTCCAGATACTTGTGAGGATTCCTCTCCAGTGTGGATTCTCTGATGTTTACCAAGATTCCAGTTCTGTGTGAAAGCCTTCCCACACTGGTTACATTCATAAGGTTTCTCTCCATTGTGGATTAATTGATGTCGAATAAGACTTGCTGTATGTTCAAAAGCCTTTCCACACTGATTACATTCATAAGGTTTCTCTCCATTGTGGATTAATTGATGTTGAATAAGACTTGCTTTATGTGTAAAAGCCTTTCCACACTTATTACATTCATAAGGTTTCTCTCCACTGTGGATTCTCTGATGTTCTACAAGTTTAGATTTCAGTCTGAAAGCCTTTCCACACTGATTACATTCATAAGGTTTCTCTCCAGTGTGGATTCTCTGATGTTGAGCAAGACTGGATTTCTGATTGAAAGCCTTTCCACACTGATTACATTCATAAGGTTTCTCTCCAGTGTGGATTCTCTGATGTACAACAAGATGGCCCCTCCGTGTGAAAGATTTCCCACACTGATTACATTCATAAATTTTCTCTCCAGTGTGGATTTTGAGATGTTGAGCAAGACTGGAGTTCTGACTGAAAGCCTTTCCACTTTGATTACATTCCTAAGGTTTCTCTCTACTGTGGATTCGCTGATGTCCCACAAGTTTAGATTTGCATATGAAAGCCTTTCCACACTGATTACATTCATAAGGTTTCTCTCCAGTGTGGATTCTTTGATGTACAGCAAGATAGCCCCTGTGTGAGAAAGATTTTCCACACTGATTACATTCATAAGGTTTCTCTCCACTGTGGATTCTCTGATGTACCACAAAGTTTAGATTTCCATATGAAAGCCTTTCCACACTGATTACATTCATAAGGTTTCTCTCCAGTGTCGATTCTCTGATGGATAAAGAAGGATAAGTGTTCACTCAATGCATCATCACATTCACAATGCTCATGTATTTTCTCTCCAGAATGAATTTTTTCATGGTTAATAAGGGATAACTGTTGACCCAACTCCTTCCTATAATGATGACTATCATATGGTTTCTCTCCTATGTGGATTCTGAGAAATAAAGCAGAGATTTCTCTCCTAGTGACCTCACAGTGACTAAAGTTTCATCATGATTTTCACCGACAGAAATGGTTGGCTTTTCAGCAGTCTCTTGTATTTCATGTCTTATCTCTCCTTCTGCCAGAAACAAATAATAAAATACATATAAAGAGAAACATGTACACACATGTATATAAATATAATCCCTTTACTCCTTCGGGATAAAGTAAACTAACTGATCTACATTCTACTTCCCCAGGATAAGACAAAATTCTTCAAAGTTCAAAGGACAGAATCAATCATTTTAAAATGCCATTAGTTTACATCTGCAGGATTACTTGATTTATAAGGACCTCCAGAGATAATCACACTGGACCCTCACAAATACCAGTGACAACAGCTGGACCAGCATTCTCAGTATATTCACAAGTCAGGCCATGAGCTCAGAATGCCTGAGTGACCTGACCAGCATCTGAGTAGCTGAGACTACAACTGCAACTCTGCAAGTGGGCATGCTCTGTCCATGGTACTAGAGGGCCTTTCTCCATCAAGCTTTCTTTTGCTATTAAGAAAATTTATATTATTATATCTTGTTGACTTCTTGCCTAGTATTCCTAGTATCAAATTCCTAGTATCAAATTCCTAGTATCAAAAATGAAATGAATGAAAAAAAATTAAGAATGATTAGGATCTAATTTGCTCATATATATGCTAAGAAATATGATAATCAATCTGAAATGGATGACTGTTTACAAAAATACAAATTGCCCAGATCAGCGGAAGAGGAAACAGAATACTTATATAACCCAATCTCGTGAAAATGAAATCTAACAAGCCATCAATGAAGTCCCTAAGAAAAAATCTCTAGGACTAGATGGATTCCAAGAGAATTTTGCCAAATACTCAAAAAACAATCAATTCTAAAACTACATGAACTATTTGGAAAAAAGACAAAGAGAGATTCCTTCTATCAAAGAAATATGTGGCTGAGACCTAAGCCAGGAAGCATAAAATCAGAGAAAGAAAATACAAATAAAGTGCCCTTGAATATACATAGAACATTTTTAAATACAATACCAGCAAGGAGAAAACAGCAATAAAAGTCACAAGAACTGTACTCTATGAGCAGGTGAGATTTACACAGAAATGGAGGATTAAGTGTTATGAAAAACATCAGCAAAACTGACCACATCAATAACATAACTCAAAGAAGTCATAGGATTATCTCAACAGATGCAGGAAAAGTCATTGACAAAATACAAAACCCATTCCCCTTAGGAGCACTACAGAGTGTAGGAAAAAAAAAATGGAACTTTTAATATAGCAATAAATAAGCCCTATATACAATTGTCAACAAGCATGATCTGTAATGAGGGTAACTTAGAAAGCTTCCCAAGAAGATCAGGGGTGGAGCAAGGTTGCCCAGTACCACTACTATTGGGCACTGTTGTACTAGAAATCCTAGCTAGAGCAATGAGAGGGGGAAAAAAGAAATGGAAGGAATAGGAATAAGCAATGAGAAAAAAACCTCTCACTATTTGCAGATATGATCCTATGCTTAGACAATCAACAACTACTTAAAATAATTAACAATTTTAGTCAAGTTAGAAGATTTAAAATAAACCCATATAAGTTGTCGACATTTCTGTATATCACCAAAAAAATTCAGAAGCAAAAGACAGAAGAAGAAGTTCCATTTAAACTAACTGTGCACAATAGAAAATACCTGGAAGTCTAAGTTCCAAGACAAATCCAGGAACTATAAGAACACCATTACAAAGCATTTAATCACAAATCCAGTCAGATCTAAAGAAGTGAAAAGTTTATGAATGCCCATGGGTGGGTTGAGTCAATAAAATGAAATGACAATTGTTACTAAATCATATATGCATTCAAGGCTATACCAATCCTTAACCTTTTGGGACAAAAACAGAAAAACTAGAAAACAGTACGGCAGGAACTAGGTATAGACCAACATCTAACATCATCAGCTAAGGTCAAAATGGATACATGATTTAGACGTAACAGAGGGTACCCTAAGCAAATTGAGGGAGCATGCAATTCTTTACCTGTCAGATCTATGGATAAGGAAAGAACTTACCACCAAAGAAGAGATAGCATGCCTTACTAGATATAAAATGGATCATTTTGATTGTATTCAATTAAATTTAAAAGTTTTTCCAGAAACAAAATCAGTGCAACCAATATTAGAAGGAAAGCAGACAAGTGAAAAAAAATTACAGCAAGATCTCTGATAAAGGCCTCATTTCTCAACTGTATAAAGAACTGAGTCAAAGTTATCAGAATGCAAGTCAAGACCCAATTGATAAATGGTCAAAGCACGGGAACAGGTAGGTTCAAGGAGAAAAACAAATCAAAGCTAGTTATACTGCTATAAAAATGCTCTAAGTTCATACTGATTGGAGAAATCCAACTTAAAACAACTCTGAGGTACCACCTCACACCTATTAAATTGACTATTTAATCAAAGAAGGAACATGATAAATACTGGAGGGAAGTAGGAAAACTGGGACACTAATACACTACTGGTGGAATTGTGAACTGATCCAACTATTTGAGAGAGCAATTTAGAAGCATACTGAAAGTGCTATAAAACTGTGCATGTTCTCTTACCTAAGAGTAACACACCTAAGTCACTATCCCAAAGATATTTTTTTGAAAGGGCAAAAGACCAAGTTATAAAAGGGTATTCTGAACAGCTTTTTTTCTGGTGGCAAAAAATTGGAAATTGAGGAGATGTGCACTAATGGGGACGTCTTTACAATTGGGGTATATCATTGCAATGGAATGTGATTGTGCTATAAAGAAGTGACAAACAGGATGACTTCAGAAACATCTAGAAAGACTTCCATAAACTGATGCAGAGTGAAGAGAGCAGAACCAGGAGAACACTGTACATAGTAACAGCCACATGATAATATGAATAACAGTGTATAACTTAGCTATTCTCACAGTACCATGATCTGAGACTATCTCAAAGGACTCAGGATGAAAAATGCTATCCCCCGACACAGAAATAACTGAGTGTGAACACTGACTTCAAGCCTGCTATTTTTCACTTTCTTTCTTTTTGGTTCAAGTTGTTTTTTTCTCCACAAAATGACTAAAATGGAAATACTTTACATGACAGCAGATTAGTTCTAATTCTGATTGCTTACACACTGTGGGAGGGGCAAGAGGAAAGAGGCAGGCTGAGACTTGGATATTCAAAATTCAGAGGGAAAAAACTGAATGTTAAAAAGGTTTTATATGTCATTCGGGGAAAATGAAATGTTATTTTTAAAAAGACTAATATCCAGTGGCAGATAGGTCGCCAGTAAATACAGCACCAAGTCAAGAGGGAGGAGGATGTGAGTTTTGTTCCACCTCAGACACTTACTAGCAATGTGACCCTGGGGAAGTCACTTAACCCTGTTTGCCTCAGTTCTTGGGGAAGGAAATGGCAAACCACTCTAACATCTGTGCCAAGAAAATCCCAAGGAATATCACAAAGAGCCAGACCTGACTTAAATAATTAAAATTAATTTAAAAAAAATTAAAATTTTTAAATAATTAAAAAAAAAAAACAACAGATAGCTGTTCCCCAATAGATAAATGGTCAGAGGATATGAAGAAAGAATTCCCAAAAGAACTGCCAAGTATTCCCAACCACAGGGAAAAATGCTCCCAACCTCTAATACAAGCAAACCAAAATAACACTGAGGCTTCATCTCATACTCTGCAAAACTACGAAAAATGACCAAAAATGGCAGCAGTCAGTGTTTGAGGGGCTGTGGGAAGATGCCCAAACCAAGACAATACTGGGGGAACTGGAAATGGTAGAGGATCATGAAGATGTGAGTTCAAATCCAGCCTCAAACACTTATTAGTCGTGTGACCCTGGTAAATTACTGAAACTCTGTTTGCCTGAGTTTCTTGAACTGTGAAATGAAGATGATAAGACCTCCTCCCATACAGGGCTGCTGTGAAGATGATCAGAGGTGGATTTGGGGGAGAAGGTAAGTCATTCCATTCTGTCTTTGCCTTTGAGCCTCATGTCTCCTGGACAAGAACCCAGTGTCTCCTTCTGTACCCCCCATTCACATATTGGAAAAGAAAACCCCAGGACTTTGAACAGTTCCCCAAACTCAGCCCTTTCCTATATCCTCTCTAACAAGGGGAGGCCTTTCACATATCCTAACACACTGACAGCTGAAGTAGGCACTCTTTTCTTTGGCCTGGTTCAAACAGCTCTGCTAAGGGTCAGTGAACCTGTGAATGTGACCCAGAAGCCAACTTCACCTGTTTTCTTCAGTTGCCCTATTTTTCAGAAATGCTGGACCAGAGGATGCAGGAGGCTGGGACCTGCTCGCACCCCAGCTCAGAGCATTTGCTCCTTTCCATCCTCACTGCCCTCTCATTGTTCCCTTGAGAGTCAAACCAGCTACAAAGCAGGAGGGGTCAGTGTGCACCAGACAGATAAAAGTATTTGTGCAGCTGGGACCCTGGAGGACCAGCAGAGCACCCTGCCTTCAAGGTCTGGCAGGGAGGGCTTGGCCAAAGGGGCAAAGGGGAGGGGGAAGTCGTTCTACATATGTGGGGGAGGGGTGCCAGGCATGGATACAGGGAGCAAAGAGAAGACCTCCACAGGGCAGAGGAATGAGTGCAGTGGGCATCCTTGTGCCTCAGGGGTCATGAGGGGAACCTTAATAAAAGCACACAGTAGGGCAGCAATGGGGATGGGGGAATGAGGCCAAAGTGGCTCAAATCAATTCAAAACACAGAAGGGGAGAGCAGGGCAGTGTTGTTACTACTGTTTTCAATTTACTGCCTATTTTTGTACAGAAACAATCCTTAGGCAGGGCATTGCCAGCCTCACAGACAATCCTCTAGGTCTGTGGAAAAGGCCTCTCTGGCTGATGTTGGCCCAGTCTGAGGACCGAGGGCACTCACCTGGGCTGAGGGTCTGTGGCTCCCAGGGGCCATTCCCTTGGGCTTCAAGCTCCCTGCTGGGGCCAGGCCTTGGTCCTGTGCAGGCTGAGCTGGGGAAGGACAAGGATCCCAGAAGGGCAGAGTCTTACCCTTTTCTTCAAGGCCAGAAGGCCAGCCTACAAAGGGATTAAGGAAGGGTCAGGCCCTGCCCTGGGGGTGTTCTCCCCAAGAGAACCAATAGGGAGAAGGCGCTGGGGATCCTAAGTGGGAGGAGAGTGGTAAGAGCATCAATGTCTCCAGACCCAGAGATCTCCCCAGAGTTGGTCCTCTGGCCCCCTTACCCCCACCACCCTCCATCTCCCCTCTCCCCAACTAACTTACATGCGTGTGCGCTGCACGCGCGGGCACACACACACACACACACACACA
>CM053582.1:63024566-63041058 GCA_028627135.1 Pseudochirops cupreus | reverse complement strand
TGAATTTGGCTTAAGGAGGGAGTAACACACACATTCCTTTGGGTATCTTACCCTACAGGAAAGGATGGGGGAAGGGGATAAGAGGGGGGATGACAGAAGGGAGGGCAGATTGGGGGAGAGGAAAGTTAGAAGCAACACTTTTGAACAAGGACAGGGTCAAAGTAGAAAACAGAATAAGTGGGGGGCAGGGTAGGATGAAGGGAAATATAGTCAGTACTTTACAATATAACTAGTATGGAAACATGTACACATGTACTATATTGAATTGCTTATCTTCCCAGTGGGGGTGAGTGAGGAGGGAAGAAGGGTAAGAATCTGGAAGTCAAAGTTTTAAAAACAAATGGTAAAAAAAAAAAAATTTATATGCAATTGGGAAATAAGATATCAAGGCACTGGGGTACAGAAATCCGTTTTGCCCTACTAGAAAGTTAGGGGGCAGGGAGGAGGGAGGATATAAAGAGAGAACAGACTGGGGTAAGGGGTATTCGACAGGATCCGTATTTTGGGGTGCAGGGGAGGGGAAAGACGGGGAGAAAAATCTGGAACTGAAAATATTGTAGAAATGAATGTTGAAACCTAAAATTAAATAAATTGAGTGGGAAGAAAGCAATGCTTGTTTTGGTCCGTAAATTAAATTATTTTAAAATAATAAAATTAATAAAAAACAACAACACGACTTACTCTTCAAAGAAAGTCCAAAGGACTTTGTAAGTTCTCCTCATTATTAAAAGGATTACTCTTTGTTCAGGCTTTTACCTGAATTAAGGAGACAAAATTCTGGACAAAGAGAATTAGAAGAAGATTCTGATACATGTCTGTTGAAGGTCTTTCCACTGCAGATTAGTAAGAGATTCAAGATGGAACCACTTTTGATTGATAATTTCTATAATGAGATGAACAGCCAAGGGGGGTTTCCTCTCAGCCCCTCCCCATCACTGACCCATGAGGGCTATCAGGAGCAGAGAGATGGGGGTGAGGTGATAAAACAAGTCCAAAAGACAAGTTCTAGGGACCCCTTAACTTTCCTCTACATTTGCAGTGTGACAAATAGCAGATAGAGCCAGAGCAGCAGACTGGGTGATGCCTTCCCCAGCACTGCCTGCCTTGTGGACTGGAAAAGGTGCATTTTACAGGTTTGTTTTCTGCATTCCTGTGAGGATTCTATGCCCTAATACAAGGTCAGGTTTTGTGAAGGTGCCAGGCACAGCTGAGCTATAGGGACACTCCATCTGAGGGGAGCCCTCATCAGGAAGGGAACTAGAAGCCACAGCGGTTCCTTGGAGCCTCCCTGACGTCAGGCACAAGGATCAGGGGCGGGGTCCTCCTAGAGTTCCCACGGCTGAACACTTCCTGTTTCCACGACTAGCCTTCTGGGAATTGTAGTCCCGGCAATAGGATACAGCCCTGGATGGGCGGGGCGAGGACCACGTGAGGTCCCCTTTGGATCCCAATTGGCTGCGCCCAAAGAAGGGTACGGACTTTCATCCTGAGCGGCCTCAACCTTCGCCAATAAATGTGAGGGCGGGGCCAAGGACCAAGCAGAGAGGGGGAGGGGCAAGGCTGAGCGAGAGCACCCCTGGAGCCCAGATGGCCAGGGGAGGGAGTCACGTGTCCCGGCTCCTCCAATGCCCTTCCAGACAAGGTCGGGATGACGCCTCTGTTGCTGGGCAGGGAAGCAGACTCCCCAGGCCGGGCTGGGCTGGAAGGCTCCGCTCCCTGCAGGGGAGGAGCTGGCAGGGCGAGGAACCCCACAGATCGCTGAGGGGGGCCGCTGTCCCGCAGTAGACAGAACCCTGGGTGAGCTCCGGGGAGGCGCCCCGCAGTCCGGCGGCTATGCAGCTTCCTCTGGGCTGGAACCGGGGGTCCCACCTGAGCACAGAAGGGGGGACCTGGAGGGGAAGTGGCCGCCCTGCCCCGGGGGGCCCCTGTGCCTGCATTCCAGGAGTGCTGGGGGGCCACCGGGGACAGGGGAAAGCCCCTACCTGGGACAGGGGACAGCCCCCCACCCAGGACAGGGGAGAGTCGCCCACCCGGGACAGGGAAGAGCCGCCCAGCCAGGACCGCCCACCCGGCACAGGGGAGTCCCCAACTCAGAGGGGAAGCGGCTCCCTGCTTCCTCGGACCGGTGCCCAGGGCTGCTCTGGGAAGAGATGAGTCTCCTGGTCTGAGACTGAGGGAGAAGTCAAGTCCGGCACCCCACTCCCACCCCCCCAAGATGAGCCACCTGTCATTGCCATCTTCATTCTCAATCACGTTCAAGCATTAGAGCCGGTTTGTACCTGTTGGCAACATCCAACCACATGAAGGCACCAAAAGTGCTGAGACCCTTCCGGGATTCCCCTAGTTCACAAGATAGAGCTGAATGACCATTGTTTTATTGAGTATTCACTAGCCCTAATCAATGAAACCACTGACCAGAAACTGTGTCTCTGGGACACTTCCTTCATCAGATTGCTTTGGGAATGAGCTGGTGGATGTAAAAAGTTTGATCACATTCTAGATACTTGTGAGGTTTCTCTCCGGTGTGGATTAACTGATGCTCAGTAAGAGTTGCTTTATGTGCAAAAGGTTTTCCACAATGATCACATCCATAATGTTTCTCTCAACTGTGGATTCTCTGATGTGTAGTAAGATGGGAGCTGTATCTGAAAGCCTTTCCATACTGATTACATTCATAAGGTTTCTCTCCAGTGTGGATTCTCTGATGATGGGCAAGGCTTGAACTGTCTATAAAAGCCTTTCCACAGTGATTACATTCATAAGGTTTCTCTCCAGTGTGGATTCTCTGATGTGTAGTAAGATGGGAGCTTTCTCTGAAAGCCTTTCCACGCTGGTTACATTCATAAGGTTTCTCTCCTGAGTGGATTTTCAGATGTTTAGCAAGACTGAATTTCTGATTGAAGGCCTTTCTACACGGATTACATTCATAAGGTTTCTCTCCACTGTAGATTCTCTGATGTTCCAGAAGTTTAGATTTCCATATGAAAGCCTTTCCACACTGATTACATTCATAAGGTTTCCCTTCAGAGTGGATATTCAGATGTTGAATAAGATTGGAGTTCTGATTGAAAGCCTTTCCATATTGATTACATTCATAACGTTTCTCTCCAGTATGAATTCTCAGATGTGCAGTAAGACTGGAGTTGTAATTTAAAGCCTTTCCACACTAATTACATTCATAAGCTTTCTCTCCACTGTGGATTCTCTGATGTTGAGTTAAATGGACCCTCCGTTTGAAACCCTTTCCACATTGATTACATTCATAAGATTTCTCTCCAGTGTGGATTCTTTGATGTTTAGCAAGACTTGAGCTGTGTGTAAAAGCATTTCCACATTGATTACATTGATAAGGTTTCTCTCCAGAGTGGATATTCAGATGTTGAGCAAGATTGCAATTCTGATTAAGCCTTTTCATCCTGAATACATTCATAAGTCTTCTCTCCAGTGTGACTTCTCTGATGTTCAACAAGTGCAGACTTCACTCTGAAAGCCTTTCCACACTGATTACATTCATAAGCTTTCTCTCCACTGTGGATTCTCTGATGTTGAGTTAAATGAGCCTCTGTTTGAAACCTTTTCTACATTGAATACATTCATAAGGTTTCTCTCCAGAGTGGATATTCAGATGTTGAGCAAGATTGGAGTTCTGATTGAAAGCCTTTCCAGACCGATTACATTCATAAGGTTTCTCTCCAGTATGAATTCTCAGATGTGCAGTAAGACTGTAGTTGTGATTGAAAGCCTTTCCACATTGATTACATTCATAAGGTTTCTCTCCAGTGTGGATTCTCTGATGTACAGCTAGTTTAGATTTCAGTCTGAAAGCATTTCCACAATGATTGCATTTATAAGGTTTCTCTCCACTGTGAATTCTCTGATGGATAAGGAAGGATGAGCATTCACTAAATGCTTCATCACATTCACGATACTTATATATTTTCTCTCCAGAATGAATTTTTTGATAGTTAATAAGGGATAACTGTTGACTCAACTCCTTCCCATAATGATGACTATCATATGGTTTCTCTCCTTTGCAAACTCTGAGAAATAAAGCAGAGATTTCTCTCCTAGGAACCTCACAGGGACCATAACTCATGAAAGTTTCCTCATGATTTTCATTCACAGAAATGGTTGGCTTTTCAGCAGTTTCATGCATTTCAGGTCTAATCTCTCCTTCTGCCAGAAACAAATAATAAAATATATATAAAGAGAAACATATATACGCGCACGTGCGCGCGCACACACACACATACACATACACACATACACACAAACATATATATAATCCCTTTACTCCTTTAGGATAAGGTAAACTAACTGATCTACATCCTACTTCTCCAGGATAAGAGAAAATTCTTCAACGTATAATGGACAGAATCAATCATTTTAAAATGCCATTAGTTTACTTCTGCAAGATAACTTGATTTTCAAAGACCGTCAGACACAATCACATTGGATCCTCACAAATACCAGTGACAACAGCTGGACCAGCATTCTCAGTACATTCACAAGTCAGGCCATGAGCTCAGAATGCCTGAGTGACCTGACCAGCATCTGAGTAGCTGAGACTACAATTACAACTCTGCAAGTGGGCATGCTGTGTCCAAGGTACTAGAGGGCCTTTCTCCATCAAACTTTCTTTTGCTATTAAGAAAATTTATATTATTAGAGCATGTTGACCACTTGGCTTCTTCTCTTTGGGTCTTGCTATTCCCTGACACACAATGATATTGAAAAGAGGGCAATTAAAAGTCTCATGATGGTCTCTAAGTGTTCAAGTAGAAAGAAGCATCAATCAATGTGGGAAGTTTCCCCATCACCTTATTTTAAGAAATGACCACAGTCATCTCCAACCCTGAGCAACCACCAGGCTAATCAGTCAAGGGCTATCAACTCTGGGCAAGAGCTTCCACAAACAAGATTATGGCTCCAGGAAGGCTCAGATGATACTTAGATTTTTACATCAACAAAGCATTTTTGAATTAAGGCATGTACATCAATATACACAATATTATTGTATACATAACCAACAACAGAGTGGTGTAAACAGAACCTTTATATGCACTGGGAAACAAAAAAGAATTCATGTAACTTGGTTTTTTACTCTATTAATTTAGTACAGTGCTCTGGAACCAGACTCACAATATCTCTGAAGTATGTCTGTGTCCTTATCCTTCTTATTATAATTTTTACTTTTTCCTCCCCAACTCTCCTCTCCTTCTTTCTTAAACCATTGTTAGCCTCATTCCTTGAGTTCCCATATATCCCAGTGAACTAGATTTCTTCCTATTCCCTAACACCCTCTTTTCCATGAATCAGCTAAGACCAATGTTCCCAGTCTGTTGCTTCTTCTCAAACCATATCCATGTTGGTATGCCAGGTTGGGAACTCCTTGACAGGAGGGATGGACTTTTCCCTTCCAAAAGCTGAGTTGAGAGCCTAGAAAGCTGGAGCTGCTTAATCCATGCATATTGAGTGACTGACTAGACCCTGGGCCGACAACAGTCCTGATGCTCTACCACAATCCCAGTATTCTAGTCTATCATTTGGCAGATGCATGTTCTGGCCCCAGTTCTGTTTCTGGCTCATGCACTATAATATCAGTACTGAGTGACCATTGTCAGGTTCGAATCCTACTCAGACATGACCATACCCAGAGTGAAGATCACAGAGACTTCTTTCTAGCTCCAGAAGTATCACATGCACTGAGACACCTGGAAGTTTTTACCTCCCGTTTAATCAAACTAAGAATATCTGTCACCTCAAAGAATCTGGTCAACGATTCTTCAAGAATGGGCCAAAGATGGAGTCTCAGAGATCAGGAGAGGAGCCCAGGTTTGTGATTTATGTAAAGCCTAGTCTTGGATTGATTCTAAGTAAGGCAGCAACCTTTGCTACTGCTGAGATTCTGCTGAATGAAGAGAGGCGAAATCTTAAAGCCAGGTTGTCTGGGTCCACAACACATTTGGGCTATATAATCTCACTGTAGCAAGGCCATCCTTTGACACCTTGCTAACTGACTCCCTTTGGGCAGCTAGGAAGTAGAAAGGATAGAGGACTGGTCAGGAAGGGTTGAGTTCAAATCCAGCCTCAGACACTTACTTACTCTGTGACCCTCATTAAGTCACTTAGGCTTGTTGGCCTCAGTTTCCTCATCAATGAAATGATGAATCAAAGGAAATAGAAAACCATTCCAGGATCTTTGCCAAAAAAAAAAAAAAACAAACCCAGATGGGATTGTGAAGAGCCAGAAGTGACTGAACAACAACATGACTGACTCCCTAGCAAAAGGATCAAATGTAAATCCTCTCTAGGGCTGTTAATCATGTACCATTTCATCATCTGCCCTCCTCCTACTCTTCTAATTTTCATTCATCTTATTATCCCACCAAATAGGCTCTACTTCAATGGTGTAGGCCTGCCTTCTGTCCTGTGAACAGGACACTCCACCTCCCAACTCTGTGGCCATTCCGTGCCATCCCCATGCCCAGAATGCTTGTGCTGGCTTCCCTGAAGCCCCAGCTGGAGCCCACCTTCCACAATATGCCTTCCTAGTCCTCCTTAGCCTTAGGGCCTTCCCTCTCTCAGTGAGGTCCAATTTGTCCAAGCCAAAACAGGTTTCTACACTGTTGTTAGTGTGCTGTCTGCCCCCCACTCTGTGAGCTCCAGGAGAGTAGGGGATGTTCCTCGTATCTCTTTATAACTCTGGTGCTTATCAGAAGGTCTGACACAGAGCCTTGACTTAATAAATTCCCATTGATTTGAAGAAAGTCTAAGACAGAACCCATATCGAAAGCCTAACCCCTTTGGTTCTTTCAGGAGAGTTCCTGCCCCCAAATTCCAAACAATGACTTTTTATACTATCACAGATTTATCACTGTAAGGTCATTAAAAGGCCCTGGTGTCCAAATCCCTCTTTTTACAGATGAGGAAAATGAGGTTCAGTGGTTCAGTGAGTTGTCCAGGATCCACCTGCTAAAAAGTGTCACAAAAATATCTCCAAGTCAAGTCTTCTTGCCCCCAAATATAGCACTTACTTCATCCCCACATCTAGAAGCCTCTTGTTATGACAGCTTTCGTATACCTGTTTTCAGCTGACTCACCTGGATGGCAGCTCCTCAGGTCTTCTTGCTCCAGCAGACATGTGGTTTCCCTTGGCTCAAAATGAGAGATCAGATCTCTTCTGGGAACTGGCAGCCCTGGACATTGGGAACCAGGGATAAGGACGGAGAAACCTTTCTCATTTAGTTCTCTTTATGGAAAACAGTATGTGTGTAAAGCTACTCCATTTGGAGAATCACTCCATCATGTCAACAAAGATCTGGCTTATTCTCCCATTGAGGCTTCTAAAGGCAGTAAGCTAAACTAGGATGGGTCCGATCAGCCTTTAACTCCTCAAAATCAGACTCTGCTGAACCTGCTTTGACTCTGTCACCTACTCTGCTCCTCACTCCCTCACCTATAAACACCTTGGAATTCTATGGGGAGTCTTTGCCTCTTCAAGTGAGATTCTCCTGCTGGGGAACTCAATGAACTTCACTTAGTCCAGATTCTGATTCAGGGCCAGTCTCTTATTCCTGTCACTGACAGGGGCTTCCAGACAAAGAGTATGGGGGTGGTTCCCAGAAGTCCTCAAGCAAGGTTTCCATAGCATTTAGTTTGGGAATTCTGAGGAGAGATGGGGAGACCATGAAGCCAAACTGGGATAAAAAAAAATTGGTCATGGGGCACCTTCTTCATAGGATGAGGGACTCATTGCATAGATTCCATTATCTAGAAATTAGAGGCAGCAGGTAGTGCAGAGGAGAGAGCCCTGCTCCAGGAGCCAGGAATGCCAGAGTTTAAATCCAGACTCAGAGAGTTACTAGGTGTGTGCTCCTGAACAACTCAGTTTGCTTCAGTTTTCTGAAATATCAAATGGAGATAATAATATCACCTAATGCCATTGTATTGTAAGGAAAGCACTTAGCACAAGAGCTGGTGGACAGCAGTTAAATACAAATGCTTATTCCCTTCCTTCCTTTCTCACCATCTGGGCTGGAATTTGGGACACTGTAAAGGAAGAAGAAGGACAAATGTGCCTTACCATGTATAGCTGGGAGCCACAAACTGAGGCTTCTCCCAGAGAAGAATGTCCTAAATACTTGGCCCATCCCAAAGAGGAAGGGGTGCAGGAAAAAGCTGCCTGAGCAGCTTTCAGAGATTTGGCAGGCAAAATTCATGTCCAGGAGCAGACTGGACTACATCAAGTGGGATGACTTCCCCACCTGAGATACTTCAACACTGATCTGATCTGGGACCTCAAGCTCCCTAGAATTGGCAAGAGACAGCTTCAGGAGCAACCAGGCAATCTCCACGTTCTCTTCACACAGTGTACTGACCTTTTACAAGAAAACCAGGCAGCAGGAGGAGCATTTCTCTGGGACACAGGAGACCAGCACTTTCCCCTTTCTAGTTCCTAATAAATGCTCCAAAACCAGCACACTCATGAATGAAGATATTCCCTCTAACAGCAGATTTAGAGTGAACAGAGGAAGTGTCCTTACCCACAAAGAGCAGGTTCTGGGCATTCTCCAGCATGACCTCCTTGTACAACTCCTTCTGAGGAGGGTCCAAGAGGTCCCACTCCTCTGGGGTGATGTCCACAGCCACATCCTTGAACGTCACCAAGTCTTACATCACCAAAAGTCACAAGATTTAGACTTGAAGGAGACTTCAGAATTCTTGCAGTCTAACCTTCCTCAAGTGAGAGGAGAGGATTGAAGCCAAGAAAAAGGAGATTTTCTCAGTGCTTTCATGAATGTCAGAGTCAACACTAGAAACCAGTCAATGACAGTCCAATGGATGGTTGAGAAAAGCATCTGACATGGTGAGTTGGAATAAAGTTTAAAAGGTTTTACTTTGGGGTGTGCCTCCCTGTGGAATGTGTGTGGAAGTATGTATTGGAAGTGTGGGGCAGGAGGATCTGGGCAGGAGAAAGAGAGAAGATGATGTGAATTCCTTCTGTACCAGATTCTGTGGGGAGTGTGTGAGAAGCTCACATGTACAGGGTATTCTGGGGAGGGGCAGGAACGTCTGTGTGATTATAGAAAAGAGAGGAAAGAGAAAGAAAAGATATACTTGATTTCCTGAGAAGCTGGAACCAAGTGTTCTCTAGACCTAACAAGGAACGGATCCATAAGACACAGTAATGACCATCAGGACTGAATTGAGGGATATGAGACTTTCCAGCCAAGTGAAGGAGAATAAGCTGTTGTCACTTTGAGGGCTTGAGTCTGCCCTGGTGTCATGGGCAAACATCTCCTGCCTCGCTTTATGATGATTTTCATTCAGCAATGGCATGTATTTTTTTTTGTTACATTATTTGGTTATCATCATTGGTTATTTTTGTTGCTCTTTGTGCTCGAGGAGGACCAAATGACATGCCTATGTCAGGGTCAAGGTGTGTCTGACCATGGATGATCAGCCTAACGGGGCACAAAAGGCTCTACAAGAGGGTGGGCACAAAACATGCCTAGGAACATCAGGGGTGGAGATGGCCCTAATTTTGCACATCTTCCCATTCTTTTGAGTTACTGAATTCTGCTTTCTCACGTGGCACAACACATTCTTTGAGGTGGGCTTGCCATGTAGGGTTGCCCTTTGACAGCATCTCCTATGTCTCACATTTGATTACAGAGTTCTTCAGAGAGACTTTGGAAATTTCCTTTAATCACTTCTAACCACCACATGAGAGCTTTCCTTGCATACTTTCTCCATAAAACAGTCTTTATGCCAACATCATTTGGCATCTCAACAACATGGTCAGCCCAACTGAAGTTGTGCTCTACCAGGAAGACAAGTAGAAGGGGGGAAATTATGTCACATAAAAGAGGCAGAGAAAAGCAGTTACACTGAAGGGGAAGATGGGGGAGATGAAAAGGGAGGGCTTGATCCTTACTTTTATCTAAATGGTTCAAAGAGGGAATAACGGACATGCCCAGTTGTGTATAGAAATCTATCTCATCCTATTCAGAAATTAAAAGGGATGGGGATGGGGTGTGGGGAGTGATAGAAGGAAGGGCAGGTTGGTGGTGGTATTGGTCAGAAATAAATCACTGGTGAAGAAGGACCACATAAAAAGTGAGACAGAGAAGATAAACAAGGGGAAAATGTGATGGAGGGAAATATATACTTATTTACCATAAGTATAAAAAAAATGTAATGGATTTACCCAGAAGGGGAAGTGGATAGCAGAATGAATTAAAAACCAGAATCCTACCATATGTTGTTTACCAGAAATATATTGGAAGCCAAGCTATACACAGAGTAAAAGGTAAGGGGCTGGAGCAGATTTACATAGGCACCAAATGGTATAGCATCTCAGTTTGAAAAGACAACGTAAATGAGTTATAGAAAGAAACAGACCTTAAACAATACTTGTGGGGACCTCAACTTTCCCCTCTCAGAATCAGGTAAATCTAACTCAAAAACAAACAAGGAAGAAGTTAAGGGCATTAATGAATTTTAGAAAACTTTGGTGGCTGGGCCTTTCAAGAATGGAATAAATTATTTTTTACAGCAGTATATGGTATTTTTACAAAAATTGCCCTTGGACTAGAGCATCAAGACCTCACAATCAAATGCAGAGGAGCAGAAATATAAAATGCATCCCATTCAGATCATAATACAATACAAATTACATTCAATAAAGGGCAGTTAAAAGAATGATGAAACATTCTTCTAATCCAAATGAATAAATGCATCAAAGAAGAAATCAAAGAAATAATAATTCCTTAAAGGCAATGACAAGAAGACACCATAGCAACATTTATGGAATGAAGCGAAAGCAGTCCTTGGGGGAAAAGTTACATATCCAAACAGTTACATCAATCAAATAGAGAAAGAATAGATCAATGAATAGGACATGCTTCTAAAAAGACAAGAAAAAGAACATATTTTAAAATCTCAATTTAACACCACAATGGAAACTGTGAAAATCAAAAAAGAGATTAACAAAATTAAAGGCAAGAAAACCATTGAAATAAAAATAAAACTAGCTGCTGGTTTTATGTATAAAGCCAACAAAATGGATGAACCGTTGGTTAAAAAGATTAAAAAAAAAATTCCTAGTATCAAAAATGAAAGGAATGAAAAAAAAACTGACAATCCTTAGGATCTAATTTGCCTATGTATATGCTAAGAAATGTGAAAATCACTCTGAAATAGATGATTATTTACAAAAATACAAATTGCCCAGATTAGCAGAAGAGGAAACAGAATACTTATATAACCCAATCTCGTAAAAATGAAATCTAACAAGCCATTAATGAAGTCCCTAAGAAAGAATCTCTAGGACTAGATGGATTCCAAGAGAATTTTGCCAAATACTCAAAAAACACTCAATTCTAAAACTACATGAACTATTTGGAAAAAAGAAGACAAAGAGAGATTCCTTCTATCAAACAAATATGTGGCTGAGACCTAAGCCAGGAAGCATAAAATCAGAGAAGGAAAATACAGATAAAGTGCCCTTGAATATACATAGATCATTTTTAAATACAATACCAGGAAGGAGATGACAGCAATAAAAGTCACAAGAACTGTACTCTATGAGCAGGTGAGATTTATACCAGAAATGGAGAACTGCTTCAGTGTTAGGAAAAACATCAGCAAAACTGACCACTTTGATAACATAACTCAAAGAAATCAGAGGATTATCTCAATAGAAGCAGGAAAAGCCATTCACAAAATACAAAACCCATTCCTCTTAATGGCACTAGAGAGCATAGGAAAAAAAAATAGAACTTTTAATACAGCAATAAACAAGCCCTATATACAATTGTCAACAAGCATTACCTGTAAGGAGGGTAACTTAGAAAGCTTCCCAAGAAGATCAGGGGTGGAGCAAGGTTGCCCAGTACCACCACTATTGGGCACTGTTGTTCTAGAAATCCTAGCTAGAGCAATGAGAGGGGAAAAAGAAATGGAAGGAATTAGAATAAGCAATGAGAAAACAACCTCTCTCTGTTTGAAGATATGATCCCATACTTACAGAATCAACAAAAACCTCCTTAAAATAATGAAAAATTTTAGTCAAGTTAGAAGATATAAAATAAACCCATATAAGTCGTTGACATTTCTGAACATCACCAAAACAATTCAAAAGCAGAAGACAGAAGGAGAAATACCATTTAAAGTAACTGTGGACAATAGAAAATACCTGGAAGTCTATGTTCCAAGACAAATCCAGGAAGTATAAGAACACCATTACAAAGCATTTAATCACAAATCCAGTCAGATCTAAAGAAGTGAAAAGTTATGAATGCCCATGGGTGGATTGAGTCAATAAAATGAAATGACAATTGTTACTAAATCATCTATGCATTCAGAGCTACACCAATCCCAAACCTTTTGGGGCAAAAACAGAAAAACTAGAAAACAGTATGGCAGGAACTAGGTATAGACCAACATCTAACATCATCAGCTAAGGGCAAAATGGGTACATGATTTAGACGTAACAGAGGGTACCCTAAGCAAATTGAGGGAGCATGCAATTCTTTACCTGTCAGATCTATGGATAGGGAAAGAACTTACCACCAAAGAAGAGATAGCATGCATTACAAGATATAAAATGGATCATTTTGATTGTATTCAATTAAATTTAAAAGTTTTTTGCAAAAACAAAATCAATGCAACCAATATTAGAAGGAAAGCAGACAAGTGAAAAAAAATTACAGCAAGATCTCTGATAAAGGCCTCATTTCTCAACTGTATAGAGAACTGAGTCAAAGGGATCAGAATACAAGTCAAGACCCAATTGATAAATGGTCAAAGCACGGGAACAGGCAGGTTCAAGGAGAAAAACAAATCAAAGCCAGTTATAGTGCTGTAAAAATGCTCTAAGTTCATACTGATTGGAGAAACACAAATCAAAACAACTCTGAGGTACCACCTCACACCTATTAAATTGACTAATTAATCAGAGAAGGAACATGATAAATACTGGAGGGAAGTAGGAAAACTGGGACACTAATACACTACTGGTGGAGTTGTGAACTGATCCAACTATTTTGGAGAGCACTTTAGAAGCATACTGAAAGTGCTATAAAACTGTGCATGTTCTCTTACCTAAGAGCAACACAACTAAGTCAGTATCCCAAAGATATTTTTTTTGAAAGGGCAAAGGACCAAGTTCTAGAAGGGTATTCTGAATGGCTTTTTCTGTGGTGGCAAAAAACTGGAAACTGAGGAGATACCCACTAACGGGGACGTCTTTACAATTGGGGTATATCATTGCAATGGAATGTGGTTGTGCTATAAAGAAATGACAAACAGGATGATTTCAGACACATCTAGAAAGACTTACATAAACAGTTGCAGAGTGAAGGGAGCAGAACCAGGAGAACATTGAACACAGCAACAGCCACATGATAATCTGAATAACAGGGAATAACTTAGCTATTCTCATAGTACCATGATCTGAGACTATTTCAAAAGACTCTGGAGGAAAAATGCTATCCCACACCAGAGAAAGAACTGAGCATGAACGCTGACTTAAAGCCTGCTATTTTTCACTTTCTTTCTTTTTGGTTCAAGTTGTTTTTTTCTCCACAAAATGACTAGTATGGAAACACTTTACATGACTGCAGATTAGTTCTAATTCTGATTGCTTACACACTGTGGGAGGGGCAGGAGGAAGGAGGCAGGTCGAGACTTGGAAATTCAAAATTTAGAGGGAAAAAATGAATGTTACAAAGGTTTTATATGTCATTCGAGGAAAAAGAAATGTTATTTTTAAAAAGACAAATATCCAGTGGCAGATAGGCTGCCAGTTGCCAGTGAACAGAAAAGGAAATACAGACCAAGTCAAGAGTGAGGAGGACCTGAGTTTTGTTCCACCTCAGACACCTTCTATGTGTGTGACCTTGAAGAAGTAACTTAAACCTTTTTGCCTCAATTCTTGGGGAAGGAAATAGCAAACCACTCTAACATTTGTGCGAAGAAAATCCCAAGGAATATCACTAAGAGCCAGACCTGACTTAAATAATTAAAAAAAAACCCGACAGTTAGCTATTCCCCAATAGATAAATGGTCAGAGGATATGAACAAAGAATTCTCAAAGGAACTGCCAAGTATTCCCAACCACAGGGAAAAATGTTCCAAACCAGTAATACATGTAAACCAAAATAACACTGAGGCTTCATTTGATAATCTGCAAAACTATGAAAAATGACAAAAGATGGCAGCAGTCAGTGTTGGAGGGGCTGTGGGAAGATTCACAGACCCAGACAATGCTGGGCGAGCTGGGAAATGGTAGAAGATCATGAAGATCTGAGTTCAAATCCAGCCTCAGACACTTATTAGCCGAGTGACCCTGGTAAGTCACTGAACTTCTGTTTGCCTCTGTTTCTTGAACTGTGAAATAAAGATGATAAGAACTCCTCCCATACAGGGCTGCTGTGAAGATGATCAGAAGTGGATTTGGGGGAGAAGGTAAGTCATTCCATTCTGTCTTTGCCTTTGAGCCTGATGTCTCCTGGACAAGAACCGAGTGTCTCCTTCCATACCCCCCATTCCCATATTGAAAAAAAAAACCCCAGGACTTTGAACAGTTCCCCAAACTCAGCCCTTTCCCTATATCCTCTCTAACAAGGGAGGCCCTTCACATATCCTAACACACTGACAGCTGAAGTAGGCACTCTTTACTCTGGCCTGGTCCAAACAGCTCTGCTAAGGGTCAGTGAACCTGTGAATGTGACCCAGAAGCCAATTTCACCTGTTTTCTTCAGTTGCCCTATTTACCAGAAATGCTGGACCAGAGGATAAAGGAGGCAGGAACCCTGCCCCTACCCCAGCTCAGGGCATTTGCTCTTTTCAACCTTCACTGCCCTCTCAGTGTGCCCTTGAGAGTTAAACCAGCTACAAGACAGGAGGGGTCAGTGTGCACCAGACAGATAAAGTGTTTGTGCAGCTGGGACCCTGGAGGACCAGCAGAGCATCCTGCCTTCAAGGTCTGGCAGGGAGGGTTTGGTCAAAGGGGCAAAGGAGGGGGGGGGAGCCGTTCTACATATGTGGGGGAGGGGTGCTAGGCATGGATACAGGGAGCAAAGAGAAGACCCCCACAGGACAGAGGAATGAGGCAAGTGGGGGTCCTTGTGCCTCGGGGGTCATGAGAGGAACCTTAATAAAAGCACACAGTAGGGCAGCAGTGGAGATGGGGGAATGAAGCCAAATGGCTCAAATCCATTCAAAACACAGAAGGAGACAGCAGGGCAGTGTTGTTACTACTGTTTTCAATTTACTGCCTATTTTTGCACAGAACCAATCCTTAGGCAGGGCATTGCCTGGCTCACAGACAATCTTCTAGGTCTGTGGGAAAGGCCTCTCTGGCTGGTGTTGGCCCAGTCTGAGGACCGAGGGCACTCACCTGGGCTGGGGGTCTGTGGCTCCCAGGGGCCATTCTGTCGGGCTCCAGGCTCCCTGCTGGGGCCAGGCCTTGGTCCTCTGCAGGCTGACCTGGGGACGCTGAAGGATCACAGAGGGGCAGAGTTTTACCCTTTTCTTCAAGGTCAGAAGTCCATCTAACAAAAGGATTAAGAAAGGGTCAGGCCCTGCCTTGGGGGCCTTCTCTCCCAGAGGACCAAGAGGGAGAAGGGGCTTGGGATCGCAGGTGGGATGAGAGTGGTCAGAGCCCCAATGGCTCCAGACTCAGAGATCTCCCTCCAGTTGGTCCTCTGCACCCCCCCCCATCTCCCTTCTCCCCATCTAACACACACACACACACACACACACAATTTACACAAACAGACTGGCTGCTTGATCCAGGGAGGAGGGAAGCTTAGGAAGATTGGGGATGGGAGTACTCTGGGATGGAGCCACAGGGAATGACCAGGGGAAGCCTGAGGCTGGGAGACCAAATCCAGTCTGGGATTCAGGCCCCTGGCAGGGGGCCTAAGGGCTCTGAAAGAAGAGGGGGCAGGGGAGCAGGAGGCCTGAAGAAGGGGAGCACAGGTAGGGCTGGGAGGAAGGCATTCTAACGCAGCTCCTGGCAGGGAGCTCAGGGACACTGCAGGGACACAAGGGCTCCAGGGGGACACTGAGCCTGGGAAAGCAGGAGGACTGTGTCCTGGGGTCTAAGTATGAGCTAGGGAGGAATCCTGGGACCCTCTAGAAGAGCTTAGGCTCGGAAATCCTCAAGGGAGATCAGGCACATGGTGCCAGTGCTTGGGATCTGAGAGAGTTTGCAGCCCAGGAGCTGGGGGTCCAGGGAAGTGAGAACCGGCAGGAGATTTGGTTGCTGCATCCAAAGTGGGGTCCTCAGGGTAGGCAAGACTTTTGGGTCCTTACAGGGGGACAGGTCTGAAGGAAGAACAACTGAATCTCTAACCAAAAGCTGGGGACAGGGAGACAAGACTGTGGGGTCCTTGTGGTTAAGGTCTGAATTTTGGGAGAGTGACTGTTATGGGAATCTGAAGATCTTCCCTGCCCCTAGGCCCTTTGTTAAAGTGGC
>CM053582.1:63005438-63024066 GCA_028627135.1 Pseudochirops cupreus | reverse complement strand
GTCAATGTGCTATGATGGTATTTCTAAATTGAAAAATGCTCTTTTATTGTAAAAATTGAGTGATCATTGTGTGCCAGAAATGGTGTTAAGTAAAGCAATTTTTCAATCTGAGTTGTGTTAAAACAGAAGAGAAAAAAACTGTGCTAAAAGCCAGTTATGTTATTTTATCAGTACTGTTAATCTTGTTTTATGATGTTTATTTCTGCTATTTAGAAAACCAGGTATTTACACCTACCTGTAATTAAAGAGGAGGTTACAGCAGTTTTTAATCTGGATTCTATTGCACAGGAATTGGATTTTTATGTTGTAAAATTTAGTAATTTAAAGCTATTACATTTGGGTTATATTTACCATGATAGCTAATTGTTTATTTTAATTTTTGCTTTTCTGGAAGTATGCAGTGATTTAAAGTTACAGTTTCTACATTATTAATGATGAAATGAATAATTCTCTGTGCAAAGTGAATTGGAAATACATTTTGTATAAATCTTACTGAGCAAATAAGAAACTTTGGGGGAAAAAAGGAGAGAAAAGAATATAGGGATGTGGTTTTTAAGTTTGCTTCATTTAAGAATGTATTTGTGTTCATTTGTAAGGTCTATGGATTACCACATTAATCATCTATGTGAGATTCCAGAATATAACTGATTTCTAGTGATATGTCAATTGGTAATTAATTGGAACTTAATTGGTTTTGATTTCAAGTTTAAATTTAAGAATATGGTAATTGCTTATGATCCTGTTACTGGTAAACAGTTGTATTAAAGGAACGTTTCAGTTACAATGGTTCAAGCTTCTAAATTGTTAACCAAGCTATTTGGAGTAAGTGCATAAATCAAGTATTTACACAGATATGCTCGTGAAAGGTGATTATTGGTATTTATGTGAAAGGAAATCTGCGAAACCTCATTGTATAAGTTTTGTCACTTCTGTGTAACTTGCCTACAACGCTGTTTCCGAAAGCGCCTATGCTGTGTCAGCTATGACATCCTCAAGCTTATATTGAGAAAAGATGCATGTGAGATCCCACACCATGGGATCTGGACCTATCTTTGAAGGAAATAGATATGTAGATTCTCTTCTTCCTTGCAGTATATCCCTTATGTCTGTTGAAAAGGAGGCTTCAGCCCATAACGCTTTTCATCTTTCAGCTCGTTCTCTCCAGATATTATATGGCTTAACCAAACAACAAGCTGCGGAGATAGTGAAATGCTGTATCTCCTGTGCTCCCTTCAGGCCACATCCGAATGTTCCTTCTGAAAATCCACGAGGGGCTTGCCCCCATGAGTTGTGGCAAATGGATGTCACCCATTGGAGTTCCCAGTGCATTCATGTGTCTGTTGATACCTTTTCCAGGTTCCTGTGGGCCACTATCCAGCCAGGGGAGGCAGCTGGACATGTGATAAGTCACTTATTAACATGTTTTTCTTTTGCAGGCCCCTCCTTGGCCATAAAAACAGATAATGGCCCAGCTTATACCTCTAAAGCCTTTGCTTCCTTTCTGCAGGAATTTTCTATCAGGCATGTCACAGGAATTCTCTACAACCCTACCAGTCAGGCCATCATGGAAAGGGCGAACCACACCCTTAAGAGCCTCCTTCAAAAACAAAAAGGGGGAGGTCTGGGGTGGACAGGTTTCTTCACTTTTATGCTGCAGCTCCACAGGTTGAAGGGCTCCCACTGGTCACCACACAGCTTCTGTACTAACAAAAGCCAGGGCCCTCTGGAAAGACCCGGAGAAGGATTGGGAGGGACCAGGTACTATAACCCTTTGGGAAGCAGGGTATGCTTATGTCATTCCAGATGGAGAAACCAAAGGCAAGTGGATACCCACGAAGTGGCTTCGTCTCCTCGCCGATGACAAGATACCAGAGAGAGAAGTGGAGAAGGCGGAGGAGATGGAGGCCCAGACAAGGTCGGGGAAAGAGTCGTGAACTTCAATGCCTCTGTCAATTGCTGACCGTTCTGACCATCATAACAGCTACCTAGGCCCGTTATTGGACAGAACTGACTGATGCCGCCCTACAACGGCAGGACTTGGAGAGACACTGGTCTCAGGACCAAGCACCCTTTCCTGGAAGGACTGTTTTTGTACGAACATTACAGGACATGACACCCATTAAGAGTTTGCTTTACTGACCCCCGTTATGCCTTTGTTGTCAACTTTAATAATACATTGTATATGCTTATGCCCTCCTTTTTTAAAACAAAAAGGCGGAGATTGTAAGGGCCCCTTAGAGCTACCTAGATGTCTGACCTCAGTCAGTGTGCCCTTGCTGACAGGGAAAACCTGAGGTGGGTAAGGGGCATCCAGGTGTGCATTCTGCCTTTAATGACAGCATGTCAAACACAGGGGCACTGAGTATGCATCATCAAGGGAGAAGTGCTCCCCACCTATCAGGACCCTGTTGCCGGGACACCTGACAAAGGGGCAGACAGAAAGGGAATAAAAGGGGCAGGTGAATAAGGCTTGGGGGGCAGCAGCAAGAGGAGATTTGTGAGACAATAAAGACACTTGGCCACTCCACTGAGGTGTGTCAGACTATTCTGTCCATATCCAGAGTTCTAACTCCGAAGAGTCATCGGGGTGACTGAGAGCACCCGCAGGGCCTTGGGGGCAGCCGGGTACAACTGCGGGGCTATGGTAGGTACTTTGGGGCCCCTGGGGTACCCGAGTCCGGCTGGCCCGGACACCACCTCACACCTATTAAATTGACTAATTAATCAGAGAAGGAAAATGATAAATACTGGAGGGAAGTAGGAAAACTGGGACATTAATACACTATTGCTGGACTTGTGAACTGATCCAACAATTCTGGAGGGCAATTTAGAAGCATATTGAAAAGGCTACAAAACTGTGCATGCTCTCTTACCTAACAGTAACACAACTAAGTCAGTATCCCAAAGAAAAAAAAGAAAATCCCAAGGAATATCACAAAGAGCCAGACCTGACTTAAATAATTAAAAAAAAAAAAACAACAGATAGCTATTCCCCAATAGATAAATGGGCAGAGGATATGAACAAAATTCCCAAAAGAGCTGCCAAGTATTCGCAACCACAGGGAAAAATGCGCCCCACCAGTAATACAAGCAAACCAAAACAACACTGAGGCTTCATCTCATACCCTGTAAAACTATGAAAAAAGACAAAAAATGGCAGGAGTCAGTGGTGGATGGGCTGTGGGAAGATGCGCAGACACAGACAATTCTGGGGGAGCTGGAAAATGGTAGAAGATCATGAAGGTCTGAGTTCAAATCCAGCCTCAGACACTTATTAGCCATGTGACCCTGGTAAGTCACTGAAACTCTGTTTGCTTCTGTTTCTTGAACTGCGAAATAAAGATGATAAAAACTCCTCCCATACAGGGCTGCTGTGAAGATGGTCAGAAGTGGATTTGGGGGAGAAGGTAAGTCATTCCATTCTGTCTTTGCCTTTGAACCTGATGTCTCCTTGACAAGAACTGAGTGTCTCCTTCCATACCCCCCCATTCCCATACTGGAAAAGAAAACCCCCAGGACTTTGAAAAGTTCCCCAAACTCAGCCCTTTGCTATATCCTCTCTAACAAGGGGAGGCCTTTCACATATCCTAATACACTAACAGCTGAAGTAGGCACTCTTTTCTTTGGCCTGGTCCAAACAGCTCTGCTGAGGGCCAGTGAACCTGTGAGAGTGACCCAGAAGCCAACTTCACCTCTTTTCTTCAGTTGCCCTATTTTCCGGAAATGCTGGACCAGAGGATGCAGGAGGCCGGGACCCTGCCCCCACCGCAGCTCAGAGCATTTGTTCTTTTCCACCCTCACTGACCTCTCAGTGTGCCCTTGAGAGTGAAATCAGCTACAACACAGGAGGGGTCAGTGTGCACCAGACAGATAAAGTGTTTGTGCAGCTCGGACCCTGGAGGACCAGCAGAGCATCCTGCCTTCAAGGTCTGGCAGGGAGGGCTTGGGCAAAGAGACAAAGGGGAGGGGGAGCAGTTGTGTGGGGGAGGGGTGCTAGGCATGGATACAGGGAGCAAAGAGAAGACCCCCACAGAAAAGAGGAATGAGGCAAGTGGGTGTCCATGTGCCTCAGAGGTCATGAGGGGAACCTTAATAAAAGCACACAGTAGGGCAGCAATGGGGATGGGAGAATGAGGTCAAAGTGGCTCAAATCAATTCAAAACACAGAAGGAGAGAGCAGGGCAGTGTTGTTACTACTGTTTTCAATTTACTGCCTATTTTTGTACACAAACAATCCTTAGGCAGGGCATTGCCAGCCTCACAAACAATCCTCTAGGTCCGTGGAAAAGGCCTCTCTGGTTGATGTTGGCCCAGTCTGAGGACCGAGGGCACTTACCTGGGCTGGGGGTCTGTGGCTCCCAGGGGCCATTCCCTTGGGCTCCAGGCTCCTTGCTGGGGCCAGGCCTTGGTCCTCTGCAGGCTGACCTGGGGAGGAAGAAGGATCCCAGAGGGGCAGAGTCTTACCCTTTTCTTTAAGGTCAGAAGGCCAGCCTACAAAGGGATTAAGAAAGGGTCAGGCCCTGCCCTGGGGACCTTCTCCCCCAGGAACCAAGAGGGAGAAGGAGCTTGGGATCCCAGGTGGGATGAGAGTGGTCAGAGCCCCAATGGCTCCAGACCCAGAGATCTCCCTCCAGTTGGTCCTCTGCCCCCCCTGCATCCCTTCTCTCCAACTCATACACACACACACACACACACACACACACACATACACACAATTTACACAAACAGACTGGCTGCTTGATCCAGGGAGGAGGGAAGTTTAGGAAGGTTGCGGATGGGAGTACTCTGGGATGGAGCCACAGGGAACGACCAGGGGAAGCCTGAGGCTGGGAGACCAAATCCATTCTGGGATTCAGCCCCCTGGCAGGGTCCTGAAGGCTCTGAAAGAAGAAGGTGCAGGGGAGCACAGGTTGGGGCTGGAAGGAAGACATTCTAACCCAGCTCCTGGCAGGGAGGTCAGGGACACTGCAGGGACAGAAGGGCTCCAGGGGGACACTGAGACTGGGAAAGCAGGAGGACTGTGTCCTGGGGTCTAACTAGAAACTGAGGAGGACTCCTGGGACCCTCTGGAAGAGCTTAGGCCCGGAAATCCTCAAGGGAGACCAGACACAAGGAGCCAGTGTCTGGGATCTGAAAGGGTTTGCAGCCCAGGAGCTGCCAGTCCTGGGGAGCGGGGCCCGGCAGGAGTTTTGGTTCCTGCGTCCAAAGTGGGGTCCCCAGGGCAGGCAAGACTTTTGGGTCCTTACAGGGGGACAAGTCTGAAGGAAGAACAACTGAATCTCTAACCAATAGCTGGGGGCAGAGAGACAAGATAGCGGGGTCCCTGTGTTTAAGGTCTGAATTTTGGGAAAGAGTGACCCAGTGAGAAAGCCCAGGAGGCTGTCCCTGGAAGTCTGGAAAGTAATTGGGAATCTGCAAAGAGCCAGTGCCGGGAAGCTCATCCAACAGCCAGGCCTGGGAGGGCAGCACGGTCCCAGTAAACCGAGAGGACACTCACCACGTGGTCAGAAGAGGGAGATGAGACCCAATGGCCAGGGTAGCAGAAGTCCAGAGCCGTGGGTGTGGATGCGGGACTGGCTCAGATCTGCCTGCGACCTGCACCCACAGCTGCTTCCCGAAGGCAGAGGGATCTCAGCTCCGGGGAAGGAAGAGAGATCTCAGCTCTGGGGAAGGCAGCGAGATCTCGGCTCCCGGAACGGAAGAGCGATCTCGGCTCCGGGAAAGGAAGAGAGATCTCAGCTACCGGGAAGGAAGAGAGATCTCAGCTGCGGGAGGGCAGAGAGATCGAGGCTCCAGGAAAGGAAGAGGGATCTCAGCTCCAGTGAGGGCAGAGGGACGTCAGCTCCGGGGAGGGCAGAGAGATCTCGGCTCCAGTGAGGGGAGAGGGATCTCAGCTCCAAGGAGGGCAGGGAGATCTCGACTCCCGGGAAGGCAGAGGGATCTCAGCTCTAAGAAAGGAGGCAGGAATCCCTCAGTTGCAAGGGAAGAAGGCGGAGCAACCGAAGCTCTAGTTCCGGTTTTCAGCCAGCCCCCCTCTGGGAGGGTCCTCCCGGCCCCTGAGGCCCCAGCATGGACTTTTCCTCCAATCACCACCAGGGCAGGAGCTCAGGACCCTGCCAGGCTCTCCTTCCCAAGCCCTGCCCTCCATCCCCTGGGATGCCTTGGCCAATGGGATCAGCCCTCTCCTGCCCTAGACCCCTCCCAGGCCCCCAAACTCCACCCCAGGGCTCTGATTCCACCTGGGCCACCTCCCACCAGGCTGGCCAGTTCTGACTGCTCCTCCTCCCCGATCCCTGCACCACCTGATTTCCAATTAGAGGAAAGATTTAGCACTGTCCTGGAACTGAGAGCTAGAACAAGGAAGAGGCAACCTGTAGATTTCAGATTCCCAAGAGGTTTACAACAAAATGGAGCTTAGTTGTGAAGTAGAGGTTGCTCAAAAACAATGTAGCCAGTTGGTCATCACACTTCTCCTAATCTAATCAGAGAGTGGGCTCCTTTAAAGTCAGCTGTGCTCTCCCAGGAGCATGTTTGACACTCTGCGGGTAGGTTTGCTTTAATGCAAAATACACTTAAAATGGGACATTTAAGGAGATGTGTTTAGGAGCTGTGAGAACAAGAATTAAGTGTAACCAGATCTGAATTACCCTGTTGTACTCTCTGAATCCAGTCAGTCTCGAGGGTCAAAACATATGTGAGTTTTTTACATCTAAGGTAATTCAAACTAAGATAATCAGCTGACTTGATGTTATTTGACTGGCAATTTGGTTTCATGTATTAAAACTAACGTTGTTTAAGTTATTATTATGCTTCTAGTTTTCCTCATTTGGGGATCTGGGGAAACCACAGCATAAGACAAGTCATGCTCTTAATTTTAAACAGCGATTTCTGGAGGGATGTGCAAAGGTGCTCTTAGAAAATGAACTTTTCTTTGTTCTGGAGGCTGTGGGATTAGGAATCCAGCTGGAAGTGGGGTTACAGTGTCAGCTGTTACCTATTTAACTGGGATCATTTTGCTTGAAAAGGAACAACAGTAATAAGTTGCTGTTTGAGAAAATACAAAGACCCTTGTAAATGCTTCACTGAGGTTTTCATCCTAACTCGGGAGAACTTCGGGACAAAGGGATTCAAAAGGAGTCGGTTGTGCTGTGTCCAGCTGGCAGCACACCGAGGGGCTGATCAGCAAGGGATTCCTTCCTGGACTAGAGCTGATATTCTTAGACCTTGGAATGCAGAAAAGAAGAGAAAGCCTCACACTCTCTGGAGCTGGGGACGGGATCGGGTTATTCACGAAGCATTAATGCATCAGTCAATAAACATTTTCAGGCACCCACTATGTGCCTGGTGGTTTGCTAAGTGCTGAGGATACAAAGAAAGATTAAACAGGCCTCCCACAAGTTTTTCTTTACAATATCACTGTTACTGTATTCTTTGTTCTCGTGGTTCTGTTCCCTTCACTTTGCATCAGTTCCAATGGGTCCTCCCAGGTTTGTTTTTTTCTTTTAGACAAATATGAAAACTTAAATACCTAATAAGAAAAGAAAAAGAAGCACATTAGAAACTTAAATATGACATAAGAGAGTAAAAGAAAAACATGCCATGTGCACAGGAGAACGTGGGAGAGGTTTCAGAACACGCAGCAATACCTTTCCACTTCAAGAAAGCCCACATATTAAACACTACATGTTAAGTTGAGGGCTGCCCATCTCTTCTTTGCTTCCTTCTGGGTTTTCCTGTGTTCTCTGCTGTGCACTTTTTACTTTGTTCATTTTCCCCGTTTCTTCCTCCTCCCCCTCCAGGCTACAATTAACCATCGGTCATATTTATGTATAGATATTGATAAACACACACATGTACATGCATACACATACGCACATACAAGCATGTATCAACATACACTTTCCGGAAAAGACTCTACTCCTAATCTTTTTTTATGTTTCTTGTACATCCTTTTTCCTGTCTCTCCTAAAGCCTCACTTTTACTTTTTACCTTCCCTCCTATTGCTTAAAGTGTGACACTCCCCCCTTCCCCCATAAAAATCTCTGCCTTATCCTCTCCTTCCCATAAATCCGAACACGCTCTTGTTCTTTCTCTAGTCTCTTTAGTGCCATGCCCAGGTCATTGATTTGCTCTTTCTCTGTCTGATGCAATTGTCTGGATATTTAATTTCCCCCAAGTACTGCTTTGGCTGGATGCCATAACTGTTTTTATGTTGCCTCATTGTTGGTCATTCTCTTTAATGGAATTATTGTTTATTTCTATGATTTGTACTTTAATGTGTTTATTCCTTGGGATTAGATGAAGAAGTTTACAATTCATTTTAATCTCTTTTCACTGCCCCTTATTTAATGTAATTTTTATTCCATTTTAATCTGAATAGGCTGTGTTTTATATTTCTGCGTCTCTACATGTGATTATGAGGCTTTTATGCTCAGTGGGCTTTTTTTGTGTAAGTGCCATGGGCAATTTTGGGGTAATTTTTTCCATCCCTTTCATCCCTTCAATCACCTCTTAAAGAGGTCTATTCACTGACAGGACATTGCCTCACTCAGAGTGAGAACCTGAAAAGACCTTAGGTTAAAAGGGCCAAGGTCTCTCACTGCATCCTGGGTCATCTCCAGTTGTCCTGATCGATATCTGGCCACTGGACCCAGATGGCTGTGGAGGAGAAAGTCAGGCTGGGGACCTTTCACAGCCCTCCCTCACTCAAATCAAAGCCAATTGTAAGTGATGTCATAATCTTCCTGATGCCAGGGTCCTCCTTGAGAATGAAGGACAACCCACAATCCTCCCAAGAATCTTTCTGCTCCCTCCCTTATCTTCACCCTCCTCCCTATCCCCTTACAGTTTTATTTCTTTTTAAATTTAGAAGACTTTCATACTCATATATATATATATATATATATATATATATATATATATATATATATATATTTTTTTTTCCCTCTTGAACCCATTCCTGATGAAAGTAGGTTCCCAGAACTAACAGTCCCCCTCCCCCATCTCATTCCTCTATGTTGGTTCTTCCTCTGGCACCTCATTTGTATGAGATAATTACTCTGTTTTTCAATGGCTTTCCTTCTGGATGTCATATTATATTCAGGTCTACCCAGCCTTTCTTATCAGTTATCTATTTAGTAATAACACCCTCAGACATGTGTTCTACATTTTATGTACATAAAAGGTAAGGAGTTTCTTCCTATTCAGTCCCTTTAATTGGTTCTCTTGGCTCTTCCATGTGGAATCTTCTATTATGTTCAGGTTTTTTTTTTTTTACCAAGGCCCTGAAAATCTGACAGTTTATTAAATATTCATTTTTTTCATTCACAATTGTGCTCAACTTTGCTGTGTATGATATTTTCAGGCAGAACCCCAGTTCTTTTGCTCTTTGATATACAGTGTTCAAGACCCGTGATTTCTAAGTGTAGCCACTGGTAAATCTTATGTGATTCCAATTGTGGTGCCACATTATGAAAATCATTTTTTCCTTGTTGCTCATTTTATTTTGTCATTAAGCTGGGGGTTTCATAATTTGACTGTAATATTCCTGTGAGTTTTCTTTAAGTGATCTCTTTTAGGTGGTGATCAGTGGATTTTTTCTATTTCTATTTTCCTCTCTTGTTCTAATGCTTCAGCACAATTTTCTTAAATCATTTCTTGTATTACTGTATCATGATTCATTTTCTGATGAAAATTTTCAGGTAGACCAATTATTCTTCTATTTTCTCTTCCTGATCTGTTCTCCAGATCAGTTGTTTTTCTTACAGATGTTTCACATTTTCTTCTATTTTTTCATCCTTTATATTTTGCTTTTTTAATTTCTAGATTTCCTATTGCTTCATTGTCTTCCCCTTGCCCAATTCTTATTTCCAAGGACTCATTTTCTTCGGTAACATTCTGGATCTCCTCTTCTAATCGGTTGATTTTATTTTCATAATCTTTTTGTTTTTCTTGTATTATTCTTATTTTTCTTCAGTTTCTCTCATTTGGTTTTTAAAATCTTTTTTTAAGTTCTTCAGTGAATTTCTTCTTGGCCAGGTGACCATTAGTCATGACTCTTCGGATGAAAGAGGGTTTCTTTGCTTCAGTATTCTCCTCTAAAGGGGAACCCCCTTCTTCTCTTTTCCCATAGTGGCTTTCTAGGGTTGGAGTCTTTCTCCTTTGCCTGTGCATTTTTTTGGTAATACTTTAGTTTTTCTAATCACCTCTAGTCCTGAGGGATGGGGAGATGGTACCTCAGACCTCAGATCCTCTTCAGTTCTCCCCTCTCACCTTGAACTCCAAGTCCTCCAGCCTCCTGTAAGTGCCCAAAGACAGGGGTGTCTGGTCCTAGGACTTCTGCACTCACCAGGCATGTGCTCTTCTCTCTCTAAACTCCCTCTCTTGGCAACCTGCACAGCTCCTATGGATTTAATGACCATGTCTAGGTGTGTGCCTCTCAAACTGTCTGATCCAGAAATTATACATGAATGAGAACACCTGATTATGAAGTTTAGGTACACAGCTAGAGCATTCATTAAAGGATTATTGTGCTCAGCAAAAGGAATTCAAATTTAAGAAAAGAAAGCCAATTTCTGTCCTCATGGATCTTACATGATAATGGGAGAAACATATCCCATGAAAGGGAACTGAAAAGTGCACGTGTCTTTGGGGAGGGGAGCACCCTTGAATTCAATTCATTACATATTACTAAGTGTTCACTAAGTGCCAGACTCTCTGCTATGTACTGGGGACACAAGAAGAGGCAGAAGTCAGGTCCTGCCCTCAAGAAGCTTACAATCTAATGGAGGAGACAGCAAGCGAACAAATACATGCAAAGCCAGCTCTACAGAGGATAAATAGGAAACCGTTAAGAGAGGGAGACCCTGGAATTTAGAGGGGCTGGGGAAGGCTTCCTCTAGAAGACAGGATTTTAGTTGTGACTAAAGGAAGCCAGTGAGGTCAGCTTCAGAGTGGAGGAGGGACAGTGCTCCAGATACAGGAAAGCCCAAGAAAATGCCCAGAGCCAAGAGATGGAGTGCCTTGTTTGTGGAGGAGCCAGGAGGCCAGCAGTCACTGGACCAAAGAATATAGGTCAGGAAATAAAATGAAAAGAATCAGAAATGTATGAGAGGGTTACATTATGAAGGGTTTTGAATGCCCTAAAAATATTTATTTGATCCCAGAGGTCCTAGGGAGCCCCTCGAGTTTGTTGAGTAGGGGAGGTGACTTGGTCAGACGTTGATTTTAGCAACATCAATTTAGTGGCCAAATGGAGAATGGACTGGAATAGGAAAAGAGTTGAGGGAGAAAGGACCAAGCTCAGTCCCCCACCAACCCGTGCAAGCTACTGCAATAGCCTGGTGTGAGATGACAATGATCTACACCATGGCGGGGGCTGTGTCACAGGAGAGAAGGGGGTATATTGGGAAGATGTTATAAAGGTGAAACTGACATACCTTGGCACCATATTGGACGTGGGGTTGGGTGTGAGAGACAGTGATGGATCCAGGGAGACTTGTAGACTGTGAGCCTGTGGGGCTGGGAAGATCAAAGTAACCTGTTCAATAACAGGGAAGGTAGGAGGACAATACAATGATTTTTGCTTGGGCTTAAATGGGTGATAGGATAAGGACTAGTGAAGGGAGGAGCACATGTAGAGCTGGATGTTCTTAACAGGGAATCATGGTGAATGGAAGAGTAGAGAGTGACTAGAAATGGGCAGAGAGCTTGGGAGAGTGCTGAAAGGTCAAGACAAAAGAGGACATGGGGAAGATGAATGATGCTCCATCCAGGAGCAAGGTAGAGAAGCCCAACATAGCTGGCTTGGGCCCTTCTTCAGTGGAGCCACTAAGGAAGCATCTGCCAGGAGAAGAAGGCTGTTTGGCTGCCAATGGAGAAGATGAGAGAGGGAGGAGTGGAGCCAAGAGAGGAGGGTCTACTTCCTCTGTTCCAGGCACTTGGCTAAGTGCTGGGGACAGAAATGGATAAGCTTGAAGTCCCTGATATCAAAAGGCTTCCACTCTACATGAGGGAGATGATGCAGTAGAGAGATGCAGGGCAGAGAGAAGCCAGTACAGGTGACTACAATGCATCAAGGCAGGGCACATGGTGAATTCTGGTGGTCCTCCCTCTCCCTAGAAAGAAGGGAATTGTTGACTCCCATCTCATCAAGCCTTTGGAGCAGTTAAGCTGCCTTGTGCAAGGGGTTAGGGGGAAGGTATCCTACAAAGGAGCCCCTTTGAGGCCAGTCCTTCCCACTGGCCCCAGGTGGGTTCTTATCTTTCTCTTGAACTCTGGGTGCCATCAACAACTGCCTCTTGGACACCTCCCCTTAGTGCTCTTGTCTAAGGCTGAATATGCCCCAAATGAAATAGATGAACGTTCCCTTGGAAGATGCTCCTTTATTTTTCCTGTTTCTGTTGAGGACATCACCATGCTCCCAGGCACACAGAGGGGAGACCCCAGAGCTACCTGCTGCTTTCATCATCATTCCTTGCATCTAACCAGTTGCCAACTCTCTGGGTTCTACCTTCTCAACATCCATCTGAGCCATTCCCTTGTTCCTGCTCCCATGGCCACTCCGTAGTTCAGGTCCTCATTACCTTTTCCTCTTTGATTTCAAAAGACACAACCACATTGAATACTCTCAGGATGGCTCCCTCTGTCCATCTGGGCATTGCTCACCCTGTGGATCCTCTGATTACACTCAGGCCACGAGGCAGGCATGGGATAAGGGAGAAACCATATGAGCAAGTCATATTTCTTGTCTTCAGAACAGAGAGAAAGCAAAAGGAAAGGGGCTAATGCCAAGTGTAGGGACAAGAGAGGCATGCTTCACCATGCCTGGTTTCAGGTCTGACCTAGGTGGCACAAGAAAGGCAGATCTGCCAGGCTAAAGTAGGTTATCATGACTGAATGGAGGGAGCTGTCCATCAGTCAGTAGGACTTTGACCAGCAGCCAGAAGGAACTAATTTTGTGCCTGTGGATCAGCCTGCATGGACACTTCTTGCCCAGGGTGCAAAGAAATGATGAATTGAGGGTTAAGGTTCCCATCAAGAAGGACCAAGGGATGGAGATCTGAGAGACATGACAGCCTTAGGTTAAGACTTTGGAGAAAGAACTGTGGCCACCAGGACAGCCAGGATGGGGAGGATGTCTCACTGACCTGACAGGGTCCAAGCCTGGGCACAATCTGGATGGGCCCAGTGCCTGGAGGAGAAAGGAAGAGAACAAACATTCATTTCTTCCATTTGAAAAGACTACAAGCCAAGCTCCAAGTGCGGGGAGTGTTGGTGCACGATTTTCTGTTTGTGGATAACTGTGCTCTCAAGGCAGCCTCTGACCTCAGATGCAACAAAGTATGGGTCAATGCTCTGCTGCATGTGCTAATCCTATCCTACCTATTAATACCAAGAAAACACAGGTTCTCCACCAGCCACCACCACACTATCCATACCTGGAACCAGTGGTCACAGCTCAGGTAGAAGTTCTGAATGCTATGGATAAGTTCATGTACCTTGGCAGTGTACTTTGCAGGGATGTACACATTGATGATGAGGTGGACAGATGCCGTGCCAGAGTTAGTTCAGAGTTTGGGAGGCTCCCAAGGAAGTATGGGAGAGACAAGATATTAGACCAGTTACCATACTGAAGGTCTTACAGAGCCGTGGTGCTGAGCTCACTGTTGTATGCCTGTGAAGTCTGGACAGTCTACCAGCACAATCCCAGGACACTGAATTACTTCCATCTGAATTGTCTTAGGAAGATTCTGAAGACCCCCTGGCAGGATAAGGTACCAGACACTGAAGTCTTTCCTCAAACCCAACTGCCAAGCATTCAGACTCTGCTTCAGAGAGCACAACTCCAATGGACTGGCCATGCTGTTCTAATGCAAAACATAGGCTTGCCAAAAACTCTGTTGTTATGGAGAACTCACACAGGGCAGGCAGTCGAGTTGTGGCCAGAAGGAGTGGTACAGGGACACTCTCAGGTCTCCCTTAAGTACCTTAGAATTGATTGTGTGATATGGAAGACACTGGGACTGGACCCCTCAGCATGGCGTTCCCACATCACAGAAGGAGCTGTGCTCTATCAGCAAAGCAGAAATGAACCAGCTTAAGGGAAGTGCAGGATGTGCCAATTTAGAGAATCCAGGCCCATTGTTGACACAGACGACCTGTGCCCAACCTGTGGTAGAGCCTTCTGAGCTCCTATTGGACTGACCAGCCACAGTCAGACACATTAAAACTTGGCACCAACATAGTGACATCATTTTGTTCCTCTTCCAGAACCCAGGACAACAACCACCCTACTCTACACCAGCCCCTCTGCTTGGTGCTTTACAGATATCTCACTTTGTCCTCACAACAGCCTCACAAGATAAATACCATCATGATTTTACCATCATGGAAACTGAGGCAAAGGTCAAGTGATTTGTCCAGGACATGTAACTAATAAGTGCCAGAGGGCACACTTGAACTCAGGTCTTCCCAGACCCAAGCCTGGTACTCTTCCCCTAGGCCATTCTTCCTTGTCCAGACCCCTCCTGCTCAGGAGCTTTTTGTTCCAGAAAGCCCAGGAGGCCCACCTTGTTCGGGGGTCACCAAGGGGTTACCAGGTGACGCAAGAGTACAGGCCCCAAGTGCACCAGGGGACAGGGAGTCCCTGCAGGTCAGACAGTCAGTCCCAAACCTGCACAAACAGCCTCCTCTGTGCCCAGATCTGGGCTTCTCAACCCAAAGAAAGGCAAAGACCCGAAGGAAAGGCCAAACCATTCCTAGCCCTGAAGGAGCTCACAGCCTCAGGGCAGAGACCACAGGTGACCAGCAGCCATCAATGGGCTACACTGAGATCTTCTCAGAGCTCAGGCTCTCCGGTTAGGGAAGGGCTTCCAGTACAAAGGCTCAGGGCCAGCCAGGGGGCAAGACTTGGGCAGGGCCTTGAAGGCCAGGTCTGACAGAGTAGGGAAGGGCAGACAGTCCAGGCAGAGGGTGAGCACCAGGACCGGCATGGCTGGCTCACGAGGCGCCAAGGAGACCAGCTGGGCTGCAGGGGAACAGGGATGTGAATGCAGTGGGAGGCTCAAGGGCAGGGGGAGGATGGAAGGGAGCCTGGGAGAAGCCCCTGCTGAATTTCACTCACCTGCCCCTCAGACTTCAAGACTGGACTCTCAGCAATCCATCTCTGGGAGAAAGGCCACTACCCTTCCCTGCTGACATGCCCTCTGACCCTCTCTCTTGCCCCAACTCCACCCCCTCAGACTGGCACTTGTGGCCCTCCAAGCTGCCACAGCCTCATTTCATGCTGCAGACCAGAGCAACTGCTTCTCCAGTGTGGGGTCTCATCTCCCTTACCTCCTGCCTCCTGGGCTGTGTCTCCTCTGACCCCCATGTCTGGAATAAGCTCCCTCAGCCCTTCTGGCTTGGAGGAATCCCAGTGAGCATCTCAGGGCCTGCCTCCTCTGGCAGCCCCTCTGGACCCCTCAGCCCTTGGCAAGGTGGGGGTCTGTCTCTCCTTCATTTCCTTCTTCCCTTACCTGTGTGCCCTGGGGTGGATGGGAAGCTCCCAGAGGCCATCACCCCGAGCTGGGCCTGGTACCTAGCAGAGGGTTAGTGTATGAGGGTGATGTTGTGGTATCCTGTTGGGGAACTGAGACCCCCAGAATTAGCCAGGGCCTCCTTTCCTGTGCAGTTAGGGGTAACCCTGAGCCACACCCTCCCAGGACCCTCTGTGGAACCTTGGACTTTAAGACACTGCTTGTCATCAAGACCAGAGGTGGCCTGGTGGCGGGTGTCAACAGAGGAGGATCTGTGAGAAGAGAAGAGAGAGGGGCAGACTCAGCCCCAGCAAGGACATACCCCACAGGGCCTGGGGCTCAATAGAGAAGCCCCAGGTTCAGACCAATTGGACCAGAGCAGGAGCCCTGACATGGAAGGACTCACCAGGCCTGAGGGCAGTCTGAGGACTCTCCATCAGACATTGCAGGCCAGGGGCCTCTTGCTTCCTCATCTGGGCTCTTGTCTCTGAGGGTGGTGAAGCTCTGGGCCTCAGGCTCTGAAGCTCCTGCCTTTATCCCAGGCCTCAGCTCTGCCCAGCCCCACCCTGAGCCTGCTGCTCTCAGCTCCGGGTGCTGGCAGTTCCCCTGATTCAGGGCTGCTTTGCCCACTTTGGGGAAGGAGCCCTGAAGTGAAGGGCCCACTTGCTCAGTTCTTCATTTCTTTCTCTGTGGGACCCAGATTTCTGGCCCATAAGTGAGAAGGTTTTAGATTTTGGGGGGGTTTTGCATATGACTCATTGGTGGAGAGAATGCCCCTATGTGCCTGCCTGACAGTCAGAATGGGTGGAAGGGTCTTTGTAGTTGAGAGAAAGAGACTCATGGTGGGAAACTCTCTTTGCACTGACTCCAGGAAGGAGAAAGAGAGAAGGTCCCTTGCAGACTTGTAGGGGAAGCTGGCTCCTCAGGATGTCCCTGGTTTCCATGGGCTTCCCCAAGGATTGTGGGGATTTCCGCCTGATGCTATGCAAGGCCTGGCTCTTGGGTGAGCTCAGAGAGCTTGCTCCTAGTTGGGAGCCTTTTTCTCTGCTAAGATCTGCACAACTTCTCTGCTTTTGGTTGGATTCTGCCTGAGCAAATGGATTATGTAAAACTCTCTCTCCACACTGGCTTCTCCTAAAGGGAGTCAGGACTTTCACCTGAAATCAGAGCCAAGGGCCTTTCCCTCTGTGCTATAGCAGCTCCTTCTGTGCCTTTAGCCCTTGGCCTGAGGGAGCAGTCTGAGAGTTGTGATAACCTTGACTCTCCCCTCTTCAGAGCCACTTTCTCTGACCTTGGCAGGTGGATCTCAGAGGTTTTATGCTCAGCCTCATTGTTCTAGCCACCTGACTCTTACCAGAAGCCTGCGGGATGAAGGACCCTGCCACTGCTCTTTCCCACTCTTCTGAATGGGAGGTTGGCACTTGCCTCAACATCCTAACCTGCACACCGGGGGCTGATCAGCTGCTAGATCTTCCAAGTCCTTGCTCTTTTGGTTTAATGTTCAGAGATCCCCAGGCAAAGTTCTGACCTTCCTGCCCCGTGTTCTTTCTGTCTCCTGAAGCCTTTCCCCTCCCATGGCATGAAGGTAAAATGGATTTGTATTGGGGATGAGTGATACAGACATCAAAGCTTGTAATTCTTGCTTAGGTGGCCAAACTTCTCTTGAGAAATACAGAAGGACCAGACAACGTGTTCCTGGCAGTTAGGATATTTGTGCTTGGCTTCCAGATGCTTTCTGCTGGGCACAGAATCTGTGTCCAAGCCTCCTGAGAGCTGTAGCTGTCTTCTCAGCCTTGGAATTTCTGCTCTTTCACTCATGAAAACAATGACCAAAGGCCAAGGCAAGATCTCTTTGAGCTACAAAGGAAGTTAGTCCTCACCCTCATCCCCATCATGGCCAAGGCAAGCTTCATATTTCTGGCCAATAGAAAAAGCTTGCCTGTCTAAAAGGCTAGGACACTCTCTCAAACAAGCATATGTTGCAGGGGAGAGGGGAATGTAGCTGAGAATACAGAGGTAGCAAGGCACAAATAGAGAGGGCAGGCATGGCCCAAGCTCAGTACCCCAACTTCTGGTTCCTGGAAGTCCTTTGGGGAGACTATGGACAGCATTCCTCTGTGGTGTGAGATTCACACCCCCTGCAGCAGCTTCCTGTCTTGGAGGGCCATGTCCCTCTTTGTGCATTGTGGTCCTTGAGGATGATCTGGACACATTCCCTGATGTTGCTTTGGTCTCTCGTATTGGAGGGTCGGCAGGACACAGGGGAGTCTAACCCTCTACTCCCTCCCTCCCCTTTCTGCCAAGCCCAAGGATCTGCCTCCTCAAGGTGCTCCCGACTTGGGGTCCTCCCCTGATTGGCTCAGCTAGTTCTGCAGTTGCTCCCAGTATTTAAAGGCCTAGCCATGGAGGTAGCGTGCTTGGTCAGTCAGATGAACTTGTCCCTTCTTTTTAAGAACAATTTTATTGAAAGATACACAGATGAACAATCAAAAATCGAGTCACAATTCCATGAACAAAGCAGCTTTTTACCAGGAATGATGCAAAGCAAAGTTAGCTATGATTCTCTTAGTATGCTTGAGCATTAAAGCTCAGGGGCAGAAATTTTAAGCAATTTCTCTGTATTTGCCTGCATTTATCACCTGCCCTGTCATTATTCCCTCCTCCCATTGAGTAACAACCAAGACACCTGTGAGAATCAGACCCTCCTCAGACACAGACAGAGGCTGCCAGGAAGGGAGTGGCCCGTGGGAGCCTCAGTACTGGGGCTCCTGCCTTCTCACTGCCAGCATCACAGATGAAATCTTGCACTGACGTTTCCATCTGGAACGTTGTTGTATGAATTATTCCTCCAGATCTGCTCACCTTGTTCTGCACAGTTCTCTTAGATCTCCCCAGTTTCTTCTGACAGTGGTGATTTCCTAATTTCTTATCATATGAAAATATTCCACTCTCTATGTCCCAAAATATTTACTGAGCCCCTACTATGTGCAAGGAAGTATGCTAAATGTTGGGGACCCAAAGAAGACACAAAGCAACCCCTGCCCTCAGTGTGCTTGCAATTCAAATGGCCTGAGGAGACAAGAGGCCAACAGCTGGGTACAAAGGAGAC
>CM053582.1:62986683-63004938 GCA_028627135.1 Pseudochirops cupreus | reverse complement strand
TGACATAGGAGAGAATAGACTGGGGGAGGGGGGACACACTGGGATGGATGCTTTGGGGCGGTAGGTGGGGGAAAGAGGGGGAGAAAATATGTAACTCAAAATCTTGTGGAAATGAATGATGCAAGCTAAAATAAAATTTAAAAAGGAAAAAAAAACCCACCCATTTATTTATTCTGTTCAGTATTTCCTGATTACACTTTATCCTGTTCAGTGAGCACTTGGGAATGTTGGGGGCTACATGTGGCACCACAGGGCTAGAGGGTCCAGTAATAAAGACTCACTATGGGGCTTTCTTGGGATTATTTGAGAGGTAGCTGGATGGAGCCATTGCTAGTGCCCTAGATGCGGGTTGAAATCCAGCCTCAGAATTTTAATTGTGTGATTCTAGTCAAATCACCCAGACAGGGAAAAGACTTGATACATATATACACATGTGAGACAGAGGTACAAACACCCAGCCCAAGGGTCCTGAACTGCAGAGGATCCCAGAATCAGAAGGGAAAGGGACCCCTCCCCCCAATTCTGACCCTGTGCAACCTCCTCTAAGAAGGTTCATTCATTTCTCAGACGCCACCAGCACCCCCTTCCCCAGGCAGTCTCTGCCTCCTTTGGACAGCTCTCGTGCTCATCACGGTTCCTTCCATTGTGCAGTTTAAACTTGTCCAGTCTATGACAAAAGAGACAATGGTACTGTACTGAAGGGTCCTCAGACCTTCTTCCAGGAGCTTATTTGTACAAGGTTTGATACCTGAACGCTCTAGAGGGGATCACAAACTACAGAAGAACCCCATTGGTTCCTAGACCTTGCTTTGAGGACCCAAAATGATGTGTTGGTCAAAAAGTGGTGTGTCAGGAGGGGAGGCCTTGGCTTGGGGAAATCATGGGGCATCTTCACTGACTGGGTGCTCATAAGATGGCCTCCTGCTCACATTGGACAAGGGAGAGCAGTCCAGAAATGCAAAAGGAGGTGTCAGATTTTCCATTGACTCACCTTTGTCAAGTTGGCCTTGGTCACTGTAACAAAGAAAAACTGAGGCAGAGGCCCCTTACTTAGCTCCCTATGATGAAGCAAGGAAGTGTAGAATCTGCAGTTCACAGCTCTGGGGTCTAATATGTAGAACTTATGGTCACCATCCCTATGGAATCATGTCACACTGATCAGTACTCCTTGCTGTAGAGTAGGGGTCCAAATGTGTCATTTCTCACACCACGGAAGCAAAATCTGCCCTTCCCACCTTCTCCTGCCAGGGCTGGTTCCCTTTCACAGGACAGCAAAGAGAGTGTGGGGAGAATCCAGGGTCCTGCAGGGAGAGTTCCATCTGTGGCCCCTCCCTAAATTGGGCATATGATGTGTAAGGGCTGCTCATGTAAGATACAGAACTCTACATGAATTATCTAAGTCTATCTCCTGGGAAGAAAAAGGGCTGTCTCTGTCAAGTCCTCTCACTCCAAAAGAGACTCAAATCTGCCTTGAAGGGAGCAGGGGAAGGGCCCCAGGCTAGCCAGCAACTCTGTTCTCCACTCTATACTGTACTAGAGTTACACTTTGCCTCCCTAAATAGTGCTGGTCTGGGAACATGTGTGGTTCTCACCCAAAAGCCCTCATTCCTGTCCACTCTCCCTTTAGAGGCAGAGAACTGACCATAGATTGCCCTCAACCATTTGCCCCATGCCCGCTAAAATTGTGGCTACACAAAAGTCCAGCAGTTCATATCGAAGAGTCCCATTTGCTCAGGCAGGACCAAACCAAAATCAGAGAAGTTGTGCTGATCTAAGCAGAGAAAAAGGCTCCCAACTGGGAGCAAGCTCTCTGAGCTCAACCAAGAGCCAAGTCTTGCATAGCATCAGGAGGAAATTCCCACAATCCTTGGGGAAGCCAATGGAAACCAGGGACATCCTGAGGAGCCAGCTTCCCCTACAAGTCTGCAAGGGATCTTCTCTCTTTCTCCTTCCTGGAGTCTGTGCAAAGAGAGTTTCCCACCATGAGTGATTCTCTTTCTCTCAACTACAAAGACCCTTCCACCAGTTCTGACCCTCAGGCAGGCACAAAGGAACATTCTCTCCACCAATGAGTCATATGCAAAACCCTGCCAAAATCCAAAACCTTCTCATTTCTGGCCCAGAAATCTGGGTCCCACAGACAAAGAAATGAAGAACTGAGCAAGTGGGCCCTTCACCTCAGGGGTCCTTCCCCAAAGGGGGCAAAGCAGCCCTGAATCAGGGGAACTCCCAGCACCTGGAGCTGAGAGCAGCAGGCTCAGAGTGGGGCTGGGCAGAGCTGAGGCCTGGGATAAAGGCAGGAGCTTCAGAGCCTGAAGACCAGAGCTTCACCCCACTCAGAGACAAGAGCCCAGATGAGGAAGCAAGAGGCCCCTGGCCTGCAATGTCTGATGGAGAGTCCTCAGGCTGCCCTCAGGCCTGGTGAGTCCTTCCATGTCAGGGCTCCTGCTTTGGTCCAATTGGTCTGATCCTGGGGCTTCTCAATTGAGCCCCAGGGCCTGTGGGGTTTGCTGGGGCTGAGTCTGCCCCTCTCTCTCCTCTTCCCACAGATCCTCCTCTCTTGACACCCCCCAACAGGCCACCTCCGGTCTTGATGACAAGCAGTGTCCTAAAGTGCAAGGTTCCACAGAGGGTCCTGGGAGGGTATGGCTCAGGGTCACCCCTGACTGCACAGGAAAGGAGGCCCTGGCTAATTCTGGGGATCTCAGTTCCCCAACAGGATAACACAACATCACCCTCATACATTAACCCTCTGCTAGGTACCAGGCCCAGCTCGGGGTGATGGCCTCTGGGAGCTTCCCATCCACCTCAGGGCACACAGATAAGGGAAGAGGGAAATGAAAGAGAGACAGACCCCCACCCTGCCAAGGGCTGAGGGGACCAGAAGGGCTGCTAGAGGAGGCAGGCCCTGAGCTGCTTCCTAGGATTCCTCCAAGCCAGAAGGGCTGAGAGAGCTTATTCCAGACATGGGGGTCAGAGGAGACACAGCCCAGGAGGCAGGAGGTGAGGGAGACAAGACCCCACACTGGAGAAGCAGGTGGTCTGGTTTGTAGCATGAAATGAGGCTGTGGCAGCTTGGAGAGCTACAAGTGCCAGGCTGAGGAGGTGGGGTTGGGGCAAGAGTGAGGGACTAAGGGCTTGTCAGCAGGGAAAGGTGGTGGCCTTTCTCTCAGGGATGGATTGCTGAGTCCAGCCTTGAAGTCTGAGGGGCAAGTGAGTGAAATTCAGCAGGGGCTTCTCCCAGGCTTCCTTCCATCCTCCCCCTGGCCTTCAGCCTCCCACTGCATTCACATCCCTGTTCCCCTGAAGCCGAGCTGGTCCCCTTGGCCCCTCCTGAGCCAACCAGGCCAGTTCTGGTGCTCACCCTCTGCCTGGACTGTCTGCCCTTCCCTACTCTGTCAGAGCTGGCCTTCAAGGCCCTGCCCAAGTCTTGCCCCTTGCCTGGCCCTGACCCTTTTTGCTAGAAACCCTTCCCTAACCTGAGAGCCTGAGCTCTGAGAAGATCTCAGTCTAGCCCATCAATGGCTGCTGGTCACCTGTGGTCTCTGCCCCGAGGCTGTGAGCTCCTTCAGGGCTAGGAATGGTGTGGCCTTTCCTTTGGGTCTTTGCCTTTCTTTGGGTCAAGAAGCCTGGATCTGGGCACAGAGGAGGCTGTTTGTGCAGATTTGGGCCTGACCTGCAGGAACTCCTTGCCTCCTGGTACAGCTGGGGCCTGTACTCTTGTGTCACCTGGTGGTCCCTTGGTGACCTCCTCACTAGGTGGGCCTCCTGGGCTTTCTGGGACCTGAGCAGGAGGGGTCTGGCCAAGGAAGAATGGCCCAGGGGGGAGAGTGCTGGACTTGGATCTGGGAAGACCTGAGTTCAAGTGTGACCTCAGGAATTGCTGACCAAGCTTGGGAATGGCCATAAATGTGAAGGCATGACTTTCTGGATACAGCAGAGAGCAAGGACTAAGAGTTTGAACCCCATTCCTCAGCGATAGGGACTTCCTCTGCTCCTTTCATTCACTGACAAGGACTGGGCTTAGAATCCTTAGCAGTGGCATCTTCATTGGCAAGACTTCTTTCTTCAGCAAAGAAAGTAAGCACTGAGGGTCTGAATTCTGTGTCTTGATGATGGACAATTCCCCTCCTGTTATGCCCTTATCTAAAGGGCCCCTGTCCAAGGGACTCTTGAGTCCAGTGCTTGAGATACTTCTTTTCATCTTATCATGGGCAAGGCAAGGCTCTCATTTCCTGCCGATAGAGTCTAGGGCACTCTCTCAGACGCGTAGAATTTCCAGGGGAAGAGAGGATTTTGCTGAGAAAATGCTGATAGGCACAAATGTAGAGAACATCCATGGTCAAAGGTTGAGGTCCCAGCTTCTGGCTACTAGAAGTCCTTTGAGGAATTGGTGGACAGCATTCTTCTGTGGTGCAAGATTCACAGCCCATACAGCAGCTTTCTCTCTTGGAGGATGAGTTTTCCTTGTCCCTGTAGGTACATTGTTGTCCTTGAAGAATGTTCTGGATGCTGCTGCTGATTTGATCTCTCGTATTTTATGGTCAGTGGGAAGAGAGGAGTTTAACCCTCCTTCTTCCTTGCTAATCTTTTTGTCAAGTCCAAGGGTCTGACACCTGAACATGCTCCTCCACTGGTTGGCTGAACTGGTTGTGAAATTATTTTCATTATTTAAAGCCCTAGAGATGGATATAGCATGTTTGGTCAGCCTATTTTTTACGATAAATTTTATTGAAAGATACATAGAAAAATCGACTGGCAAGAGAATTGAACAAAGCAACTTTTAAAAAGTGATGAAAAACAGAATTAAGTATGATTCTCCTGTTGTGATTGAACATTAATGGCTCAGAGTCAGTCAATTTTTTTTCTTTTAAAGATATTTCTCTGTATTTCCATGCATTTATCACCTGCCCCTGTCATTATTCCCTCCTCCCATTGACCAACAACCACAACACCTGCAAAAATCAGACCCTCAGCAGACACACACACAGTCTGGGAAAACCAGTTCCCACAGCGGCTCTGTCTGCAGAGGGGCTCCTCCTCCGTGAGTGGCCTCTTGGAGCCTCAGTCCTGGCCTCCTGCTTTCTTACTGCCATGATCACAGATCAAAATCTTTCACAGACGTTTTCGTCTGTAATTCTCATTGTCGCCATTGTTCTTCCAAGTCCACTCACTTTGTTCTGCATCAGTTCACTAAGATCTTCCCAATTTCTGCTGAACCTGGCTAGTTCATCATTCCTTATGGCACAATAACATTTCATTCAGTTAGTTCCCAAATACTTACTAAGCCTCTACTACTAAGCCAGGCCAAAATAGGAGAAAAAGCAGACCCTGCCCTTAATGTGCTCATGGTCTAACAGGGAGACAATATGCCGATGACTAGGTTGGCAAACAGGTAAGTAAGACATGTACGAGAGAAATTGGAGATGATCTCAAAGGGTGGACAGTAGCATCAAGGGGGATGAAGCAGGTCTTCCTATGGAAGGTGGGATTTGAGCTCTGACTTGAAGAAAGCAAGGAAAGCTGGGAAAAAGATTAAGCAAGAAAGGCTGCCCACCCAGCATGGGAGGCAGCCCATGAGAGCTGTGTCAATAGCCATTAATAGATCATGTTTGAGGAAAGAGTGGAAGCCTATGATGGTTGAATTCTATAGCCCATTCAGAGGACTAAGTTAGAATGAGACTAGAAAGGCAGAAGTGTTTAAAAGCCAAACAGAGCCTTCTATATTTAATCCTAAAGGCAATAGGGAGCCACTGGAGATCAATGAAGAGGGAAGTCACATGGTCAGTCCTACACTTTAGGGTGATCCTTTTCATAGCTAACTGGAGGAAGGATGGACTGAGGGGAGACATTTGAGGCAGGGATTCCAATCAGAAGGCTATTCCTTAAATTTTACTGTCTTTTCCATTCAAAATTCTTTTTGTCCATCAGAATCCTTCAGTCACTGAGAAGGCAAGAAACAAACTAGCCCTCTCATACATGAAGTCATGCCAAGCATCGGAAGACTCTTCCAGTCATCCTGACAGGAGGTGACGCGGTGAGAGCCCCCATCAGGGTGGGGCAGGCTCAGGGAAACCTGCCCCAGCATTTCCATGCTTGCCACTTCAGGGCAAGGGTGAGACCTGGGACAGAACCTTGCCTTCCCCCTCCCTCTGTTTTCATTGTGACCACTGGGATTCTTGACCTTTCCTTCCACCACATGAATTTCAATCTTCTTCTATTTTTCCAGCTATACCCAAGGATCCCTTGGTAGTGTGATTCACACATCCCTGAGTAAGTCAGTTACTTCAGATGAGGGTGTCCCAGTGAGCTGTTTCCTTCCTAACCCAAGTAAAGTGGAATTCTCACTGGATGACTGGATCTCAGGATGTGAGACCAACCTGACATATTTTCAGAACTTTATCGCAATCAGCTGATTGGTTGAATGAGGTTGTCGTTGCTGAACCCTGCCATTATTTTAACCAGACTTTAATGCTCTAAGAGCCCACCACCTTCCTTGGGGTAAGGGTGGAGGAGAGCAAGTAAGGTCCTGCCTGTCACCCTTACAGATAGATTCACCTGAATTTGGAAGGGTTGGCCTGCTCTAAGGTCCAGTAGCATCCAGCTTCATCATCTCCCAGGACTGAGTGCTTCTGAACAGAGTCAAATCCTCTCATGGTACTCCACTAAGAGGATCTGGAAACTTCCCCATCAGAAGGGGTTGGAGTTGGTGTTGGGGTGGGTGCACAATCCTGACAAGGTAGACTTCTCAGACTTCCTCAAAGGAAAGAAAGAGCCCCCAAGAGTGAGGGCACTCAGGACACTTGGCACATTGTGTGCCTGGTAACATAATTGATGGAAAGTCCTGCCTCTTTAGAGACCAACGGAGAGGTAGAGGAGAGCCTTGTCAGGCTGCACCCAGGCACCCCACTGGGCTTCTTCCAAACAAGACTGCTTTTTACAAAGGAGATCCCAACTGCTCTTTGAACCTAGCTCACAGTCCCCTGGCTAGAGCAGAATCAGTTGCCCATAGAAGCTTTGAGCCAGGTGGGACCTCAGAGGCATGGAGTCCAATTTAGGTGTGATCTCAAATGTCCTCTAAAATGTTCCCAGAAGGGTGTCATCCTGCTGCCTTTGTATGGACAAAAGAAGTTCTCTTTCACTGAGGGAGACTTCCCCGGAAGCTTCTCCTGGTGACTTTGGGCAGCTCCCATCTCTTAAAAAGTTTGCCTTCCTAGAGGAGAAAAGCCCTTCTCTGACCTGGGCTCTTTCCTGTAAATTTCCTGTATCATGGCTTCTGTGGGAGGCTGAGGCAGTGCCAAGGTAAGGAGGGGTGGGTGTCATCCTTGAAGGCAAATTTCTTTATACCAACCTCTACCCTTGAATTTCACAGAAACCTCCAAATTTGTGCCATTCCATCGGGCTATCTATCTGTGCTAGATGCTGCACACAGCCCCCTGGATGGGCCAGATGCCTGAGGAAAACTGCCCCAGGGTTCTCTGTAGTCCTCTGTGGCCCCTGGCCTCCAAAGCTTATCTGTTTGATATCAGTGTTCTAATGATGCTCTGTGGCTACTGGCCATGGAACAAAATGACCTTCAAATTATTAAAATTATAAGTGCCTCTGCCTCTTATCATAAACTTGCTGGGAAGCTAGGCAGCCCTGTAGATAGATTTCTGGACCTGGAATCAAGAAGACTCTTCTTTGTGAGTTCAGATCTGGTCTCAGACACTTACTAGCTGTGTGACCCCGGGCAAGTCACTGAGCCTGGTTTGCCTTAGTTTCCTCATTCATGAAATCAGCTGGAGAAGAAAACGGCAAATCACTCCAATGTCTTTGCCGTGAAAACGCCAAAGTGAGGTCGCAAAGCATCTGACTCTGTTGAACAAGAACAACAGTAACGACAAGAAAACCCTTGGAGCTGGGGCAAAAAGTCGCTTGGCAAGCGCTTTGGGTCGCGTGATTGTGACAGCGTGTCGAGTGCTGTGTGCTGCGGCGGAGGTGAGTAACCCGAGTCCGTAATGGGTAGCTGGGAGAGCCAGAATCTTTGGGGCACATCTCCACGTGCCAGGGCGACCACAGAGGTTCAGGCACGTCTCCCTCAACACATATTTTGGGATCTTTATCAGGGTCGGAGGACTGGACTAGACTGATGACGGCCCCAACTAGGAGCCAGCACAGAGGGGTCTTGGTTCTCCTTTTCTGCTTTATAAACCCTGAGGTAACCAAGCCTTTCTCCTTGCAAAGACAGGGAGTGTCCCCCTGATTTTATTATGTGCTGGTTACCGAACCAGTCTTGGATGGGTAGCTACAACAAATAGAACCCAAGTGATCTGGACTTCTTGGGGCTGGGAGGGGGGTGTTTTCTTGCGTGTGTTTTTGGCTGATACATTTCCCAGAACACCTCCAGGTGTCAGAATGGAACAGAATTCCCCTCGGTGCCCCATTCTGACATTATATGTACACATATACTGTCCTATATCCCTACATTACATTATAATTGCTACCACATTTCAGTACTTGTGAGCCAGGCCATGGAACTATCACTGGGAGTCTTAATGAAATGAAAATGAAGGGGCAGGCGAAGAGGGAAGTCTTTGAGGGATGGAGACCGGCTAGAAATGTCATTCAATACGCAAAGACTCCAGTGATACTGTGAGCTCACGGAGGTATATTTGCTCCAATCATGCAGATCACAGCCCCTGCCCTTCCCAAACGACTCTCTCATCCACATCCTCCCACCATAAGTTGGCCACAAGTAGTCCATTCTTTTGGGTCCACCAGGGACCAGACTCTGAAAGGGTTTAGCTTAGCAGATTGGGAACTCCCCCTCTTGGGATGTCCTCATCAGGGAGAGCACAGATGGTATCTGGTCAGCCGCAGACCCCATCACCTTTCTGCCTTCCTACCACCCTTCTCTTTCCTCCTATCCCCACCCCTCACCCCAGCACCTCACCACTTTCTACTTCTGAAAATAGTAGTCAGGCTAACCTGACACTGATGCCCTGGCATTTCCCTTCCTCGGCCACTCTCTGGCTCTGTGCGGTGCCTATCCCTACTGGAAGGTAAGCTTCCTGCAGGCAAGAATGGACTCTTCTGTGCTCATGTCCCCAGAACTTAGCACATTCCTGGCATACTGTGACTGCTTACTACATTCATTTCATTCATCTAGTCTCATAGCATGGCAGAGGCCTTCTCTTGACCTTGGAAGAACATGCTGGCACAAGTGGGAAAGCTGCCTCTCCTCTCTCACCACATAACCAGCTGATTTTCTTTTTGTCACATAGACTTCTTAGATGGCATCCTTCACAACCATTCTTTATACTTGAGCAGGCCGCAACTCACAATAAATGTCTGTGTCCATTGTCCACTGAGTGACACTCATTTCAGGTTATTTTGTGAATGTAATTTTCTGTGATTGGCACCTCATCTCCACCCCCCCACCTTGACATGCACTCCATGATCCAGTAACCCTGGTCTCTTTGCTCTTCCCTGAACAACATCATCTCCCCACTCTGGGCATTTTCTCTGGATGTCCCCCAAGCTTGGAATGGCCTCCTTCCTCATCTCTACTTCCCAGCTTCCTTCAAGGCCTTCTCTAGTGAGCTTTACCCAGTCCCCTTTAGTACTGGTGCCTTCTCTCTGTTGAGCATTTCCAATTTATCCTGGGTATAACTGACCCTAAATTCATACCTACTCAATAGACTATGAACTCCTTGAGACTAGGGAATGACTTTTGCCTTTCTTTGTATCTCTACCTATATCACAGTGTTTGGTATACAGTAGGCACTAAATTAAAGTTTATTGACTGACTTACACACTTGCAGCTATGTAACACCAGAATATTAGTGTGTAACAGCAAGCAAAGTAGGATTTTTTGTTTTTCTGGATTAAGTTTTAACCAATCAAGTGCTTTTGATTGAATCAAGAGTCTTTGATTGGAAATAGTATATACTGTATTATATTGCATGAAGGGAGAGGACAGAGTAGGGAGAGAAACAGATCTTAGAGAGAGAAGTGAGCATGAGCAAGCTTGGGGAACTTGCTTGTGGTGAGGTCTAACGGAAAGAATGTTTGTGGTGTTGTCACTCTGTGTTAATTTCTCAGACAGAAGCCCTGTCTGTTGGTCTTTATGAGTGAATTGAGCTAAAGAGTGAGGCTCCACCCATGGGAAGGAGGCTTAGCTTAAATGTCTTTTAAGAACTGTTAAAGTGAATTGAGATGATGGTGCTGGTAATGAGTATAAATATTGTTGTGGTCCTGTTAAGTTTTGCTTTCCTAGAAACAGAAGCTACAGGCAGGAACCCCTATAAACTGAAATATGGAACACGAGCAGAGAGCTGCCTACGTGTGAATCCAGGCAAGAGTCAGGATAGGTCAGCCCACAGAGTCAGAGCTATGGGATTTGGAAGTCAGTCTCTAGTCAAGATGAGAGAAGACTTTACTTGGACACTGTGTGTTGATTGAGGAGACTGTGACTTACTGTGTCCCAGGGATGGATGGTGTTTGTGTTTTCAGCTACCCCTTAAGGACATGTGCTAGGGGAGACCCTAGCCTGGGATCCCCTGATTTGGGGGATGAAGTGATATATACTATGTAATGCGTTGTGCTAGGGAAGACCTTATTCGGGGACTCCCTAACTGTGTAAACAAGTATTTTAGGGAATGTTACCAAATGTAATGATATATCTATGCACCATATGAGATACTGAGTGATATGTGTGCATAGTATCTTTTGCTTAAGGGTGTTGCTATGAATGCTATGCTTTATTGAACAATGTTTAGTTTATTGCTAAATAAATAGAGATTTCATTATACTATGCAATTAGACCCTTAAAATTATTCACAGCAGCAGTTCTCAGGTATGCTGCTGTTATTGGTGATACATAGTGTTGGCTATTTTTGTCATTTTTACCCAGACACAAAAATATCAAAATTGTCATCCATATGTTATGGAAATGCTCGTTTTTATTTTGTAAGTTAAAAACACAATAAATTAAATTAAAAAAAATAATAAGATGGTACTTAGAATCCTGTGGCATCATAAGGTGATGGTCCCCTTGAGGAGGTTTATAAAAATATGGTGAGGGACAGCTAGAAAGAACACCCTAAAATAGTCCTTCATTTATCACCTCATTTCCAAATGGCATTAGAACCTTAATCACACAGGTATTTTGGAAATTATCTCTGTCTTCACGTTCTTCTCAGGGCAAAAGTATCACCTAGTGGGACTTTTCCCTTAAATCCCTAGAAGTTTGCAAGAGTTTTAAAACTAATCCTAAATTTGTCACTGAAGACTTTCAGTATAAATACAGAATGCAAGTCAGATGCAAAAATTCTCCTCTGATGCCTCAATGCCTTCTTGAGGGTGATGTCAATGGAGAAAGAACTTTAGCAGAGTGCCCAAGAGAGACTCCAAGATGCCAAACTTTGGCACTTCATCTCATTATGTTTAGTATTTTTGTCAATGCCCCAGATAAGGACACAGAAGATGTAGATCAACTCAGTGGATGACACAAAGCTAGGGGTGAGGGATAGGGAACATAATGAATGAGGGAGAGTAAAGAAATCCTGAATTAAAATCTTGCCTCTGACACTTACTGGGTGACCCTGGGAAAGTCACAAGCTCTGTGGATCTCAGTCAATTTGGAGAGAATTGGAATCATCATCAGAGATTAGATTTGGAGCTGGAAAGGATCATAAAAGTCAAGGAGTTCACCCCCACATTTGACCACTGTGACCTGTATTGGTGGGATACTTTTTTAAAATTTTTATTAAATTGGTTTATTTACTTTTAGTTTACAACATTCAGTTCCACAGTCCCTTGAGTTTCAGATTTTCTCCCCCTCTTCCTCCCCCCCCCCATCATGTCGGCATGCACTCGGATACAGGATCTACAAATATCTTCACTTTAATCATTAGTCAGGTTGTAAAGAAGAATTGTAACTGATGGAATGATCAGCGGGAAAGAGGAAACAAAACAAAACAAGAAAAAGAAACAGAGCGAGTGGTTTGTTTCAATCTGCATTCAGACTCAGCATCTCCTTCTCTGAATGTAGGCATCTCCTTCAATCATGAGTCTTTTGGAGTTGTCCTATAACCTTGTATTGCTGAGAGGAGCCCAGTCTATTGAAGTTAGTTGTCACACTTACGTTGTGTCTGTGATTGTGAACAAATTTCTCCTGGTTCTGCTCTTCTCGCTCAGCATCAGTTTATATAAGTCTGTCCAGGTTATTATGAAGTCTGTCTGATCCTCATTTCTTATAGCACAGTAGTATTCCATTATATTCATATACCACAACTTGTTCAGCCATTCCCCAATTGATGGACATCCCTTTGTTTTCCAATTCTTTGCCACCACAAAAAGAGCTGCTATAAATATTTTTCTACATACAGTCCTCTTCCCACTTCTCTGATCTCTTTGGGATATAACCCTAGAAGTGGTATTGCTGGGTCAAAGGATATGCACTTATTTATAGCCCTTTGGGCATAGTTCCAGATTGCTCCCGAGAATGGCTGGATCAGTTTATAATTCCACCAACAATGCATTAGTGTTCCAATTTTTCCACATCCTCTCCAGCATTTATCATTTTGCTGTTTTGACATGTTAGCAAGTCTGGCCAGCGAGATGTGGTTTGGTGGAATATTTTCAAGGCAAGGCCTTGCTTTGCTCTGGTCCTTCTCTTGTCTTCCAATTGCTGAGCAGGTGTCGGTAGCAGCAACCACAGTGGCATACCCAGAATGGCTGCTAGCACAGGTTCATAAATGTGCTTTACTAGGAAAGACAGCTATTTAAGGTGTCAACAATCTTTCTAATAACATTTATTAGTTCAGGGAGAAAGTCAGCACCCTGAACTTCAGAGAAAATCCAAACAAAAAAAAGAGAAAAGACAAGCAGAGAAATAAAGACCAATGGACAGGGCTTCTAACTGTCTGAGAAATTAGCACAGACCAACAGACAGATTCAGCTCTCTAACCAAGGCAATACAATATATAGTTAGCAGAGAGAGAAGCACCAACATCTGGATTTTTCAAAGCTGGGCAGCTCCTTAACAGCTACCCAGAATCTCATCTGGTCAAATCACAAGAAGACTCTTCCAATGAGTGAGCCCAAAGCAAAATGCTAACCTCAGAGGATATATATATATATATATATATATATATATATATATATATATATATATGAAGAGAGAGAGAGAGAGAGAGACATATAGATATATATATATATATAAATATATACCCTTTTTAGAGCCAGAGGGCATCACAACTGTCATGACTCAGTGCCTGATTAGATATTAACAAAAAGTGTGAAAGCCTTCTCACAAGCAAGTCTCCCCTAAGCAAGCTTCCCTTAATGGGCTCTGCATGATGCCTATAAATGGGCAGAGAAGATCTTAAATTCCATTAGCATTATAGCACCTCTGCAGCCACCAGCCTTCCCTTCCTTTCTAATGGCCCAGGAGAGGTCTGAGTCTCCACCCCTCCTGGGTTTACCTCCTGCTTGTGGTCTCAGATTTTCTCTTATACTACACTGAGCCAAATGGCAGAGATCTGGCTTTGGAACATTTTCCTCAATTGTTAATCTGCCTTGCTACCTTTTTCTTTGTCTTTTTCTGTTTCTCCCTCTTAGTTTCTCTGTCTCTCTTTGTCTCTTCCCTCCCCTACACTCTCCTCTTCTTCTTTCTCTCTCTTAGCAGTTTTTGTTTGACTCACAGTTCACAGGAAGAATAGAATTCTTCCCTCCAGTGAATGGAATAGTGTTGGACTTGGAGTCAGAAAGCCTTGGATGAAATGCATGCCTCTCTCAACTACTGGACCTTTAACCCTAAGTCAAATTATCTCTCCTCTTGATTGAAGACTAATGTATGATTTGCATCAGCAGAGGGAATTGGCTCATTGGGAATTCCCTGAACTAGTGAAATTAAAGATCTGATCTGAGAAAATAAAATTGAAGATCCAAAGGGAAAAAGCCTCTCCCATGAAGAAGCTTGAATTATAATTATAAGCATTGAGTTCTAAAGGGCATTAAAAGTTTGTGCATATTTTTTACAACTATCCTCTGAGGTAAATAGTGTGAATGTTGTTAACCTTTTTCTCCCAATGAGAAAAGCAAAACTCAGACAAATGAAGGGCTTTTGCAGTGGTCAGACAGCTGTTTCTCAGAGCTGAGATTTAAGTTCAAGGATTCAGCCCTCTTTCCAGAAGATTAGGCTGCATCTCAATGAAGATGATGATCAAGAACATGAAAATACTCAGAATTTGTTTTTTCTCTATTTTTTCCATGTCCTTGATAGTCATTTATGTGCCTTATATAGACAAATTAGCCTGATGAACAAAGTGCAAAGCAATGAAATGGAATCTAGCCCTCTTTTACATCTTCACAAACAAGAACTTATCATGAGTAAAAGTGGAAAGTCACTTCCTGGTGATGATGAGATGAGAGGCAGAGTTCATGTTAAAAATCATTAGCTGGTGGTTTGGGGTAGTTGTCTTGAATTGTTTTGTGTTTTCTCTCTTTATATATCCCAAATGTGTTGGAGCATACCTACGTGATGGTGGTTGCTGGAGAATTCTTAGTAAGGTCTTTGGCTATTGGTTTCATTGGACTGGTGAAGTGCATGAATTGGGTGAAGATCAGAAGAATGTCCACTATGGACATCATCCTCACCAGTTTGGCCATCTCCACGGTGGGTCTGTAGTGGGAACTAAGAGAAAGTTTTTCTGTAATTGTGTTCTGTCCTTAATTTTGTGTCCTTGCTAAACTGGGATATTTGGTACGTGAATAACCACATCAGTGCTTGCTTTGTTATATCCTCCAACATCTTCTACTTCCTAAACATCCGCAACATCTGCTACCCTGGATTGCTCTAGCTGAAGTAGAGAATTAACAAGGTGCTCCTTAGGATGCTGTTGGCTTGATCATTCATCATCTTGTTTGTTGATCTTTCAATGGAAGGGAAAACAAATAATTAAAGGATCTGTGTTGATCAAGAAAACAAAACAGGGGGCAGAGCCAAGATGGCCGAGTGAAAGCAAGAACTCACCCAAGCTCTCCCATAAATTCCTTCAAATACCTCTAAAAATGAATCTGAACAAATTTTACAGTGGCAGAATCCACTAGGAGACAGAGTGTGGCAGATTTCCAGCCCACAACAACATGGCAAGTCAACAGGTAGGATTTGTTGCACTGGGCAGGGAGAGTACAGAGTGCAGAGTGTGCAGCTGCACCAGCATAAACCCAACCATAGCAGAGCAGTAGCCATCCCTGGTGAACTGAATTACCCACAGCAGTGGCAATTCCCAAACCTCTCAGCACAGGACAGGGGTCTGTCAGAGCTGGGTGAGAGACAAGCACAGGGCCTGTGGCAGCAGCAACAGCTGCTCTTGGGGCTATCAGCCCAACATTTAGATATCTGAAAGTCACCTATTTGAACTTCCAGGAGCCAAGATGGCAGAGTAAACTGTAAGTGCTCTCATCCCCACCCTTGTGGACCTTGAAAAACCCAGAGAATATTGCACCAGGAAATAGATGAACCAGTGGAAAGGGTACAAGAGTCTTTTAGCTCAGGTGGCTAGGGAGATTGACAGAAAGGGTCCTCCTTGCTGTGGCTGAAGGGGATCAGTACAGAACAGGAGGAATTACAGCAAGCCACACCTCAGCAGACCAGTGGGAGAACCTGAGTCAGAGGGTGATGGAGTGAGCAAGTATTAGCACCAGGACCCCAGGTGTGCCTTCACACAGCCAGGGGAATCTTCAGGCACCAGCATAGATAGGAGTCCACCAGTGGTTGAGCCTGCCTTAGCTCTAGCCCACAGTTGGGGAAGTGGAGACCTGAAGCAGCTAGATCACCCTTCACCCATACCTCACACTGTGAACTTCAGTGTAACCCCAGGAAAATGCAAAAAGTCCTGACCTCGGCCTCAGCCTTGCTATACACCAGTCAGTTCCAGCTCAGCACCAAGTGAGCTACAGCATCATCATCAAGAAAAACTGCCCCAAGGTCCTAGAACCAGAGGATAAAATAGTCATCAAAAGAATTCACTGATCATCTACTGAAAGATATCCCAAATTAAAAATACCAAGGAATATTGTAGACAAATTCCAGAATTATCAGGTCAAGGAGAAAATACTGCAAGCAGCCAGAAAGAAACAATTCAAATATCAAGAATTACAGTCAGGATCACACAGGACCTTGAAGCTTCTACATTAAAAGACTGGAGGGATTGGAATATGATATATTTTGAGGCAAAGGAACTTGTACTACAACCTAGGATCAACTACCCAGCAAAATTGAGCATAATCTTTCTGGCATGGAGATGGATAGTCAATGAAACAAAGGACTTCCAGACCTTCCTGATGAAAAGGGTAGAGCTCAATGGAAAATTTGACCTTCAAATACAAGACTCAAAAGATAAAAGAAAAAAAAAACCCTTGTTATTCAATAAGAGCAAACTATTTACATCCCTATATGAGAGGATGATACCTGTTAATCTTGAGAATTGTATACTTAATATGACATTTAAAAGGAGTATACATAGAGGATGTGGACCTAAATTAAATGATGTAATGATAAAAATGGGAGAAGAGGAAAGGAGGTGGCAGAAAAGGGTAAATTGCATCACATGAAGAGGCACAAAAACGCATTATAGTAGAGGGAAAGCAGGGAGGGAGATGAACATTGTTTGAGCTTTCCTCTCATCAGTTTTAGTTCAAGAAGGGAATAACATACTCAGTTAAGCATAGGAATCTAACTTGCCCTACAGGCAGTAGGAGGGGAAAGGGGAAAGAAAATGGAGGGAAACTGATTGAAGGGAGGAAAGATTGAGGGAGGAGGTGACCAAGAGCAAAACTCTTTTGAAGAGGGGAAGGGAGAAGGGAGAAATAAAAGCATAAACAGGAGGGGAAATAGGATGAAGAAAAAGACACAGATGGTAGTCATAACTGTGAATGTGAATGGGATGAAGTCTCCCATAAAATGAAGGTGGATAGCAGAATCGTAGCAGAATGCTATGATATGGCACTTAAAAGAAACACATTTGAAACAGGGGGTACACACAGTGTAAAGGTAAAAGGATGGAGTAGAATATATTGTGCTTCAGCTAAAGTAAATAAAGCAAGGATAGTGATCCTATTCTCAGGCAAAGCAAAAGCAAAAATAGACATGATCAAAAGAGATAAGGAAGGAAACGATCTCCTGATAAAAGGCACCATGGATAATGAAGCAATTTCATTACTAAGGCAAAATTTCATTACTAAACATATATGCACTGAGTGGTATAGCACCCAGATTCTTAGAGAAGTTAAGTGAATTATAGGAAGAAATAGCAAAACTATACTAGTGGGGACCTCAACCTCACCCTCTCTGAACTTCATAAATCTAACCTCAAAACAAACCAGAAAGAAGTTAAGGAGATGAACAGAATTTTTGAAAAGATAGATATGGTAGACCTCTGGAAAAATTTGATGTGGATAGAAAGGAATATACCTTTGGCTTAGTAGTACATGGCACATACACAAAAACTGACCATGTACTAGGGCATGAAAACCTCACAATCTGGTACAGAATGGCAGAAATGTTAAATGCATAATTTTCAGATCATGATGCAATAAAAATTATATATAACAAAGGTCCATGGAAAGATAAACTAAAAATTAGTTGGAAACTAATCAAATCTTTTTTTTTTTTTAATTTTTTGAAAATTAACTTTTGTTTATTTTTCATTTACATCATTCATTTCCACGAGATTTTGAGTTACAGATTTTCTCCCCATCTTTCCCCTACCCCAAAATAACAATCCCACTGTATACCCCCTCCCTCAATCTGTTCTCTCTTATGTCCTCCCCCATAACCCCTCTGACTTTCTGGTAGGGCAAGATGGATCTTCCTACCCCAGTGCCTGTATATCTTAATTCCCAGTTTCATGTAATTAATAATAATAATAATATGTACATATATACATATTTTAAACATTTGATTATAGAACTTTAAATTCTAGATTCTTTCCCTTCCTCCCTCATCACCCACACCCACTGGAAAGAGAAGCAATTCAATACAGGCTGAACATGTGTAGTTACACAGCACATCTCCACAATGGACATATTGTGAAAGACTGACTATATTTCCTTCCTCCCTATCCCACCACCCCTTGTTCTATTCTCTACTTTGTCCCTGTCCCTTTACAGAGGTGTGTACTTCTAACAACCCTCCCCCCCAACCTGCCCTTTCCTCCACCATCCCCCCTCTCATCCCCTTCCCCCCTACTCTCCTGTAGGCCA
>CM053582.1:62964433-62986583 GCA_028627135.1 Pseudochirops cupreus | reverse complement strand
CCTGTTTCCTCTCATTCTATTCCTCTCCCACCTCTTAATTTCACCTTTTAAAATATCATCCCTTCCTATTCAATTGATCCTGTGCCCTCTATCTATGTACACATACATACACACATTAACATATGTATTCATATGCATATATACCCTCCTATATAGACATAGGTGTATGTATACATATATACATATGTGTGTGTATGTATACATTCATATTCCCTTCACCTATCCTCACGCTGAGAAAAGTTTCGTAAGTTACACTTATTGTTTTTCCATGTTGGCATGTAAATAGTTCAACTTTGATAAGTTCCTTATGATTTCTTTTCCATGTTTACCTTTTCATGAATTTTCATGCCTTTTGGAAATGTTTGTCTGAGGGAGACAGTGCTTAAGATGAAAGTGTTCTTGAAATATCAATATGGAGAAGTTATTGAAAGGCCATTACATTATCTCTCAAAGTATCTGTGTTTCAGAAGATCTTTAGTGGACCTTGGCATTTTCTCTTCATGTTATAGAATATATATCCACCTATCATTTGTGTTTCAAACAATGTTATTTCCTAGGACAAAAAAAGAATGTATTTAATTTACTGTCAAACACCAAATTATTGATGGTTGTGAATGTCTTCTACGTGAATTAGTAACATTAGGTGAGAACATTATAAAGAGGGGAAAAAGTTATCATAGGAAATAACAGCCACTGTCAATTTGCTCTTTTAATAGCTAAACATGTTTGGACACAAAGAAGACTTTTAAAACTGGCCTAGTATCTATTTTGTCCTTTGGATATTTTCAATGTCATTCTTTCCCCATAAAAAAAAATTTGTTTCAGTCTGCTGTGGAGACGGCTAACATCATCAATGGTATTTGCATTTTGTGCAGTTTAGCTATGATGATCAACTTACATCTTTACTTAATGTAACTGTATTTACATCTAGCACATGTAGAAATCTTTTTGAATAAAAATACTTAGATGCCATGTCATTTAAGTGTATACATGTTAAAAATTGCTAACTGATTATTGATATGATTTCTTTATCTATTGCACCTTTAAACACAATGTAGTTTCCCTTCTCCTCTGTTGTTTCTTTCTTTTTTCTTCTTTTTTTTTTCACCAAGTCTTTTCTTAATGCTTCCCTGGGTGAGATAATGATTGCTACCCCTGCTTTTTTTTGGGTTCACATGAAACATAATATATTCTGTTTTAGTCCCTCATCTTAACTCTTTGTGAATATTTATATGTCAAGCTTGTTTCTTATACAAACAATGTATGTCTGGATTCTTTATGATTTATTCTGCTCCTATCTTCCATTCTATGGGTGAGTTTATCCTGTTCACATTCATGGCTACAATTACTAATTGTATATTTACCTCCATAATATTATTTTATACTGTTTCCTTTCTTTACCTTCCCCTCCCTCTTCATAAAAAAGAAAGTAAAGAAAGAAAAGGAAGGTGATTAGCAATAATTATCTTTAATCAAAGACATTTGTTCTCATTCCCCTGCCCTTCTCTTCAACTACCCCCAGACCGCCATAATTCCTTATTATAATTTCTTTCTTTCCCTTTTTACTATCTGTTCTCAGAAATTAAAATTTGTTTTGCTCAGATCTATTCTCTCCCTAACTCTACCTTGGAAACACACCACTTCCCTCTCCCTGTTTCCTTCTGTTTCCCTCTTGATTTTAATGTATTTTTACATCAAATTCTGTGTGACCCTCTTTTGTCTGATTCAGAGGAATCAGCGAGTTTCAGGAGACAGCCCCCTTCAACCTCTTCCTCCATTTTTTATACTCTTTTTATCACAGTTGAATTGTGAAAAAAAATAAGTTCCTTCCTCTTCTTCCTCATTTCTTTCCTTGTGTATTTCTTTCCCCCTTCCTTCCTATCTTTGAAACCACCAAAACAGAACAAAATTTCCTCCAGGTTCTGAATTTGTCTCTGTAATCTGTCACCTTTGAAAAGAGTGGTTTTCTAAAGGAACGCTTGTCTTTTCTCTTCTTGTTAGAATGCAAGAAAGTCACCACCATTTGGTCCCTTCTAAGTCCTCAAGTGTAATTTGGTTTCTCTAAACACACATGTTTTGTTTTCAGAAAGTTTTCTTCTCTGTTCTTTTCCTTGAGAATACTATTCTTTCACAGGTATGTTTTTCCCCTGTAAGATTATGCTTAGTCTTCCAGGATAAATTATTTTTGTTTATAAGTTTTTGTCTTTTGCTTTTTGGAACAACACACTCCACCATTTCCTGTCCTTTATAATAGCTCAGATCCTGAGTGGTTCCTCAGTGCCTAAACTCTTTCTTTCCAGTTGTTTGCAGTCAGTATTTTGTCAATGTCTTGGATGCTCTGGATTTTGACTTTGAAATTCCTGGGTGTTTTCAATTTGGTGTTTCAGGAGATGATCAATAGATTTTTTTTTCTATTTTCATTCTTTTACTATGTTTCTTTTTTTTTTTGTAATTAACATGTTTATTTTTTGTTTACATCATTGATTACCATGAGAATTTGAGTTACAAATTTTCTCCTTGTCTTTCCCCTACCCCCCCAAACAGTGATCCCACTGTATATCCCCTCCCCCAATCTGCTCTCTCCTATATACTCTCTCATCACCCCTCTGACTTTCTGGTAGAGCAAGATGGATCTCCCCATCCCAGTCTTTTACTGTGTTTCTAATAGATCTGGACAGATTTGTTTAAGAATTTATTGAAATATAGTAATTAGTACCATACACATGAATTAGTCTCCTTTGTGAAATTTAAAGTGGCTGGTGGCTTTTGGATAGACTCTCTAACTTTTTCATGAAAAACAGTTAGTGTTTTTATGTAAACCATCAAGTTAGTATGGTGACAGAAGGTTGTACTCAATCTTTCACCTTTGTTAGCTCAGGTAACCTGTGGGATGCTCAAACCCCTCTTCGAGTTGGTGTCATGGTATCTTTGTCTTCTTAACTCCGTTGGCTATTAATTGAATTTTAAATGAGTGCTTTCCCTGAATATTTGGTATCCTATGGGAATTATACACCTTATTTCACAGTTGAGGAAACAGGTTTAAAGAGCTTGATTGATTTGCTCATGTTCATGAAGCTAGAGCATGTCAGAGTTGGATTCAAAGCCCAGGACCTTCTTTCCATGAGACCTCCCTATATTTCAGGAAAATGATCATCAGAAAGTTGATAATACTCCATCTCTATATTTTCCTCCATTCTCTATGCTGAATGCTTTGCTTATTTCTCTTATATAGATGAATTAGGTTGAGTTAAAAATGCAAAGCAATGAAATAGAATCTGTCCTTCATTTACATTTTTGAAAACAGTAGCTCAGCACCTTAGGCAGGAGCACACATGGATAATTACCACCCACAAATGCTGGAATTGCACACTCAAGGTCTGAGCTAACAATCACCTTAACTTTTAGCAAGGAAAAGTGTTGTTTGCTGTGAATACAACTGCATTGTTCATTGTACCATTCCATAGCAGGGCAGAGTGTTTTCTAGTCACAGAGAGAGATCACAAGAAAGAAAGAGAAGAAAACTATTGTTATTTTAAGAGACAGAAATATTTTTCTGCTCACATTGGCTGAAAATCCATTCTCCAGAAACAATATTAAAGGTGTCAGGGATTACTTTTCACAAACATGCCGGGTGTACTGGAGAGCATCTTTGTGACTGTGGCCTCTGGAGAATTCCTAGTGGGGGTTTTAGCTAATGGCTTCATTGGACTAGTGAATTGCATTGACTGTGTGAAGACCAGAAGAGTGACCTCTGTTGACTTCATCCTTACTGGCTTGGCCATCTCTAGGATTCGTCTATTGTTGGTACTAATAACAATTAACTTTTCTGTTTTTTTCTGTTGTAAAACAAATTCCATTAGTAATTGGGTATTTTTTGAAGTTATCTGGAGCCTCAGCAACCATTCAGGTACTTGGTTTGGAAGTTGTCTCAGTGTCTTCTACTTTCTGAAGATTGCAAACTTCTCCCATCCTGCCTTCCTCTGGCTGAAGTGGAGAATTCACAAGGTGGTCCTCAGGATGCTGATGGGATGCTGGCTTGTGTCCTTGTTCATTATCCTTCTAATGGCAGAGAGAATTGCCAAGATTAAGACGGCTTCCTTTGATCAAGAAAATAAAACAAATATTACTCATAATTATCAAGGACTTAAAACCCTAAGATTTTCAACCCTGAATCTCTCCAATACTGGGAGTTTGATCCCCTTTGCTCTATCCCTCACCTCCTGCTTCCTGTTAATACTATCCTTGTGGAGGCACACTGAGAAGATGCATCTCAGTGCCACAGGCTCCAGGGATCCCAGTACAGAAGCTCACACAAGGGCCATGAAAGCCATTGTCTCCTTCCTCTTCCTCTTTGTACTGTACCATTTGGGCGTCATTATAGCAATCTCTCACCTATCTATGTTTTTTAGTAAACTTGTGTCAATGTTTTCACTGATAGTTGTGAGTTTCTATCCCACGACCCACTCTATCATCCTTATCCAGAATCACAGCAAGCTGAGGCAGGTCCTTCTGAGGATACTGGGGAAGCTCAGAGACTGCCTCAAAGTCCCTCAGAAGGTCTAAGTGGCAGAGCCTGAATTTTGAGAAACCTTGGATTTTTCAGGGAGAGGTGTGGCAATAGAGAAGCCACATTGAGTCCTTGAAGAATTTTTTTTACCTTATTCTACTAATTGTAATTAAAAATCATTAGAAATATTGAAATCCAAAGTTTGGTTTAACTATCCCCACAGGAAACAGAGAAGTGGATGAAGCCTACTTATTGTCCAGATAATAGCATGAAATTAGATGGTCGACTTATAGAACTTATCCACTGGAATATATGGATCTTGGATAGACATTTCATATGGAAAATAAGTTAAGTCTTGCTTTAAATGGAAGGAAGAGATTGATGTCTTTAGTGATCTCAAACATTCCCTTGAAACAAAGGACCATCTTATAATAGCAACAATCTACTCCTGTTTTTGTAATTCTGTGAACCACATAATGCAATGGTCTCTGAAGAATTAAAAAGAATGTGTCATTCCGAGGGTAATGGAGAGATAAAAATTCAATGAAAGCAGATCATTGAAATAACAAACAAAGTAGTATGAAGATTTGGAATAAAAGATATCATTTAATAAATGTCTGCCAGAAAAATAAAATGAGCCAGTCATGCGAGGAGAACAAGAAATGGACAAGTTATGCATCCTACTGGGGTCCTTGTGATATCAAGGACTGTGTCTGGCAGACTTAGGAGAAAATGTGAAAGAAAGTCACATAGGAAGGACATGCATGGCAATCTCCCACATCAATGGAAGGAATATTTGCTTTAATGAGGCCACAAGAGACTTAAGTTTGGTTCTCAAAAGGATATGTTTACTATCTCTGCCTTTTTGTATTAATTTACATGTTCTTTGTATCCTAGCTTGTGGTCAGTCTTTGCCTAAACGCTGCCTGTTGCTGACAGATAAGCAGTTAATCCTATCTACTATTAAAAATATTCCAGAAACAGGACTTCTGCGGGGCTCTGGCTTCCACCTCCTTCAAAACATGTAAAAAAAAATTACTCTAAACAAACTTTAGAGCTACAGAACTGACAAAGTGACAGAGAGAAAAAAATTTCCCACTGAAGGAAGCCTGGCAGGCCAGCAGGAAGAGTCCATTGCAGCATGCTGGGAGCAGAGTGCAGTCCCCCATGAGCCTGCAGTTTTAGCCCTAGGGTGGCCCCAAACCAGCACTGGATGGAGCAGAGTCCCGGAGAGTGGTTCACCAGCAGCTGTAATGGTTTCCAGACTTCTCAATCCATAAATGCCAAAGACAAAGTAAAAGATTAGTGTGAAACTTTTTTGGAACAGGAGGAGTGCAGTCTAGCTGCTACCCCTGGAGCAAGAAGCAAAGGAGGCAGAAGTTGCACCACATGGCTGCTTTAGAGCTCCTGGCCTGCAGATTATAGGGGGACCAAGCAACTATTCAGAGGCTAATCACTCTTGCTTTAATCTGCTTGGATCCAGATCGTGGTCTTGGGTGGTGGTCCTGGGGTGTGTGACCAGCAAGCCAGAGTGTGTATGGGCTGTAGAGAGGGCACCCATCTAATAGATTTGGCAGCTGCAAAAACCCCAGCAATTTGGGACATAGCTCTCTTCACTCTGGAAGCAGAGTTCTACTGTGGCAAAGAGCTCAAAAGTCTAGTAACTGGCTGCTAATATCAGCAAGCACAGGAAGAACAAACAGATGATAGAATCCTTTTGGGGGGATAAAAAAGGATCAAGGCATGGACTGGGAGGAAGACATCAAAGTCAGAACTCCTGCATCAAAAGCCTTCAAGAAAAATATGAATTGGTTATAGGCCATGGAGGAGCTCAAGAAGGATTTTGAAAATCAAGTAAGAGAAGTGGAAGAAAAATTGGGAAGAGAAATGACAAAGATGCAAAAAACAACATGAAAAACACATCAACAGTCTGCTAAAGGAGACCCAAAAATACGCTGAAGAAAATAGCACCTTAAAAAATAGACTAATTCAAATGGCAAAAGAGGCCCAAAAAGCCAATGAGGAGAAGAGTGCCTTAAAAAGTCAAATTTGCCAGATAGAAAAGGAATTTCAAAAACTCACTGAAGAGAATAACTCCTTCAAAATAAGACTGGAGCAACTGGAAGCTAATGACTTTTATGAGAAATCAAGATACTATAAAACAGATCCAAACAAATGAAAAAAATAGAAGGCAATGTGGAATATCTCATTGGAAAAAATGACTGACCTGGAAAATAGATCCAGGAGGGACAATTTAAAAATTATTGGACTACTTGAAAGCCAGGATCAAAAAAAGAACCTAGACACCATATTTCAAGAAATTATCAAGCAAAATTGCCCTGATATTCTAGAACCAGAGGGAAAAATAGAAATGGAAAGAATTCACTGATCGCCTCTTGAAAAAGATCCCAAAAAGAAAACTCCTAGGAATAAAATAGTCAAATTTCAGAGTTTCCGGGTGAAGGAGAAAATACTGCAAGCAGTCAGGAAGAAACAATTTGAGTATTGTGGAAACACAATCAGGATAACACAAGACCTAGCAGCTTCTACATTAAGGGATCAAAGGGCTTGGAATATGATATTCTGCAGGTCAAAGGAGCTAGGACTAAGACCAAGAATCAGCTACCCAGCAAAACTGAGTATAATGCTACAGGGAAAAGTATGGTCATTCAATGAAACAGAGAACTTTCAAGCATTCTTGATGAAAAAACCTGAGCTGAACAGAAAATTTGACTTTCAAATACAGGAAGCAAGAGAAGCATGAGAAGGTAAACAGGAAAAAGAAATCATGAGGAATTTAGTAAAGTTGAACTTTTTACATTCCAAATGGAAAAATGATAATTGTAACTCATGAAACTTTTCTCAGTATGAGGAGAGCTGAAGGGAATATACATGTATATATATGTATACATACATATATACATATGTATAGGAGGATGTATGTGTATATAAATATATATATGTGATTGTAGGCATTTGTATGTTCATGTAGACATAGACAGAGGGCACAGGATGAGTTGAATATGAGGGGATGATATCTAAAAAATAAAATTAAGAGGTGAGAGAGGAATTTATTGGGAGAAGAAGAAAGGGAGCAATGGATGAGGGTAAATTATCTCATATAAAAGAGGTAAGAGAAAACTGTTACAATGGAGGGGAAGAGCAGGAAGGTGAAAGGGAATGGGACAACCTGATCCTCATTGAATTTGGCCTAAGGAGGGAATAACATATACACTCAATTGGGTATCTTACCCTACAGGAAAATAGCGGGGTAGGAGATACAAGTGGGGAGGATAGAAGGGAGGGCAGATTGGGGGAGAGGGTAGATAAAAGCAAACATTTTTGAAAGGGGATAGGGGCAAAGGAGAAAATAGAATAAGTTGGGGGCAGGATAGGATGGAGGGAAACATAGTAAGTCTTTCACAATATAACTACTATGGAAATGACTTGGGTAACTAAACATATACAATCTATATTGAATTGCTTATCTTCCCAGTGGAGGTGGGTGAGGAGGGAGGAGGGGAAAAGAATCTGGAACTCAACGTTTTAAAAACAAATGTTTAAAAATTGTTTTTTTTACATGCAACTGGGAAATAAGATATACAGGTACTGGGGTGTAGAAACCCATCTTGCCCTACTAGAAAGTTAGGGGAGTAAAGGGGGAAGATATAAGAGAGAACAGATTGGGGGAAGGGGTATTCAGTAGGCTTGCTATTTTGGGGTGGGGGTAGGGGAAAGACAGGGAGAGAAAAAATTGTAATTCAAAATCTTATGGAAATGAATGTTGAAAACTAAAAATAAATGAATTTTAAAAATACTTCCCTTAAATCCTTCATTTCTTTCCTGTTTATCTTTCTGTTAGATTCATCTAAGTCTGAAAAGGGTGTCATGAAATCTCTAAAAATACCTTAAGTATTATTTAGATTGCTTTCAATTTGAATGGTTTATCTTTTAAGTTTTGGGGTGTTAAGCCATTCAGTGACTATGTGTACCTATGTATGTTTATGTATGTGCATATGTATATAACATATACATATATTTTTTATAATATGTCATGTCTTTAAGCATAATATGGTTTCTTTGCTTGTCTTTCTTAATCATTTGAGGGATATCTTCACACAGAAGACAAAGTGCTGAACCTGGAGTCAGAAAGACATGAATTTAAATCCCACCTAAAACACTTACTAGCTGTGTGACCCTACACATGTCACTCGATCTATCTCAGCTGAAGTCTCCTCATCTGAAAAATGAGGATAATAGTAATAGCACTCACCTCCTAGGGGTATTGTGAGAATCAAATAAGATAATATACGCAAAGTGCCATCAAAGCCTTAAAGTCCTATAAAAATATTTGGCATTATCATATTGATGGAACACCTAGGAAGCTAGATGGTACAGTAGATAGAGCACTAGACTTGGAGTCAGGAAGACCTGAGTTCAAATTTGTCCTTAGATACTTACTAGCGATGTGGCCTTGGGCAATTCACTTCACTTTTGTTTGTCTCAGTTTCCATGACTGTCAAATGGGCATGATAATGGTGCCTGCTTCCCAGGATTTTTGTGAGGCCCAAATGTGGCAATATTTGTAAGGTACCTAGCAAAGTGCTTGATAGATAATAGAACTATGCAAATGCTCATTGTTGTTGTTGTTGCCGTGGGTGATATCAAGATAACTTCTCCTAACTTTTCAGATCTTCCTGGCACCTAATAAATTCCATTCCATTCCACATTTTAACTCTATTCATGTTTTTATTTCAAGTACATTTCTTGCAAACATAAAATGATGGAGCTTTGTTTGTAATTCATTTTGCCACACTTCTCCATTTCATGGGTCAGTTAATCCCATTCATGCTCGTTGTTATTGCTGTTCGTTGTTCTTTGTCTGCCCAGTTCTGTTCTGCTAAATACATCTTCTCTCTCCTTCCTACGCTGAGGCTCTTCTCCCCGTGACTCCATCCTACATTTTAAGCCTCTCTTCCAGTTCCATCTCAGTCCCTCACTTACTTCACTATATATTTATCATTATGATGCTAATTAATTAGTTGAGTTTTAAAGCCATATTTTACTAAATATTCTCTGTGCACAGGTCTTCCAGTCACCTAGCAATTATTTCCACAGAGAAACATTGGCATAAGTAGAATATGATCTGGCAATAAGGCCAAGAGTGAGTTCTGCTTAAGGAACCTGTGGCCCAAGGAACCTCTCACAATGGGCTTGCACTAAACTGGGTCCAATCACAGTGGCTACTGTGACTCGCTATTGCTGCCTAGAGTTTATTCAGGGTAATCTCCAAATGTAACATATATATGTGCACACATATCACGTAATATCTTCAAATAGAATGTTTTTATATTTCCAAACCACACCATCTGCAACCCAGTTATCCTTATCCTCTTCATTTTGCTTTGTCCCCTCCCTTATTTTCTAAGACTCTGTCTCTAGGGCCCTTGGCTTTTATTTGGCTATTTTTAGTTTTCAACATTCACTTTTATAAGACTTTGAGTTTTATATTTTCTCCCCCTGCTTGCCCCCTCTCCCCAAGATAGCATGTGATCTGATATAAACCATACACATACAATCATATTAAACATATTTCCACATTAGTCATGTTATAAAGAAGAATTAGAACCAAAGGGAAAAACCATGAGAAAGAAAAAAACAACCAAAAAAAGGAAAAATAGTGTGCTCCAATCTGCATCCAGACTCCATAGTTCTTTCTCTGGATGGAGATAGTATTTTCCATCATGAGACTTTTGGAATTGTCTTAGATCATTGCATTGCTGAGAAGAGCTAAGTCTATCAAAGTTAGTCATTGCACAATGTTGCTGTTCATGTGTAAAAGGTTTTCTTGGCTGTACTCATTTCATTCATCATCAATTCATGCAAGTCTTTACAGGTTTTTCTGAAGTCCACCTGCTAATCATTTCTTGTAGATTAATAGTATTCCATTACATTCATATAGTACAATTTGTTCAGCCATTCCCCAGTTGATGGGTATCCCCTCACTTTTCCATTCTTGGCCACCACAAAAAGAGCTGCTATAGGTATTTTTCTAAAAACAGCTCAAAGAAAATGCATGATGCACAAATTTTAGAGTATCCACCAAAATGTTCACCGGACTATTTGTGCCCAACCTGTAGTAGAGCCTTCTGAGCTTGTATTGGTCTGATCGGCCATAATCAGACACACTGAAATTTGACTCTAGCATAGTGATGTCATTTTGGTCCTTTTTGAAAAAGAAGGACAACAACCAACATGTGGGCCCTTTTCTCTTTTTTATGATCTCTTTGGGATGCAGCTCTAGAAGTGGTATTGCTAAATCAAAGGGTATGCAATTATTTATAGCTATTTGGGCATAGTTCCAGATTGCCCTCCAGAACGGCTGGATCGACTCACAACTCTACCAACAATGCATTAGTGTTCCAATTTTCTGATGTCTTCTCCAGCATTTGTCATTTTCCTATTTTGTAATGTTAGCCAATCTGGCCGTGTGATGTGGCACCTCAGAGTTGTTTTCATTTGCATTTCTCTAATCACTGGCCCTTAGCTTTCATAGGTGAGCTTTCACTCTATCCTTTCCAGAATCTGATATTTCACATCACAGCAAAAACAAAACAAAATATTCCATACCCTCAAGGAGTTTCCATTCTTATGAGAGAAGACTACTCACATGGGGAGAATCTAGAATCTCTTCCCTTTCTTTTCCATACTGATTTTCCCTAAGGGTTCCAAAACCTCCCAATTACATGCCACTCTGGTTTGACCTCCACTTAGCAGAGACCAAAAGTTGAGGTTGCCAGGAGAATGACTTGTCATTCTAAGTGACTCCTTCCCTCCTATATTTCCTGTTCTCTCATTTAGGGCTTTTAGTCATTTATTCATCTCCTGCAGAGGATGCATGGGTGAATGCTTTCTCTCTAACACACACAATACACAAGAACCCTCTTTTGTGTACTGAAGGTCAGCTGAACTTTTGAACTTTGGGTCACCCTAGAGGAAACAACCAAGACCACTGCTACCAAGAAATCTTCCTTCTCTGTTATAAGGCTAGACTCCAGAACCATAATGCCTAGGAATTTTCCCTTCTCCTCCAACTAGGTGGTGAGCTTTTAGCAACATGATCCATCATCTCTCCTCTTGGGACACGAAAGTGAATATATGCAGCTCAAATGTCCTTCTCCAGGAAACTCTCACCTGTCACCCATCCTCTTTTGGGTTAGGAAAATTCACCCTAAGCATTTGTTAAAATCTACTTTATGCCAAATCCTGTTCTTATTCCTCAGTTTACAAATACATAGAATGAAACCACAACAATAGCAATCATGGCGAACATCTATATAGTACTTACTATGTATGTGCCAGGCACTGACAAATTGATCAGAGGAGGAAGGGAGGGTAGGAGACCTAGATCAATCTCCCTCATCCCTGGATGACTCTCTATTCTCTTTCACCCCAAAAATCCTTGGATCCCTGGCACTAATAAATACCTAAATAGAGGCAGAGTCAGATAGATTAGAATTGTCACTGAATAAAGTCCAAGACTCAGAAAAAAAGTGAACACTATAACTCTGTTTTCTGGAAAATGCTAGGGTTTGGGGTTTGTTTATTTGTTTTTTTTCTTTTTTTTTTTTTGCACAGGGGTGAAGGCAGGGCAATTGGAGTTAAGTGACTTGCCCAAGGTCACACTGCTAGCAAGTGTTAAGTGTCTGAGACCAAATTTGAACTCAGGTCCTCCTGATTCCAGGGCCAGTGCTCTATTCCGTGTGCCACCTAGCCGCCCCAAAATGCTGTTTTAACCATTGGTACTTTCCCCCTAAAACTATCTCACCAAATCATCAGTGCTGTTGTGTGAGTATGTCTTGGTGGGAGGTACATTCTAGGCATAGGGATAGCCAAAGACAAGGAGAGGGGAGATTTGGTGACTTGCTTATTTTGGGTCAGGCACTGTGCTAAGCACCTGAGATGCAAATCAGGACAGTCCCTACTCTCAAGGAACTTACTTTCTAATGATGAAAGATACCACATAAAAGGAAGCTAGAAAGTAGTAGTTAGAAGGCAGGGAGATATTCAGACAGATGCTGTGGCATTGGAGAGGCAGAAAGAAGGAAAAAAATTGGAAATCAAGGTGATAAACAAAAGATATTAATAATATTAATTAATTAATATTAACTAATATGTATGTAAATTAAAACAAAGACTTTAAAAGTAGAAATGTCAATGATTTTTTTCCCAAATACTAACAGTCACTTTTAATATGTGCAACAATGTGCATTGCTTCTCATATCAGTAATCATGGGGAATGATTTTAAGCTGAGCAATTCATAGATACTGGTGTTTCTCAAACATCCAATGAATAAGAGCATAATATCACAGATGTCTGAGCAACAAGGTCTGAACTCTATGTTCCACAAGTAACCTTCATATTGGAGACTCCATCCCAACCACAAAGACCTGGGTGCATTTTGGGGACTGCTTCATTCTGAGGGTTCTGGGTAAATTGGTAAAGAGAATGTGGCAAAATAAAAGCAAAAAGAACTCAAATTTTAGCATTTAATAAAGCATATTTTATAAAGTCATTGTTAGTTCCCCCATTCAATTCAAATCAACCAATAATCACTGACCATGTGCAAGACAATTATTTCTTTTAAAAAAGCTTTTGGGGACAGCTAGGTGGCACAGTAGATAGACTATGGGCCCTGGAGTCAGGAGGACCTGAGTTCAAATCTGGCCTCAGACACTTGCTAGCTATGTGACCCTGGGCCAGTCACTTGACCCTGATTGCCTCAAAAAAAAAAAAAGATAACTTAGGGGTAGCTAGATGTTATGAGAATCTGAAGATCTTCCCTGCCCCTAGGCTCTTTGATAGGATTGAATGGCTCTGAGAACCTTCCCTGATTTGAAAGTATACTCGGCCCCCTAATAGGCTGACTGTGGTCACATGGAGCCTGTGGCAGGAGGATTGTTCTTCAGGAATGCTCACACATTATCGCTTTGTGATTGGGCAGTTGGTCAAGAGGGTTGTGACATTCTCTGAGCCAGGAGAAGTCTATCTATACCCTGATGTGAGGTTTTGCTTTGGGGCTCACTTTGGAAAGAGTTGTGTGATTTGGCCACGTGAGACTCTGAGCAGCTGTTGAGCCCCCCCAGCTTTGAAAACCCAGATATTGGTGCTTCCCTCTCTGGTAACTGACTAGGTATGGATGTAATGGTCAGACGGCTGGAAGCCCGTCTGCCAATCTGTTTGTCTGCTTGTAACTTCTGTTTGTATTCTCTGAAGTTAAGGGTGCTGACTTTTTCCCCTGAACTAGGTAAATGATATTTGTTTGATTGATTAAAGTAAGACTGTAAACCCATTTTGAGTTGCTTTCCTTTAGAAAAGCAGATCTAAGAACCTGTGCTAGCAGCCATCCTGGGTATGCTAGGGTGCTTACTGATAACACTGTGTGGCACCGTGAATAGAGCACTGGTCCTGGAGTCAGGAGGACCTGAGTTCAAATCTGGCCTCAGACACTTGACACACTTACTAACTGTGTGACCTTGGGCAAGTTACTTAACCCCAATTTCCCTGCCTTCCCCCTTCCAAAAAGCAAGAAAAAAAAAAGCTTTTGATTTAGGAGAGTGAATCACTGCCTTAAATGTCTCCTCCAGCAAGATGCCTCCATTCATATGTCAACACAGGATGAGACTCCTTGAAAGATCTCATACTTAGAATATCAGTAGAAGAGGTAAAAGTGCCCAGAACTTGTGATTTCTCTATGGTCATGCAGCTAGTGCATAGCAGCCATGTCTATTTTCTTAGACCAGATGGCATCTCAGGATAGAGGAGGCTGAGAACATCCCATCCCCATTTTTCCCCTGTTTTCTAAACTCTAGGAGATTGCAGACAACTATTTTCAGCACAAATTAGGCAAAGGAAGAGTGCAAAGTAATGAAATAGGAAGTGGCCTTCATTTATGTCTTCACAAACAATAGGTCAGCCTCTGTCAGAAGTGCCCAGCTGGCAATGCTGAGAGGGGACACCCAGGATTTGAGTTCAAATAACTGCTTGAACTGTTTGCAAGAAGAGGGAGGATTGTTATAAAAGCAATGGCAGCTTTTTCCCATAGAACTTGGGAATTTCTGACCAAAGAGGAAAATGGCACTTAAGGAGAAGAAACTTAATGTTATTTCAACAGGTATATCATGCTGTTCACTTTGCCAGGAAATGTATTAACCAGCATTGCTGCTAACATCAACTTTCTTTGCTGCAGATGTGCCAAGGCCTACAGAGAACATGTGCAACAACTAAGGTTCCTGGGGAGTTCCTAGTTGGGTTTTTGGCCAATGGCTTATTTGGACTGGTAAGCAAAACTGAATATGGCAAGATGAGAAGAGAGTTTGCACTGGACTTCATCCTCACTGTCTTGACTGTCTCCAGGACTGTTCTGTTGTGGTCACTAATGGTAAATATCTTTCATATAGCATTCTCTCCTAAGGTATATAACCCTGGTAAACTGAGATACTTGGAGATCGTTTCGTATCTGAGCAATGAATCAAGTACCTGGTTTGCCACATGTATCAATGTATTCTATGTCCTATGAAGGTCACCAGTTTTTCTCACCTTGTCTTTCTCTGGCTAAAATGGAGAATTAACAAGGTGGTCCTCAAGATGCTAGTAGGCATTCATTTCCCTCTTCTTTTGCCTTCCAATACTAGAGAAAATGAGTGATATATACGGAATTCATGTTATTTCAGAAAACAAAACAAACATGATTCAGAAAAAATCCTTAAGTTGGTGTAAAACCAAGCATGAGCAGCTTTCCAGAGGACCACTATTGTGAATAGCTTGAAGATTCTGATCACATAGTATAGTGAACTTTGTATTTATTCAGCAATAAACTAAGGCAAAATATTCACAGAAACCAAAGTACAGCATTCACAATGATATAACATAACAACTCATCACTAAAGTGGCCACCTAGTTTTAAACAAAAGATATCATTCAGTAAGTCCTTAAATCTTCCTTAAGGGACACAAAGTACAAAGGTCAAAGTTTTCCCACCCCTAGGTCACATTGTATTAATCTCTCAGTCAAAAAGTCTCCTTTCTTCTTGATTGGAGATTAGTTTCCAATCATCCTTAATTCAATCACCCTGAAAAAGTACAAGGTACAAAGTACAAAGTTCTCCCACCCCTAGGTCACGATAAATCACAATCTTCTCAGTCAGTATCAGGTACCCAAGAAGAGACCTTTTCATCTTGACTTGAGACTAGCTCTCAGCTCCCATGGTTCCTCTTCCATGGTCCCAGCTCCTTCCTGAATCTGTCCAACTGTCACCTAGATTCATAAGCAGGAAGCTTTTAGCTCCTCATCCAGCTCCTTCTCCAGTTCCTCATCCAGTTCCCATTCCATATTGAAGCTCACAGTGTCCAGTCCACATCAAGCCCTTCACAGTTCCTGTTTCTGGGAAGACAAAGCTTAACAGAGCCAGAACAACATTCACACACATTGCCAGCACCATCATCAATTCACTATCTGCCTGTGAAATCAACACAGACCCACCAACAGGGGCTGAGAACTCAACACAAATCATGAGTATAGTCCCAGGATGTCTGAAACCCTCCTCCAAGACTTCTGTGAACAGACAAGAAAATCCTCTTTTAGGGCTTCCAGTAAGGTCCCAGGGCTTCTGTACAAAGTATCACAAACACAAATCAACAGAGATGAACAGAATGCCAGACAACCCAAGTGTTCCCTTCTCAATTTTGCTCTGTCCAGCTCATGCTCAGCTTTTTATCTGTCAATAGCTCCTCCCTGTTCCATCCACCTCTTACATCTTTCCTGTTCCTGTCTTTGGTAAGTCTGTCCCACTGTGGGATTCATAGATTCTGTTTCTTAACAAAGACTTGAGGGGTGGAGCTAAGATGGCAGAAAGGAATCAGTAACTTTTCTAAGCCCCTCCAAGAATTCTGTTGCTAAACTCTAAAAAGTGAATTTGATTGGATTTTAGAGGGACTAGAACCCATTGGGAGATGGAGTGTGGCAGATTCTCAGCCCAGGAAAGTACCCATATAGGTCTGGGCAGGGGGAACTCGGGGCATACAGGGGCTGCACCAGCACAGATCTGAGAGCAGACTACAGAAGAGTGAGAAGGAGCCCCAGACAGCAGACTCACCCACCCCAAGGGAGATTTGCAGGCATCTCACCACAGGACAGAGGATCATTGGAGAAAATGCAGGGCCCACAGCAGGGACAGTAACTTCTCCTGGGGCTGCTAGCCCACAGCCTGGATGTTTAAAAATTACATACCTGAACTTCCAAGAGTCAAGATGGCAGAATAGAACCTAGTTGCTCCAATTCCCCCTCCCTGACCCAGAAAACCCAGAGATAAATGTCCCACCCAGAGTAAAATCCTGAATTAGTGGAAACAGCTTCAGGCTTGGGAGTCACTGAGGAAGGGGGAATTGAGACAGTATGGAGTCTAAGCCCAGGGGGGTGGAGCCAGCAAACACTAACAACACAAGCCCAGGTGTGCCTTATCACCACCTGAGGAATCAGCAGACTGCAGCCCTGCCCTGCTGCTGGCTTCCAGCTACTGAGCCTGCCTGAGCTGTAGCCCAGAGACACAGAGGTGGAAACCTGAAGGAGCCAGACCACCCCGCCCCCATAGACTACTCTGTGAGCCTCAGGGTAACTCAGGGGAAACACTGAGAGTCCTGGCCTTGGCCTCAGTCTAGACACTCAGAGGCTACAGCTCACAAGGTAAACAATCAAATCCCAACCTCCCAGCCTGAGAAGCTCAATACTTCTGCACCCCAGAAGCCGATATGCACACTAAAAATCCAGGACATAGGCAATCACAAGGGAGAAGAAGGAATCTGAAAGATCTAGAATCATAAAATCTTTTTATACTGAACAAGAACAACCAAATTCAGAGGACAGCATGGATTGTATACTCACATTGGAGACCACAGAAGGAAATGTGAATTGGTCTCAAGCCCAAAAAGCATTCTTGGAAGAGCTCAAGAAAGATTTTAAAAACCAAGTTAGAGAGGTAGGAGATAAATTTAAATCTACAGTGACCAAACTGGAAAAAAATCTCTCTGAAGAAAACAAATCCTTAAAAAGTAAAATTGGAGAACTAGGACAGGAGGTCCAAAATCTAACTGGAGAAAACACCTCCCTAAAAATGAAAACGGAACATATGGAAAAGGAGCTTCAAAAACTAATTAAGGAAAATAATTCACTAAAAATTAGAATCAGTCAAACTGAAGCTAAGGACTCTATGACACAACAAGAGTCAGTCAAACAAAACAAAAAGATTGAAAAATTAGAAGAAAGTGCAAAATATCTCACGGGAAAACAACTGACCTGGAAAACAGCCTAAGAATTATCAGCCTACCAGAAAGCCATGATGAAAAAAACAGCCTGGACAGCATCCTCCAAGAGATTGTGAAAGAAAACTGTCCTGAGGTCCTAGAATCAGAAAGTAAAATAGTTATTGAAAGAATTCACCTTTCTCCTCCTGAAAGAGATTCCAAATTGAAAACTCCAATTGAAAAATAGCCAAATTCCAGAGCTACAAGGTCAAGGAGAAAATATTGCATGCATCCAAAAAGAAACAATTCAAATATCATGGAACTACAGTCAAAATTACACAGGACTTAGCAACTTCTACATTAAAAGATCAGAGGGATTGGAATTTGATATTTCATAAAGCAAAAGAGCTAGGACTGCAACCAAGGATCAACTACCTGGCAAAACTGAGCATAATCTTTCATGCAAGGAGATGGTCATTTAATGAAATAAAGGACTTCCAGACTTTCCTGATGAAAAAGGCAGAGCTCAATGGAAAATTCAATTTCTACATACAAGACCCAAGAAAGACACAAAAAGGTAAACAAGGAAAACACACACTCACACATACACCTACACGCACACATGCACACACATGCACATAACTTGGGACTCAATAAGAGAAAACTGTTTACATCCCTATGTGAGAAGTGGATACCTTTCAGTATTGAAATTTGTATAATTATTGTGACATTTAAAAGTAATGTACATAAATAGAGGGTGTGGGTATAAATGAACTAATCTGAAGCTTAAAAAAACATCTTATTAAGGGGAACAAAGGGATTGTAATGGGAGAAAAGGAAAGGATGAGGTAGAAAAAGGTAAATTATGCCACATGAAGAGGCATAAAAATATACTAAAGTGGAGGGGAAGGAAGGACAGTGATGAACATCATATGAATGTTATTCTCATTGGTTCTGATTCAAAGAGGGATCAGTATATTCAGTTAAGTTTAGATCCTAACATGAAAAGACAGAAAAGCTCATTATAATAGAGGGAAAAGAGCAAGGGAAAGGAACACTGTATGAAATTTACTAGCATTTGACCTAGCCTAACACCAGAGGGCAGCCAGTCTTACCCTCTTTTCCCTGGGTCTTCGGGGCACGCTTCCCGGATGCTGCCTGAGCATTCCACAAAGTAGAGTCAGGAGCCAGAAGAGTTAGGGATATGCAGACAACTTTATTGTTCCCTTCATCCATCCATATCCATATCCATCCATCTTTCATTCCCGGGTCTTCTCCTGTTTTATCCCCCTACTGAGCCCCTTGGCAAATAGCCCACCTCCCTTGTAATCACCTCTGATGCCACAAGGGTCAGGTAAACATGAAAAGGAAGGACGGAGCTCATGTCCCCGGAACAGAGTGTATCAACAGAACATCTGGGTTGCAAAATGCAGAATAAAACAGGACACACTGACCCAGAGACATAACTGTCGTCATGACTTCTGTGTTTGGTGTTACTGTCCTTCTGCATTCTCAGAATATTCTGGCGCTCATGTTCCCAGGCAGAACTACACATCCCCTATCGTGTCCCCTTTCTTGTTACGCACAGAGTGCGACCAAGGGCAAGGACGACTTGCCTCCAGGGCTTCTAGACTAGATTTTAATACAGAACTCAGTAACTGTATCAAGCAAGGAGATAACAACAGGAGAAGACAAATCATACTAAAAGCAACTAAGCCCAAAATTAGCCAATGACTGAAGGAAGTCCAAGTAGTGTTGCAAAACCAATCAGTTACTGTTTTTGCCCAGTCATCTGGTTTAAGTACACATGTGGTAGCTTTAGACACGTCATTGATCAACTTATCAATATCTAATAGGTCAGAGGTTACATTGTCTTTAGCAATTATCCCATTTCAATGTTTCTTAACTTGCTCCTAACTCCCATTAAAAGGCAAAGGGGTTACACGATGATACACATATCGGTAATCACAATGCATAAGCATTCTTTTTTCTAACATATCCACTTCATCACCTATATTGATCAAAGTTTCTTCTACTGCTTGCATAGTTTCCCACAGTTTTTTATTTATGATAGTCTGATCGTGAAAGGCCCGTGTCACATTGCGGGACAGTTCTTCCAAGACGTCTGCATTCACCATTTGGACACATGTATTCTCGACAGATAATGCCAAAGAAGTGGAGCTAGCAAGAAAGGAAAGCAAAGCAAGTACACTTAACACAATACAGCTAACACAGCATTTTTGTCTTGTATGGGCCAAATTCCCAGTGATTTTTGTCAGTGCGTGTCCTGCTGCACTTTCTTGCCATCCATCAGCAACCTTAACAGGCAAGAACATCTGTGGGAGACGTGTTACAAAAAACAAGATTTGCCCAGTCATGTTAGTGATGCATTCAGCCACGGTGCAATTGCGGCATGTAACATTGTACAGGCCATTTGGTTCACTCGAGATGCTAACTTGGGATGAGTTGCCATATAGAAATGTGTGACTCACAGGGGCACAGAGGAACCCGGTATAGTGTGTGTGGCCTTCACATATTCCCCCCACCGTGAGCATGACCTTCCACAGTTGCGCAGTGTTGTTATTAGGATTAGCTGGGTTATAGCATACTTGTGCAGGGACAGCTGTTAACTCAGGTATCCAGGAGGTGACACTATGGGGCAGTGTGTCATTATGATAAGACACATACTGTTCACATCCCGCTTGTGTCATCTTTGTTGGTCCATGCCCTATACAAGAGTCCGTGAAGGTACTGTTCGGTCCTTTTGTCTCAGGACACATTCGTTTGAGACATGGAGTGACCCATGGCCTTGGACAAAGTTCAGTGGGCCATCCACCACCTAGTCTGCAAAAGGTGTTATTCAATATATAGACACTCAGAGTTTGATTGGTATAAAATCGATACAGTCCTTCCACTGGTTTAATACATCTGGTAGTACTATTCTCTCCTAGCTCAAGACAGAGAGGATAATAGGCAGTGAGGCCAGAAAAGGAAGTAGTAACTGTATAGGAGAGATTAAAGGAACCATAGTGGCTGGGAACCAATGTTGTATTTTCCCATTGTGTAAAGACAAGTGGTGGTGGCTGTTCTCCCAGGTGTAAGGCTCTTAACCATGGGGGGTTAGGGTAGAAACTCCAAAGCTGAACTTTCTCTGCTTTCCCAGGTTGCAGTGTCAAGGTAGACAGCAGGATAAGGAGATGCAGCATCGCTTTCTGCTTCTACGACGGTGGTTCTTGTTTTTGGGCTTCTCCCGCTTTCTGCGTCTCTTCTTCTTTTTCAGTGATCTGTGTTCTTTTGACTGGAACCCAGACATCTCCATGATCTGTGGAAAGACAAACAGAGCCTGGACCCCATATTAACGCCTGATAGGGCCCCTCCCATTTGCCCAAAGGATTTTTATAGAGAACCATACGTTCTTCTGTGGTCACAGCCGATGGAGGCGTTTGTAACACACATTTTACTTGTATGAAATGTTTCATGGTAGGAGAGATATCTGTGGCTCAAGATAAGTTCAAGAAATTATGGGTATATAGAGCATGATCAATGGCAGACTGTGTTAACCTCCCTCTTCCCCTTTCTTGTTTATGGAGGTGTGCCTTCAGGGTGCGATTGGCCCGTTCAACAATGGCCTGTCCAGTAGGATTATACAGGCTCCCTGTGACATGAGCGATGCCCATTTCTTTAAAGAAAGAAGCAAGGGCAGTGGAGGTATATGCAGGGCCATTGTCAGTTTTTATTTCCAGTGGGGTGCCTGATATGGAAAAGCAATGAAAAAGGTGATTCTTAACATATTTCACTTGTTCACCACCTTGTGCTGTGGCCATGAGGAAACCAGAAAATGTGTCGACTGTTACATGAACTGCGACACCTTGAATGTGAGTGACGTCCATCTGCCATAATTCACTGGGAGACTGGCCACGGGGATTAACCCTAGCTGAGGATGAAAAGGAAGACAGCGTGTACACTGTTTCACAATCTGTCTGGCCTGTTCCTTTGTAAGACCATATAGTCAGCGTAAGGAGTGAGCTGACAAGTGGAAGTCCTTATGGGCAGCTTGGGCACGAGATACAGATGAAGAATAATAGGCTCCAGTTGATGCTGCCAAATCAACCAATCTGTTGCCTTCAAAAATAGGACCTTGACCGTCTGTATGAGAGTGGACATGTAATATACAAAAGGGAGAAGAGCGAAGAGAAAGTGTTTGTTGAAGCTGAATCAAAAGTGAACTGATAGAGGTTCTGTCATGTAATACCAAAGCTGTCTGAACCTTTTGTAGAACACCAACAGCATAGGCACTATCAGAAATTATATTTATTGGTTCAGGATAAAGGCGAAGGGCTTGTA
>CM053582.1:62947130-62963933 GCA_028627135.1 Pseudochirops cupreus | reverse complement strand
TCTTATTTGGTTTTCAAAATCCTTTTTCAGCTCATCTCTAGCTTTAAGGCATTCTTCATATTTATAGGAAGCCCCTGGTGGGATAGCTCTGGCTGCACTCTCCTCCTCCCTCTCTTTGCCATGATCTTTCTTTTCCCCAAAGAAGGAATCTAGGGTTTGGTTGCTGTTCTTACTTTGCTTCTTATGCTTATTCTTACTCATGGTTGGTTAGTCCATGATTTTTTGTTTTTTATTCTCTGTGTGGCTCTGCTTCCAGAAGGGAAAGCTCTGTCCCAAATTGCTGGGGTCCTCCCGGCTGCTGTAGCTCTCGGGAAGGTGCTGGGTCCCTTTCCTACTTACTTCCGGCTCACTGGATAATGAAGACTCACAGGACTGAAGCCCAAGACCGCGATCCGGATCCAGGCTGCTCAACGTGAGAGCACTTGGCCTCTGAAGGATTGCTTCATCCCCTTGCTGTCTGCAGGCCGAGGGCGCAGAAGGTGCAATGTGGAGGCGGGTGCAGAACCTCTGCCTTTCACTTTCCCGCCCTGGAGGCATTTTGGATGGACCACTTTTCTCCCAAGACCTTGAAAGTCCCACTGACCTAGTTCTGAAAACTGCTCCCAGCTGCCGCTAATCCACTCACCGCTCCTCTCGTCCAGCCGCCCCTGGGGCTCAGCCAGGGCTTCAGGCCAGGCTGGTTTCGGTTCACAGTGCTGATATGGTTCCTCATAGCCAAGCTGACTTTAGTGGAAAGTATATTTGTGTGCGTTTTGGAGTTCTAGGATCAGTTTAGAGTCATATTTTATGGGTATTTTGGGGTGGCTATGTGAGAGCTGTGATATGTTGCTGCTCCTACATTGCCATCTTGGCTCCCTGCATCTGGATTATCTCAATAGATGCAGGATAAGTCATTGACAAAATGCAAAACCCATTCCTCTTAACAGCACCCCTTCTTCATTCCAGGGTTTCCTTATCTTCCTTGCTTCCTATTTATCCTGTACTGGCTAGCTCTGTGTGCATTTGTCTACATACTGTCTCTCAAGTCAGACTGGAAGCCTCTGGAGGGCAAGAACTGCCTTTTGGCCTCTTTTTGTATCCTCAGCCCCTGGTGCCTCAACCTCCCCTGAGTTTGTTCTAAGAAAAGACAAAGTAAATTAGGGTGTGTCCGGGTTTCAGATTTCTCTCAAGCTGGCAGCACACTTACATCATGGGGCAGTTACCACCTGAAATGGCTCCATTTGGAGTTGAGGTGCCTTGTTTATACCTTTTCAACAGGGGCTGTCACCCCATCAGTGAGGAATTACCTGTTCAGTCAGACCTCCCCCCAGACAAACCAGACCACTGCCAGCCTTGGACTAGTTAGACAGAAGAATTTATCTCACCCTAGCCTGAGCAGATTAAATCACTTCAGGCTTGGGTTGGCCTTTGACCAGGACAAGACTCAAATCAGTAAAGTGTTCTGATGAACTTTGACCTAAGGGAGCTGGTGGTGTGGTGAAGCTCTATTTCTCCAAGATAGTGATTATCCTTTTATCATTCTCTCCTCTGTCCCTCCTTTTCTGAGAGGCTTACAAGAAGTTCTAAATTTTTATCAATTGAAATTTTAGATCCAGGTTGTCTGTGTTTCTTCTATCATGAACATGACAATATATGTAGATACAAAGCATCGTGCTATGCCATGTTTAATGTACATATATGTATATGTGTGTATGTGTGTGTGTATATGTATGTGTGTGTATGTGTAACATGGCATAATATGTGTCCATAAAATACCGAGATAAGAAAAGTCTCATTATTCCAGATAGTGTCTGGGTCAAGGTGCCTTGTCGTTGGTAGTGTGGATCCCTCTCCAAACCATTTTGAACCCCCAAGCCCTGAGAAAGGCCTAAAACCTGGATTGGCCAGTCAGGAGAGGCCCCGTGGCCCACTCTGAGCCTAACCTACGGTAATGCCACACACGAGCATCTTTCCAGAAGAATGCTGCTGTGAATAGCTTTTAAGGTTCTGATTTCACAGTATGGTGAACACTCTATTCCATAACAAATCAGAGAAAAACATTCATAGAAATCAAGATACAGCATTCACAATGTTACAACTTATCACAGAAAGTCAAAATACAGCATTCACAACAACTTATCACTAAGATGGCCACACAGTTTTCAACAAAGAACAATCGTTTAGTAACTCAAGCATCCAACCATCTCAATCACTCAATTATCTTTAAGGAGGTTTTGCCTCCTCAAGAGACACAAAGTACAATAGTCAAAGTTCTCCACTCATGGGGCACACTAAGTTACAAATCAGTCACTTATTCAGTCATCAGTCACTAAGTACAATCATTTAGTCAATCAATCATTTAACCAACTCAATCATTCAATCATCCTTCATCATTCACTATTCAATCATCAGAAAATACACAGACCCTCTACCCCTAGGTCACTAATAAATTACAATTTTTCAGTCAGTACACAGTATCCAAATAAAATCTTTTTTCAGCTTAACTTGGGGTGATTTCGCAGATTTCCTGGATCCCCTTCTATGGTCTCAGATCCTACCTGGATTCATCAAACTGTCACCTGGGTTCAAAGGCAGATAGCTCCCAGGTCCTTGTCTAGCTCTCTGTGCACTTCCTGCTCCACACTGGACCTCACAGTGTCCAGTCCATCTCAAATCCTTCACAGTCTCTGTTCCTGGAAAGACAAGGCTTAACAAAGCCACCAACAGGTTCATACAAAGTACCAGCATCTCAGTCATGCTTCCTCAGTCTTTGGCAGCTCCAGCTAGCCCACAGAAATCCTCCACAGCCTCAGCAGCTCTGGCTGGCCCTCAGACTCAGCAGAAGTTTCAACTGGTTCCCAGAATCAAAATCACTTCATCCAGGTTCTGCAAATAAAAATCATTCTCTCCAGCTTAGGTGGGGAGGGAGGGGCCTTTTCTCTTCAGCTCCCCCGGTGGCAGCAGCTTCTGCCTGCTCCAAGAAGATCTGACTTTCCCAGCCAGGGTCTTTCCTTTTATACAGACAACATTAGCTTCCTGTTTCAGCCAACCCCTTCCTGTTACATCAGCAACAAGGATTCATACCTTCTATATCTTTATCAGAGGCTTGATTAATTACCAAGTGCTAAGTACCTGTTACTTTTGCCAATACAAAGAGATCTTCAAATTCAAATTACATTACCATTATACCTACCATAATGTTTTACATGCTCTTACATAGCAGACATGCTTTGCTTTGCTCTCTGAGTGAACCCAAAATGCCCCTTCCTGTGCCAGCAAGTACAAGGCCAGATGAAGCCAACCAGGAGCATTCTTCTGCTTGTGAATGCCAAGGACAAGGCACCTTGAACCAGACACTATCTTGAATAATGGGACTTTCCTTATCTTGGTATTTTATGGACATATGCTATGTTAGGTTATATCATGTCATGGTAAGGATAAAAAAAACACAGACATCCTGGATCTATAATTTTAATTGATTCTTTAATACTACTCCTCTCTTATTGTATTTACAACCTATTCAGTTAAGAAGTTCCTTTCTCATATTGTGGTTAAGCATATGGACACTATAATTCTGGGTGACACAGGCATCCTGAGTCATAAAGGAAGGGGTGAGGGAATTGCTCTGAAGATATGCGGTCTTTTGTCTGTCCTTCCTTGGGTCTGCTGTCTACAATGAGCTCTCACGCATGTTTCTATATGCATGACCCACCAGCTTTGAGACAATGAACATACACACCCAGCCTACTTCTGTTTGTCTTCCTTAGAACAAACTCAGTAATGGTTAACAGTGGTCATAAACAGAAGAATGCTCCTGCTCAGGTTCATTGGGCCTTGTAGTTGCTGACACAGGAAGGGGCATTTTGGTTCACTCAGAGAACAAAGTTTGCTTTGTTTGTTATGTCAGAGGATGCAAGGCATTATGGTAGGTTAAGCTCAGAGTGGGCCCAAATGTCTCTCTGACTGGGCAGTCCAGGTTTTAGGCCTTTCTTAGCCTTTGGAGGACCCTCAATGGTTCACAATATTAATCGATATGAGATGTATGATGAATGCACTAAACATTTCTGTTCCTCGGAGCTCACACTTCACCAGCAGATTCCAACTTGGGAGTCAGAAACCCCAGACAGAGTTGCTTTTTCTGACAATGGCCACATTCTTGTGCTGTACTGTGCCTGTGAACATGAAGCAGAACCATTCCCATCACAGAACTCTGGCACTGTGCCCTGGGGGAGCAGGTCATCACAACCCTCAAGATTTGAAACAATCAACCTAAGAATTGTTGTATTATCCTGGGAAACCACTCAAGCCCAGGGAAAGAGTGCACTGTAACCCACCTTCCCCTCCCTCCCCATTTGGGATTTAGGCATGTAGACTGGGCCTTTATTCCAACCTGGAGAGCTTTCCTCTCTCTCTAAGTGATTAACTAAACCTCTGCTTGATCTCTAGAAGCTATCCTGGGCCTGCAATGTTTCACCTCCTGCTTTTCACAGCTTAAAGAGCCATCCAGCAAAATCCTGTTAACAGAGTATAGAGAAAATGGCTCCCAAATGGAAGCAAGTTCTCTGAACTCACCCAAGAGCGAGGCCTTGCATAGCATGGGGGGAAATTCCCGTAATCCTTGGGGAAGCCAATGGAAACCAGGGACATCCTGAGGAGCCAGCTTCCCTTACATGTCTGCAAGGGACCTTCTCTTTCTCCTTCCTGGAGTCAGTGCAAAGAGAGTTTCCCACCATGAGTGACTCTCTTTCTCTCAACTACAAAGACTCTTCTACCAGTTCTGACTCTCTTGCAAGTATCCATCAGCATTCTCTCTAACCAATTAAAAAGTCAAATGCAAAAAAAAAAACAAAAACCAACCCTCAAAGCTTGACCAGACATCTGAGTTATATATAGACAAATAAATGAAAACCTTCTAAGGGTGTGTGCCTTGCACCCAAGAGCTCCTTCCTCAAAGGGGGCAAACCACCTCTGAATGAGGGGAACTGCCAGCCCTTAGAACTGAGATCAGGAGGCTCAGGGCAGGGCTGGGCAGAGCTGAGGCCTGGGATAAAGGCAGGAGCTTCAGAGCCCAAGGCCCAGAGCTTCACCACCCTGAGAGACAAGAGTCTAGATGAGGAAGAAAGAGGCCGCTGGCCTGCAGGGTCTGATGGAGAGTCCTCAGGCTGCTCTCAGTCCTGGTGAGTCCTTCCAGGTAGGGGCTCCTGCTCTGTTCCAATTGGTCTGAACCTGGGGCTTCTCTATTGAGCCCCAGGCCCTGTGGGGTCTGCCCCTGCTGTGGCTGAGTCTGCCCCTCTCTCTCCTCTTCCCCTAGGTCCTCCTCACTTGACACCCCCCACTAGCCCCAAGGGGTCCCACCTCTTGGCCCGATAAGGACCAATGTCCTGGAGCTGGAGGACTCCACAGAGGGTCCTGGGAGGGTGTGGCTGAGGGTCACCCCAGACTTCAGAGGAAACAAGGCCCTGGTCCCTTCTGAGGGTGTTAGTTCTCCAACAAGTGTCCACAACATCACTCTCATTCATTAAACCTCTGCTAGGTACCAGGCACAGCTCTGGGTGATGGGGAGTCAGAGGTCAGAGGCCTCTGGGGGCTTCCCTTCCACCCCAGGGCACACAGATAAGGGAAGAGGCACCTGGAGGAGAAACAGAGCCCTACCCTGCCAAGGGCTGAGGGGCCCTGGGGGGGCTTCCAGAGGAGGCAGGCCCTGAGCTGCCCCCTGGGGTTTCCAATCCCTCCTGTTTGTAGCTCTCTTGGGACATATTTGATTTCATGTTGTCTCCCCATTAGATTGGGAGCTTCTTGAGGGCAGGGACTGTCTTCTGCCTCTTCTGGTATCTCCAGCTCGCAGCCTGGTGTGTGGCACACAGTAGGGATTTAACACAGGTTCATCAATTGATTATTCGTGTTTGGACACCAAACCTGCTATGTTCCCCCCGGGAGAATGTGGGAGCTCTGGAGGGTCAGACCGGGAGAGTGTAGACAAATGCACAAGTGGATAAATAGGAAATGAAGGAATGAAATAATCATAGCAGCCATTTATTTTGTGCCCATGGTCCGCCAGGCACTGGGCTCAGCCCTTTCCAAATATAATCTCATTCCATCCTCACAACAGCCCTATGAGGCAGGTTCTTATTTGACCACTGAAGGAAACTGAGTCAGGGAGAGGTGAAGTGACTTACTCAGGGTCACCTAACTATGAAGTGCCCAAGGCTGGATTTGAACTCAAGCCCTCCAGTCTCTAGGCCCATTGGTCTCTCTCCTTCACCACCTCAGTGCCTCTAGACTTGTGGGACATTATCTCCAATGAGGAGATAAGGAAATATAAGCCCAGAGAGGCCAATTGCATCAGCCCAGTGTCCAATTGAACCAGAAATCTGTAGCTCCTGTAATAGTGGAAACTGTACCTTCTGGCCCCTAAACCAGGGCTCTGTGGGACCCAAGGGTGCCTCCTGTTACTGATGATAGAGTCTGACTTGTCTCTCCAGCCCCAATCAGGCTGTCATTCTGCTGCTCAGTAAATTCAGGGACTCCCCTTTTCCTCCAGAATTCCTGCACCCCTCTCTGTTCAGCATTTGATGCCCTCTCTACCTGCCTCCCACCTACTCCTCCAGGCTGATTATTCATTACAATAAAACCCATAGTCCTGCCCAGCAGACCTTGCTGCTGCTCCTCCCCGCCAGCTTTCCACCCCCTGTCTCCCGGGCTCTGCACAGGCTCTGCCCCCTCTGCCTCTAGTGATCTCTAATCTCCTTCAGAATTCTGCTCAGCCTGCACCTTCAATGTGAAGCCTTTCCTCATTCCCCGGGGCCTCCCAACTGACCCTGTCTGGAGGGACATGTTTCTTTGTACTCAGATGTATTCCTGGGGTCTCTCCCTATAGGATGCAAAGTCCTTGAGGGCAGGCCCTTTCCCTTGGGTCTCTGGATCCCCAATCTCAAGCACAGCACCTGGAACATTGAAGGTGCTTAAGAAAAGGTGACTGGCTCTCCCTCATATTTCTTCTCATCCTCTTTCACCTTCCTTGAACTTTTAGGGGAAGTTCTCATGGATTGGATTGTGGAGTCTGTAATGTTAATGGGATATCAGATCTTCCCTGCCCAACAGGCCTCAAGTGGAGCCCATTAAGGGAAGCTTGCTTAGAGGAGGCTTGCTTGTAGGAAGGCTTTCACATGTTCTACTAATGTCTAATCAGGCATTGAGTCATGAGGGTTGTGATGCCCTCTGGCTCTAAAAAGGGTATATATATACTCTGAGGTTAGCATTTTGCTTTGGGACTCACTCGTTGGAAGAGTGTTCTTGTGATTTGAGCCAATGAGACTCTGGGTAACCGTTAAGGAGTCCTCCCCCTTTCCCAGTCCCTCCATTTGAAAAACCCAGATGTTGGTGCTTCCCTCTCTGGCCAGACATTGGATCTGTCTGTTGGCCTGTGCTAATTTCTCAGACAGTTAGAAGCCTTTCTCTGTTGGCTATTATTTCTCTGCTTGTCTTTTCTCTTTTTTTTTGGTTTGGATTTTCTCTGAAGTTCAGGGTGCTGACTTTTCCCCTGAGTTAATGAATGTAATTTTAAAAGATTGTTGACCCCTGAACAGCTATCTTTCCTAGTAAAGCAGATCTAAGAACCTGTGCTAACAGCCCTCCTGGGGATGCCAGTGTGGTTGCCACTACACAGTCCCACCCCATTCACTGCTCTGTCTTCATTAACCTCACCCTACAAAATCTCTTCTGAGTCCTGTGTTCCCCTTGGGTAGTGTGAGCCTTCCCTCCTAGCTCTGTGCATCTTCCCTACTTTTCCTCTGAGTTCAAGGCATGTTTGAGAGAATTCAAGGCCATGCCCTTTATGTCTATTGTCATTAAGTGCCTGACATCATTGCTAAAGTAGCAAAGAAAATAATTTTATGGTTGGGGGTCACCACAACGTGAGGAACTGTATTAAAGGGTCATGGTATTAGGAAGGTTGAGAATCACTGGTCTAGACCTAAGCCTGAGACAACTCCACATTGGCACATTTCTGAGAAAGAAAGAAGCAAAAAGACTCATCTCTGTGATGCGGTTTATGGAGTAGAAATCTGTGATGACAAGCTGTGGAAGCATCAGGGAAACCAGGAGTCACGTTTGAATCCCTCAGTTCAGCAAAACACCAAAAAAGAGTGCTCCATCCTAGTCATATGCTACAGCTCATTTAGCCGTTCCCCAGTGGGTGGGCTTCCCCTCAGTCTCCAATGCTTCCTCACCCCAAAAAGAGCTGCTCTCAGTACTTTGGCTCATATAGGTTCTTTCCCTTTTGTTCTCTTTGGGATACAGACATAATATTGGTATTGCTGGATCAAAGGATATACACAGTTTTATAACCCCATTTGTCTCCAGTTCACAACTTCCCCAGCAGTGTATTAGTGCACCTATTTCCCCACATGGCCTCCAGCATCAGTCATTTCTCATAGGTGTGAGATGGAACCTCAGAGTCGTTTTAATTTGTATTACTCTAATCAACAGTCATTTAGAGTATTTTTTCATGGAACTATAGGTAGTTTGGATTTCTTCTTCTGAAAACTGTTTCTTCATATTCTTTGACCATTTGTCAGCTTGTGTATTGCTTTTACTTTTATAAATTTGACTCATTTCTTTATATATTTGACAAATGAGGCTTTTATCAGAGACACTTGATGTAAAATTTCTTTATATGACCTCATTATCTATGGTTCCTTTGAGGAAAATATGGTTTCCCTGATTATTGCTTTTAATTGAGATTGATTTAATTAATTTATCTCTTTCTGATTGCTTTTTAATTTTAATTATGTCTATTTTTGCTTTGCCTGAGATGCTTAGCACTTCCCCTACCCTTTTTTACTTCAGCTGAAGCATAATGGATACTGTTTCAGCCCCTTATTTTAATTCTGTTTGCCTTCTTTTTTATCTTATTTAATAGATATTATTAATTAAGATATAATTAATTAAGGTATAATTAAATTATATATGAAATATGTAAAATATAAAAATATAAATAAATAGATGTTATTAATTAAGATATAATTAAATAATTGTTTAACAATTAATAAAATAATTCATTTTTCCCAATTACATACAAAAAATTTACTATTCTTTTTTTTTTAATTTTGAGTTCCAAATTCTTTATCTCTCTCCCCCTTCTCAACCTCATTGAGAAGGCAAGCAATTTGACGTAGATTATACATGTCTGTTCATGCAAAACACCTTTCCATGTAAGTCATTCTGTTAAAGAAAACACAGACACAAAAAAACCAAGAAAAATAAAGTAAAGGAAAAGTCTCTTTGATCTGCATTCAGGCTCTATCCATTCTTTCTCTGGAGATGGACAGCACTTTCTCTCAGAAGTCCTGTGAAATTGGCGTGGATCATTGTATTGAAGAGTTCATCATCTGAAAATTGCCTGTTCATGTCCCTTGACCGTTTTTCAATTGAAGAATCTTTCTTATTTCTATATATTTGACACAGTTTTCTACATGTTTGAGAAATGAAGTCTTTATTGGAGAAACTTAGTATAATTTTTTTTTCACAGTAATGATTATCAACTAGGTATTTCCCTCCAGCCTATTTTCCCCCTCTTTACCTTACTTTCTCCTTTTACCCTGTACATTCTCAAAAGTGTTTTGCTTCTGACTTTTACCTCCCCTTAAATTGCCCTCCCTTCTGTCACCTCCAGCCCCTTCTCTTATTCCCTTCCCTTCCTACTTTCCTGCTTGCTAAGATAGATTTCTACACAAAGCTGAGTGTGTATTCCCTCTTTGAGCCAATTTAGATGAGAGTAAGTTCATGTGCTCCCCTCCTCACTTCCCAAATTTCCCCCTCTTTTGAGCTTCTTTTATATCAGATAATTTACCCCATTGTACCCCTCCCTTTCCTCTTCTCCTAGCGAACTCTTCTTTCTCATCCATTAATTTTATTTATTTAAATAATCACATTCAACTCACACCTTTACTTTCCATCTATGTATACCCCTCCTAACTGCCCTAATAATAAGAAAGCTTTCAGGGGTTATATATATCATTTTTTTTCATGTAAGAATAGAAACAGTTTAACCATATTGAATTGCTTATTATTTCTCTTTTCTGTTTACCTTTTTAAGCTTCTTTTGAATCTTGTGTTTGAAAGTCGAATGTTCAATTCAGCTTAGTTTTTTTTTTCATCAGAAATGCTTAAAAGTCCTCTATTTCATGGAATATCCACTTTCCTCCAGAAGAATTATACTCAGTTTTGCTGAGCAACTGATTCTTGGTTGTAACCCTAGGTCCTTGGTCCTCTGGAATATTGTATTCCAAGCCTTCCACTCCTTTAAAATGGAAGCTGCTGCATCTTGCGTAACCCTGACTAAGGCTCCACAACACTTTTATTGCTTCTTTCCAACTGCTTACAATATTTTCTCCTTGATATGGGAGCTCTGGAATTTGGCTATGATATTCTTGAAGGTTTCATCCTTCCTTCCTTCCTTCCTTCCTTCCTTCCTTCCTTCCTTCTTTCTTTGCTTTCTTTCTCGTTTTTTGCCTTTTGGAGGGGGGAAGGCAGAGCAATTGGGGTTAAGTGATTTGCCCAAGGTCACATGGCTAGTAAGTATTAGTTGTCTGAGGCTGGATTTGAACTCAGTTCCTCCTGACTCCAGGGCCAGGGCTCTATTCACTGCGCCACCTAGCCGCCCCTGTTTTATTGTTTCTTGATGTCTTATGGTGCCATTGGTTGCCTGATTCTAATTTCTAAAGAATTATTTTCTTCAGTGAACTTCAGTATGTTTTTATCTCTTTTGGTCAATTATGTTTATTAAGGAGTTCTTTTCTTCAGCTGATTTTCTTTTGTCTGTTTTACCATTTGGCCGATTCCATTTTTTTGAGGTGCTACTTTTGTTTCTTGGTCTTCCCTGCCACTGCAGTAACTTTCTGTGGTTGAGTTTTTTGGTGGTTTGTTCATTTTTCCAGTGTATTTCTTGACCTTGAACTCTTTGTTAAAGTTGGGCACTGCTCACCTAGGGATAGGGAGGCACTGTGACAGGCTTCAGGCTCTTTCATGCTGCTGTTTCCAGAGCTTATTCTGGGGTCTGTGAGTTTTTAGTCTTTTCAAGGTGGTGTGACCCAGGGACAGGTGTGCTCATTGCTCTCCTGGTCTCCATTTTCATCTTTACCCAGGAAGAGCCCCTGCTTCCCTGCACCCACAATAGCTAGTGCTCTTCTCACTGTGGACCTGTGATCAAGGCTTCTGCTCCCCATGACCAATCCCAAGTGCCCCTCTCCACTCTGGGGCTGCAGATCCTCACCAAAGAGTGCTGGGTCATGGTCTCTGGAATCTCTTTCCGACCAGTTGTCCACTCCTTCACCAAATCCCCTTACCATCTCTGGGCTGGGAGTTCACGAAGCTGCTGCTACTGACACTATCAGTGGCCCAGCACTGGTGTGCACTGTGGGCCAGACCCCTCCTCAGCACCACAGGCCTCTCCCACTGACCTCCCAAGCTTTCCTAGGCTGGAAAAATGTCTCACCCCAACAATCTTTTGGCTCCGTGACTCCAGAGTTTGAATTGACGTGTTATTGTAAAGCTGTTTAGAGGGAGATGGAAGAGTTTGCCACTTCTACTCTGCCAAATTGGCCAATTATTGTTATTTTAAAAGATGGGCCTTTGTTTGTGGGAAAAAAATTGAGGACCACTGAAGGAAAATCCCTAAGCAAATGCTGCTCACGCTCCTCCTCCAGTTTAATTCTAGGCCCAATACATTGTGTCCCCTCGCAGGGTCTGAATGTTGTCTGTATGCATATATATCTACAGGATGTCCCCAAAGTCTTTGTTCAATTTCAGACCTGCACTAAGACTCTTGAAGTATGTCGTGTGTACACAAGTTTCTGAAGAAAAGACCTCCTTAATAAACATATCTACGTTTGCATGATTGCTCATGTGTGTATTTATTAGATATATGTGTGCTCATATACATACATTATGTATTGAAGGGGAAGCTCTGTAGGTTCTTTGTATACAGAATTATGTTTCACTGGATGATGGGACACCAGCCATATCTGGTCCACAGCCTGTTTTAACAATTAAGAATATTGTTCTTTCACATTTTTAAAAATAAAGCTTTATTGTACACTTAAATGTAAAAATCATTCCTAGTTCATGGCCTGACCTTTCCGCAGAAGCAATTGTCTGGAGCTGGTCCTCAGACCTCCGTTTGCTGACCTTTAATGTGGATAATAATCCATCCATTTGGTTTTTCCTTTATAAATGATTAGCCAAACTTAGAGTGAAATTAAATGACCATTAAAGGCCCTTTGAAAGTTCTTCGCATAATCTGAAATGGATCTCTTCCCCCAGAAGAAGAGGGATTTTCCAGAGTTTAACCTATGCCACAAAAACTTTCCCAGATCCCTTGGGAGCAGGGCTTGATCTGCCAGAGAATCCTCAGGGAGGCCTGCCTTAACTTGCTATTGGTCTTGATCAAGATGATAGAATGGGCCATGGGGTAAATGGCACTTATTATCATTGAAAACATGACAGGTGGAAGACTTTCAAAAAGAATGTAGCTCACGGACGCCATGATGATGCCCACGTGGTAGAGTAAAAAGAGGAGAAGGAAAGATACCATACACTTGATGGTCTTCTTGTGGACCTCTGTGCTGCAGTCTCTGGAGGTTGTGACATTTCCCTGCATCTGCCGAGTGTGCCTCCATAGGGAGAAGACTAGCAAAGAGCAAGAGATGAGGGAGAAAATTAAGGGGACAAACCCCCCCATGTGGTAGAGGATCAGATTGAAAAAATGGCAGCATTTAGTTATTGGCATCACACAGGTCCCATTGGTTTTATTTCTAGGCACAGCATTGGTTATATATATCTCAGTAACTTTCTCTTTAAATAGAAGATTGACAAGCAAGGCAATGAGGAGGCAGATGCAAATCATCCTGAGGACCACTTTGTCAACCCTCCACTTCAGCCAGAGGAAGACAGGGTGAGAAAAGTTGGAGATCTTCAGGAAGTAGAAGATGCTGAGGCAGGTGCCAAACCAGGCACTTAAGTGGTTGCTCAAATTCCACATAGGCTCAAAATATCTGGTCTCTACAGAGTCATAGAAACCAAAAAAGAAATTAGCTGCAATGATTCCAGATGTTAATGACCCCAATAAAATGATCCTGGAGATGGCCAAGGCAGTGAGGATTAAGTCCATTGAAGACAATCTTCCAGTCTTGACCCAGTCCATGAAATTGACCAGTGCAATGAAGCCATTGGTGAACCCACCCACTAGAAACTCTCCAGCTGCCACCATCACAAAGATGATCCCCATGGCACCTGGCAGGTCTGCAGAAAAAAAGAAACAAAACCCAAACACCTTTCAAAGCACTGGAGCTGAAATGCTTTTCCAGCCAATGTGATGTCTATCTCTGAAATGTTAATTTTCTTTGCCTTTGTAACCATAGTCTCTCTCTCTGCTCAGAAAGTACCCAATTCTGTTAAGAAATGGAGCTTCAGGTGTCTTCAGGACCCCTGCTACTCTTCCTTTGACAACAGACCAGGGAGTAATTTTAGCCCAGACCCTGAATGTGTCCTTTGAACATGACCAGATGGGAAATTTCCATGTTATTCCTGATTGAGAGGCAAGTTGCTGTTTGTTCAGATGCAAATGAAAGGCAGTTTCTATTTCATCACTTTGACTATTCTCCCTTGGCCTAATTTGCCTTCAAGAGTTGTCCATAATAGCTGAGAATCTGAGAATATAGAAAATAACTCAGTAATTGTGGTGATAGAAGCTTACCACCATCTTGACCATCTTCTTCACTGGGACCTAGTCTGGTCTAGTAGAAGATTGCTATCTACCCCTCCATCTCATCACAGGAATTCCAGAACAGAGTGCAGTTGCCACATTAGAGAGTCAAAGGAAGAGTGAGCCAAAAGCTATGTCTCCTTTTCCAATGATGCAGCACCTTGTCCCCTGGTTAGAGGGTGGGAGTGTGGGCAGGGGAGTCATAAAGACAGCTCAGGCTTCAGTGTGCCACATGAAAGCTCCACATCCTGTGGACCCTACGTCTCCCATGGTCAGAAGCATCCAGGGTCTTGAATTTCCCAAGGTGCCACAACCCCTCAACAGGGAATCACACACATCTGCATAAGCAAAGGTCAGCTTTGCATTTTCTAGGCTTAACCCCCCTCACTCTCTGAATCAGTGGCTTGGTCAGGGATTAAAACTTTGAATTAAATTGTATGGGGAAATAGTGACTTTGTCCAGATTGCTCCTGTAGTCTCTTACGAGCTTATTCTCTCCCCAACAAATACTGGTTACACAAAAGACTATCACAAATATTTGGTAGCAAGGAACCCCGCCTTACCCAAGTAAAATATCAAACAGAACTCAGAAAAATTATATAGATTAGAATCCACCAAAGAATACACAAGATTGTGAGCTCTTCACCTGGGAATAAATTAAGGTATAAACCGAGGGGGGAGGGGGAGGAGTGAGAGGGGAGAGGGGGAGAGAGGGAAAGGGAGAGAGCAGGAAATCAAGGAATATGACTGACCTACTTTCCCACACAAGTCCAAGGCTCCAAGGGCTCCAAAACAGCAGCCTAAAGTCCCATTCTCTCTCAACTAACTCCCCCTGGAGGTACTTTATTGTGTCTCCATTGAGTTTATTGAAGTAAATCCTTAATGGCCAGAATGCAGGGTCATGGTCAGCATTTTCTGAGCCAATCAGGAGTCATACACCTTTGGTAAATGCAGCACACAACATACTATTTCTATTTCTATTCTATTTCTCATACTAATAACAGGTGGGTCCGTGCCTGCTACATTTCCCCCATCAGGATTCTAGAGATATCCTGGATGGATTATGGGGTCTTTTCCAATGTTCTCACTTTGATACCCCATTCTGGCACATTTTCCACCACCCAGTCTTAATAATGATTTGGTGTCATCTAACTGGTGTTTCTTAATATCTCCTCCATATGATTTCATAGTGCCCCAGTATCATTCAACCAATTGATATCAATTAGAGTTTTTGAAGGACTATTTACTGAGAAGGTGTCAAGAAAATAGACATAGAAGCTGAGATGGGGAGCTGGGTCAATGGCAGCAGAGTGGGTGGTGTTGCCTCTGCTCTCCAATCTCTCTGCACCAGGAGCCTCCCCTGTCTTGTTCACCCAAATAAAGTCATGAAAGAGAGGGGGGTAGGAAGTCTCTCTGGCCATCTAGTTCCTTTGAATGTGTGCCCAGTTCTGGCTCAGCAGCCCTCCAAATGACCATTTCTTCATCACCTCTTAAGCAGACAGGAAGCAGCCCAAGAATGTCTGTGGGAGCATTTTGCCAATTGAAATGAGATTACATCACTCTTAACACACTGTGCACGCTCAGGGAGCTCTCACTGCATGATCCTCTGCTCTACTCTTCTCTGTTTGCATTTTTTTCATCTTTTGAAAATTGTTAGGGGTTCATTTTGAACATGTCATTCAGTTGTCGATCCATGATGATCCTTGGGACTACCTGGGAGGCACAAGCATTGTCCCTGCTCTTGTCTTGACTGTCTGACGGGAAAGAGTCTCACAGCAGTTGGTGTGGGAAGAGATTTGACCATCCCACACAAAAAGATGAAAAACACAATTGTCCCAAATAGAATGATGCAGACCTTTGAAAACAAGCATCTCCCAATCCCCCTTCATGGCAGCCTCTTTCCTCTGTTTGTCATCTCCAATTTACTCTGGTTTGTCTTGTTCATACACAGTTCTTTTCTTCTTGTCTCCTCCATTGCTCTGTAAGCTTCCTGAGAGCAGGGGCTGGTTTGGTTCATCTTTATCTCCCCATGACTTAACATGATGCCTGGTACACAGTAAGCAATTAAGACATGTTTGTTCAATGGACTTGAATTTGGGAAATATGAAGGTAAAGAAAATCCAGGTTTTGATCTCAGAAAGAAACTTGGTCCCTGCAGGGCTTCCCATACCACATGGAACACTCTGTGAAGGGAATTGAGACCTTGAGTTAACTAGCAGCTACCCCCTCACCCTCTGGTGAGAAATCAAAATCATCTGGGTGAAAACTTTACCACAATTCCCTCAGTGCCTCCGGCTGTCCAAACTGGGGTCTGAACAAAACTCTAGATGAAATGCCTGCTCTTGCTACCTGGGCACATCCTCCCAAAGATTAAGCACTTAATGCTGGTTATTTGGGGTTTCTAGGTCAACAGGCAAACTTCATTCTATGTACCTCCAGTACTTAAGGATCTCCCAAAGAAGCCAAAAGTAGAGGTCTTTTTAAAAGAAGAAAAATATGAGGTCCAGGGTTCACAGGATTGAAAGGAAAATGTTGAGTAGAATTTTTCCACCAGAAGATCAGGAATGTGAAAGGAGATAACAGAGGGCAGGGGTAGCAGGTGGGGTGGTGGGAAATGAAGGACCATCAGGACTGGACAATATAGTAAGATGATTAGTAAGATTAGGAGGAGAGGACACATCTGGACAAGATGGATGCTTGAATGGAAGAGATCACCCAGCTGCCATATCTCAACTCTAGCAAAAACCCCAATTCCCATCAGACCAAATAATAATGATAAAAGAATCTCAGGAAAAACCTGAGTGAATGACTTCCTCTGCCACAAAACCACAGAGAAGCTAAGTCAGAGTGTCGTGGGCAATAGAAAAGGAGGCCAATAACAGAACCTGGGCTGGCACAAAGCACCAAACCAGCAGAACTGCCAAGACCAGAGACAAGTCTGCAGGGCTTTGTGTCTAAAGACAAGAAGAGCAGAGCTTCCAAGAGAAAGACCAAGGGAAGTCAGAAAGCCCCAGGGCTAGGCAGTCCATGAACTTGGATGAAGTTTAATATTGGCTAGTTAGT
>CM053582.1:62921525-62946630 GCA_028627135.1 Pseudochirops cupreus | reverse complement strand
TTTTTTCATTTGTTTGGATCTGTTTGATAGTATCTTGATTTCTCATAAAGTCGTTGGCTTCCATTTGCTCCACTCTAGTTGTGAAGGAATTATTCTCTTCAGAAAGCTTTTGAGATTCTTTTTCCATCTGGCAAAGTCGACTTTTTAAGGCATTCTTCTCCTTATTGGCTTTTTGGGCCTCTTTTGCCATTTGTGTTAATCTATTTTTTTAAGGTGTTAATCTCTTTGGTCAGGTTGTTGATTCTCTTTTCATGATTTTCTTGCATCATTCTTATTTCTCTTCCCAATTTTTCCTCCCCTTCTTTCATATGGTTTTCAAAATCCTTCTCTAGCTTTAGGCAGTCTTCATGTTTCTTGCAATCTTTTGGTGCGGGAGTTCTGACTCTGTTGTCTTCCTCCCGTTCCCTGCTTTGATCCTTCTTTTCCCCAAAGAAGGAATCTAGAGTTTGGTTGCTGTTCTTACTTTGCGTCCTATGCTTGCTCATAGTTGGTCAGGCCAGTCACTGATTTTTTAGCTCTGTGGAACTCTGCTTCCAGAGGGGAAAGTTCTGTTCCAAATCGTTGGGGTTTTCCCAGCTGCTGGTGCTTTTAGGAGGCTGCTGCAGCCCCTACCAGCTCTGGCTCACTGAAAACGCACCCCAGGACCACCACCCAAGACCACAATCCGGATCCAGGCCGCTCAACGCAAGAGCACTTGGCCTCTGAACCATCGCTTAGCCCCCCTGCAGTCTGCAGGCCAGGAGCTCTGAAGCAGCAAGTGGAGGCAGCTGCAGGGCCTCCACTTCTGCCACTTCCTTGCCCTGGAGGCAGTTTGGCCAGACCTGCTTATTTCTCCCAATTTTAGCCGAGTTCCACTGACCTTTCACTTAGTCATTTTTTTCTTATGGCTTGATAATTCTGGATACTGCCACAGCTGCCGCAGATCCTTAACAGCTACCCAGAGTCTCATTGGCTCAAATCACAAGAACACTCTTCCAACGAGTGAGTCCCAAAGCAAAATGCTAACCTCAGAGTATATATATACCCTTTTTAGAGCCAGAGGGCATCACAGCCCTCATGACTCAGTGCCTGATTAGACATTAATAGAAGATGTGATAGCCTTCCTACAAGCAAGCCTCCTCTAAGCAAGCTTCCCTTAATGGGCTCCACTTGAGGCCTGTTGGGCAGGGAAGATCTGATATCCCATTAACATTACAGAGTCCACAGTCCAATCCATGAGAACTTCCCCTAAAAGTCCAAGGAAGGTGAAAGAGGATGAGGAGAAATATGAGGGAGAGCCAGTCACCTTTTCTTAAGCACCTTCAATGTTCCAGGTGCTGTGCTAGAGATTGGGGGTCCAGACACCCAAGGGAAAGGGCCTGCCCTCAAGGACCTTGCATCCTATAAGGAGAGACTGCAGGAATATATCTGAGTACAAAGAAACACGTTCCTCCAGACAGGGTCAGTTGGGAGACCCCGGGGAATGAGGAAAGGCTTCACATAGAAGGTGCAGGCTGAGCAGAATTCTGAAGGAGATTAGAGATCACTAGAGGCAGAGGGGAGCAGAGCCTGTGCAGAGCCTGGGAGACAGGGGGTGGAGAGCTGGGGGGGAGGAGCAGCAGCAACGTCTGCTGGGCAGGACTATGGGTTTCATGGAAGACTGTAATGAATAATCAGCCTGGAGAAGTAGGTTGGAGCCAAGTAGAGAGGGCATCAAATGCCGAACAGAGAGGGGTGCAGGAATTCTAGAGGAAAAGGGGAGTCCCTGAATTTACTGAGCAGCAGAATGACAGCCTGATTGGGGCTGGAGAGACAAGTCAGACTCTATCATCAGTAACAGGAGGCACCCTTGGGTCCCAGGGAGCCCTGGTTTAGGGGTCAGAAGGTGCGGTTTCCACTATTACAGGAGCTACAGATTTCTGTTTCAATTGGACACTGGGCCAATGCAATTGGCCTCTCTGGGCTTATATTTCCTCATCTCCTAATTGAAGATAATGTCCCACAAATCTAGAAGCACTGAAGTGGTGAAAGAGAGAGACTAATGGGCCTAGAGACTGGAGGGCTTGAATTGAAATCCAGCCTTGGGCACTTCATAGTTAGGTGACCCTGAGTAAGTCACTTCACCTCTCCCTGACTCAGTTTCCTCAGTGGTCAAATGAGAACCTGCCTCACAGGGTTGTTGTGAAGGTGAAATGAGGGAATATTTGGGAAGGGCTGAGCCCAGTGCCCAGCGGACCATAGGCATGAAATAAATGCCTGCTATGATTATTTCATTCCTTCATTTCCTATTTATCCACTTGTGCATTTGTCTACACTCTCCCGGTCTGACCCTCCAGAGCTCCCACATTCTCCTGGGGGGAACATAGCAGGTTTGGTGTCCAAACACGAATAATCAATCGATGAACCTGTGTTAAATCCCTACTGTGTGCCACACACCAGGCTGCGAGCTGGAGATACCAGAAGAGGCAGAAGACAGTCCCTGCCCTCAAGAAGCTCCCAATCTAATGGGGAGACAACATGAAATCAAATATGTCCCAAGAGAGCTACAAACAGGAGGGATTGGAAACCCCAGGGGGCAGCTCAGGGCCTGCCTCCTCTGGCAGCCCTCGTGGGCCCCTCAGCCCTTGGCAGGGTGGGGGTCTGTCTCTCCTCCAGGTGCCTCTTCCCTTATCTGTGTGCCCTGGGGTGGATGGGAAGCCCCCAGAGGCCTCTGACCTCTGACTCCCCATCACCCAGAGTGGGGCCTGGTTCCCAGCAGAGGTTTAATGAATGAGAGTGATGTTGTGGACTCTTGTTGGGGAACTGAGGCCCCCAGAATTAGCCTGGGCCTCCTTCCCTGTGAAGTCAGGGGTGACCCTGAGCCACACCCTCCCAGGACCCTCTGTGGAACCTTGCACTTTAGGACATTGCTTGTCATCAAGACTGGAGGTGGCCTGGTGGGGGTTGTCAAGAGAGGAGGATCTGTGGGAAGAGGAGAGAGAGGGGCAGACTCAGCCCCAGCAGGGACAGACCCTACAGGCCTTGGGGCCCCAGGTTCAGACCAATGGGACCAGAGCAGGAGCCCTGACATGGAAGGAAGGACTCACTAGGCCTGAGGGCAGCCTGAGGACTCCCCATCAGACCCTGCACTTCTGTTTCCACAATACTCCAAGTGTTTCTTCCTGGTTGCTTCCAGCATTTTCTTCTTCACCTGGCAACTCTGGAATTTGGCTATTATATTCTTAGGAGTTTTCTTTTTGGGATCTTTTGCAAGAGGCAATGGGTGAATTCTTTCAATTTCTATTTTACCTTCTGGTTCTAGAATATCAGGGCAATTTTGCTTGATAATTCCTTAAAAGGTGGTGTCTAGGCTCTTTTTTTCATCATGGATTTCAGGTAGACAAATCATTTTTAAATTATCTCTCCTGGATCTATTTTCCAGGTCAGTGATTTTTTCAATGAGATATTTCACATTGCCTTCTATTTTTTCATTTGTTTGGATCTGTTTGATAGTATCTTGATTTCTCATAAAAATCATTAGCTTCCATTTGTTCCAATTTAATTTTGAAGGAATTATTCTCTTCCATGAATTTTGGAAATTCCTTTTCCATTTTGCAAATTTGGCTTTTTAAGGCATGCTTCTCCTCATTGGCTTTTTGGGCCTCTTTTGCCATTTGAGTTAGTTTACATTTTAAGGTGTTATTTTCTTCTGTATTTTGGGGGTCTCCTTTAGCAGGCTGTTGACTAGCTCTTCACGATTTTCTGGCATCATTCTCATTTCTCTTCTCAGTTTTTCCTCTACTTCTCTTACTTGATTTTCAAAATCCTTTTTGAGGTCCTCTGTGGCCTGTAACCAGTTCATATTTTTCTTGGAAGGTTTTGATGCAAGAGTTCTGACTGCATTATCTTCCTCCCATTCCATGCTTTGATCCTTTTTGTCCCTAAAAAAGGATTGTATGGTCTGACTGTGCTTCCTCTGCTTGCTCATATTGGCAGCCAAATACTGAACTTTTGAGCTCTTTGCCATGGTAGAACTCTGCTTCCAGATTACAGAGAGCTTTGTCCCAAATCACTGGGGTTTTTGCAGCTGCCAGAGCTATTAGGAGTGTGCTTTCTCTACAGCCCCCGCATGCTCTGACTCACTGGTTGCACACCCCAGGACCACCACCCAAGACTGTGATCTGGATCCAAGCAGATCAAAGCAAAAGCTATTAATTACCCTCTGAATCGTTGCTTGGTCCCCCTACAGTCTGCAGGCCAGGAGCACCTGAGGGAGCCACACAGTGGCAGTGGCACAGCCATCACGCCTCCACTGCTTCTTTCCCTGGGGTCAGGGGCCAGACTACGCTCTTCCTTTACCTTTCCAACAGAGTTCCTGAATGATCTTTTATTTTCTTTTAGGCCTTTATGGGTTGAGAAGTGTGGAAACCACCACAGCTGCTGATGATTTACTCCCCTGAAGTCTGCTCTGGACACAGCGGTTGGGCCACCCTGGGGCCAGAACCGAGGCTCACAGAGGGACAACTGTGTTTGGCTCCCAGCTCAGTGTGATAGACCTTTCCTGTCCACCTGCTGGGCTGCCTTCAGTGGGAGATTTGTTTCTCTCTGTCACTTTGTGGGTTCTGTAGCTTTAAAATTTGTTTAGAGCCATTTTTTTACAGGTATTGGAAGTGGTTGGAGCCAGAGCCCACACCAAGTTTGTGCTTCTACTCTGCCATCTTGGCTCGACCCCATGACCCAGATTTCTAGCCCAGAATGAAGTACCTGTTTTTTGGTTTTGGGTTTGTTTCCCCCCTTCCCCATGTGAGTAACTGGTGGAGAGAATGTCCCTGTGTGCCTGCCTGAGGGCATAACTGGTAGAATAGTCTTCTTAGATGAGAGAAAGGGAGTCACTCATGGTGGGAAACTCTCTTTCCCCCTGACTCCAGGAAGGAGAATGAGAAGACATTGTAGACATGTAGAGGAAGCTGGCTCCTCAGGATGTCCCTGATTTCCATTGGCTTCCCCAAAGATTGTGGGAATTTCCCCCCATGCTATGCAAGGTCTGGCTCTTGGGTGAGCTCAGAGAGCTTGCTCCCAGTTGGGAGCCTTTTTCTCTACACTCTGCTAGCAGGATTTTGCTGGATGGGTCTTTAGCCTGTGAAAAGCAGGAGGCGAAACATTGCAGGCCCAGGATTGCTTCTAGATATCAAGCAGAGCTTTAGTTAATCACTTAGAGAGAGAGGAAAGCTCTCCAGGTTGGAGTAAAGGCCCAGTCTACATGCCTAAATCCCAAGTGGGGAAGGAGGAGGAAGGTGGGTTACAGTTCACTCTTTCCCTGGGCTTGAGTGGTTTGTTTCCCAGGACAATACAACACTCTTTAGGTCGATTGTTTCAAATCTTGAGGGTTGTGATAACTGCTCCCCCAGGGCACAGTGCCAGAGTTCATTCAACAAAAGTCGTGGCCACAGAGCAAGACTACTACCAGAAGGTTAAAGTCAACAGATTAGAGGGCTTCTCCAAACAGGAACTGTTCATCACTAACTTGGAGGGCAAGCTGAGACAACAGACAGAGACAGTGGAGCAGAAACAGAGGGTTCAGCTTTCAGAGAGCTGGTGCATAGCCCTGCATTGGCTCATCTGGGCCAGAACACTCACCAACACCAAGACTGGTTTGATGAAAATGGTGGGGAAATTCAGAAGCTGCTAAAGTAAGAAGGAGAGCTCCACAGGATTTACCAAGCAAGGTAGTTCAAATGTCTCTCAGGCAGTGTTTAACCCCAGGGAAGGGCAGGTGAAGCTTAGAGAAACACAGAATGCTTAGCTCAGCAAGAAGGCAGATAAAATTCTGGAGAGGCTTATATAAATTGATGCTAAGTAAGAAGAGGAGAACCAGGAAAAACTTGTACACAATCACAGACACATCATATGTGTGATGACCAACCTTGATAAACTGGACTATCCTCAACAACACACAGCTAAAAGACAACTCTACAAGCCTCAGGATGGAAGAAGATATCTAAACTCAGAGAAAGATCTAGAAAAACTAGAGTTTAAATGGAGACTGAAGCAAAACATGCTATCATTCTTTTTCATGTTTGGTTTTGTTTCTTTTTTCCCAGTGATCACTCATTGGTTACAACCCTTCTATATAACCAAACTATTGTACAACGTGAAAGTATTTGCAGATCCTACACATGATTGCACGCCACCATGGGGGGAGGGGAGGGAGGGGAGAAAATCTAAAACTCAAGGGATTATAGAATTGAATCTTGTAAACTAAAAGTAAATAAAATTAATTAATTAATTTTAAAAAAAAAGAAGGCAGGTAAAATTCAGTTTTATGCTGATAGCGACAATCTGAAGCACTTTTATGATGCCTGAAGGCTATTTATGGGCCAAAGACCTATGGTGTCTCTCAGCTACTCAGTGCTGATGGGGCCACATTGATCAGAGAAAAGAACATGATCCTGGAGAGATGGACCAAACACTTCTATAGTGTTCTCAAGAGACTGCCGTCAATCAACACTGAAGCCACTGACCACACATCTCAGGTTGAAGCCAAGCCCTCCCTAGCTGAAGCTCCAACTGAAGATGAGGTTTTAAATGCCATTAAGCTCCTCTCATGTGGCAAAGCACTTGATGCTGATTCTGTTCCAGCTGAGATTTACATGGGGGAGGAGGTGCTCACTGCTCATACAAAAGCTGACTGAAAATTTTCCAGGTTGTGTGGCAAGAGGAGGTTATCCCCCAGGAGTTCAGGGATGCCTCCACTGTCCACCTGTATAAAGATAAAGGAAATAGATTTCCCTGTGACAATCACTGGGAGGCAGGGGGTGTCTCTCTCTTAGTCATTGCTGGCAAAATTCTTGGCAGATCTGATAGGCTGATCCTTCATATGTAAGATGGGCATCTACCTGAGAGAGTGTCAGTGTGCCTCCAGAAAGAGCTAATGGATGGTCTGTGTGGTGTTTGCTGCCCAAAAACTCCAGGAGAAACAACAGAAGCAGAACAAATGATCTGAACAAGGCCTTTCATATTTTAGTCACAAGGGCTTGTGGGAAGTTGACAAAATTTGGTTGCCCAGAGAAGTCTATCAGCATTGTACATCACTTTCACAATGGCCTGCTGGCCAGGGTTCTGGATAGTCACCAGTGGAGTGAAACGAGGCTATGTACTTGCTCCCATGCATTTTAGCATGACTTTTCATGCTAAAAAGTTTTCAGCCGTGTTGTCATATACCTTCAACAAGGACAAAAAAGAGATAATCATATGACTTCTGTTAGTCTTGTTATCAATGTGGTCAGTTATGCTTATAGTTTTCCTAATATTGAACCAGCCCTGCATTCCTAGAATGAATCCCACCTGGTCATAGTGTATTCCTCATGATAAATTACTGTAACCTCTTTGCTAATGTTTCATTTAAAATTTTCACATCTATATTCATTAGGGAAATTGGTCTATAATTTTCTTTCTTTGTTTTGGCCCTTCCTGGTTTAGGTATCAGCACCATATTTACATCATAAAAAGAATTTGGTGGGACTTTCTCTTCACCCCATTTTTCCAAATAGTTCATATAGTATTGGAATTTATTGTTCTTTAAATGTTTGGTAGAATTCATTTGTAAACCCATCTGGCCCTGAAGATTTTTTTCTTAGGGAGTTCAATGATGGCTCCCTAACTCTTAGGAAGTTCAATTTCTTTTTCTGAAATGGGGTTAAGTATTTTATTTCCTTTTCAGCTAATCTGGGCAGTTTGTATTTTTGTAAATATTAATCCATTTCACTTAGATTGTCACATTTAATGGTGCACAGTTTGGCAAAATAGCTCCTAATCATTGTTTTCATTTACTCTTCATTGGTGGTGCATTCACCCTTTTCATTTTTGATGCTGGTAATTTGATCTTTTCTTTTTTTTTAATCAAAATAACTCATTTATTTTATTGTTTGTTTGTTTTTTAATAAAACTAGCTCTCAGTTTTGTTTATTAGTTCAATAGTTTTATTAATTTTAATTTTATTAATCTCTCCTTTGATTTTCAGAACTTCTGATTTGGTATTTAATTGGGGATTTTTAATTTGTTCTTTTTCTAGCTTTTTGGTTGTATGCCCAATTCCTAGATCTCCTCTTTCTCTGCTTTATTCATGTAAGCATTTAGAGACATAAAATTTCCTCTAAGAACTGCTTTGGCTGCATGCCAAAAGTTTTGGTGTGTTGTCTCATTACTGTAATTCTCTTTGATGACATTGTTTCTATGATTTGTTGTTTGACCTATTCATTCTTTCAGATTATTCAGTTTCCAATTAACTTTTAGTCTGATTTTCCATGGCCCTTTATTATATGCAATTTTTCTTGCATCATGATCTGAAAATGATGCATTTAATTTTCCTGTCTTTCTGCATTTGAGTATGAAGTTTTTATGCCCAAATACATGGTCAATTTTTGTGTAAGCGCTATATACCACTGAGAAAAAAGTTTGATTGAATGTAGTTTTTGAGGGAAACTGGGGAGAACTCAGACAACTCCCTGGCTTCTCTCTGCCATCCAACAAGGACAAACACAGCATCAAGATCAGTTACTACACTGATGGTAAATTATTTAATTTGAAAAGGCTATAAGCCAAGACTAAAGTGGAGGGAGAGTTAGTGCACAATGTTTTGTTTGCAGATGACTGTACACTCAGTGCAGCCTCTGAGGCTGAGATGCAAGAGTACAAATCAATTCTCTGCTGCTTGTGCAATTTTTGGCCTGACAACACAAACAAAACAGAAGTTCTCCCCCAGTTGGCATCACACCATCCATACATGGAACTGTCCATTACAGCCAATGGAGAAGTTTTGAATGCTGTGGATAAGTTCACTTACCTTGGCAGTATACTTTCCAGGGACGTCCATAAAGATGACCAGCTTGATGCATGCACTGCTAGAGCTAGCTCAATATCTGGGAATCTGAAGGAAAGTGAGAGAAATGAGGCTTTAGGCTGCCTACCAAACTGAAGGTCTACAGAGCTGCTCTGCTGACCTCAGTGTTGTATGCCAGTGAAACTGGGACAGTGCACCAGTGTCATCCAGGAAACTGAATCACTTCCATTTGGATTGTCTTCGGAAGATTCTGAAGATCACCTGGCAGAATAAGGTACCAGATATTGAAGTCATTTCTCAAGCTGAACTGCCAGACATTCAAACGCTACTGTAGAGAGGGCAACTATGATGTGCTGGCCATTTGGTTTGAAATGCCAAACATAAGTTTACCTAAAGGACTATTTTACAGAGAACCCACACAAGGCAAGCACTCACATGGTGTTCAGAAGAAGGGATACAAAGACACTCTCAAGGTCTCTCTGAAAAACTCTGGAGTTGATTGGGTGACATGGGAGGCATTGGCAAAGGACCACCCAGGTTAGCATGCCCACCTCAAAGAGGGAGTTGTGGTTTTTGAGTGAAGCGGTTTTGCAGAAGCTCAGAAAATTTAGAGATCCCCACTCCAAATGTTCATGTGGACTATTTGTTCCTAACCTGTGGTGAAGTCTTCTGAGCTCTTGTTGGGCTGATAAGCCACAGTCAGATACACTATACCTTGAATCCAACATATTGATATCATTTTGGTCCTCTTCAAGAACAAAGAACAATCAACCAACCAGTCAGCCTTAGGTGACCAAGCAGAACAAGTCTAATCCTTCTTTCTTGACATAGCTACACTTATGGACAGCCTTCATTGCCTTTCTAAGTCTTCTTAGACTCATTCTATTGCAGTACCACCATCTGGTTTGTCCTCCAGGCATTATCTAGCCTGTCAATGCCAGTCAGGGACAAGAATGGCTCGTCTCATCCTTCACCCCTCCTTCTGTTTGGGCAGGCCTATGCCTACCATGTATTTCAGAAGTTATAAACTTGGGTCTCCAATGCCAGACCTGAATGAATCATAATGATGGACAGGGCATCATAAAGCTCCCATATCTCTCTGAGGCCTCCTACATAGTATGGAAAATGCACAACATGTACAACAGCCTCAAGCATTGCATTCCTCTCTGGTGCTCAGAAAGCTCTTCATCTCAAAGGTGCCCTTCAGCCCTGGAAGTGTTTCCCATTCCTGCCACCTCTCCCTGGTACTGACAGCTCCTCCAGAACCCCCATCTACAAGTGGCCAGTTCGTTATGTCTCATTCCTCTCCAGGCTGAATCCCAGGCTTTCACGACCATGCCTGACGCCAAGTCCCTTCACCTTCCTCACCCAACACCCACTGCCTCCACACCCTTCAGCTCGCTCCCGAGGTCAGGGACTCTCTTTCTGCTCGTGTTTGTATCTCCAGCACTTCATCGTGGGTCTGGCGCTTAGCAAAGTCATGAATGGGGGGGAGGAAAGAATGTGACTTAAAACTTCCTTCTGAGATATCTTTTGTCAGTTCCTGAACCACCAGAAACAGGGTGTAATTGTTGCTGTGAAGTCCTGAAGCAGGGCAGTACACTTCTCAGTAGTTTATCAGGTAGACAATGGTCATCTTTGTCATTTTCAGGAAGAAATCACCAACTATTACTAATCTCAAGAGAGATTTCTAGCCTGAAGACAAGAAGACTCAAAAGGGCATAACAGTAATCCTTAAATATCTGAAAAGCTTTAGCAGGGAGGGAGGATCAGAATGGTTTTGTTTAGGTCTAGAGGGTAGAATCAGGGTAAATGAGTAGAAATTACAAGTGTGTCAAGGAAAACTGATGACTCCTTCTTGATCCCTTCTCTCCTCCAAACAACCAAATAATACAATAAAAGGGCAGGGGACAGCAATACTAAACATCAGGGAAATAAAAGAATTACCAGAAAACCATAATACAATTTATTTTATTAACTGGGTTTAAAAGGCGAAATGTATTTTACTCCCTCTGGGTAACATGAAAAATAAGAAATTATCAGAAGACAAATTAAAGTTATTAGTTGTAAGTGTGAATAGTTTAAATTCCACCATTAAATGAATAAGAGTGAAAGACTGGACCCTAGCACCTTGCAGACTGTCTGGCACATAGCAGGCTTTTTGTAAATGCTTCTTGACTGATTACATTCTTTCAGAAAACACACTTACTGCAAAGAGATAAAGCTAGACTAAATTAGATATGCCTAGCTTTTCTCTCTGGAATGAATCTTTTGATGTCGAGTTAGGTTGGTGCTATGTGTAAAGGTTTTCCCACATTCTTCACATTTATAAGGCTTCTCTCCTGTATGAATCTTCTGATGTTTACTAAAGTTTGAATGATGCCTGAAGGCTTTCCCACATTGACTACATTTATAGGGTTTTTCTCCAGTATGAATCCTCTGATGTTCAACAAGTTCTGATCGATGACTAAAGGCTTTGCCACATTCTTGACATTTAAAAAGCTTCTCTCCACTATGAATCTTTTGATGCTTGATAAGGCTTGACCACTGTCTGAAGGCTTTCCCACATTCAGTACATTTGAAAGGCTTCTCTCCCGTGTGAATCCTCTGATGCTGAACAAGGACAGAGGATTTACAGAAGCCTTTTCCACACATGTCACATTTATAAGGTTTCTCTCCAGTGTGAATCCTCTGATGTACAATAAGGTAGGAGCTGCTGCTGAAGGCTTTCCCACACTCAGTACATTTGTAAGGCTTCTCTGCAGTGTACATCCTTTGATGTACAATAAGTTCTGAATGGTGATTGAAGGCTTTCCCACATTCATTACATTTGTGAGGTTTCTCTCCAGTATGAATCCTATGATGCACAATGAGATAGGAGCTGTTGCTGAAGGCCTTCCCACACACATTACATTTATAGGGTTTCTCTCTTGTATGAATCCTCTGATGTACAGTAAGGTAGGAGCTGTTACTGAAGGCTTTCCCACACACATTACATTTATAGGGTTTCTCTCCGGTGTGAATCCTCTGGTGTACAGTAAGAGCTGAGCGGTTATTAAAGGCCTTCTCACACTCGCTACACTTATAAGGCTTCTCTCCAGTATGGATTCTCTGATGCACAATAAGGGCTGAGCGGTTATGAAAGGCCTTCTTACACTCATTACACTTGTGCTTCATTCCAGTGTGAATCTTATGATGTTTAGTCCTTTGCCTGAAGTGTCTCTCTTCCCTTCCCTGGGGCCTCACTGTCTGGCTCCCACATTCCTCTGTGATGCTCAAAATGGAGCGACGATCACTGGTTCTGAGTCTTTTGACTGGCCCCTCTTTGGGTGGTTCTTCTTCAGGGATGTTTTCTTCTGAAGTTTTCTCCTGGGTCTCATTCCTAGTCTCCCAGCCTGAAAGAGAATGAAATGAAGTGTGAGAGTCTGGATGAGGTAATGCAATTGTCACTGGCACCCCCAGAAAGGAAATACAGGTGAATGGACATGCCAGCACGTGGCCTTTACTGTCTGGGAAGAGAAGGGGAAAGGGCAAGAAGGAAAAAGGGAGGCCACCCCAGAAGAGGCAAAAGGACTTAATCTGTGAACAAGGTGATCACAGAGGGAGATTAGAGAAATGCTAGAGTGTGGCTGGGCCCAACATCACAACACTTCAGCCAACTGAAGTCCCCAAGGTCTAGACAGTAAGTTTATCACAATGCACAGGGACAAGGCCTCGGAGTCAAGAAGGCTTTGGCTCATGTCCCACCACTGCACGGCTAGCACATTTCTCATCACTACCCCCATTTAACATCTGAGGATATGAGATGGAGAGAAAGAAGGCACTTGACCAAGGACACAAACCCAAGATGAGCTCTGGGATTTGGTGCCATCATCCTTACTTGGTCGGCTTCTTCCATAGTGCATAGTTATTCAGCTAGCATTAATTAAGCTCCCACAGTGGCAAGCACTGTTTTTAAGTACCAATGACAGAAAGACAAAAGACCTCAAGGAAGCTGCAATCTAATGGGGGAGACAACAGGCAAACGAATACGTGAAATCTTGCTACACACAGGATTAATCAGTAGAGGAAAGGCATTCACTTAAGGTGGGTCAGGAAAGTTTCCTATGGGGGCAGCTAGGTGGCTCAGGGAACAGAGCACCGGCCCTGGAGTCAGGAGGACCCGAGTTCAAATCCGGCCTCAGACACTTAACACTAGCCATGTGACCTTGGCCAAGTCACTTAACCCCAACTGCCCTCCAAAAAGCAAAAAGAGAAAAAGAAAGTTTCTTGTGGAAGGTGGGATTTTAGTTGGGACTTAAAGCCAGGGAGGCCAGTAGCCAAGCAAAGGAGGGAGAGCATTCCAGGCATGGGGGACAGCCAAATAAAAGGCCCAGAGCCACAAAATGGAGGGTCTTGTTTGAAAAACAGCCAGCAGGTCAATGTCATGGGGAGCGAGTAGTAAGAAGACTGGACAGGTTACGAAGAACTTTGGAAGCAGCAGTAGCCACTGGAGTTTATTGAGTAGGTGCATGACATGACTGGACCTGGGGTTTAGGAAAATCACTTTGGTGGCTGAACGGAAGATGGGCTAGAGTCAGAAGAGGTGGAGGCAGGCAGATGTCCCCCCTACCCCTTGCAGTTAGGTGATGAAGGTCTACACCAGTGTCAGAGGAGAGATGCTGCAAAGGCGAGACAGACAGGCCTTCGCACCATACTGGATATGGGGGTGAAAGATAGGGAGGAGTCCAGGGTAACAATGCACACCTGGGGAAATGGTGGTGTTCTCAATATCAATGAGGGAAAGGAAGAAAGACAATGAATTCCATTCGGGGCATGCTGAGCTTACGACACCCCCCCAGATATCCAGCTCAAGACATCTGACAGGCAGCTGAAGACGTGAGACTAAAAGTTTAGAGCTTGATAAGCAGATCTGAGAATCATAAGCACAGAGATGAAAATTGAATCCATAGGCACTAAAGAGCTCACCAAGTGAAGTATCACAGAGAGAGAAGACAGCCCAGGACAGGACACTGAGGAATACCTATGTTTGGAGGCAGTGATCTGGAGGATGCCCCAGCAAAGGAGAGAGAGAAGAAATGGTCAGAGAGGTGGGAGGAGAACCAGGAGAGAAGAGAGTGTCAAGGATTTGATCCCAATGTCAAAGGCTGCAGAGAGCTTAAGGAGAATGAGGACTGGGAAAATGCTGTAGATCTGGTAACTAAGAGTACACTGGTCATTTTGGAGAAAGCGGCTGCACTGAGTCATGAGGTCAGAAGCCAGGCTGCAAGGAGTCAAGAAAAGCGCCATATGAGAAGTTGAGGTCCCTGTTGTAGACAGTCTTCTCAAGGAATTTAACCACAACAATGGACACAGAAGGACCAAGAGAGGGCTTTTTGAGGATGAGGGAGAGAGCCTATTTGTAGGCAGTCCAGGGGAGCCAGCAGATAAGGACAGATTAGAGATAAGAGAGAAAGTAGGGGTGGCAGAGGGGGCAATCTGACAGATGAACCTGAGGAATGGGATCATTTGAGTGAGTCGAGGGGTTCACCTTGGTAAGGAGTAAGACTACCTTATCATGGGAAACAAGGGTGAAGGAGAGAGGGGCAGAAGGCATCTGAGTGAGTGAGGAAGAAGGAAGGGGTAGAGCCCGCTGAATGGCCTTCTGAGTTGGGAAGCGGAGCCGCAAGATATTTGAGGAGGGATGAGGTTTGGATCACTGCCTACTAAGGAAGAGATGTTAGGGATGAGAGAGAGAAATTGTAAGCCAGATACTGAGTTCAGGGAGGAAGGGAGGGAAGGACATGTCCTGAAGCCCTGCAGATGTATCCACCAGGTTTTCCAGCAGGTGGCACACACAGAAAGATTGCCAAGTGTTGCTAGGAGGAGGGGAACCTTGAAGTATGGTGGAGATCAAGGAGGATTCCAATGCCCCCACTTCTACCAGGGTGTCAGAGAGAATGAGAGAAAGGCAGCCAACATGGAAAAAGATGGCCTGTGTCATTGGGGAGAGCCAGAAGGCAGGAGGACAGGTAAAGGAAGAGATTTAGGAAGAAGGGGAGTTTGTTTCTAGGCATTCCAGAGGGCACAGAGCAGACAATGGGGAGGAGTGGGAGGTGAAGGGAATGGGAATAAGGAATTGGGCAGTGGGGTTTCAAGGAAGACCAATGGGGGTGTAGAATCATTGGGATGGGGAGAGTATGAGCAGGGGGGAATTTCACAAACATAGGTGGAAATTTTAGACAGATCTTCAGTGTAAGAGGCTAGACAGGGGAGAAACAGAAACAGCCAAACCAAATAAATAACCCAGAGTTCGATAAGCTGGAAAACACAGATTCCTTGGGACAGATCTCCCTATTTCTTAAAAACTTCTGGGAAAACTAGAAAGCAGTCTTGCTGAAATTACTAGACAAACACACCATATTCCACAACACATTCTAAGTGGATAACTGACCCTAATATTAAAAATCATACAAGAAAAAATCCTTAGAGAAACAAACCCCTGCTTCTCACTCGCAGCAGCCAGATGCCCTCTGGGGTGGCCAACGTCCACTGCCTATGCAGCGTGAGCCAGGAGAGAGAACCCCAATCATTCAGCTGGAACACAACATACAGACATCACAGGTGACACACATCACTATGCCATTTTCCCTATTCTCTGTTCACAGTGGAGACTTTCAGCCTTTAAAAAAAAAACCTCAAAGTAGGTATTTAATTCTCAGCTCAGCACTGAGTGACACTGAGGAGACTCCAGGCGGTACCTAGAGAGGCCTCTCGACTCATCTCCATCCCTTACAATTGGCAGCTTCCTCTGAATTACAACTCAAGGGCAGAGCCAAGCTGGTGGAGAAAAGGCAGGGACCAGCCTGGGCCCTCCACAAAAACCCTGCAAAGATCTTTAAATAATGCTTCAAAACACATTTGGAAGCAGTAGTTCACTTCATTCACCGAATGAAGGAATGAAACCATTTTCCGGCCCGAGACAACTTGGAAGGTCAGCAGGAAAGATCTGTCACACTGGGGTGAGAGTGGAGCCCAGTTCACAGCAAGCTTCAGCAGCAAACCAGCAGCAGGCCCTGGGGGCTACTGAGTCAGCAGCACCAGTAGCAAGTTCTAGACTTCTCAGCCCACAGACAGTAAGGGGGTTACACAATTGGTCAGAAAGCAATTATGGGGGTCCCTTTGCTGGCACCAGGGGCAGGACTCTGTTGTATTACCCACACTTGGATCTGGATTGCAGTCCTGGGTCTCATTCCCAGGGCAAGGAGGAGCACTAGCACCCCAGATCTTGTAGCCACGGAGAAGCTGGGGTGCTGGTTGCAATTCCAGGACAGAAGAGAATGCTTGTGGTCATTCACAGGCCAGGAGAATAGTAAATATACCTCTCCCTATATTACACCACCCTGGAAAAACTGAACACTTACAGGTTCCCAGAATTATCTCTGAAAATTGCTGCACAAAGCTGACCTGAAGCATGGGACAGTGCCCCCTGTACTCCAGAAGCAAAGTCCCACTATTGCATAGAGCTAAAAATCAAGAAAGGCTGGAAAAAAATGAACAAAGAGCAGAAAAGTATCCTGCCTTCAGAAAGTTAGTGTAGCTATGGTGAAGATCAAGCAACAAACTCAGAAGACAACAAAGTCGAAACAGCTTTATCCAAAGCCTCAAAGAAAAATATGAATTGGTCTCAGGCCATGGAAGAGCTGAAAACCCATGCATGGGAAGACTTCCCCCACAGAATAGATAGATTTGCACGATTTGTTCCAACGGCCATGAAGGCAGCTGACACAGGTACCGTGGAGCACAAAGAGCTTGGTGAGCCATCAAAAACACCAAGGGCATCCCCTGCATCCTGGGCTATCCCCAGCCATCTGGACTCTTTCCTATCAATGGGCCGTGGTGACTGAAAGAGAGTGAGGCTGACGACTTCCTGCAGCTCTGCCTCACTTAAGCCCAATTTATGCACGAATCCAAAGACACCACCCAGACCATTTTACCCTTATACCTGTGGTGACAGCCAGGTGAGGAATCAGCAGGTGCAGATACACTGGAAGCTATAGCGGCCCTGCACACAGGTGGCCAAGGCCATAGGGTCATTTCTCACTGAAAGCAGCAGTGGGATTGGGCAGGCCCCTGGGGGTCTGAGTAGCCTTTGTCAAGGACCACACCGCTCATTTCTGGCATGATGAAAGGTCTAGGAAAGGTGCCCTAAAAACTGTCTGTTCCATCTAATCTAACTCTAACCTGTTTACCATGGCAGACATGTGGTCAAAATACAAAAAGATGTACAAAAACTTTGCAAGATGGTTCCACTCACAATTGATACATGGCATGTGCACACACCTATAGACAACAGAAAATCCAGATGAACAGCTCTTGTCATGAGAGAACTCAGTAGGTATCACATCCCAATAGCAGCCCTGAGTGAAACAAGGTTGGCAAATGAAGGCTGGCTTGTCAAAGTTGGGGATGGGTACACATCTTTCTGGATGCCACAAAGCTGGTGTAGTTATACAATCAAAGCAAAACTAATCTAGTCAACAAGCTTGTATGCCTCCCCAAAGAAGGGAATGACAGACTTATGACATTGCAACTACCACCTAGAGGAAAGAGTCACACCATCATCAGTGCCCATGCTCCCACCATGATAAACCCTGATGAGGTCAAAGAAAAATGTCATGAAGACCTGGTGACCTTCATCCTCAATGTGCCAACAGAGGCCAAGCTTGTAATTCTGAGTAACCTTAAAGCCAGAGAAGGCAGACTATCAGACTTGGCAGGGAGGCCTTCAGAGGAATGGCGTCGGAAACAGCAACAGCAACGATCATTTTCAACTTTAGACTTGTGTGTATCATGGCCTTGTCCTCACCAACAGCATCTTCTGTTTACCTACATGCAATAAAACTTTGTAGCTGCACCCTCACTGCAAACACCGGCATTTATACACCATGTCAGTGAGAAGAGGCAGACAAGATGTGAGAGTGGTGAAGACAGGGTGTGGCACAGAGTGCTGCACTGATCACAGACTCATCCTCTCCAAGCTACATATCTGCATTCAGCAAAGGCAGCAGCTCCACGACAAGACTCCTACCAGAAGACTTAATTCTCCGCATGTGAACAGTTTGTTGCTAACTTGGAGGGAAAGTTGAGTCAATACGTGGTTGGCAACAGTGGAGCAGAAAAGGAGTGAGCGGCTTTCAGAGATCTGGTGTACAGCCCTGCATTGGCTCATCTGTGCCAGCACACTCACAGACATCGAGACTGGTTTGATGAAAATGATGAGGGAATTCAGAAGCTGCTAAGTAGAAAAAAAAAACCAGGAATTCCACAGGGTTTACCAGCAGGAGAGCTCATCCATCTCTAACTCATGCAAGGCAAGCATTCATATGAAGCTCTGAAGAAACAACATCAGGACACTGTCAAGGTCTCTTCAAAGAACTCTGGAATTGATTGGGTGACATGGGAGACCCTGGCACAGAACCGCTCAGCATGGTGTGTCCTTGTCAGAGAAGGGGCTGTGCTCTATGCTCAAAGCAGAATTTTTGTTGCTGAGTCATTTAGGTCCCGTGCAACTATTCATGATCCCAGCTGGGGTTTTCTTGGCAAAGACGCTGGAGTGGTTTGCCTTTTCCTTCATCAGCTCCTTTGACAGATGAGAAAACGGAGGCAAACAGGGTGAAATGACTTGTCCAGGGTCACACAGCCAGGAACTGTCTGAGACCAGATCCCAACTTGGGTCTTTCTGACTCCAGGACTGAAGCTTTCTGCATCACACCACCTGGCTGCCATCAAAGCTGAACTGCAATAGCTCAAAAGAAATGTGAGTTCTGCCAGCTTAGTCATCTCCAGTCCAGATGTTCACACGGACTAGTTGTACCCGGCCTGTGGCAGGGCTCTCCAAGCTCCTGCGAGTCCAATCAGCCACAGTCAGATACACTGCACCTTGACCCTGACATAGTGGTGTCAGGTCGGTCCTCTTCAAGCAGAAAGGCCAACAACCAAGCGACCAACACAAGGCTCCTCTCCAGTATGATGCCTCCAGTGTGCAAGGAGGCTTCTCATCTCCTCACTGGCTTCAAAGGTCTCCCCTGGCTTCTTCCTTGCGGCCTCTTGGTCTGGATCTCACATTCATCAGCTCCCCCCCCATCAGGTAGCACAGATCCCCCTCCCCAAGTCTATTGGCCCCTAGGACGGTTCTTCTTTGGGAACGTTCGCCTTTAGAGTTACTTCCTTGGTCTTGGTCCGGGTCTCACAGTCTAGAAGAGAAGGAAATGACGTCAGCATTACTAACTCCTGAGCTGGCCAAAACCGAAAACCACCTGTGGTGGTGGGGACGAGGAGATGCAGTCGCCCGAAATGGCGCTCCCAGACACCGCTGTGTACCCAGAGGGAGGACGGGAAGGGCATAGAGAGGGCTGGAAACACACACAAGCAGACTGGGCTGCAAGATAGAAGGGCCGGATGAGGGAGAGCCGAGGCACAAGAGAGAAGCAGAGACCCTGGTCATCCAGCACCTGCAGCACGGACAGCCCAGACACAGCCCAGGCCCGGCCGTCTCCTGCGCTGTCTCTCAGAGCGCTGGCTAACACTGCTATGAATAACGTTGGCACTGGGCAGGGGCTGCAGGCCTAAAAGCCCTCTGACAACCACTCTGGCTTGCCCATAGCACAGATCACGTTATCCCCCTGTTAGAAATGAGGAAACGGAAGAGTAGAGGGGAAGTGGTTTATGAAGGATCACTCGGTAACAACTTGAATTTCTATGGCCCTTAAAGGTTTACAAAGACCTAGGACAGAAGATAATAAGGGAGTGATTCCTAGAGCCCCATTTTACAGACACAAATGTTGAGGCAGAGAGGAAGCATATAGCTCTCAGTACCCATGGAGAAGCCAAAGACCAGGCCTCCCTTTGACAAGGGCCACAGCACCAACCCTTGCCAGAAGCTCAGAGTCACCTTCATCTCTGGTCACTTTCACTGTGTCTCCAGTCCAGGGATTAGCAGGTACTGATTCATTGTTGGTGGAGCTGTGAACTGTTCTAGCTATTCTAGAGAGAAAAATTAGGATTGTGGGAGAAAAACAACTAAACTCTTCAACCCCTTTGGTCCAATAATGCCACGGCGAGGCATATGCCCTTGTTTTTAACAGGTTAAAAGAAAGTCCTCACACCAGAGTCACAGCAGCCCTTCGCTGCCTGCCCCAGAACAGAAAACACAGGGACCTTCTCAGCTTCACTACCCACAGCAGCCCCTAGAACACAGCACCAGACCCTTAGCAAATCAGGAAATGAATCAAGTGGGTGCCCACTGAAGGCAGAACGCTAAATGCACAGGCCTGGGAATGCCATGAAATAACAGTAAGCAACAAGGACAAAAATGGTACATTCAGGGAAACGGAGGTGTCCCGGTGTGGGCCAGATAACAAATGGTGATTACAACATCACAGAGAGGAACCACATGGGCTCAGTAGAAACGGCACAGGGAAACATGAGCAGACCGAAGAATGTGGACGGAGGCAGAGCCAGGAAACAGGGAAATGAGGCTCTCTCGGCCAAGACCCAGGGGCCCAGGGACAGGTTCAGCGCGGGAAAAATGAAGATGCAGACGGGTGCAGAGGACCAGAGGCACATCCCAGAACGTGTCAGACCCTGTCCTGGTGGAAAATCCAAGAGACAGTGAGTCAGACTCTGGCGCAGGTCTGTGCAGGGAAGGACAGAAAGGTCTGACAGTATGTGATCCGGTGGAGGGCTAACCCTCCAACCAGGCTCCCCGGCCACAGATCCAGGGAGAGGAGCCCAAGCAGGCCCCAGGCTGTGGAGGAAGTGGACAACACGGTCGGAGGCCAGCAGCAGCAGGAGGTCTCACCTCCATCTCTTGGCCCAGCCTCCAGCCAGCAGTACGTTACTCAGAGCAGGAATTGCAGGCCAAAGGGCAGCCCACCTGTGACCAGCGGAGCAAACTCTCCAGCTGGCTGATAGGGGCTACGTCCAGCAGCAGTCTACAGGAGCTCCACACAGAGCCACACCTATCAGTACACTGCTCAGACCAAACCCAGAGTTTGAACCAGGGGGAAGCAGTCAGACTTTGTACTGAACCAGACCCAAAGCTTGCAGGTCTCCTGCCTGAATTGCCCCTGAAATCCTGGAATAACAACACTCAATTTCCCAAAAAGCAGCAACAGAATCAGCCCAGACCTTCCCTCCAGAAACACTGCAGAGCTCAACCCTCCCATCAAGTCTGAAGTCAGGACGGAGGCTGGAAAAATGAGCAAACACAAAAAGAATCTGACCACAGAGCGCTATGATGGCACCAGGGACACTTGAGACATAAACTCAGAGGAGAATGACTCCAAAACATCTACTCGCAAAGCCCCAGAGGAAAACGCAGCCGCAACTAGAATGTCTGCCGCCAGAGAGGATGCCACGATTCCTTTAAAAAAAGTTCAATTATGCTTTTAAGAATGACAGAGCTAAAAAAAACCTGGGGAAAGAAGAACTGAGGAAGAAAGAAATGTAGAAGGAATTAACGCTCAGTTCAAGAGCTACAAAACTGTACCAAAGTCTCAAAATCCCTCAAAATCAGAATGAACCAAACCAAAGTCAATGACTCCACAAAACAGCAAGAAATACGAAAACAAAGTCAAAAGACCAGAAAAAGAAAAAAAACTGGAGAAAATGTAAGTTATCTCACAGCAAAAACAACCAACCTAGGGGGAAAAAAAGACTAAGGTGAGATAACTTAAGAATCACTGGAATACCTAACTTCAAAAAAAAAGAAAAGAAAAGAAAAAGGTCTAGACAGCATATTCCAAGAACTCTTAAAAGAAAATGTCCCCAGTGTCCTGACAGACGCCCTCAAATGAAGACTCAGAAGCATCACAGCCAAAATCCAGAGCTCCCAGGTCCAAGAGAAAATACTGCAAGCACCCGAAGGAAAGCATGAAAGACCTAAGGAGCCATGGTCAGGATCATGCAGGCGCTAGCAGCCAGCACCAAAAGGGAGTGGAGAGCTTGGAAGAGAGGGTTCCAGAAGGCAAAGGATGGCTTCACCACCAAGAACCAATCCACTGCTCAACAACAAAACTGAGGACAACCCTACAAGGGATGGGAAGCTGGGGGGCAGACAGGACCTGGACCTGTAAGGGGACGGAGGCCTTCCTAGTGGAAACACAGGCAGAAGGTACTTAATAAATGGCAACTAAATGACTGGAAAGGCAAGAGCTGTGTGGAGTTGCAGACATGTAAACACAGGCAATGAGAACCACGAAAAGGCAAAAGCAGCATTCCCATACAAGCAACCACGGGCACGTTCCCCCCCCCACACGCACGCACACATAGACATGCACACATATACATGCCCCCACACTACCACACAGACAGGCACACATGCACACAGATGCAAACATGCAACATGAGCACACGTGCACACGTATGCAAGGGTGTGCCAATACCCCCACAAACAAGAAGGCACGCATACATGAACAAGTGCACACCCATGCCCATACACACATGCTCATGTGCTCAGAGATGCACACGTGTGCACCCACAAACATGCACACACACATGCACCAAACTACACACATATGTGCAAATATAAATTGTGTGCACACAGCAAGCAAGCACGTCTGCACAATGTTGCAAAAGTTTGCACACACGTGTTTACATGTGTAGATTTACTCACATACATGCTTGCACTGTGCAGACACATGTGTAAGCAAACACATGAACACGTGAATAAACACTGTGCACATACCCCCTCAGTCATGCCACCCATGAACCCTCACACGTGTGTACTCTCACATGTATGTGTTTGCATGTGTGCACATACCCCCACATGTAAAGATTTGCGTGCTCAGAGAGGCATGTATGCACATGCACACACACACATACACACATATACACACTCACGCTCACAGATGGTATCTTCATGATCTTCAGAGGCCCAGACTTGGCAATCAGAGGGCCCAAGTCTGAATGCTGACCTTTATTGGCTAGGCAATCATGTGCAGGTCACCAAACCCTTCTGGGCCTCGGTGTACCCATCTGGGAAATCACCATATGTAGGTGAGATGTAAGCTCCCGAGGAGGACTTCCCACTTCCAGGGTGAGCTTCCCCACCGGTTCCACTGGGGCCCCAGCAGCCCCTCCCATCCATCAGGGCCTCCACAAAGGTTCTTGGCCATACTAAGTGCAGTTGCACCCTTCCTTGTCACCTGGAACCCCGACAAACCTTCCTCTCTCTGCTCCCTGGGCCCCCAGTGGCCGATCCTTGGCCCTGTCTGAGCAGCTGGCTGCACCACCTGCCCCCACTCCTTCCCAAAGGTCTCTGTCTCTTCTGTCATACACTTTGTTTGCCCAAATCCCTACCTGATCCTCAGTCAAGGTACCTGCCAATGTCTCCTCCACCATCCCAGCCTCTCAGACCCACTATAGGCCTGAGCCTTCCCAAGGCTTCCCCTGCTTTCTGGCAGACACTGAGCTGTGGGCTGCCCCAGGGTTGTGTGAATGTCCTCTGAGATGGAGTCTCTGGATAGCTCTGCCCCTGCTGGGGGGGAGGGGGTGGATCCCTGCTCCAGTCATGAGCCATCACTGGGCTTTACGGACACTCCTCTCCATCTCCAAGCACAAAACTGGAAGGGGACCTGGAGGTCAGCTGGCACCATGCCCTCATTTAAAGCAGGAGCAGCCTGAGGGAAAGGTGCCAGGACCAAGTCATTTCCAGCTTCCAGATTCCTCTGCAGCTCCACCTTCCCTGGGATGGGGGACCACGACCAGAGCAGGGGTTCAAAGGACTGCTCCCCAGAAGTATAGAACAGACTCACGTACAGCTGGGTCTGGAGTCTGGGGACCTTGAGATACACAAGGTGGGCAAGTCACTTACTCTCCAGATTTCAGTTCCCTCCACACTGGACCAGTCGATGTCCATCATCTTTTAATCCTGAGTTAATGTGTGTGTGTGTGTGTGTGTGTGTGTGTGTGTGTGTGTGTGTGTGTGCATAACCCCCCTGGCCCCAATCTGCCTCTCAGATTCCATACATACACACACAAAACGCCAACTCTAAATCTACATATACGTACGTCCGCTCATTCCTGGACCTCAATTCCAAACTCAGCCCTCTGGGAATCCCAGCTCTGCTCCCACCTGAGAAGCAAAGATGAGCAGACACTGAATGATGGAACTGGAGCGAGGCATGCAGGGAAAAGCTTCCTTACCCAGTGAGACCAGGTTCCGGTAGGTCTCCAGCATCACGTCCCGGTACAGCTGCCTCTGAGAGGGGCCCAGCCACCCCCACTCCTCGGGGGTGAAGTCCACAGCCACGTCCCTGAAGGTCACGGGCTCCTGAAACACCAAGCACACTCCTGCTGACAGAGTACAAGAGGCAAAGAGGACATGAAGAGGCTTTTTCTAGGTCTTTTCTAGGTCCATTTCTTCTTCTGTAAAATGTGATGACATGCAAGGCCCCTGCCCAACTGGATATGCCAAGTGCTAAATTAAGGCTGGTACTCCCTGCAGAGGGCTCTGGGAAAAGCCTCTTGAAGAAGGTGAGATCTAAATGGAGTCTGAAAGAAAGCAAAGCAACCCAATAGGTGGAGGGAAGGAGACCAAGCATTCCAGACACATGGGATAGCCAAGGCAAAGGCATGGAGGTGAGAGATGGAGAAAGTCATGTGAGGAACTGCAAGAAGGTGAGTGTGGCTGGATCATGGTATGCACAGAGGGAAGCAACATGTATGAAGACCAGAAAGGTGGGAAGGAGCCAGGTTAGGAAGACCTTTAAAATTCTAAACAGGAGAGGAAGCCTCTGGAGGTCAATGAGCAAGAAGTAGACACGGCTAGATGGAGAATGGACTGAAGCAGGGAGAGACCTGAGGCAGGGAGACCCTCCAGCAGCTCTTGCACACAGGGTAGGTGTGAGGTGATAAAGACCTGCACCAGGGTGAGTGCAGTGTCAGAAGAGAGAAGGGAGAACACTGGGGAGATGCTGAAGAGGTTACACTGACAAGAGAAGCTGCAGAAGTGACATCGACAACAGATGGTACAGAGGTGAAACTGACCAGAGGTGGTACAGAGGGGAAACAGACCAGAGGTAGTGCAGATGCAACACTGATGTGAGACGTTGCAGAGGTAACATCAACAAGAGATGCTGCAGGGGTGAAACTGAAAGGCCTTGGCATCCACATTGGATATGGGGGTGTAATAGTAATCTGTTTAGCAGGATACTTAGCACTTAGTACTAAGTGCTAAGTGTAGACAGGGCAAACCCTGTCCCATTGTTGAGAAGGCATGAACTCCCCTGTTGATGTGGAAGAAGGGGATTGGCTGAGGTGTGT
>CM053582.1:62876552-62921025 GCA_028627135.1 Pseudochirops cupreus | reverse complement strand
TCACAGCCCTCTAGACCCACTGCCCAATCACAAAGCTACAAGGCACGGGCATTCCTGGAAAACAAGCCTGGCGCCACAGGCTCCACATGACCACATTCAGCCTATTAGGGAACAGAGTATACTTTCAAATATCCAAGGGTCCTCAGAGTCACGTAGCCACTTTAGCAGAGGGCCTAGGGGCAGGGAAGATCTTCAGATTACCATAACAGGGTGGTCTAGAGGAGGAGTTTGCAGAGGGTCTTCAGGAGGAGTCAATGAGGTCAATGCAAGGGTGGGTTGATATTTTAGGCTCAAGGGTGGGAAGTAGATGGACAATGGAGGGCCAGGCTAGCAACAGAGGTTTGGGCCCAGCCACAATGAAAAACTTATGGCTTCTGCAAATGCCTCATCAAGTGGGAAGATTCAATCAGACTTCAAGGGGTTTCCCAGAGCCTGTACCTCAAAGATTCAAGGAGAACTCAAGGTGGGGTCCCAGAGCCTACACCTCATCACTAGGAATCTGCCTGCCATACTGGTGCTACAATAAACTGCCACTTTGATGGAAAGAAGGCTTGAGTGACTGAGTTCTTTCCAGGCAGACCCTTGTGCCCTTACATTTCAGGGTTCCCAGCACCCCAAACCACAACGGTTCTACTTGTTGCTTGCCATTTCCCTTCTCTGGGCCCAACTTCTTGTCTAGAGTGGGAAGAAATGTGACCAGGTCTTCTCGAAGATCCCTTCTACCTTCAGGACCCTGTTACACCCCCCCAAAAAAGATGATGCTGAGGGTGACAACACCAGTAGGGGCAGGATAGATAAATCAATTCCCAGTTATTGATATGAGCAAGATCCTCTACGGAAACTAAGGACAGAAATGTTTTAGAATGTTCAAGTCTGGCCTCTTGGAGATCTTTGTGCATCTGGCTGTCCTCTCCTGGACTATGCACAGAATCTTCCTTGAGGCAGAGCTGTTCTCTACTGGACCCCACAGGCCACTCCTTGGCATCTCCCTTCTGTGACACCAGGGATGGACAACCAATTGGACACTGCTGCCAGAGAGCCTGTCCTACACCACCTTCCATAGCTGCCCCATTGCAGAGGCCAGAGGAGCCAGCTCAGGGTTCATCTTGTTCCTGTCATGGAGATTGACCAGTGCCCCAGCTCCAACTTGAGGAAGGGTAGCAACAGCTGTAAAGATGAGAGCCATCTGGGAACAATCCCTTCCTCTTCCTTTGGTGGCCTCCAGATCTTCTGCTATTTCTGCCCTAGGGAGTCCCCTAAACTTTCCTGCCTTCCCTCTGGTAATAAGGACCTTCTTCTTGTTCTTGGATTCCCAGGCTGGTCTAACTCTTTTTGAAAACATCATCATCCCCAAACTGCTACTGTAAGCCAAGATCAATTTGTACCCAAATACTTAGAGCAGTCATTAATCATTTATTAAGCACCTACTAAATGTCTATCACTATGCTAAATACCAGGGATACAAAAAAGGCAAAAGATGGTCCAACCCCTGAAGGGGCTAACAATCTAATCAGAGAGACAGCCAGCAAATAAAGAGGTAGAAATAAGTAATCTACAGGATAATAGGAAGTCATTAACACAGGAAAAGCCCTGGAAGGCTTCCCATAGGAGCAGAGAGTTTAACTGGGATTTAAAGGAAGCCTGCAAGGTCAATAAGAGTGGAGGAGAAGGTATGAGACACAGAGCCCAGAGACTGGAGAGTCTTGTTTATGCAATAGCCAGGAGGCTGGTGTCATTGTGATGAGGGATAGGTTTTCGGGGGATTTCTAATGAGAAATCCTTTCTAGGTTCGGCGTCTGAAAAGAATTACAGGCTCAGCTGTCCTTTGGCAGATTTACAAAAGTTTATTGATTCACAGGACAAAAAGGGGTAGGATGAGGAAACCAGCTAGGAAAAGCTTGCAAGGGGCAAGGGGGGGGGGGGAGGGGAGTCAGAGAAAGCCTGGAAGTATGACGCTCTGCAGCGGGCAGATGGCCTGCTAGAATGCCTACCTGCTAGAAAAAGCCACCTGCTAGAAAAGGCCACCTGCAAAGAGCAGGAAGTGAAACACAGTTTTTAAGACCTAAGACAATCACAAGTTCATTAGGCTAATGAGGTGTACAAAGGTGGAGTTACGGAGGTACCCGGGAGTGGTTAACACTTAAAGGGACATGCACCCTTGACATCAACTGAGCATGTGTTTTGCCCATAATTCACTGGGACAAACAGCAGGAGGGAAGGGGGGGGTTGGTTTTAGCCCTGAAACTTCATAAGGTCAACCAGCGGTCAGATTTGAGGTCAAATTAAATGAGATGTACCCATCCGGATTTGCAAGTGGATGAGTTTTGTTTGCTAGGACAAAAGGAGGTAGTACCTTGAATGAAGAGTTAATGGTTTGAGAGGAAATACCTCTAGGCTGGGGAAGGGAAAGACTCAGTACAGCTGGGGGAAGGGGAGAAACAGTTAATGCTTTACAGCTGGGGGAGAAATGTGGCTTTTACAACTTAACACAAAACTGAAATTACAACAATGTTATAAAATCATAACGTTACCCCAAAACATATTACATAGGCCATTCAGCTCCACTTCAACTGGACGGAAGAGTACTGTTGGGGAGCAGGGTTGAAAAACACACTAGCCTGGGCCCTGAAGAGTGCTAAACACAGCATTGTGTACTTATTCCTGGAGACAATAGGGGGCCACTTGAATTTATTAAGTGAGAGCCGGGGAAGGGGACATCAGATCTGGGCTTTAGGAAAATAACCTTAGTGGCAGAATGAAGAATGAACTGGAGTGGAAAGACGGTAGGCAGGCAGAGTCCCTCCCCGTGACCCCAGCTGCTATTACCATGGTCCAGTTGTGAGGTCCTGAGGGCTTGCATCAGGGGGGTGACAATGTCAGAAGAAAAAAGGGGGCATATTGGAGAGAAGCTGCAGAGGTGAAATAGACCAGAGGTGGTAAAGGAGGTGAAACTGACCAGAGATGCCCCAGAGGTGAAACTGACCAGAGATGCTACAGAGGTGAAAGTGACCAGAGATGCTGCAGAGGTGGAATGGACAGACCTTGGTACCATATTGAATCTGGGGAGTGAGAGTGAGAAGTCTGGGATGATGCCCAGGTTTGGAGCATGAGGGACTGGGAGGATAGTGGTGCCCTCTACAGTAACAGGGAAGGTAGGAGGGGGAGGATGGTTTAGGGGGAAAGATAATAAGTTTAAGTTAATGAGAGAAAGAGTTTAAGATGTCTACTGGATATCCAGTTAGAAATGTCATAAAGTCATTTGGAAATGAGAGATTGGAGGCCAAGAGAGTTTGCGTAAAGATGGTTATTAAATCCATGGGAGCTGACGAGATCCCCAAGTGAAGTTATGTAGAAGGAGAGCAACGTGATTTGTGAAAGCAAAAAAAAAAGACAATAAATGAATGCAGTTGATGATTGAACAACTGTAGTATACTTATGGAATGGGATGTTATTGCCCTGGGAGGAAGGACCAATTCAAGGAATTCAGAAGAATGTGGGAAGACTTGTGCCAAATGATGCCAAGAAAAGAACACAGGATAGAGGAAAACATGCATGATGCCCCAGCCCTCCATTTGGGACCTGCCCCTCCTTTCTTGGAAGAAATAGCAAAGCTAGGATAACCTGGAGCATGGGCTGGGGCCCAGGGTCCCATCAGGAAGGGTGTCAGTGCTTCCTCCAGCTAACTTCATTGGCTCTGGCTCCTGCTGAGGACATGAAACCATATGGGTTCACCCAGATATTGTCTCCCCCCACCCACACCCTCCCTTCTTCCTATGCAGCCTGAAACGAAGTCCTGAAGCTTCTTCCAGCCCTTTGGAGTCTCTGTTCACTGTGACAATTCTTTATGTCACATCTGGCCAGTGAGTTAGGATACAGTCAAATCCTGACAACAACACATGGCCCAAGTTATAAAAACCTGAAGACATTGACGTCCTCTGGTGTAGCATGGGAAGGCCTGGTTCCAAACTTCACGTCAGACAAAAATAGCTGAATGACCTCCTACAAAGAGACCACTCTCCATCTATAAAGTGGGGGGGGTGGTAACCCAAGCAGTCTCAACCTCTTGGGCTTGTCTAAATGCTCTAAAGCAGTCCCATTCAGATGCCAATGATGGTCTGGCAGCCAGACAGGAGAGGATGCCTGCCCATTCTGAGACAGTCATTATGTATCCAAACAATTCCTAGGAGGCAATACACTGACATCCAATCACTTTGAATTATTTTGACCAGTTTCAGTTTTTCTCTTACTCATTTAGTTCAGAGAATTTCTCTCCAGAATCAGAGAAACACTGAATGTCAGTGTCCTAAAAGCTGAGAGGGACCTTAGCAGGTGTCTAGTCCAAACAAATGGTCATCTGCCAGCTTTGAAGGTCCTATAAGGTGGATGTGACCCTCCCACCACCCCAAGGCAGCCCTCATAGCCTCCCTGAGGGTTCTCTTCTGAAGAGGTTGTGCATCCCATGTCTCTTCAGCCAATGCTTCCATGGCACCATCTCTATCCCCTTCCTTCTCTGGCTAGTCGTTCCTGCACACTGAGCAGGCTTGGCCACTAAATCACACTGTTGACTCAAACTCACTTTCTGTTTCACTAAGAGTATAGATTCTCTTCCATACAGTAAGAGCTGAGCAATCCCTGCAAGCTTTCCTACACTCACCCCACTCCTAGGAGATTAAGTATCTGTAGCCCCTACAAAGGCTTTCCCATATTCATTACATTGGTGGGGGTTTTCTCCAGTAGGAGGTCTCTGATGGTCAGGGAAGTGTGACATCTGGGTGGAGGGTTTCTGTATTCATTACATGTCTTTACAGAGGCTTTCCCACATTCATAACATTCATAGGGTTTCTCTTTGGCATAATTATTAATAATAATATCATTTAGGTAGCATTCTGTGCTAGGCGCTGTGGGGTAGCTAGGTGGTGCAGTGTGCTAGACCTGGACTCAGGAAGATTCATCTTCCTGAATTCAAATCTAGCCTCAGATACTTACTATCTTTGGGACCCTGAGCAAGTCACTTAAGCCTGTTTGCCTCAGTTTCCTCATCTGTAAAATGAGATGGAGAAGGAAGTGCCCAACCACTCTATTGTCTTTGCCAAGAAAACACCAAATGAAGTCACAGTCAGACACGACTAAAAATGGCTGAACAGAGGAATGAATAAGGGATGAGCTCTGGTCAAAGACTTTTCCACATTCAGTATACTTGTAGGGCTTCTCTCTAGTGGGAATTTGATGATTCACCTTAAGGACTGAGGGGCAGCTGGGTGGTGCAGTGGAGACAGCACCAGGAAGCGTCAGGAAGACGTGAGTTCAAATCTGGCTTCAGACACTTACTAGTTGTGTGACCCTGGGCAAGTCACTTCACCCTGTTTGCCTCAGTTTCCTCATCTGTAAAATGAGCTGGAGAAGGAATTGGCAAACCACTCCAATATCTTTGCCAAGAAAACCCCAAAGGAGTCACAATGACTAAACATGACTGAACAACAAATACAAATTAAGGATTGAAGAGTCATCCAAGGTTTTCCCAAATGTGTTACATTCACATGGCTTCTCTCCAGTGTGAACTCTCTGGTGTACCACAAGGTGTGAACAGTCAGTGATTCCTTACACTCATGACTTACACAGTGTCTTACTCATCATCTGGCATTGGGTACAGTGTGTGTGCCAGCCAAAGTTCTTTCCATAATTATCTTGTTCATAGGGCTTCTCTCCAATGTGAATTCTCTCCAGAAGGTGAGTAAGGGATGATGTCCCACTGAAGATCCTCCCATGTACATCACATTCACAGAGCTTTTCTCCTATATGACTTCTTTGACTTACAATAAGGGCTAAAGAATTTCTGAAGGTTTTACCTCATCAAGTGCATTCATGGGATTTCTCTCCAGTGTGAATACTCTGGTGTTGAGTTAAGTGTGTGCCCTGGCTAAAGGCTTTTCCACACAAGTGACACAGAGTTTGAATGTTTTTAGGATGCCTAGGGTTTCTCTAGTATGAAGTCCCTGGGGTTTGACAAGGAATGAGCTTCCATTGAAGGCTCTCCTAAGTTGATTACATTCATAGGGTTTCTCTCTGGTATAAACTCTCTGGTGTTGCTTGAAGTGAATACTTTGGTGGAAAACTTGTTCACATTCATTCTTGAATTTGTAAGTTTTCTCTCCTGAATGACTTCTCATGCATATGTGTAATAAGGCATGGGTTCTCATTGAATATTTCCTATCACATTACATATGTAGGGTTCCTCCAAAGTATGAATTCTCTGGTGCTTGATAAAAGATAAGCTAAGGCTAAAGGCTTCCTACCACTTCCTGAATGGTGAGGACTCTGGTGTGAACACTCTTGGTGTTCAGTTATTATTGGAGCCATCTTGTTACCATTTTCTTACCTGGAACCATGCTATCACTTGGATCCAAACAAAAGCCTCTTCCAGAGCCATTCTGCCCAAAACCTCTCCCCATCCCAGGACTTAAATGCTCTGCCCAACGCTGTCCCTTGGGAGTTTTTCTCTTGTCTCCTCTAGTGGCTCTCCTTCCAGAATGTCCCCCTTCATGTCAGGCCTCTGAGTCGCCCAGCTGAAAGAAAGAAAACACACAGATGTTCCCTATGCTGAGATCCACAGAGCTGAGCATCACCCATCTCCAAAGGAGATATGGCCTTGGGAGAGACCCTAGCTTTAGAGTCAGGGGTTCAGTCCTAGCTCTACCACTTACTAGTTTGGCAACCTTCAGAAGTTTTTTTGCCTCTTTCAGACTCAGTTGCCTCATCTGTAAAATGGAGGGATTGATCTTATAGAACCAACCTCTTGGCTGTGAAGAGAGTACTTCACAAATCATAAGCTGGAGTGAAGCCCATTCCCAAGTCATTGTTGCTCAGGAGGGCTCTCAGGGCAACTCTGAATCTAGGGAGGGATTGGGGTGGAGGAGAGAAGCTTAGCAGGAACATAGGGGCAGAAAAACTGGGTAGGGATCTTGAGTCAGTGCCAAGGAAGATGATAAGGAGAGAAAAAAGGCTCAGCAAAGGGCCTGGGAGAGGGACAAGGAAGAATGGAAGCAGGAGGCCTCAGAGGAAGCTGGAAAAAGAGCTGGTTTTGGAGTCAAGACTCCCCATGTCCTTTCCCTCTGTGGGCCTCCGTTTCCTCCTTTGTAAAACAGGGGGCTGGACTTCAGGGCCTGAGGCTCCTTGCAGCTCCAAGTCTATGAGCCTATGAAAGCACTTTCCCTCAGCCTCTTTTGTACAACAGATGCAATAACTGAAAAACAATTACAAGAATGATCCTGATAATACTACCTCGCACCTGCTTCTTGGGCTGTGGGAAGGGCCAAGTGCTGTTGGAGAGAGGAAAGAGGAAACAGTTCCTGCCCTCAGGGAGCCTCCAGTCTAGTGTGCACAGATAAGTCAATTTAAAATATATGGAAAATTCTTTCAAGAGGGAAACACTGTTAGTAATGAGGCTGGGGCGGGGCAGGGGGGAGGGTTCATGAGAGGCCACATGTGGGAGGCAGACTTGAAGAAAATTTGGGATTCTATGAAGCAGAAAGGAAGAGGGAGGGCATTTCAGGCAAAAGGGATGACCTATACAAAGGCATGGTAGTGGGAAAGGGAATACTTTATGAGAGGACCAACCAGCAGGCTATTTTTCTGAAATGGAGAATATGTGAAGGGATGCAACATGAAGGAGGCCTGCAGTAGCAGGGGGGAGGCAAGTTGGAGGGGGCTTTAAATGCCAGCTTGGAGAGTTTGCATTTTATCCTAAAGACTAGAGGAAGCCAGTGCAGACTCCTAAGTGTGTGGGAGGTAAAGGAGGAAAATGGCAGGCAGGGTGTGTGTCCAGATCAGGAAATAGGGAGCCACTGGAGTTTACTGAGTGGAGGGTGGGTGACATGGTCAGATCTGGGCTTCAGGAAAATCACTTAAGTGGTTGAATGGAGGATGGACTGAAGCTGAGAGAGACTTCAGGCAGGCAGGCAGGCAGGCAGACGCCTCTCCCCACTTGCAACGGTTATTGCAATAGTGTAGGTGGGAAATGATGAGGGCCTGGACAAGATAGGTGCCATATCAGAGGAAAGAAAGGGGCATATTGGGGAGATTGTGCAGAGGTGAAATGGACCACAGATGGGGCAGACATGAAATGGACCAGAGGTGCTGGAGAGGTGAAATGGACTAGAGATGGGGCAGAGGTGAAATGGACCAGAGGTGCTGCAGAGGTGAAATGGACCAGAGATGGGGGACTAGAGCTGGAACTAAAACTTAGTACCTTAAATTTCAGGGGTCCAGGCAGGGACCTCAAACATTCAGGGTCTCAGTCAGAACCCAGAACCCAAAATTTCACATGCCAGAGCTGGGAAGGACTTGAACACTGACTAAGGTCAGATAATGTCACTATTATCCAGCCAGGGCCCAAATCTCTGTGTGACCTTGGTAGTAGTGGGAGGGTGGGGCAGAGCCTCCTTCCTCAGTTTCTCTATTCTTAAAATAACAGTTTGTTCATGAGCTCATAGACAGAACTAGAATGACCTTAGACATAAAGTTAAATGCCCTCATTTTACTAACAAGGAAACCGAGGCTTACTGATGGGAAAGGACTGGCCCAAAGTCACCAAGAAGGTAAAAGACCTTTTTCCTGGGCCTTTCCAGAACTCACTACCAGAGCCCTGTATCTCTCCATGTGGAGTCACAGAGGGAAGAGCTGTAGAATGGCAGCACGGGGGTCTCCTGAGATTGGGGAATCCCACAGGCAGAGACTTGTCCACCTAGGATCTGCTAGGGAGAGATGGGTAGCCCATGCATCATGGAGCCTTGTCTGTCCTTTCCTTCCTTCTGCTCCCAGCCCACACAAGCACTCAGTCCTGGGCTCTTGTCTCTGCTCTAACCCAGACCTCTCCCTGAGTTCCAGGTCAGAAGGGCCCCTTGGCCTGGGTGCCCCTACTGGCGGGCAAGTTCCTTTATGTGTCAAAGCCTGAAGCCTAGGGATGGGGGCAGAGCAGGGGAATGACACTCCCCTGCCCCTGCTGGCTCAGTAGCTCCCCCAAACCTTCATCTCCTGGATTCAGTCAAGCAGGCAGGCAGTCAACAAGCATTTATTGGGCACTTACTTGTGCCAGTCACTGAGTTGAGAGCTGGAGATACAAAGAAAGGCCCAAACAGGGTCCCTGCCCTCAGGGAGCTCACAGTCTAATGGAAGCTGCCACATGCAGACAGATATATAGAGGGTGAACAGGAAGGGATCTCAGAGGGAAGGCACTAACCCAAAGGCCTTCTGCAGAGAGTGGGGTTTGAGCAGTCCTGAAATATGCCAAGGAGCCCAAAGGCAGAGGTGAGAAGGGAGGCATCACAGGGAGGGGGCACAGCCAGTACAAGGTGAAGAGTCTGGAAATGGGAGGCATCATAGTGGAAAGGAAGGTGTAGGAAGACTGGAGAGGCTGGGAACCCAAGCTTGATCCTGGAGGTGCTAGGGAAACTCTGGGCTTGGTGATGAGATCAGAGCAGCCCTTGGGGAAGGTCCCTTCAAATGGCCCAGAGGAAGGGAGGGGAGACCAGCTAGAAGAGCCTCCTGCCTCCTGCCCATCTTCAGCACATCCCCCTCCAGGAATCTCTCCTTTACCTGGCACAATACCCAGCTACAATTTCTCCCATGAGCTCAGTCTGGACCATGAGAGCTGTCCAGCAGCTGAATGGCAGGAGGCTACAGTGTGCTAGGAAGCCACTCTGAGTCAGAGGAGGCCTTCAGGCAGGGTCAGGATAAACATCCCTGTCCACCCTGCAGATGACTACTACACAGCCAGCCTCAGTTTCCCCTCGGTGGGTCCCCTTCTTTCCCAGTCCCCTACCCACCCACAGGCAGCCCATGCCCAGAGGCTCACACCCATGCATGGCCACATGAAGCACACTCAGGTTCCTCCCTCCCTGTGTGTGCCAGAGTAATTCCATTCCCTCTCTGAGCCAGCTCCTTGTTTCTCCCTCTGTGAAATGGTGATCTGTATGGCCTCCTGCAGCCTCCAGACTCCAGACCTGGAATCACACTGAGAGAACAGATCAGGCTGGAAGGGGAAGAGGCAGTTGTAGGATGTTGTAGACCCAGAGCCAGTCCATCCCCCCTTGTCCCATGTGGATGAGATTGCCTCTCACCAGGCACAGTAACAAAGGGGAAGACTATGGTGGGGGATTGGGGTCTGTTTAGCCCAAAGGAGGTTCAGGGAGGACAGGAGAGCTATGTTTGAGCATTTAAGGGGTGGGGTGGGGGGTTAGTCTTGTTCTGCTTGCCTCCCACTCCCCCCCCCCCCATCCAAGTGCAGAACCAGGAAAAAATGTCCTTAGAGAAGTCTCAAGTCTGGCCCTGGTGGCTGAAGGGCCAGTCTCTTCTCCAGTCTCTCCTCTCCCCAGGACAGTAAGTCATGAACTCCATCATGAGTCATAGAGCCAGAACCCTCCCCAGGAAATGACCAGTCTGGCTGGCAGAAGGATGGGGTCATCAGAAACAGGGATTAAGGGCAGGGAGCCTGCCTGAGGGCATCAGCAGCCTTGTTGTGCTGAGCATGCACCACAGATATCCAAGGGGAAAGAATTCCCCCCAAATACCCAGGAGTCCTGGCCAAGGTAAAATGACTCAGGGGCCACATTGGGGCAACCACAAGAGTGAATGGTCTCTCAGCTGCACAAGGGGTAAATGCTCACTCCTGTCTGCCTTGGCTGGGCCATATCTGGAGGAACGCATCTGGTTCTGGGCTGCCAGGTGGAGGGTGTGGACAAATTGCCTAGCATTCAAAGGAAGGACAGCAGGGGGGTTATGGACCATGGACAGAAGCAAAGACTTAGAGGCAGAGCTGCCTTCAGGAGCCACAAAAGGGAGGCCTGGCCCAGCTCAGCAGCCCCTGCGGGCCAGACCCTTGGGCTTTCCAATGAGAGCAGTCCTAGAGAGGGCAGAGGCAGAGGCCAGACCATATCCTGCTGGGTATTCGCAAGCCCATGCTCGGTCCAGTGAGTGTCAACTGAGTACAGAGGATCCGTTATGGCCTGACGGCTTGGGCTGGACAGATTCTGATACTTTTCTGAGACAGAGGATGGCTCTTGAGATGGAGCCATGGGCAATGTCCAAGTTTTCTGAGGGACAAGGGGCCCCAGAAGACAAAGGCAGGGTGAGGAGACCAAGGACAAGCCATCCATCCAAGGAGCCAGGAGTGAGGGTGGGGAGCAGACCACAGGAAGGAGTCCATGCAAAGCAAAATGGCCATGAGCCTAACAATCCTGAGAGGTCAAGGGTGAAGCCTAAGAGCAGGTGATGAGACTCCACAGAGGGGAGGTTACTAGTGACCTCAGACCCAAAGGAGAGACAGACAGACAGACAGATAGACAGAGGACAACAGCATTTGACTGGATGGGGTGGTCTTCTAGGAGTGAGGACAGGGTGTAAATGTGGGGTTGGGGGGATGTACAATGACCTGGACAGTTCAAGGGGTCAGTGTTCAGGAAAGGGAAGACTCAGGCAGGTTTGTAGGCAGAAAGAAAGGAGCCAGAAGAGAGGTGGAGATTGGAAAGATCAGAAAAAGGATAGGTCAGAGTGAGAAGTGACAGGTGGTTGAGCCTTGGCAGGGGGTCTTCTGCCTTCTTTCAAGCAGGGAAGAGAATAAAAGAAGGGATGCTGTGAGGTAGTAAGGAGAGAAGCCTAGGGGAGCTTCAATTTTCATTGCTGAGCATGAAGAACAGTATCCCCAAAGTTCTCAGGTATGAAACTTCTGATGCTGGAGAAGGTAGGAGCTATATCTAAATGTCTTCCCACACTGACTGCGCTCATAGGGCTTCTCTTGGGTATGAATTCTCTGGTGTTCAATAAGGTAAGAGCTCTGGCTGAAGGCCTTTCCACACTCCCTACATTGATAGGGCTTCACTCCAGTACGAATTCTCTGGTGCTAAGTAAGAGAAGAACTCTGGCTGAAGGTCTTCCCACACTCTGGGCATTCATAGGGCTTCTCCCCACTGTGAGTTGTCCAGTGAGTAATGAGGGCTGTCCTCCACATGAAAGACCTACCACATTCCTTGCATCCATAAGGCTTCTCACCAGTGTGAACCCTGTGGTGCTGACTCAGGTCTGAGCTCCCCTTGAAGGCTTTTCCACATTCATGACACTCATAGGGCTTCTCTCTGGTGTGGATTTTTTGGTGCTCAATCAGAGATGAGATCCAAGCAAAGGCTTTCCCACAGTGAAGATACTTGTAGGGCTTCTCCCCACTGTGAGTTCTCTCATGTGTGACCAGGGCTGAGCTCCACGTGAAGGTCCTTCCACATTCATGGCATGTGTAGGGCTTTTCTCCAATGTGAATTCTCTGGTGCTTCCGAAGGTCTGAACTCCCCCTGAAGGCTTTCCCACACTCTCTGCATGCTTAGGGTCTCTCACCAGTGTGAATTCTCTGGTGCTTTGTAAGAGTGGAGCTCTGGATGAAGGCTTTCCCACATTCCTGGCATGTGTAGGGCTTATCTCCAGTGTGAATCCTTTGGTGTTCAAGGAGGTTTGACCGACGGAACTGGAACCCTCTCTCACATTTACCGCACATATAGGTCTTCCCTCTGGTGTAAGCTCTCGAATGCTTGAAGGTCTCCTTCCCCAGGGCATTGCTGTCTTGGCCAGTAGTGCTCTTCCTGGCATAGACCCTCCCCTGGTCACTCAACTTGGGACATAGGCTCTCCCCAACCACACCAGAGCCTTGGGGAGATCTCTCCTGAGTTACAAGGGTGGAGCCCAGGCAAAAACTCCTCCCAACCTCGTCTCTCTCCCAAGTGTCCTCTTCTCTGTGGGAAATGCTGGACATGTGCTGGACACTTGCTCTCTGGGGGATGGCCTGCCTGTGGGGCTCCCTGAAGTGATTTTCCTTTTGCTTCCCTAATATGCGCTTGAGACCTTCACTGGCTCCAGAGCCCTGGAGACCATCCTCTGGGGACCTTTCTGTTCCTTTTCCAGCAGTTTCAGGAAGATCTTGCTGGGGATGTGACATTTTGTTCTCAGCCTCCTGGTTTGAAAAAAAATTAAGAAATGCACATATCACCGGGACGAGGCTGATAGAGGCTGAGGCCTGCTTATTTTCCTAAATGACCTTGGTCCCACTCTCTCAGGGTCCCTCCATTTCATTTCTGTCCATCCTTAAGAGGTCACATCTTCAGGCTACAAGGTACCTCAGAAATTCCCTCCTCTTTTTTTTTTTGGAGGTAATTGTGGTTAAGTGACTTGTCCAGGGTCACACAGCTAGTAAATGTCTGAGGCTGGATTTGAACTCAAGTCCTCCTGACTTTAGAGCTGGTGCTCTATCCATCGTGCTACCTAGCTGACCCTTCCTCTCCTCATCTTACAGAGAAAGAAACTGAGGCAGTCCAGAGAGAAAGACAGAAACTTGTCCAAGGTCACATAGATAATATCAGACCTGGGTGTGGTCTCATCCCTCCACCATTGCAGATTGCAACCCTCCACACATTCATCTCCCCGTGGCCAATCCTCCAGTCTTAGGCCCTTTCCAACTCAGAGGGTGAATGGTAGAGTGTGATGGTTAACTGGGAAGCCAAGCTGAGGGTCTGGGAAGGGCAGACCAGGAGCCAAGACTGGAGGGAGTCTAGAAGACCCTTTCTGAAGGGCTGTCTTGTGAGGGAGGGATCAGGCTCATTCTGCTTGGCCCCAGGGTGGGCCAGGAGCCCTGAGCAGAAAGCTGCCAAGAGAAAACCTGCCTGTCCCAGAGTGGACAAAGGCCAATCAACCCTGATCTGCCGAGCCTGTGCCCAGAGGGCAGGCGCCTTTTGGGGAGGGGTGGGACCACTGGCCTCCAGGTCCCTTCCAACCCTGAGATTTAGAGACTGGGGGGGGGGGAATGAACTTGAGAGTGAAGGAAAAGGAAATGAGGAGGGCCAGACCCAGAAGATGGGCAGCTTAGGGGGCACCTTTGTTGGTGAGACAGTCACTCTCCCACCCATCTCCCTGGCCACTGAGACCACCAAGCTGGGCCTGGATCATAGCATTGAGACCTGGGAGGGCCTCCAACAGAGGCAGCCCCAAGAAGGGTGAGGACATGCACCGCAGATGGAAGCAGCCAGATCCAGTGTTCATCCCTGGCACACCCAGCTCTAATGCTCATCATGGTGAAGCGGACTTCCTTGGGGCTCCAAAGGAAAAGGAGAGAGGGTGAAAGCCCTCATCGCCAGGGAACAAGAAGGGGGTGAGGGTCCAGCCCAGCTTCCCAGGGAGGCAGAGGCCCATACAGGTGCACAGCCACTAGGACAAGGAGCAGACGGGGAGACTGCTGGGGGTGCCCCACTCCTTGGCCTCCTCTTCTCTTGGAGCCCCAAGAGTCAGAGAGGATTCTGGGAGCTGCAGTCTTGGGGCCCCCTTCCCCATTGAGAGGTTGGGGGAAGGAAGAAACTCAGGATGGGAGTTGGGAGGCACTTAGAGGCCATCCAGGCCAAGCCCTTTATTTGACAGACATGGAAACTGAGGTACAGTCCCACAGATAACAGTCAGGACTCAAACTCAGAGTTCCTTGTTCAGCCTCTTTCCACCCAGTCAAATCCAAGATTCCCATTTTTCAGAGGAGGCAACTGAAGAAGCCCAGAGAGGGCAGGAGTTTTCCCAAAGTCACACAGCAATCCCAGCATTCTTAGAGATCATTCAGTCCACTGAACCCCCCTCGCCTCACGAAGGGAGAAAGTAAGTCCCAAAGAGAGGAAGAGACTTAGAATCCCCTCATATCAGAAGCGGATTGGACCGACCCTCCTCCTGCAGATGGGAGGACATCCTCGGCCTCTGCATCAGACAGGGAGACACCATGGCTGCCCCAGAGGACAGGCACACATCCTCTGACAGCTGGCTGGGTGATGGAGGGGATAGAGTTCTGGGCCTGGAGTCAGGAAGGCCTGAGTTCAAATCCAGCCTCAGACGTGCACTAGCTGTGTGACCCTGGGCAAGCCACTTCCCCTCAGCCTCACCCAGCCTCAGTTTCCCCATCTGTAAAATGGGGATCATAACAGCACCTCCCTCCCAGGGTCATTGTGAAGATCAAATGAGATCATAATTGTAAAGTGCTAAGTACAGTCCCTGAAGCCAGAGGGGGATGTAGCTGAGGTAAGGGAGTAGGGGTGGAACCATGTCCTACTAAAAGAGTCTCAGCCCAAGCCAGGCCACCCTCAAACTATCCCCTTCCTTCAGTTCCTCCAGGAAAGGGCGAATTGGGTCATTAAACCTTTGGTGTCCCTAAGGACACCAGGCACCTCCCAAGTGGCACCACAGGACCCCAGGAAGGGAAATTCTGGGCTCCCAGGAGACTATGCCACTGATGTGGCTGCCTTCCAATCTTCCCTACTCCCGCAATGACTCTTGGCTCCAATCACAGCTGTCAGCTCGGTGCCCCCCCTCCCCCCCTGCAAACTAGTTATGAACCTGGTTAGCCTAAGGACCTGGAATGATAGAGGGGGAAAAGGAAGAGAGAGGAAGAGGGGAGGGAGAGGAGAGAAAAAGAGGAAGGGGAAAGAGAGAGGGGAGGAGAGGGAGGGAGACAGAAGAGAGGAGGAAGGGAAGGAGAAGAGAGAGAGGGAAGAGATAAAGGGGAAAGAAGGAAGAGAAAGGGAGAGGAGGAGTGAAGAGATAGCAGAGAAAGAAGGAAGAGAAGAGGAGAGGAACATGAGGGAGGGGAGAAGAAAGAGACAGAAGAGAGGACAGGAAGCAAAAGAGAATTAAAAAAAGGAAAAGTGATAGAGGATGAGTAGTTCTGCCAGGGAGCATGAGCGCCAGAACATTCTGAGAATGCAGAAGGACAGTAACACCAAAACACAGAAGTCATGATGACAATGATGTCTCTGGGTCAGTGTGTCCTGTTTTATTCTGCATTTCTCGACTCAGATGTTCTGTTGATATGCTCTGTTCTGGGGACGTGAGCTCCGTCCTTTCTTTTCGTGTTTACCCGACCCTTGTGGCGTCAGAGGTGATTAGAGAGAAGGTGGGCTATTTGCCAAGGGGCGCAGTAGGGGGATAAAAGAGGAGAAGCCCAGGGAATAAAGTGTGGATGGATATGGCTATGGATGGATGAAGAGAACAATAAAGCTGTCTGCATATCCCTAACTCTTCTGGCTCCTGACTCTACTTTGTGGAATGCACAGGTCGCATCCAGAGGCACGCCGAAGACCCAGGGAAAAAAGGGTAAGACTGGCTGCCCTCTGGCATTAGGCCAGGTCAGAAAAGGACTTAGATGTACAAAGGTATTTCTAGCAGCTCCTTTCTGGGGGTAAAGAACTGGAAATGGAAGGGATAGCCATCACCTGGGGAATGGCTGAACAGGTCATGGTATGTGGCTATGATGGAATACTGCTGTACTATAAGAAACAATGATCAGGCTGCTCTCAGAGAAACCTGGGAAGATTTGCCTGAGCTGATACAAAGTGAAGTGTCCTGTGTACAAAGTAACAGCCAAATTGGGTGATGAGGTGTGAATGACTCCGCTGTTATCAACAATGTAATGAGCCAGACAACTCAGAAGGACTTGGGATGAAAGTGCTCTCTGGCCCCAGAGGAAGAACTGCCCGTGTCTGAACACAGACTGAAACCGGCTTTTTCACTTCATTTTTCTTGAGGGTTTTTTAAATTGGTTTCTGTTCTCTTTCACAGCATGACTACTATGGCAACATTTTGCATGACTGCACACATGTGACCTATCTCGACCTGCTGTCTTTTCAATGGAGGGTAGGGGGGAGAATTTGGAGCTCAGAGTTTTAAAAAAGAATGTCAAACATTGTTTTTACATGTAACTGGGAAAAATAAAAGACTAAATCCATTTTTTAAAAAAAGGATGGGAGAGAGAAGAGCCAGAAGAAAGAGAAGGAACCTGGCCTCTCAGTCTAATTCCTAGAGAAACGCTTCACTCAAGAATGACATCCAGCAGCCCAGAGAAACTAAGCATTTATTAAGTACCGCGCTCAGTGCTGGGGAAGCCAAGCCGAGTAGCTCTGTACCCCTGCAGTTCCTTCACCTCCATGGGCCTCAGTTTCTTCACGCAGAACATGAGAGGCCCCAGAGCTGGGACACCATGGTTCTGGGCTCAGGGAGGGGAGAGACTGCCCACATCCAGAAGGTGGAGGCTATCTCTGAGGAGGAAGCAGCCATGATGGGCAGGGCTTGGCAGCCATGTCTCATGAAGACACAGAAGGAGGTAGGTATGTTTATCCTTCAGCCTAAGGGAATCCTCTTCGAGTACCTGGAGGTCAGGGGCTAGGGCATGAGCAATGGAGGGAGGTGCCAGAGGCCCTTTTGGGCTCAATGTCAAGTGGGGTGCCTCAGGAGGCAGGGATGCCCCCTACCCAGCTCCCAGCCAAGGCCCCTTCATTGGGAATGTAAGAATCAATGAACTCTGTTTGCCTTGGCTGAAGCCATGTAGGTCCCCAAAGTGGTCTGCACACACAGATGCTGACCACACATCCATGGGCTGCCCTCCTGGTGACCACATAGTCCAGCAGGGCCGGTCCAGCAGGATCTTTGGAGAATCTTAGGGTGGCTGGGGACTGCAGTTGCCAGCTAGCCCAGTCCAGCCTGAGCAGGAACCCCTTGCAGGCACCCCTGGAAATGGGCAGTCCACTCCCTGCCTCCTCACAGCAGGCTCCAGCAGTACATACACACCCACCCTCCATGGAACAGCACAGGAAATGACTTGATTTCCTCAGAGCTCAAAGGAATGAGACACTCCAGAGTAAGGAGGACTGAGAGAATGATGGGCACAAGAGGGGAGGTTGAGGGAGGCACAAGGATTCTGTGAAGTCAGCAGTCACAGAGGTCTGGAACTCCAGCCTGGGTCACACCTTTGGGAAGCAATGGCCCAAATGGACCAAGGAAGCTGGGCCCATGGACAGAATTCAAGATAGGCCCTGGAACTTGGTCAGGTAGGCAAGACCAAGAGACAGTAGGGCAGTCAAGAGAAAGGCCAAGGTGGCCCAGCCTCAAAGCAGTGAGGAAAGAGAAGGGAAAATGCAAGGAGTGGGGGCAGTGCCCCAAAGCCACCCGGCTGGAGGGGCTAGAGAAGGGGTGAGCCACGAGGAAACGTGAGGCAAGCACCAAGAATGTCAGCAAAGGAAAGGAAGGAGGGAGATATGGCAGGGAAGAGGAAGAGAGGGAGAGAGAAAGGGAGAAGGAAGAGAAGGAGGGAGGAAGGGAGAGGAAGGAGTGAAAGGATAGGAAGAAAGAAGAGGAAAGAGGGAGGAAGGGAGAAGGAAGAGAAAGAAGGGGAGGGAGGGAGGAGGAAGAGAATGAAATGGGGAGGAGGGAGAGATGGAGGAGTAATGAGAGAGGAAGGAGTGAGGAGATAGGAAGAGAGGAAGGAAAGAGGAAGAAAGGGAGAAGGAAGAGAAAGGGCGAGGAAGTGTGAGAGACAGGGAGAGAGGAGAAAGAGGGAAAGAGGAAGGGAGGAGGAAAGGAAAGGAGGAAGGAGGAATGGAAAGAGGGAAGAAGGGGGAAGGAAGAACTGAAGGAGAGGTTGAGGTGATAACAAGGCTGAGCCTTTGTGCTCTCAGGTTGGGGAGATCTGGCCATGTTTGGAAAAGAAGACAATGAAGCGGTGGGGAGGAGAAGACTGGCAACATGAGGAAGGGATGGAGGCCAAGTGGTGTGACTAACTAGCCTGGCTGTCATAGAGGCAATGTTACTCCACCAACTACTCTCTGGTATGAAGCTTGTGATGCTGGATCAGGTCTGAGCTATAGCGGAAGGCTTTCCCACAATGATTGCATTCATAGGGTTTCTCTCCAGTGTGAATCCTCTGGTGTTGAGTCAAGTGTGATCTTTGGATGAAGGCTTTCCCACAGACACTACATTCATAGGGCTTTTCTCCAGTGTGAGTCCTCTGGTGCTCAATAAGGTAGGAGCTCACACTGAAGGCTTTCCCACAGACACTACATTCATAGAGCTTCTCCCCAGTGTGAATTCTCTGGTGCTGAGTGAGGTGTGAGCTCTGGATAAAAGCCTTCCCACATTCAGGGCACACATAAGGCTTCTCCCCACTATGGCTCCTCTGGTGAGTGATGAGGGCTGTCTTCCACATGAAGGCTCTCCCACATTCTTCACACTCATAAGGCTTCTCACCAGTGTGAATCCTCCGGTGCTGGCTCAGGTCTGAGCTCCCCTTGAAGGCCTTCCCACACTCAGCACACTCATAGGGCTTCTCGCCAGTGTGGACCTTGTGGTGTTCAATGAGGGATGAGCTCCGCCCAAAGGCTTTGCCACACTCTCTGCACTGATAGGGCTTCTCTCCACTGTGAATCCTCTGGTGTTTTCTGAGGTCTGAGCTCCACCTGAAGGTTTTACCACACTCTTGGCATTTGTAAGGCTTCTCTCCAGTGTGAACTCTCTGGTGCAGGGTAAGAGCTGAATTCTGCATGAAGGCTTTCCCACATTCACCACACTCATAAGGCTTCTCCCCAGCAGGGCTTTGCTGGATCCCTGAGGGCAGACTCCACCTCTCTCTCCCAGCGTCCTCTGGGCTAAGGGCTCTCTCTCCCAGAAGGTGTGAGCTCTGACCCAAGGGGCCTTCCTTCCCACTGGGGCTTTTCCCAGGAGAGAAGGACCTTGTAGGCAGCCATGCTGCACACTTGGGACCAGGTGGCCTTGGAGGGACCTCAACAGGGCCTCCCCTCTGCCTCCCTAGTGTGTCCTCATGTTCATAAGCCTCTGGAAATATGGGACCCAGGGGCCCACTCCCCTCTAGTCTTTCCATTCCTGTCCTTGGGTCTTCAGAAATGTCCTCTTGTAGAGTAGATGCCTTGGTCTCAGTCCTAGCCTCCCAGTCTGAAAAAGATCGAAAATGTACATGTCACTGTTTCCAGGGCCAGGAGGAGGGAGGGGAGGAAACCCAAGCAGCTCAAAGCATTTAGGAGCTGGTGATGGAGTGGGAAAACTGGGTGGGGCACAGCCCTGACAGGTGGGGCCTGACCAAAGAATGGGGCCCTCTCCAGGAGGGTGGGAGGGCTCATCTGAGGGCCTGGCCATGAGCAAGGGGACCAGTCGCTGGTCATGCCAGAGAGGGGAGCTCCAGTCCAGGGAGGTCTCCAAACAGAGGCAGAAGCATCCCCTTGTTGAGCATTCTGAGACAACTAGTTACCTATGAGATTCAGGGGTTCTATTATGCCCATTTCACAGATGAGGAAATTGGCTCTCTGAGGGAACTCAAGTGATTGCCCTTACACCAGGCTGGTAGGTGGCCAAGCCCATCTTCTTGGTCTCAGGCCAGGCTGTAGTCTTCTTACTCTGAGTGGTGGGATGCCTTTCCAGATATCTCAGAATGGGGGCTCATAGTGAGGGGAAAGGAGACCACAGCACTGAGGGACCAGTCCCTATGGGCACAGATTGAAGCGCTACCTCCCAGTGGGAAGGAAAAAGTCTCCCTGCAGGTCACTGGAAGCCCTTTTCAGATCTCAGCCTACCTCAACTCCCCACACAGTGTCCTGCTCCCTGAACTTGGGCTCCCTGTGGGACTCACTGGAGAGGGGACAGGGAACTGTCCCCTAGGCAGGACTGTCAGAGCTAGGAGTAGCTCTTGAGATCCTCCAAAGCCAAGACCCTCATTTTAAAGGGGAAACTGATGTGACCAGAACCACACAGGGAGCAATGGCTGGGCCAGGGTTCAAGGTCAGATCCTTGATGTTCAGATCCAGCTTCCCTCACAAAGCTAAGAGAGGGAGGGGAGAGAGAGATTCATGTTACAGAGAAGGAAACTGAGGCTACCCACCAGCAGGCAGGGGCCAGAAGTCCTAGGTGTGAATCCTGCCTAGTAAACTCCAGGTTTCCTCAGTTTCCCCTTTTGCAAAACTTAGGGGTTGGCTTCCATGATCTCAAAGTGCACGATGAAGCAGAAAGGACTGAAGAGAACCCAGGAAACATCACAGATGATGCCGACGTGGTGACTGGCCCGGCCCAGAAATAAAGCCCCCTTTCTGAGAAGCCTAATCCCAGCCCTCAGCCCCCTCCTCCAAGAAATGAGGCCAGTAAGTCCCTAGCCCCAGACTCCCAGGATCTCTAAGGGGGTGTGACTGAGAAACAGAAGCCCAGATAGGGCAGGGACTGAGCCTCATGCACACTAGCCAGACCTGTTTCTCCCCATGTATGTGAGCTGTTGAGAGTCAGCCTGGCCCTGCACACTCCCCAGAGCAGCTGACTGTAAGGAAGGTTGGGGCTGAGACCTAGCCCAATGCCCTAACTTGGACCCAGGAGACCAGAAGACAGGGTACTCTCCCTCTGCCCCTGCCTCCCCCAGACCACTCGCCAGGTATGCCACTGACCCAGGCTCTCCTGGGCTTCTCAGGCTGAGTGAAGGCCCAGGATTTGGGGGAGGACCACAGATGATGAGCCACCACTAAGCCCTGCACCCTCTGTCTCCACCTGTCCTCAATCCTTCCTCCAGTGGGCTCTCAGCCCCTGCCACCTGCCTCATGTGTGCCCATGTGGGGTCCCCCTCCTGGACAGCCTGCTCCCTCATGCTTCCTGAGGGCAGCCTGGGGGTGGGTCTTGTCCACTGTCCACTAGAGATCCCTCCACTACACCTGGATGGCACTGAGTCAGGGCCTCAGCCAACTGTCCAACACTTGACATTGTCAGTGACTGACACAAGGCCAGTCTGCAGGGCCTTCTGTGGCCCGCCATTTGGAGGGGAAGCGAGGTCTCAGCTCCCTCAGCCCTGCCACTCTCCCACCCAACTCAGTATCCTCTCAGAACCCAAAACGTGGGGAGGCAGAGGCAACCTTCCCCACTCCTGATTCCTCCAATGAGCATGAGAAAAGATGCCAGACCAAATCCTGATCTGGAATTTTAAAATGCAATCATTTCCCAGGCCAGGTCGGTGTTGGCACACAGACTCTGGTCACTGGGGATGGGGTCTGTCCAGGGACGGGCCATGCCAGCGCCAGCACAGAGGCCCAGCCAGTCAGACAGTAAGAATTAAGTGCCGACTGTGTACCAGTACACAGTACTGTGTACCAGGTACCCTGCAGAGCACAGGGGATACAGAGGCAAAAGCCAGCCGCTGCCCTCAAGAAGCTCACAGTAGAATGGGGGGGGGGTTTAGACCAAACAAACACACTGCCCACAGAATACATAGGAAGTATTCAGGAGGGGGAGAGCACAGAGCCAGGGAAGAACAGGCAAAACCTTTCTGCCAAAGGGGAGAATTGTGCTGGGGGGACAAAGGTCAGGGCGTCCTGGGCAGAGAAGGGGATGGACGGTCCTGTCAGCAGAATGGCCAGGAGACCTGGGGCACGGGGTCTGGGGGACGTGGGGTCTGGAGAGACACAGGGCCCAGGGGGACACAGGGCTGGGGGGGCATGGGGTCTAGGAGGCACGGGACTGGGGGGGTCACAGGGTCCAGGGAGGCACGGGGTCCAAGGGGGCACAGGGGTCCACAGGGTCTGGAGTGGGGACAGGGTCTGGGGAGGCACAGGGTCCGGGAGGCATGGGGTCTAGGGGGACACAAGGTTGGGGGGGCACAGGGTCCAGGGAGTCACAGGGTCTGGGGAGACAAGACAGAGTAAGGTGTAAGAAGCCTGGACTGATCAGGAAGGGCTTCTAATGCCCGAGAGAACATGTGTTTACTCCTGGAGTTGACTGGAGATGAGTGAGTGGGAGTGGGGTGGAGGGAGGTGAGACAATCAGACCTGCATTTTAGGGAAATCATTTTGGTGGCAGAGCTGGCAGAATGAGGACTGGGAAAAGGCCATTGACTTAGCCATTGGTCACTGTGAATGGAATGATGAGGTTGGATGTAAGAGGTTAAGAAGTGAAGAGAAGGTAGAGACACTGATTGTAAACAGTCTTTTGGGGGCCACAAAGGGCAGAAGATCACGGGGAAGAGAGGGTCCACAGAGGGCTTTTACAGAATGGAGACACGGGCATGTCTGTAGGCCAGGAGAGAGGGAGAGATGAAAGATAAATGGGGGAATGACCGAGGGGGGCATCTGTTGGAGGAGATGGGATGGAAGGGGGTCAGCCTTGATCAGGGGACAGCCCCACCTCATCATGGGAGACAGGGGGAGGAGAGAGGGGCAGAAAGCACCTGAGTGATGGGAAGTGAGGAGGAAGCAGGGGTCTCAGCTGAAAGTGGGGGGGAGGGACCTGATGAGGGAGAGCGGGATTGTCTGGCAGCAGGGAGGGCCCAGTGGGGGGTGTCAGAGCCTGGTTTTCCCCACCTTCCTTCACCATCATGTGTATGGTGGTGAGCCTAGGCTGAGGCTTGGGGGTATGGGGGGAATAGGACAAGAGGTTGAGTGATTCATGAGAGGATGACAGTGGATAGGTGAGCTGGCTCCCCAAAGGGTCCAAAAGGGGAGAAGAGCAGGGAGTAGCTGGTGCAGGGAAGGCTGAGGGGTCTGGGAGGGGTGGGTTATGTAAGGGGAGCCAAAGGGAGAAGGGAAAAGACCCTATCCTTTGGTTAAGGGGATTCCAGAATTCTAGACCATGGAGATCCTACGTTTGTGGGTGATGTCAAGATCCAGGGTGTGGCCAATGGGGGTGGAGGTGAGCAGGGGAGGAATTGAGAGGTTTGGGGGTCTGAGGGAGAGTCAGATCTATGTGGGAGTCCCTGGGTGGGAGGGCAGGGGCTAAGGGGGGAGAGAAAAACTAGGAGCCATGTCCTGGTCTCATTAAGGAAGGCAAAGGTTGGGGGCTGGGGAGGGGGGAGGGGGGGGGGAAGACAGGTGGATCAGTAGATAAAATCCACCAGGATTTTGATTGGGGGGGTAGATGTGAACAGCATGAACCTCAAGGAGGAGGGGTCACTGAGTGATTGAAAGAGAACTTTGGGGAGCAAGGATTCCAACTCCCTCAGCTCGACCAGTGAGCTGAGGAAAGAGAATGAAAGGGAAGTCTGGACTGAAGAGGGAGGCTGGGTCATATGGAGGCAGTCAGGCTTCATTTAGACCCAGTAGATGGAAGGAGGGGAAGATGAAAAGATTCAAAATTAAAGCCAATGCCTTACCTATGGAGCAGGCATTCCAGAGGGCACTTGGGGAAGGGGTGGGGGAACATTCTGCAAGAGGCTGAGTGTGGCAGATGACTGGACTCAGGGAAAGAGGCAGAGGAAGATGGAGAATCAGGTTGGAGTGAAATCACAGAGATGTCAAGGATAGGACCAGTGGGAGTTCTTTAATCACTGGTGAATGAGTTTAGGTGACTTATCATACATAGTCTCTACTAGCTTGGTTTCTGGGTGGAGCCCTCTTAGGGTGTTAGGCAGCTCAGGTGAGGGAACCAGTGGGAAAAGCTGGTGGAATGACTTTTCTCTCCTCTACCAGCAGGAAGGGGCCACCCTGGTAGACTGGCTCAGGTGGAACAGAAGGGTCAAAGCTCATGTATGGTGCAGGAACAGCTCTGTGCTCACTGCCCTGTTCTGGGTCATAGATCTAGGGTGGACTGAGGAGGGGACCTGTGCCTACTCCAATTCCAGCAGGGACAGGCCCATAGGCATGTGGCTCAAACCCAAACCTGGGTCAGGAAATTGGGACAGAAATCAGACTTTGCCCTGGATTAGACAACCTTGTGAGCACTGAATGCCTGCAGGTCCCCAGTCTGAGCTATCCCTTAGATGCTGGAATAATACAATATTCAGTATCCCAAGAAATCAGCAATAAGGTCAGCCCAGTCCTAACTTCACAAACAAAAAGAGAACCTCACCATAAAAAGGTATGATGGAGCTAGGGACACTCAAAGCACAAACCCAGAAGAAAGGAATGACTCCAAAATATCTACAGGCAAAGCTTCAAAGAAAAAAACACAGCTTGTGCACAAATTCAACTAGAATTCCTAGAAGACATGAAACAATTTTTTTTAAAGTAAGAAATTTTTTTTAATAAATGAAATAAGAGGGGTAGCAGAGAAAAAAAGGGAAAAACCAAGCTATGGAAGAAAGAACTGGAAAGGCAATTACAAAACCGTGACCAAGCAACAAATTCCCTGAAAATTAGAATGGACCCAAATAGAACTCAATGATGCCAGGAGACAACAAGAAGTATTAAATCAAAATCAAAGGACTGGAAAAAAAATAGAAGAAAATGTAAAGCATCACGAAGAAAAACTTGGAGATAATTTAAGAGACTGAGGAGGGATTGGAGTAACTGGACTATGTAAAAACCATGAACAAAAGCAAAAGAATCCAGACAGCATATTTCAAGAAATCATAAAACTGCCCAGATCCTGAAAAAAACCCAAAATGAAATTTCCCAGGAGTATCATAGCCAAAATTCAGAGCTCCCAGGTCAAAGGAAAAAAATCACTGCTAGCAGTCAGAAAGAATTCCAATATGAAAATGCTTTATGAGCCACAACTATAAAGAAATGGAGAGTCTGGGATATAACACTCCAGAAGGCAAAAGGTCTAGGTTTATGACTAAAAATAACTTGCCCAGCAAAACTAAGTGTAACCCTAGAAGGTGGAAAATGAATTTTCAATGAAACAGACTTCCAAGTATTCTTGATGAAGAGACCAGGGATGCATAAACGTTCTGAAATGCAAACGCAGGTGTCAAGAGAAACACAAAGAGAAATGAGTAATGTAGATGGAACAGACAAGGACAAACTGCTTACATTCTGATGTGGAGAGGTTTGCCCTCAGAAGCCCAACATCGTCAAGCACCACACATGGATTGTAACTAGACGTAAGGCCTGGGAATGGTTCTTTTATATCTTGATGGTCTTAGAAGAAGAATGGAAAGGAAGGAAAGTAATACATTGGGGAAAGAAAAGAAGAGGAAGGATGGGGAGAATCATCTGATAATTTGGGTGCACAAACAAGGGGTAGGGTTGGGGAGAGTAGCTGAACTGGCCAAAGAAGGGAAGAACTCACACAATTAGACAGACACATTTCATTCAAGAGGGAAAGAGAAGGGGATGGCTTCAGAGAAACCTGGAAAGACTGCAGAGGGAAGTGAGCAGAACCAGGAGAACCATTTGTATGGTGACAACAGTAGATGAACAGACAGAACCTTGGAAAGACCTAAGAACTCTGAGCAGCCCTGGCCAGCTGGGACTCCGAGCGGCTGGGGCATGGGACGCTGCCCACCTCCCAATGCATAGGGAGGACAAGGGCTCAGTTTTTTCTTTGACAAAGCCAATGACTTGGCTCCACATGGTTAAAACAGGGTTTTGTTTTCCTTCTTTCTCAAAGGGAAGAATGATTTTCTTCCAAATGTTGAACCTTGGAGCTCATGTGGATCTCTGTACATTTCCACCATCTGAATCACTCTTTGCTTAGCTCTGGAGCTGGGAGCCCCTGGGGGGGGGGGGGGGGAAGCACATGTACTGAGCTGGACATGCTTCATCTGCCTGGCCACAGCAGCCTTCAGACACAAGCACATCTCTCTAGGGCTGTCCATGTCTTTCCTACATCTCTTTCATGGAAGGAGAGGAAGCAAATATTTCCTGATAGAGGAAAAAAAATGTTTTAAAAGACTCCTAGGAATTGGGAGGGACCTCAGCGGCCTCAGGCCCTAGTCTCACACACACTCTCACACACACACACACACACACACACACACACACACACACACACACCCTTTATAACTTCCTCAAGAAGCATTCCTGCTTGAAGGCTCTCAAGTAGAGGAAGCCTACCACCCTCCCTCTCAGGACACCTCGTCCACACTAGGGCAGCTCTAGCATTAGGAGCTCCTGCTGCCTGGCCTGGAGCTTCGATTGATCTCTTCCTGCCTCAGTTTCTGTTCTGTCCTGAGGCTGATCCTTCCCAAGTGATCACCCTTCAGACACTCGAAGACAGCTCTTCTGTCTCCCCAGTCTTCTCTTTTCCACTCTAGACAAGTCCTGGTCCTTCAAATGGCCAACCCCCCCACACCCTGGCATGGATTCCTGGTCCTTCCTAGCTGCCTTCCGGTCAGCAAGGCCACTTGCTCAGTACTCCAGATAAGGTCTGACTTCTCAGCCTCTCAGTGCTAAGGAGCTCAGCCTCCTCACCAAGCCCAGAGGGCTCAGTCAGTCCAGACAGGTCAGGCACAGGGTAGCCGCTCTGCCACACAAGCATCAAAGTTTGTGCGTGGGATGGCCTGGGTTGGGACAGAACAATCATGGCTCCTACTGAAGCCTTGGTGCCAGAGCCCACCACAGGGATCCATTTCTCACCAACCACTTTGTTCCTCAATGGGCCACACCAACTCCCTTGACAAAGGATTCCTGTACCCCAGTACTGTGCAGCTCCCCGCTTCCTGTCCATCACCAGGTTCTCTCTCTCTCTCACCCACTGTGGTGACTGCCAAGTGCTGGGCTAGGTGAGAGAAGGGTCAGCACCATGAACAGAGCTCAGAAGATGGACAGGGACCAGCAGATGATGTCAGTTCCAGCACTGCCTAGAATTGAGTAACCACAGGACACCTGGATGGAATCCAGGCCACGGCAGCTGGCCCCAGAACCAGGCCCCGCTGAGCTCCAACAGGGGCCAGCATGGAGGCCTCACAGGGGCCAAGTGAGGCTGTTCTAGGGCAGGGCCGGGTGCAGCCAGGGCATGAGACCTTTGGCAGAGCCAGGGAGCAGAGAACCCAGAGATGAAACATCTTCCAGGTTGCAGGAGGTCCAGGGGGTGAAGGAGTGGGAAGGGAAGAGAATGAGAGAGAACAAGCATTTATTAAGCACCTCCTGTATGCCAGCCATCATGCTAAGCCCTTTACAAATATTATCTCACCTGATCTTCACAATGGCCTGAGAAGAAGATGCTGTTGTGAACCCCATTTTACAGTTGAGGAAAACTGAGGCAGGGATATAGTGACTTGTCCATGGTCATGAAGCTAATAAATATCTGAGGCTGGATTTGAACTCAGGTCTTCCTGACTCCAGGCCCAGTGCTCTAACCACTGGGTCACCTAAATCCTAGGTAGAGGACATGTGAAGGGATCAGTTTTGGAAAGGAGGATGGCTGAGTTAGGAAGGAAAGAGAGACAAGGCAAGGGAGGAGGGGGCTCCCAGGCTGGCTACCAAGGGTGATGAGGGCATTCTCATACCACAGCTACTCCCTGGTATGGAGTTTCTGGTGCTGAATAAGGTAGGAGCTCACTCTGAAGGTTTTCCCACATTCATTACATTCATAGGGCTTCTCTCCAGTGTGAATCCTCTGGTGTTGAGTCAAGTGTGGTCTTTGGATGAAGGCTTTCCCACAGACACTGCATTCATAGGGCTTCTCTCCAGTGTGAATCCTCTGGTGCTCAATTAGGTAGGAGCTCACACTGAAGGCTTTCCCACATTCATTACATTCATAGGGCTTCTCTCCAGTGTGAATTCTCTGGTGCTGAGTGAGCTGTGAGTTGTGGACAAAAGCCTTCCCACATTCAGGGCACTCATAAGGCTTCTCCCCACTGTGGCTCCTCTGGTGAGTGATGAGGGCTGTCTTCCACATGAAGGCTCTCCCACATTCTTCACACTCATAGGGCTTCTCACCAGTGTGGACCTTGTGGTGCTCAATAAGGGATGAGCTCTGGCTGAAGGCTTTGTCACACTCTCTGCACTGATAGGGCCTCTCTCCGCTGTGTGTTCGCTGATGTCTGATAAGGGGGGAGCTCCACCTGAAGGTCTTCCCACATTCACCACATTCATAGGGCTTCTCTCCAGTGTGAATCCTCTGGTGTTTCTTCAAGTCTGAGCTCCACCTGAAGGCTCTGCCACACTCTCTGCATGTATAAGGCTTCTCCCTAGTGTGAATCCTCTGGTGCAGCATAAGCATTGAATTTTGAATGAAAACTTTCCCACATTCATTACATTTGTAGGACTTCTCTCCAGTGTGAATTCTCTGGTGTTCAATAAGGGCCGAGGGCAGCTTGACATCTTTTCCACACTCCTCACGCTTACAGGAAGTTTTCTTCCTTGCACAAGTTACCTCATGCTTGACTGGGTATGGATTCTGCATGGAGTTCTCCTCACCTGGTACCATGGGCTGGGGCCCATCTCCTACAGGCATCCTCTCCTGGGTAACAGGGTTTGAGCTTCTCCCAAATTCCTCTCTCCCCCGAGTCGGGGTATCCTGGCAGGGGCTGGACATCAGTTCCCTCTTAGTAGTCCTTACTCAGACTTTCAATCCTGTGCCAGTGGTGTGTTCTCACTACAGGCTTTTCCAAGTGCAGGCTCTTGGGGAATATCCCCTCTGAGTCTTTGGTCTTTAGAAAGGGCCTGCAATTGGGCTGTCTCCTTGGGATAGTCTGAAAGACACAAAAACCATACATGTTCCCTGGGCTAGTAGGAATGAAGGAAAAGCATGTGACAATGTGGGTGGGCACCCCATGCATTGACAGCAGGACAGAGCTGGCTCCCAGACAACCCAGGGAACGGAGCTGGGGCAGCCACTGGCCAGGCACCCAATGGAGGAGAGGAAGTAGGAAGTGGCAGCCAGAGGCATGGCTGCTGCTGGGGGAGCCCACCAGCCCTGCTTTCCTCACCACACTGGGGATGTCCCACTGCTGCCTTTCCCCTGGCCAGTAAGGGGCCCCCAGCTGTCCCTCATCCTTCCAACTTCATTCTCCTGCCCCATGGGCTCACCTCCTCTCCGCTTCCCCACCTGCCTTCTCCCCTGGGAGGCCAAGAACCTTGTATTGGCACTGCTCAGGGTAGACCCAATCCTGGGAGGCACCAAGGTTACCCCTAAAGTTAAGACCTTCCCCACCCTCCCCTCACCTGGAATCTGTTCCCATGACTCAACCTCCCCAACAAGGAAGGTGGCTGGGCAGCCTCACCTGCCTTGACTTGGGTAAAACCTGCTGTGTGTGCACACACATCTCTCTGTTCAGCCCAAATGCCCATCAGCTGATGCTAATTAAACATTTTCTATTCTATCTTGCCTCTTAATTGATTTACTCACTCTCCCCAGAGTCTCAGGACGTAGGGCTGGAGAATTTTTCACCACTGCCTCCTCCCTGGGAATCTGGGGGTCCTAATGATGGGGGGCAGGGCTCTGGAGCTAGGGTAAGCAGGAACAGGGGAAGGACTGGCTTAGGCCATGAGGGGATGGATGGGCCAAGTTAGAACAGGGACCCCAGGGGAGAGAGTGACCTGCCTTTCCTCCCCATTGTGACTGGACCACAAGGTCCCAGCCAGGGATATCCTTCTGGGAACTTGGAGTCAGGCTGTGCTTAAATAAGGACCCCTGATGTTGGTAGAGTGAGGGGACTGACCTCTCTAGATCTCTGAGACAACTTGTGATGCAATGCACAAGCCTAGAGCCAGGAAGACACGAGTTCAAATCTGACCTCAGATACTCACGCTGTGAAACTCAGGAAGGCACTGTACTGCTGCCTGCCTCAGTTTCCACAACTGGAAAATGGAGATCCCAAGAGCACCTTGCAAGGATCAAATGAGGTACATGTAAAGCCTTTAGCACATAGTAGGGACCATATATGTGGATTCCTTTCCCCAAAGGACTTTGAGTAGGTCAGACATGGACAAGGAATCTTCCTCCTCAGTCAGTGAGCTGGCTCCCTGCTCCCTTCCAGCCTTGCCCCACATTACTTGCTATTGAGGTAAGCCAGACCTGCCAGATGGGTACCTGTCCCCCGAACTCAGTCTGGTAGTCTGGACACATGGAGCCCTGACACATCACACGCAGCCAAGCTTTCCGCACCCCTTCCTCCACCTGGGCAAAAGAAACACTCTGGAAACCCTCAGTCCAGCCTCCAGTGCACCCCAATGCCCAGCTACTCATATGCAGAAAGAAGACCCCAAGGGCACTAACCGACAAGGTAGGGAGGCACGGAGGGGTACAGACAGTCTCCCATCCTCCTTGGGGTGCCGTTGGGCAACAAATGCTATAACCTGAGTACCTTCTCCCCACCCCTAGGCCCAGGGCTCCAGGGGTCCTGCCCTGCCCCCCACTCACACAGCTATCCTGAACAGAGGGAGCTGCGGCAAATACCATAGTGTGTCTGAAGGAGAGGTGACTAGCACCCTGCTGAGGCTGATTCTGTCCCTGAGAAGTCACTTGGGGCAGAGTCTAAGGCCTGTGAAAAGTGAATTCTCAGGGCTTCTAGGTGGGCCAATGGATAGAGCACCAGGCCTGGGAGTAAGGCGGACTGAGTTCAAATCCAGCCTCAGACATTTGACACTGACTAGTTGTATGACCCTGGGCAAGTCACTTAAGCTGGATTACCTGGAAGGAAGGAAGGAAGGAAGGAAGGAAGGAAGGAGGGAGGGAGGAAGGAAGGAAGGAAGGAAGGAGGGAGGGAGGCAGGGAAGGAGGGAGGGAGGAAGGAAGGGAGGAAGGAAGGAAGGAGGGAAAGTAGGAAGGGAGGAACAAAGGAAGAGAGGGAGGGAGGAATAGATGGATAAAGGGAGGAAGAAAGGAAGGAAGGAAGAAAGAGAGAGAGAGAGAGAGAGAGAGAGAGAGAGAGAGAAGTGAATTGTTCTCAGCACAGGGGGAGGGGTGAAACAACTGAGATCCAGCCCTTGGGGGAAGATCAGTGAGAAAGAGTTCTCCGGGAGGAAAGCATCGTTAAAGGTCTTGAGCACAAGCAGAGGAGCCAACCAGGAAGGTGTCACTAACAGAGAGGAAGGTGGACTCCAGGGTGTCTAAATGATTCCAAACACGTCTGCAGGAGAGAGGCCACGGAACCTGTGGCTTCCCAGCAGGAGCTGGTCAGGAAGGGCTGGCAGAGAAGACTGTGAAGAGAGGACCTGCCATCTCAGGGCCTCGGAACCAGGGGCCTCTGCCAGTCATCAAGCATTCTCTCCCAAATCCTAATTCCCTCTGGCTCATTTTGACCAATCTTGTGCCAAAGTCTGCCTGGGAGATGCTCACAGCATGTCTCCCAGATGCCCCTTCCTCTTCTCTAACAGTACCCACCCTGGCAAAGACCTTCCTCAGCTCACATCTGGACTATTGTGATGGCTACTGGGGGGCCTTCATTCCATCCTCTGAGACTTATTCACCAAAGTGATTTTCCTAAAGTACTATGTCATCCTTTGTACCCTACTCAATAATCCCCAGTGGCTTCAATATAAAATGTTGTTTGGCATTCAAAGTCCTTTACAACTTGCCCCCAAACTACCTTTCTAGACTGAGTTCACATTACCTCCCCTCATCCAGTCTACAATCCAGCCAAATTGACTTCTTGATGTTTCTCAAGTCATCTCCCATTCCCATGCCTTTGCCCAGGCTGTGCCTCCAGCCTGGCATGCTCTCTTCACCTCTGCTTCTCTAAACCTTTGCCTCAGTAAAGGGATTTATGATTTTCATATTAACCAATATGATATATGCAATGAATATACCAATAATTTAGGTTTCTCAGAGCTCCCACTTTCCCAGGAAATTCTGACTTGGGAGTCAGAGACTCACATGCAGCTTAGAATTGACCGTCCCTACATCCTCTGTGCTCCAGTACCTTACCTGAAGGGATCAAAGACTGTAAAACCTGCCCTTGGCACAGAATTCTGATTCCTGAACCCATAGAGTAATCATGGCCCCCAAGGATTGAGACAATGCTGGAAAACAACTGGAAACCTCTCAAGAGCCAGAAATGATTGTGCTGCAATCCTTAGCCGCCCTGCTGTGATTCACGTGCATAATCTCTGTCTTTACTGCAGCAGGATGCATCATTCCTCACTCAGAAATGAACTGATCAGACCCCTAGTAGACTTCTGGTAGCTGGCCTCTGACCAGCCCCAGTTTTCACCCCCTTGCCCCCCCTCCCCAGGTTAGAGACCAGAGAAATGCTGTTAACACCTCCCTTCAAAGTCAGCTCAGGGAAGACCAGCCCAGAAGCCCTAGGTGCCCGTCCCCCCACCCCCACCCCCAAGGCCTGCAGTTACACTGTAGCCACGGAAAGGATACATTGTATATTCACCATTAGCCTGCAGGCTCCTGAATGGGCAAGGGCTCACTGCCTTACTCTCTCAGTACTCAGTGCCTGGGGCCCTGGAATCCATCAGCATGAAATCCACTTGGCCACTCCAGGAAGGGACAAGGTTCCAATCTATCTAACCCCTCCCACTCAGGACAGGGACGGCCTGGGAACACAGCAGGTCAGTACTGATTGGATGGATGCCTGGGTCCTTCTGGGAAGGCAGCCCTGACAGCTCTCCCAATGCACACACACTCACAGACCCCAGGCCCTTTCCCCCATCCTCTGCACCCTCTCCAGGACCCTGCCCCCAGGCTCCTTCCCCATCTCAGCATAAACTTCTCAACTAACACAACCGATAAGGGTCACCCCCGTTTCTGGAAAACAGGGAAGGAGACTGAGGCCCAGAAAGGGGAAGGTCACAGCTCCTGTAGGTCAGGGCCAGGATCCAGCCATCCCCTCTTGCCTTCAGGAGCCTCCAGCTCTCCTCCCTCCCACCCATCCCCACCCCACCTGCAGTCACACTGAAGTCCCAAGGCACCAGCCAGACCAGACTGCATCCCTCCTCAAGAAGCATCAGGATCAAGCATTGGCTCAAGGATCCTGGTCCAACCTGGCTGACCACTGCTCCCCTTCATGCCCTCTGGGCAAAGTAGGCACTGCAAGCCCCTGAATTGGCATTTCATCTACCACCTCTGAATTCACAAGGGGGAGGGCCCCAGGGATCTGCGCTGGCCCTGCGTAACTGCCCATGTTCATCAGGGACCAGGATGGAGGCTCAGGCGGCTCCCCAGACCCCCAATGATGCAAGGTACAGGCAAGCCTCCAGAGGGCTCTCAGTACATTGGGCCAAAGGTCATGAGATGAAAAAGGAATAAACCAAATCAGAGGAGGATCTAGGGGTCTGAGTGGTCACCACCAAGAAGACTCACTGACCACAGGCTGTACCGGGAGGGGACAATCCTCTGTGCTCTGCCCTGGACCCAAGCCCTCCGAGGACTGGGCCTGAGGAGGGCCTGGGGCCCTGGGAGGAGGCCTGGCAGCCAGGACTGCAGAAACAAGTGAGAAGGGGGATCACCCAGAGAAGACCGAGCGGGCCCTCCATCCATCCCAGGCCTGAAGACGAAGGGGGAGCATGGAAAGCCCAGATCTGATTCCCTCAAGGGACAGGAGCTCCCCAAAGACAAGAGACCCCACAAAGACAGAATGAGAGGCAGCCCAGGAGCCATCCCCTCCTCCATCTGTGGGCCCCTCTCTGCCAGAACATGGGGCACCTCCCCCAGAGCAGGAGAACTCACCTGGGGGTCCTTCCTCCTCTGGGGCCTGTAGCTCAAGGGTGAATCCTGGGAGGGCAGAGCAAGGCTGGGGGAGAGGAGACCTTTCTACCCCACAAATACTGGGGATCCACCCCATATCCCCAGAAGCATGCCCCAGCTCTAAAGCCAAGGACTGTGGGACCACGGCACCTCTCAGTATCTCCCAGGGCTGCTCAGTCAGTCCACAAGCACTTGTGTTGGCCCTAAGGGGGTGTTCTGGGCCTGGAAGACCTGGGTTCAAATCCAGACTCAGACACATACTAACAGGGTGACCCTGGGCAAGTCTTTCACCTTGGCCTGCCTCGGTTTCCTCATCTGTAAAATGGGGGCCATAATTGCCCTTCTGTCCCAAGGTCGCGGTGGAATAATAATCTAAGCTAAGCACTGTGCTCAGCATACAGTAGGTGCTTAATTAGTTCCTGTCCCCTTCCTTTCTTCTGCTTCTCGGCAGAGAAAGGCACAGGCGGGTCCTGCCCTTCGGGGAACTCCCAGTCTAAAGCAGGGAGACAGACCGAAGGGCAATCAGGGAAGGCTCCCGGCAAGAGGTGGCGTCCCTCCCCCTCCCCCCGGGAGCCCCCCAGGGCATCCCCAGCGCCTGCACACAGCGGCCACTTCATAAATGCTGAGACGGGAGTTTAGGAGAGAGTTGGGGGGACAGGGGGGAGGGGCCGCCCGTCATCCCAGGATCTCTAGGCACCCTCTTGCTCAGCAGGTTGAGGGGACGCCGGGCAAGGTGACCTCCCCCAGCCCTTATTCCCTGCCCCCCCCCCATCCGCCCCTTCATGCGGGGGGCCGGACTCACCCCCAGCCAGCCCAGGGCTGGACAAAGCGGACAGCGCCAGGCCTCCCAAAGCACTGCGCCTGCGCCGGGGATGCATGGACTACGATCGCCAAGAGTCCTTGGGCCTGCGCACGCGCACGAGAGACAGCCAGGACACACCCCCCCCCACCCCCCCCGCCCCCAAACCTTGCCAGGTGACATCACTTCCCAAGATGCTGAGGGCTGCCGGGAAATGGAGTCCTGCGAGCGGGAGGGCCGCCGCAGGCGCAGAGGAGGCCACCAGGCAGCAGAGCAGGGCGGGGTCCCTAGCAGGCACCTCTTCTGCGCCCGCTTGTAGCCCCACTCACTGGGGCTTGATGAGAAGACTCATGAGCCAGCATTTCCTATGCAGCCCCTCCCCCCATCTGGACGCTAAGCCCCCATGCACTGATTACTGATTAAGTGCCTACAGCATGCGCACCTCTCTAGCCTCTGCACCCCCTTCCCCCCAGCCCTGGGTCAGCCATTGGCCCATTGGCACATCTCTGCCTCCTCCAGGCAGCCCCCCTGACCTTGGGCTGCTGTGGTGGCCTAGAATGTATGCTAATGGACGGCAGGGCCTATTCCTGAGGCCACTGGGGGCACCCCAGGCATAGACTGTGGGCCTGGAGGCAGGACGGCCTAGGCTCCAATCCAGCCTCAAATGAGATCATGGAAGAGCACCTTGTTAGATCAGGGAGCAGCAGCCCGTGGGCATGTGCATGGCATGCTCCTGGGAGCCCAGGCCCTCCCTCTCCCAGAGGCTGCACCACATCTACTCCATCTTGTCCTGGGACCAAGCCCCACGTCCCCTTGCTCTGCTGCCCTGCAGCGAACCGGATGGCTCCTGACTGTCCCCCTGAAATGGAAGGGATGCCTGGCACTGACTCACTGGGGTCAGCAGCCGCTGTCGTCCTTTGTCCCAGGTGGCTGAAGCCCCACCAGGCAGCACGCACCAGCCAGGCCCCAGAGATGGGCCAGAGGGATGCTGGCAAAGGGGCCCCATTCTCAGGAAAGCCCAAGAGCAGAACCGGCCTTTCCCTTCGAGTCCTCCAGAAGCCAGGCTCTTGCTCCCTCTCCTCTGCTGCCCTGGTGGGGGCCTTTGGCCCTGAGCACACACCTCACACAAATCCAGAATGAGGCCATGGGCCCAGCTAACATGGTGGCATGGGGGGCCCAGAGGCACAGGGCCCCTCTCAGAATGCCCTCTGCGACCCTGCCCACCTCTCACCTCTGCAGCCCTCTGGGAACCTTCCCAGTACCCAGGCCAATGTCCCCATCTCCCTGGCCACATCCTCCACGGTCCCAAGAGGCCCACTGTGTTCCCCACATTTTGATCTTGTCTCCTTTTGGAGACCCAACCCTTCCACGGGGGTGTGAGCCTGGACCAGTAGCCAGAGGCCCCTGGAAGCCAAGAGGGCATCTCTTCTTCAGCACGTGGCGTCGATAACTGGCCAAGGCATGTACGGGTTACCTGGTTTGCCAGGCTGTGGTCAGGCATTCCTTCCATTCTTGGACCCCTGGAGCTGGAACCCTTCCCTCCTCTCCTTCCCCCCGTCCCTGACCCTCCTTGGGTCTCTCCCCACTGTGGACTCTCTGGTGCTTAAGGATTGAACTGTGGCCTTGCTGCCCCCACGACACCTGTAAGGCTTCTGTCTGGTGGGGGTTCTCTAGTGTGGACCAGGGGCTGAAGGCCTCCCACACTCCTTGAAGGAAGCCAAAACATCTGATCCAGGAATCAGGGTGATCCTAGATAAGTTAGCTCCAGGTTTTTACTGTGGCCAGTCCAAGTGACTGCTCCTGGTTTTTCCCTTGAGAAGCAGCTGCAAATCAGAGCCTTTCTGACGTCTTGTGATCCAGGGCTGTGCCTGTTCTGGGATTACTGCCAGGTGTTAGCTGCCTTTTATGATTTTTATACATTTTTCGATACTATACTTTGGGACCTGGTTATCTTCAAGGCCTAAAAGTTGACTTCACACTTAGTACCTTATTACTGAACAAAGAGTATTAAGAAAACCAAGTGACCTCTAATTACCTTCTTTGTTTTATTTCTCGATAAAAATCTTGCTCTTGGTATCAATAAACGGACTGCTTGACAATCATGCCTGGACCATGATTTCTCGCACTTCCACAGGCTAGTGTGTCAGTTTAGAGCTAGCTTAAGAAATCACTCAAGTTATTTCTACATCCCTTACATGGAAGGGGCCTTTCTCCAACTGACTCCTCTGATGTTAGCTGAGAACCATGCCGGCTCAAGGCCTTCCCATTTCGAGGGCTTCTCTCCCATGTCTGATGAGGGTAGACCTATGACAGAAGGCTGGCCCACAGTCAGATTTGTGGAGCTTCTGGCCCTAAATTCTCCAGTGCTGTGTCAGGGCTGTGACCCGGCTGAAGGGCTTCCACATTCATGACGCTCACAAGGCCAACGAGAGCAGACACTCACTCTCATATACACAGGGTGCCCCCACTGGGCCCTCCCTGCCACCAGGCAATCCTGCTCCTCCTTTCTTCCTCCCAGCTGAGACCCTGCCTCCATTCACCTTGACCTCTCCTCCCCCCCATCTCCCATGATGAAGCGGGGCCTTCACCTGCCCAGGTGACCCCCTCTACCCAGCCTCCTCCCACGGCAGCCACAAGGGTGACCTTCCCCCTCTCCCAAGCCATGGTCCATCATAGCCTGACTGTCCACAGGGGAGTCACTGCAGGTCACTCTCCTCACCAGGTTCCCAGGCTGTGCCCTCCTGACCCTCCCCCTTCCCCACCCCCACTCAGCAAAGTGGGCGGGGCCCTGTGGGAGGACAGCCAACCGAAGCCCCTCCCCCACCACGGGCTCAGCCTGGGCAAAGGTGTGGAGGGGGAGGGGACTATGCGCCCAGGGAGGGCAGGAGCTCAAGGATGATTCCGGGCCTCAGTTACCTCCCCTGTGAAACAGGGAATAGGGGCACTGGGAAAGGAGGAGGGAAGGCTTGGGGTGCCCCATGCTTTCCTGATGACATCACTCTTGGAACCTGGAGTTGAGGAAGGCCAGATCCAAGGGCTGGAGTGACGTCACAGGGGCCGGACTACGAGCAAGTCTTTCCCCACCCCCCACCCGGAGGAGGCCAATGCACACACAGCTACGAATCCAGTGCTGAACTACATCTTCCAGCAGGCTGAGGGGCAGCTGTGCAGACGTAGACCAGGCCAAGGAGTCGGCCCCACCCCCTCTCCCCTCTCAGCCACGCCCCCTCGCTCCTGCTGCCTGCCCCAGGTGCAGAGCTTTAGTGGCCACTTAGGGGGCCCGACAGTATGCAGGGTCCTTAGCCCTTTACACACTGTGTGACCCTGGGCAAGTCACTTCACCTCTGCCTGCCTCAGTTTCCTCATCTGTAACATGGGGGTCATAACAGCACCAGCCTCCTAAGGAGATAATAATTGCACACAGCAGGTGCTACGTAAAGGCTAGCTTTCTTTATTATCATCAGGGGTCAAGTGCAGGTCCAGCCGTCCACTGTCTATCAGAGCTGCCGCACTCAGGCCCAGGTCAACGTTGTTGGGAGAAATGGGGAGCTCAGCAGGAGAGCCTGCCGGCAAAGGCGGGGAAGCTGGAGAGGGCAAAGGCAGGGAGGCTGGAGAGGGCAAAGGCAGGGAGGCCAGAGACCACACACTGGTGGCCCACCCCCCAGGCCAGTGCAGGGCATCTCCCCACCACCCTCCTCCCCTGCAGTGGGCAGTAGGCACAGGCAGGGAGGCCAGACCCTGTCCCCGGCCCAGGCTCACTCGCCAGGGCTCTGGGGGCCAAGGGGGCCAAGGGGACCATGCAGTGCTCCATGTGCTCCAAGGAGTGTCGGCACACTTGGCAGGCAGGCTCTCGGTGCTGAAGGCAGAAGAGGGTGAAGGGTTCCGAGTGCTGGACACAGTGGTCCAGGGGGAGCTGGGCCTGGTCCAGCTGCAGGTGCTGCAGCCGCCTCAGCAGGGCCCGCACTCTGTCCAGGTGCAGGTTGGTCCTGAGCTCCCTGGAAGCTCCTCTGGGGAAGCAGGCTCGGCACCAAGTGTTGCAGCAGGGGCCAGTGACGGGGTCCCGGAAGAAGTTACTGCAGACGGGGCAGACGAGCTCCTTCTCCAAGGACCGGATCACCAGGGCCACGTCCATGGCATCTGGGAGAAGAGAGGGGCTGGGGGCTGGGGGGACGGGATCAGGATGGGAACAGGGCCCCTGCCCTCGGGAGGAAGCCGACCACAGAAGTGGGTCAGAGACTAGCCAGGACCCGACTGGGGAGGGAGGGAGGGGGGAAAGGATGGAAGGAGGGAAGGAAGGAAGATGGGTGGCAAAGCTGGGGGGCCTCTCTGCTGACTCCCACTCTCCTAACTCCTTTCAGACATCTCCAGGTGGATGTCCAGTAGACACCTCACACTCAGTGTCCAAAACAGCATCCACTCTCTTCCCCTAAACCCTCCCTTCTCCTCCACCTTCACTATTACTAATGGCGCCTTCTGTCTCCTCCCTCCTCCCTCCTCCCTCCTCCCTCTTCCCTGGGAGTCACCCCACACACACACTCAATTACCTCCCGGGGCTCCCTATTGTCCCAAGATCGAGTACACACCCACCTGCTCAGCCTTCAAGGCCCCTCCTGAGCAGCCCCTGGCACCCCCAGCCCTCCAGCCCCTCAGTCCCTGCTCTTCTCCAGGGCTGCCAGCCTCCCTCCCGCTCAGCTCCCGCATCCTTCCCATCCTTCCCGGCTGTCCGCTCTTCTGTCTCTGCTCCAGCCCGAACCCCAGCTCCAGGGGAGCCTGCTTGTCCGTAGCACTTTGCATGTTCCCTTCCCTATTAGACTAAACTGCGGGAGAACAGGAGCCTGTATTGGCGGCTCTTTGTAACCTGGTGCTTGGCTTTGCTCCAATGCATGCAGTAGGTGCCTAATAAATGCTTGTGGCCCGCGGACTGGCGTAGTCACCTGATCGCGGAGCTTTGATACAAGGGCTGTTGCTGGATCTCTGCTGTGTCACTCCGCTGTGGGGGGGGGGGGGAGGGAAGCTCCCTAGAGGCCAGGGTCCCAGTTTAGTGCTTGGCCTCCTGGGACGCTGGCTGGCTAAGCCCTGCGCAGCACCTTTCCCCACCTGGACCTTCTCCCTGAAATGGGGCGTGTCCTGACCGAGGGACCTAGTAGGGCCTGAGGGCGGCAGGACTCAGGCCCGTATACAGGTTGTGGCAGGGCCCCAGCCCCATGTGGGTCCAGGCGGGGACCCAGGCCCAGAGCAAAGGCACCCAAGGGGCCTTGGGGGGCGGAGCAGGCACCTGGCTGGGACATACAGCCAGAGGAGAGCTAGGCTCTCAGGCAGATCAGACTAACCTGGGCAGGAGCACACAAGCTGGCAGCTCCTTACCTAGCCGGAGAGGGTCTGCTTCTGAATTTACAATAGACCCTACCCCCACCGCCGGCCCCACCCCATGCTGGGGGCTCCAGGGCCACACCCCAGCCAGCCAGAGCTGAGGCCTTGGAATGGAAGGCGCCTAAGGGCAGCCACTGGCTTCCTTAGTCTCCTTCTCCTGCAGACTCCAAGGCTATCCAGGCCCATCTGTCCTCAGGCTCCCGTCATTCCCATGGCCCACTCCCTGTCTGCCTTGGGCCTTTCTCCACAGCAGGCCTTTCCCATGAGTCAGGCCCACCTTTTCTTGGTGTGGCCAGTCTCGGTTTTGACTCCCTGTCAAACCTGAATTAAGGTCTTTCCTGCCTGACTTGACCTCGCTGTGCAAGGGCCTATCTTGGTGTAAATCTTGAAATGGAAGGGAAAGGAATTTCTGCAGCCTTGGTCTGAGGGCGGAGAAGCTATCTCCCAGAAGCCAAGGTCCACTAGGCCCAGGTGGGTGGGGCGGAGTGGAGGGGAGCTCCTCTCCTGAGGCCAGGAGCTCTGAATGTGAATGGGGACCTGAGGGGAAGGGCCTGGCCTCAAAGCCATCCCTGAGCTCAGACATGGAAGACCGGGACACCCAGAATCCAGAGGGTGGTCCACTCCCAGGTCACTGAGGAGGCAGGCGAGGGAATGAGAAGCGTTTCTGCTGTGCCCCCTGATGAGGTGCAGGCTCTGGGAACCCCCTTGAGCTCTGCATGAGTCTTCCCACTGGGGCATTTACCTAAGGCTGTGGGCCTTTCATTGTGGCTCTGCCCAAACCTCAGTTACTAGCTTGGCCCTCCATTGTCCAGCTAGCCCCACCCTTGATCCTCCCAAAACATCTATCCCCAAATCTGTTTTGCTCTTGAACTGGCCTAGCACACCATTGTCTGTCATCTCCAGGTAGCCGCCAGCAACTTCCCAGCCTTAATCACTCATTTACTGACCTCACTGACTCCTCCTGAAGATCCTCCCCAAACTCTTCCTCTAGACCACCCCTAGATTGCTACCTCAACCTTTCTATCTATCAGACCCCATCTGGCCTCCATGAGAGGAGGAAGGCCGGAGAGTGATCTAGCCACAGACTCCCTTGGGGTCAGATGGTGGATGCCCAGGCTCCTTAAGAGTCTACCCAATGTGGGGAATTTCTAAGAAACTTTGCTTTTCTTTGGCTGAGAGAAGGCTTGAGTCAAATTCATTTGGCAGGATGCGGCATGTTGGTATTTCAGGGTCTCGAGCACCCCTAACCCTATATCTCATCATTTTATGATGACCCTCTTCACCCCCCACATGCCAGGCCCAGGCCCAAACGCTGAAGGAATCATGTAACTCTGGGTCCTGATGACCTCCCACCCCAGCCTTTATTCCTGGGGATGGGATCTGAATAAGAGCCTCTTCCACAGTGTGTAAAACTGAGGCCCACAAAACTAACTGGGACCAAGAAGAAGTGAGAGGGAGAATGCTTGTGATGTTGGCACTCTGTTGGTGTTACTTTGTCAGACAGAAGCACTCTGTCTGTTGTCTTGATGGGGTGCTGGAACCTCAGTTTGTAAAATCACATTTCTCCCCAGCCTCAGAGCATTACCTCTGCCCCTTCTCCCCTGCCAGTACTCTGCCTAGCAACTGTTCAAGATCAAGCCTCAGACAAATGTTTATCTCCCCGTGGTACAATAACCAGCTGCACCTATGAATCCTTCACTAGACTATCTATAAGTAACTCCCTAGACCATTATACACATCCTGAATCCCTCGTTAGCTTGGGATATACATATACTCCCAACATCTATCTTGTCAAACATGACATTGATGGGTGGCAGCTTGGTCAGCCCTGACTGATAGCTGACTTAGTGACATTTTAAGCCTAAAACAACACCTCCATGTAGCCCCCACCTTGGGCTATTTCCCAGTGAATTCTGGGCAATACACCTGTGCAGTAGGTATTAAAAGTGCATATTCCTTTAAGAGCTGACCATTCCTTAACTCCTCCCTAATCCTGCCCTGACTCACCTAATTAGCATAATTGGCACAGGTTTTACTATAGAATATCCTATACAAACTTTAAATGTGCCCCTCTAAGATTGCAGGCTCCCTAAGAACTCTTGCCTGCTAGATAGCGTAACAATAAATCTTTGCCACCTTGACTTAGAGAATGCTTGAGTCTGTGAATTCATTCCAGACTGCTTTTCAGGGACTCTGGTTATTGGGGTTCCTGGACTCCCTGAATTCTTTGACCCCCTCATCAGTCTTGTGTTGATTTCACAGACAGAAAATAAATTGAGATGATAGTGCTGGCAATATGTGTGAATATTGTTGTAACCCTGCTAAATTTAACGTGTGTAAATATTGTTGTGACTCTTTGTCTTCCCAGAAACAGAAACTGGAAGAGCTTAGAATGACTAGTCACCAAGAGCTTCAATATGGAACAGCAGTGAGAGCTGCCTGCCTATGAATCCAGGCAACAGTGGGGTGAATCCAGCAAGAGCTGGGAGCTGGAAGAGGAGCCATGGAGTTTGGAAGTCAGCCTCGAGTCTAGATAAAAGGACCTTTACCTGGGTACTTAGTTCTGATCACTGAGATTATGACTTACTGTGACCTAGGGGTGGAAGATTGTTGTACTTTCCACTACCCCTTAAGGATGATTGAGTTAAGGATGATGGCAGCCAGTCTCCAATCAAGATGAAAGAAGACTTTAGATGGGTACTTTATATGGATTGAGGAGATTGTGACTCACTAAATGATATCTTTTGTTCAAGACTATGGGGCCACTTTAGTAATAAGCTGTTATGTTATATTGCCGTGAATGTTTTGTTTTAATTTATTGTGAATAAATAGAGAGCTTACTATCCTATGTGATCAGAACCTTAAAGTTATTCACAGCAGCAGTGTTCAGGACAGCTGCTTGTGCTTGGCTTTCCAGGGAGAGAGGGAGGAAGAAGAGAAAAAGAAATGGAGAATGGAGGAGGAAAGGACAGGGAGGGGGAGGGAAGGGAGAGGAAAGGAAATAGAGAGGAGGAAGGGAAGGGGGAAAGAAAAGGACCTGGGGAATAGAGAGGGAAAGGATGGGGGAGAAGAAGGGAGAGGGAGACCGATACAAGGAGATGTGCCATGGGTCTTGTTCCAACATGCAAAAGACTTGCCAACCCTAAAAGAGTCCAAACAGGCATTAATGGAACAATGTATAATATGATTCAGTCACTTAGAACCAGCTACAATTGATTTTGAGGCTGACAGTCAAGTCTCAAAGGAGCATGAAACCCTCAGGACCATTTCACCTTGGCCTTCACTGTCCAAACAACTCTGCCAATAGGACATGGCCTGAGGCCATCATCATCATCCTCACCTGTGTGCCAGGATGGTTGGCACTGAATCCTCCCTTGGTTCCAACCCAGGGAGACCCAAAACTTCAGACCTGAGAGCTCACAAGGTCACCTCCAAGCCTGGACATGCCCTTCAGGGACCTGTGCTTGTTCCCCTAAATTTACCTCATTGGGTCGCCCCCCCCCCGCAACTCCCCACTTGGGGGAAGGAGGTAGTTGCCAGGATGTTGAGTTAAAGAGAGACCAGCCCTCTCCCACTCCTCTCTGGCAATGGGTAAACCGGAGAGACTGATCAGGAAGTTGAAGTTTCTTTTAAATGACTGGTTCTCTGCCCCTTTGCGCCTTTCAGGATCTGTCACTCCAAGTGCTGCAGGGTAGGAGGCAGGAAGGGCTGCTCAGAATCTGGGACACTGTCAAATGTCTTTCCTTCCTTCCTCGTTATTTACATTCCCCAAGCGTGAGACCAGGAAGACCTGAGGTCCAATCCTGTCTCAGGCACACACTAGCTGTGTGACCCTCAGCAAGTCGCCTCACCATAAATGTGAAGACCAAATGAGACAGGAATTATAAAGTGCTTTTCAAACCTTAAAATGCTGTATACATGCCAGCCATTCTAAACATATTTTATATATAGTCACTGAAAGGTGACTATAAAGATTGGTGGGAGCCAATGCTGTTGTTGGTACTACTACCACTACTACTACTAATACCACTACTGCTACTACTACTGCTGCTGCTGGTATTACTGATACTACTACTATTATTCTTTTTTTTTTGATATGAGATTCTTTATTAAATTTTTTTGAGTTACATCTTTTCTCCCCGTCTTTCCCCCGCCCACCACCCCAAAACAGCCATCCCAGTATTTCCCCCC
>CM053582.1:62859153-62876052 GCA_028627135.1 Pseudochirops cupreus | reverse complement strand
TGACTTTAATGGGAAGTATCTTTGTGTGCGTTTTGGAGTTCCAGGATTGGTTTAGAGTCCTATTTTATGGGTATTTTGGGGTGGCTATGTGAGAGCTGCGATATGTTGCTGCTTCTACGCTGCCATCTTGGCTCCGCCCCCACTACTATTATTCTTAATGGTCCTGCCCCTGCTGCTGTTACCACTGATGCTGCTCCGTCTTCACTGGTCCCTAAGCTTGCCGGGCACCACCCTGCTGTGCGGAAAGGCTTCTGAAGCCTCTGGGAAGGGTTCTGCTTCGTCTCTCACCGACCCAGACCAGGTTCCTTCTAGATGGCTTTTCTCACCACCCTTAGCTTTACTGCAGCCCAGAAGCCTGGACCAGGGGTGACTGCCTTTAAACAGCTCCTTTTAGACCTTCTTAATATTGCTGTTCTCTATGAGTTTTCAGAAAATACTTTTGAAACTTACCACGAGAAGCTGAAAACCTTAATGTTGTTTTTTCATTTTTAAAACTAGAACAGTCAGTAGGAAACACTGATTAAATGCCTACTGTGTGCTAGCTAGGGCAGGTAGGTGGTGCCATAGTGCATAGAGCACTGAGCTTGGGACCAGGAAGCCTCATCTTCCTGAGTTCAAATCTGACATCAGACACTTACAAGCTGTGTGACCCTGGGCAAGTCACTTACCCCTGTTTGCCTCAGTTTCCTCATCTGTAAACTGACCTGAAGAAGGAAATGGCGAAGTACCAGTACCTTTGCCAATAAAACCCCAAATGAGGTTATGAAGAGTCAGACATGATTGAAAAGACTGAACAAGCCAGCTTGAGATGCAACTATGAAAAAAGCTGGGGGGGGTGCAGAAGGATGATCAGCAAGGGGGCGTGGTGGATAAGTCACAGGTCTCCAGGATGAGAGTAGCCTGCAGACATGAGGGGAAGAAGGAGACAGCTGTCCTCTCTCTCCATCGCTCATGGCTCCCCTCTGATCAGAGGGCCAGAAGTACCAAGGCTGCTTGCTCTTGCAAGACGACAGAAGTTCTCAATGATGAGTTTCCTGGGGACATGGTGGGGACACTAAAACAGCCTGTGGGGAAGGAGGAGATGATTTCTCTCCCATCTGCCCTCCTTAAATGGAGATTCACAGACAGATAAAGGGAGTCCACGGAGCCCTGAGTGCCCCCAAATGGCCAAATCTGGGACTCAGCCGCCGTGGCCACAATGAAAAATACCCTACCCAGCACCCCAGTGGAGTTGTGACTTGGTGGGTTAGGGAGCAGCCTCCAAGGACACCCATGATGCCCCACCCACACTAGCCCTGTCCTGCAGGACTCCTCGAGCTCTCCCACATGCTTGAGGGCACATCTCCAGGGAGGGGGTTTTTCCTTATCACACATCTCTTGATGTGCCCTTGGGACGCTATTAGGCAGATGGACAGTTTGTCCCTGTCCATCAACACTTATGCAGCGCTTTCTGTGGAATGGCACGCTTACCCTGACCAAAGCCTTAGAGGATGAGCGTGGTTCTTTGGGAGCCACTCGTGGCCACACTTTTTCGTCATTGCCAAGCTCTCACGAGGAGGTGAGGTGACATGTAGCTGAGTGTGCAGTCTCTATCTTCACCACCAGGTGGCGCTCCAGGCTTGAGCTGATTTGAAGTCCCTTTCAGGCTTTCTAGAACAGGCATGACTAGGACCAGTCACTCTGACCCCAGACCTGCAGTCCCTCCATCCCCTTCAAGGCTCAACTCAAGGCCCACCTTTCTCAGTTCCACCAGTGGGTAGTCTTTCCCCACATGAAGATTATTTCATCCATGGCCCAGGACACCCCCAAATTCTCTGAGTTCACTTAAACTGAGTCTGACTCTGGGAGGGGCTCATTATCTCTGTATTTGGCTTATAATCCACACCTGGAGCTCCTCCAGGGAAACTGACAAAACCCCCAGTTCCTGTACAAACACTAATGTTAGCAAATGCAAACCAGGTATAGGATAGCCTTTCCTCAGAGGACCACAGAACATGCGGGAGGAGTATGTGACTCCCATGAGCCTATAACCAAACACAGAAGCGTGAAAGCCCCCAAATCTCCACTAGCTTCTTCCCTACCCTCCAAGGGAGCTGGAGCCCCTTGATGTTCTAATGAATCCCTTTAGGGGAAAGGAATGAGTGTTAACCAAATGTTTGCTATGTGCCGGTCTAAGAAGAAGCTGATCCTTACAACAGCCCTGGGAGGTGGACGGATCCTTACTGCCATAAGGCAGCCAGAGGTTATTAGCCAGTATCTGAGGCTAGATTTGAACTCGGGTCTTCCTGACTCCAGGTCCAAAGCTCTATCTGCTGCCCCACCAGCTGCCTTTTTCCCAAAGAGTGTTTCCTGGATCCCCAAGGTTTTACTACTATCCTAGGGGTTTGTACTCTCTAGTCCAAAAGGTGGGCATGACTTGTGGCATCGGCCAAATGAGTGTTCCCCTTCCCAAAGGGTCAGCGCTGAGACTGAGGCCCAGATATCTTTGACATGATGGGTGCCCTGGTGTCCCAGGCAGCTCATCAGTCATGAGGGGGCAGTCCCAAGCCCTGGGACCCCACATTAGATCTGTGGAGTGTGGGCCATGGGGAGATGCCCCTCAGATGCTTCCCAGGAAAGGCCCCTGGCCTAGGATCTCCCTCATTGGACACCTCCCTCCACACATATGCTCCTGCACACCCCCACCTTCTGTCACTCCTCCATAGGGCCTATAATCTCATCAAGGCTGCCGTGATGGGCCACCTCCTCAGGTCCCATTATCTTCCACAAACCTGCCCCCAAGCTGAGCCCAGCAAGACTTCCAAGTCAAGGGTCCCAGTGGCACCCTGGGGCTGCCCACCTCAGTTACCTCCTTTGCCCCTGCATCTGGGTCATCACTAGAAATACACATAGGTCCCCCCATGTGAAGCAGGGTTAAGGAAATGGGATGTGATGGTGGGTCAGAATCACATGTTGAGAGCCAGAAAGAAGCTGAGCCATGGAGCCAAAGCACACATTTACACAGCTCGTGTATGCAGGGCCCCAGGAGGGCAGCACCACTGCTGAAGGAGTCATGTCCAACACAAGGTCACTGGGCCCAAAAGTGACCTAGACATATCTCCCAGATGGGCAATGCCACCCTTAGGGGGGTAAGGATGTCTGGGGGCAGGGGCAGTGCCAAGGAGAGATGCCTGCTTTCCTTAGCTGCTGGCCCAGCACTGGGGCCCAATCTCTGCTCCCACAAAGCAGGCTCTGCCCAGCAGGGGCCGGTCCTGCCAGGGCTGGGGGCTGGAAATGGAGCTAGGTTCGGAGGTCAAGGCCTAGGGCCCTACTCTACCCTACCCTGAACTCTGTACCAGAGATCCCAAGGGACTCCTGAGGACCCCCCCACTTCGGCCTTCCCCCTTGGCAATTTGTGGAAGGAAGAAAGAACCAGAATGATCTGGGAAGGATGCCTGTGGACTGACTGGGCCACCCACCTACCAGGGAGAGCCGGCATTCCCCTCTCCTGCCCCTGCCTTCTCTGTGTCTCAGTCTTGTCTTTTGGCACCCAACTCACGAGCTTCTCATGAGATCCAGGTAAGGAAATGCATAAAAAGTGAATTTTTTCCAAATTAGAGGTTGGGGCGAAGCAGCTTTCAGGCTCCGGTGGGCCAGGGATGGGACCGTGCAGAGGCTGTGGCCTTGCCTGGGGGCTGATCCTGCTTCTCTTCGCCCACCTCATCTACTTGGGAGAGATCTCTGGGGTGAAAAACTAGGGCTGCCCAAACTCTAGACCTGTTTGTTTTTAATTTCTGTTGCTGTTTTGTTTTGATATAAACTACATTTTCTACTCTGCCACTCCCAGTAAACCAGTAAAAGCAGGGAAAATATTTCAACAAACTGACCAATGATTAAAAAAAAAAATCTGGTGTTGAGTGCACTGCTCCCCACCTGTGGGCCCCCACCTCTGCTAAGAAGCAAGGGTATGTGGCTTCTCCCATCTCTTCTGTGGTGCCAAGCTCCTCCACCTTGGAGCTATGCTGCGCTGAGAGTTCTTGTCCACTAATGTGGAGGTACCCTAAGCCTAAACCTCTTGGGTTCTAATGTGCACCTCCATCTACATTGGCCATTGCGCTTTATCCTGGAGGCAATAGGGAGCTCCTGTAGAAGACTGTGGAACATAAAACAAAAGGTATCCAGGGGCTCTGGGATCCAGTCCCAGGGGAGCCAAACAAGATGAGTCCAAGCTTCAGAGACTGCAAACCCATTCACCCTAGGCAGGGAGAGGCTGGCCACTCCCTCTTGCTCCTTCTACTCAGCCCCCGATCAGAGGAAGCTCAGCACCCCATGAGGTGTAACCCAATACAAGTGCTTCTGTGGTAGGAGATCTCCAGGCCAGGCTTGGCTCTGGCCACAACTGCCAGTTCAGCCTTGGCTCCCTCACCCAGGATGGACCTGAACAACCTGCCAAGATTCAGAGTCAGCCTCAGAATGGAAACCTCCAGGCCGCAGATCTTCCTCTGGGGCCTCAGGTGAATAACCAAGCCCCTGGACTCTGGACTCCCCACTGGGTACCTCCAGTCCCACCCACTGTGCCCCTTGCACTCCTTCCCAAAGGCCCTGTCCTCACCCCAGCAGGTTGCCCCAGTCACACCCACCTGAGTCTCTGAAGCCGACAGCTGCCTCAGGCCCCTGCAAAGCCACTTTGTGCCTTCCTCCTCCAGAGAGTTGTCACTGAGGTCCAGCCGCCTCAGGCTGGGGCAGCTGTGCAGCGCTGAGGCCAGGGCCTCACAGCCCTGCCAGTTGAGCCCGCACATCTGGACTCTGCAAGGGGGGAGGGGAGAGGCTACTAGGGGCAGAGCTGGGAGGCCAGGTAGGGAAGGAGAGGGATACATGGGGGAGATGAGGAGGTAGCTGGGGGGAAGGATGGGTGGATGGATGGTGAGCCAGGGGAAGGGAGGAACTTAAGGTGGTGGGGTATGCGAGATGCTTAGGGCCAGTCGGGGAGAGAGAGAATGTCCAGCCTCTGGACAGAGAAGAACTGGGAGGGGCCTCCTGTCCTGGAGGAGGTCACTGGAGACACAGACCTCCAAGAGGACCTGTCAGAGGTCATGAAATGAATCTGAAGCATCCTTAGATTCCTTCTGCTAAATGCCCCAACCCTAGTGCCTTCCCATCGGGTGCCAGGAGAACAGACTCTTGCCCTCCTGGGCCATCAGGTTCCTTTTCTTGGTGAAGCTATCTGACCCTAAGAAGAGAGTAGGGACTGGGGCAGTAACTGGAGTGCCAGGCTGGGATAGAGGAGCACCTGACTTCAAATCCCTTCCCAGTTAGGAGACACCCAGGAACAGGTCATGCCTCTGGGCCTCAGAGCCCCTGTCTGGAAGACTGGGATGAAAACAGCACTTCTCTCTGCTAGTCATTTGCAGTGGAGGGGAAGGTATGTATGTGTGTGTGTAGTGGGTGGGTGGGGAAGGCTCAGAGATGGCAGCCAAAGTCTAACAGGGGCTAAAAAACCTAAACGCTGAACTATGAAGGTGAAAGTTTTTAGAAGCAACATAGACTCTTCCCAGGGTCCATCCTATGGGAAGTCTCCATACATACTTAGCAAATCACAGTCCTGAACCACTCCCTCCCACCAAAAGAGAAAATAAAATGATCAAATTATTTACTCACACTAAAAAATGCATGTATGAGACATGCCTAGAGGCAGCAGAGATACCAATTAAACTTTGAACAGGAAGAACTGCATTCAAATCTAGAACTGAATGATGTCCAATTGAACTCAATATGTCCAAAATGAAACTCATCTCTCCCCCAAACCCTTTCTCCTCTTATTTTCCCTATTACTGTGGAGGGCACCCCCATCTTCCCAGTGCCTCAGGCTCCCAACTTAGGAGTCCTCTTAGATGCTTCACCCTCTCACATCCCCCAGATCCAAAATGTTCCCAATGACTTTCATTTTACTTCTGCCCCGTCTCTGGTCTATTCCCCCCCTCCCTCTTGCAGCATCTCTGGTCCACTTCACCTCAGCACCACCTCTGGTCCATTTCACCTCTACATCAGCTCTGGTCCCTTTCACCTCTGCTGTATTTCTGGTCCATTTCACCTCTGCAGCACCTCTTTCACCCTTTCACCTCTGCACCAGCTCTGGTCCCTTTCACCTCTGCACCAGCTCTGGTCCCTTTCACCTCTGCATCAGCTCTGGTCCATTTCACCTCTACACCAGCTCTGGTCCATTTCACCTTTGTACCAGCTCTGGTCTCTTTCACCTCTGCACCACCTCTGGTCCATTTCACCTCTGCACCAGCTCTGGTCCCTTTCACCTCTGTACCAGCTCTGGTCCATTTCACCTCTGCAGCACTTCTTTCACCCTTTCACCTCTGCACCAGCTCTGGTCCATTTCACCTCTCCACCAGCTCTAGTCCATTTCACCTCTGCACCAGCACTGGTCCATTTCACCTCTCCACCAGCTCTAGTCCATTTCACCTCTGTACCAGCTCTGGTCCCTTTCACCTCTGCACCAACTCTGGTCCCTTTCACCTCTGCTGCATCTCTGGTCCATTTCACCTCTGCAGCACTTCTTTCACCCTTTCACCTCTGCACCAGCTCTGGTCCATTTCACCTCTCCACCAGCTCTAGTCCATTTCACCTCTCCACCACCTCTGGTCCATTTCACCTCTGCACCAGCTCTGGTCCATTTCACCTCTGCACCAGCTCTGGTCCCTTTCACCTCTGCTGCATCTCTGGTCCATTTCACCTCTGCAGCACTTCTTTCACCCTTTCACCTCTGCACCAGCTCTGGTCCATTTCACCTCTGCACCACCTCTGGTCCACATCACCTCTGCAGTATCCCTCTAATAGGCCCCCTTCTCCCCTCTGACACTGCCCCACCCTGGTGCAGGCCCTCATCACCTCACACCTGGATTACTACAATAGTTGCTGGGGGGAAGGGGGAAGTCTGTCTGCCTCTGGTCTCTCCCCATTCCAAGTCATCCCCTAGTCACCAAAGTGATTTTCCTAAAACACAGGTCTGATCATGTCACACACACTGCCCCACCACTTGGTAAACTCCAGTGGCTCCCTACGACCTCTGGGATCCATTATAAAAATACTCTGCTTGGCATTCAGCGCTCTTCAAAGCTAACTCTCTTCTCCCTTTCCAGGCTTCTTCTGCCTTATTCCCCTGGGCATGCTCTTCTTCCTTATGCAGTGCACTCCATCTCCCCACTGGATGCCTCCATGCCTGGAATGCTCTCCTTCCCCATCACCACCTCTTGGTTTCCCAGACTCCCTTCTAGACTCAGCTAAAATCATATCTAAATGTATACCCTATGTACTTTGTTATTTACATATTCCAGTGTCCCCTACTTCCTAGGGCCAGGTGCTATGGTTTGTTTGGAGACTTTTTGCCTTTCTTCATACCCTAAGTCAGTGTCTGGCACATAGTAAACCCCTGAGAAAGAGGCGACTGACTGAAATAGAGTAGTATAGGGTTGCACAGGTGCCCCAGGGTACTCAAATGCCACATGAAGGCATGACACACCAGATTAAATCCCCTGAAATACCAATCCTCGGCCTGCTGGAAGAGAAGCCAAAAGGTTAGGGTGATAAGAAATGCTGACAGAGCACAAAATACAAAATAAGCAATTCATCTTTGCTCACAAACTGTCCTGAAGGGGCCTGAGAAATGAAGAAATTAGGAGACACAGAAAGGAGAGGAGATGTGAGAGACAGACAGAAATAGAGAGAAAGGAGAGAGACAGAGGGAGATAGAAGCAGAGAGAGAGGAAAGAGAAAGAGAATAGGGCAAGACAGATCGAGAGATAAAGACAGGTGGAGAAACAGAGGAGAGAGGGGAGTAGAAGGAGGGAGGGAGACTAGGGTGGTTTTACTCAGCACTAAGTCCATGGTCACCACAGGTGAATAGAAAGTGCAGCATGTCTCCCTGTCCTATAAAGTCCTGACGGCTCAGGAGTGGCATGGAGACCTGTGGGCCCAGCCAGAAGCAGCCCCCCTACCTTGTAGTGTCAGAAAGTCTTTGGCACAACCAGGGAAAAGCAAAATTCTGAACACCCACCATGGAAAGACATGCTGATTCAGGCATGAAGGTGATTACTACAAACCCTTGGTCTCTGCTAACAAGCCACATCAAGGATCAAACTGGGGCAGTATATGCCCAGTGACTCACTGGCATCCTGAAATCTAAACTAAACAGGAAAGCTCACTGGAAGTAATTAGCTCCTCTGACATCCCAGCCTAGGGGACCACTCTCAGAACTGTAACAGGGACTGGAAGAGATTTAGAAAGTGTCCCAACAAGAGCCCCTACAATGTCAGTGAAGCCCAGAGGATGTGACCCTCTGGCACCTCTGGGAAAATGAATCTTTCCTCACCAAAAAAATGAGGAAGAGCATTGAAGACACAACATGGGCAGATGATTCACAGAATCCCTTCACAGAGCCACAGAAAAGAAGGGCCACACCCCTGGATCTGGTCATTGTAACTGAAGGTGGGCCACCTCCAGACACAGCCTAGGACACTGTTGCAATTCAAGACTGAAGTCCAAATGCACATCCTTGGCGGCCTGGCTATAGAGAGGCCTCAGAACATCCAGCACCAAGAACAGGCCCAGAACCTCATGGAGGCAGATAAAGAATGGCCCCAATGACCAGGACATGGTGCCACCTGGTCTGCAAATCCCTCCACAAACACGGCCTCAGGAGTGGGCGCTGATCCCCACTTTAAAGATGGGGACACTGAGGCCCAGAGCCATGTAATGCCCTGCCTAAGGTCAGTGCCTGATACCAGATCTTCTTGAATGCAGCACTCTGTCCACTGAGCCCCACTGATGAGGTCAGAGGAAGGCAACTGGGAGAGAGGGACCTTAAGTCCTTGTCAGATGAGAATCAGAGGAAGAAACTGGGCACATTCAGCCTCAGGAAGAGAGTCTGTCCCTGGGGATGGAGGTCACTTACTTCAGCTCCTGCACTTTACAGTTGGGGTGCCTCAGGCCCTGACACAGCTCTTGAACCCCCAGGTCTTCCAAGTCATTGCCACTGAGGAGGAGCAACTCGATGCTGTTGGGAGCACTGAGGACGGAGGAGATGCTGGGGCTGCAGGCAGGGGTGAGGCAGCAGTTGATCAGACTGAGGGAGAGGGGCACACAAGTGCAGGGGGACCGTGTGCTCCCAGAACTCTTGTTGTGAGCTGGGTGGGGAAGGGCAGAGAGATGCTCCCTCCCCCACCCCTCCCATACTCTGGCACTGAGGGATGGTCTTAGGACCATTCAGTCTGCCTGCAGGACTGGCAGCGCTCAGAGTCGGGGGGGGCATGCAGGGCATCAAGCAGCCTGTGTGGACCCAAATGCCCTGGATGGCCTCCACTCCCACTCCAAGGCACCATGCCAGAGGCTGCTTCTGCTCCCAGTCCTGGGGAACCTGGAAAATCAGCCAGGGCCCCTTCCAAATGCCCCCCACTCCCATGGGCACTCACACGGGCTCCAGTCTCTTCCTCCCCTACCTCATCATGGGCAGTCACACAAGCTCCAGCCCCTTCCTCCCCTCCCCACCACGGGCACTCACATGGGCTCCAGCCCCCTTCTCCCCTCCCCCCATGGGCACTCACGTGGGCTCCAACCCCTTCCTCCCCATGGGCACTTACATGGGTTCCAGGCCCCTCCCCCCCAAGGGCACCCACACAGGCTCCAGTCCCTTACTCCACTCCCCGCCCATGGGCAGTCACACAGGCTCCAGTCCCTTCCTCCCCTCCCCCCATGGGCACTCAAGTGGGCTCCAACCCCCCTCCTCCCCTGCTCAGGTATCCAAAGGTACCCCTTCTGGGGAAGAGGATAAAAAGGGGAGGGGGGCTAATCTTACTTGAGTTTCCTCAGCCTACAGCAGGGGGCCCTGAGGCCTTGGCATAGTCACTGCAAGCCCGAATCTCCCAGGGCATTGTTCTTCAGGTGGAGCCAGAGCAGCTTGGGTCCCAGACTGAGTACTGAGGCCAGGTCAAGGCAGCAATGGCCAGTGAGGCTGCAATTTCCCAACCTGCACAGAGAACTGTCAGGGGTCCCTGAAGGCTCCTGTCTGGGCCCTCCCCTGCCCCCCAGATCAGAGGCCATGGCAGAAGAGTTTTCTCATAACCCTTCACCACCTTGCTAGCTACCCAGCAGAGCTGGGATGGGGAAATCACTCCATCAAGTTGAAGGTGCTAGAGAGGGAGAGTGTGGAGTGGTGGTTAGAGCCCTAGGCTCTGCATCAGGAAGCCCAAGGCCCACCTCTGACTCCCACTGGCTGGAGGACTGGTACAGTGACTCCCCCTCTCCAAGGTTCTGAGGTGCAGAGGAGGTGGAGAGAGCATGTTCCCTGGGGAGCGCCCCTTCCCCAAAGAAATCACCAATCAACTTGACAAAGAAGCCAACCCACCCAAGACCCCCTGAGAAAGGAAATCGTCCACCTGCTGCAGCCAAGTCCATCGCCTCAGACCTGGAAGGAACTACCGTGGTTCCTGTTCTCTGCAGAAGCTCCCTGCTCCAGGAATCAGGAGAGAGGCCATCCAGCCTGAGCTGGGATACTTCTAGGGATGAGGAACTCACTCTCACTATGCCACTTGCCAACAAGCCTCCATGCCAAGTAGGACTCTCTGATGGGGGCCCTGGACAAAGGCATGGCTTCTGCAGAGCAACCTGAGTGTCTGCAGTTGGCAGTTGGCTTGTCACAGGCCAACACACAGCAGCCCCACACCATGGTCTCCCAGGATATTAAAGCTTAGGTCCAGCCATTGCAGGGTCTGGCTGATGCCCAGGACAGAGCCAAGGCTCTCACATGACTCCTTGCTGAGGTGGCATTTCTTCAGACTAGGAAACAGACACACAAGGAATGAGGAACAGACATTTATCATTTATAGCAGCAACCACTGTCAGTTAAACAGGACTCTCAAGTGTGCTAAGCTCGTTGCTCATGGTATCTCCTTCAGGCCTTACAACAACCCTAGAAGTGAGTGCCAACATTATCCACACCCCATTTTATAGATGAGAAAACCAAGACCCAAGAGATAAGTAAAGGGACTTGTCCAGGGTTATACAGCTGGGAATTGTCTGATAGGATTTGAACTCAGCTCTCTCCCCACTCTCAGGTGAATGAGCTGCCCATTGAACTGCTTCTCAACAGCTCCTCTTCAGGCTCAGGAAGCCAGGGAAAGTCCACTCTTGAGTGTGCCTGGTCCCTACAAGGCTGAAGGCCAGACCCTAGAGGCTATGAATGTCTCAGGTTTTTGGGTGTGACTCCAATGCCATACAAGAGACATGCTCTTAAGAACTCCCAAATAGAAGAAAGGTTTCTTGCACTGAATGTGTCCAGTGCCAAGGTCCTGTTGGGATATAGAGCCAAAAGAGATAGCTCCAAAGGAGCCCAGCCCAAAGCTGAGAGACTCATTCAAATGTACAATACATTTGCACTGGTCCCTTCTTTCTCATCTATAAAATAAGCTCTATTAACCCTATCTATAATATTAGCCCTCCATGCACTGCATGGGAAGTGCCCAAAAGTAGGGCACTGGTCTTCTGTCTTGAGAGCAGGTGATCCTGGAGAACAGGCAGCTCCTCCTTGGGGTATCCTCAGAAGCAGTTGTGGGGTCACAGTTCAGTAAATGTAAAAGGAAAAATGTCCCTCATGCCTCGCCACCTCCAGACATCTCCAACTGAATGTCTAGTAGACGTCTTAAACTCAGCATGCCCAAAGCCACATTCTTTATCTTTCCTCCTAAACTCTTCCCCTTTTCCCACCTTCCCTACTACTGTGGAGGGCAATACCCTCCTCCCAGTCCGTCAGGCTCCCAACCTAGGAATCACCCTAGACTCCTCACTCTCTCTCTCCCCCAGATCCAATATGGTATCAAGGCCTGTTGATTTCATCTCTGATCCATTTCACCTCTGCACCAGCTCTGGTTCATTTCACCTCTCCAAGACCTCTGGTTCATTTCATCTCTGCAACATCTCTGGTTCATTTCACCTCCCTGGCATCTCTGGTCCATTTCACCTCTGTAGCATCTCTGATCCATTTCACCTCTGTGGCATCTCTGGTCCATTTTACATTTGCTGCATCTCTCCAATATGCCCCCTTCTCTCCTCTGATGGTGTTCCCACCCTGGTATAGACCATCTCACACCTGGACTATTACAATAGCTGCTGGGGGGGAGGGTCTGCCTGTCTCAAGTCTCTCCCTACTCTAGTCCATATTCTACTCAGCTACCCAAGTGATGATTTTCCTAAAGAGTGGGTCTGACTATGTCACTCCCCTACTCAATAAACAGCAGAGGCTCCCTATAACTTCCAGGATCAAATTCAAAATCTTCCATCAATCAGTAAATATTTATTTAGCACCTATTATGTTCTCAGTTTGTATATAGGTGGGATCAATGAACCCTAGGCTCCCCAGCTTTCAATTGACCAACAAATTAGTCAACATTTATTAAGCACCAACTATGGAGCTTCTGTCCTCATTTTTTTATTCCCAGAGGAGAGGACTCAGGGTACAAAAAAAAAATGAGTCCTGGAAGCAGGAAGGACAGCTCCTTCTGTGAGAAGAGGCAGAGGAAGCAGAGATTGAGGCAAAAGACAAAAGAGAAAGAGGCGGGGTGTAGCTCAGCACATGGTGGGAGGCTCTTACCACAGACTCTGAAGCCTGCAACTGGGATGCTCCAGCACCTTGAAGAGTGATGCTGCTCCCCGGTCTTCCAGGGGGTTGTAACTCAGATCCAGCCTTGTCAGGGTCTGAGTCATGCAAAGGGTGCAGGAGAGGCTCCCAGCAAAATCTGAAGTGAGCCAACAGTTCAGCGACCTGTGATAACACCACGGCCAGTGACCTTTCAGCACACACCCCTCCCCTGCCCCAGGCAGGAGTTGCTGCTCGGTGATTTGCTCCCTCCCTTTGACCCTGGACACTGGCTCACTGGGGTGTCCCTGGGAAGTCCTCTTATGATGCGCTACCCCAGCTGCCCCTTAGCCTGAAAAGATAGAATCCCAGAATGTCAGAACATCAGAATGCAGCCCAGGGAGGGGGGTCCTTTACACAAGGCCACAGGGTGACTAATGGCTGCATAAGGCTCAAAGCCAAGTCCCTTGGCAAATGCAGCATGTCAGGGCTGAAAACTTCTTCCATGTCATCAAGTCCAAAGCTGCTTTTTCAGATGAGAAAACTGAGAGCCATAGAGAGGAATTGAAATGCCCAGGGTCACAGGAGGCCAAGACTCGACACACCTCCCATTCCCTTCCCTTCCCTTTTCCCCCCATTGCTGAGAAGGGAAGGAAGCCAGGCAGAACCTACCTGAGTGACTGCAATGGGCAGCTGGGCTGCTTGAGGTCCTCACACAGCCACCTCATTCCAGAATCCCCCAGGGCGTCCTCTCCTAGGCCCAGCTCACAAAGACTCCTTGGCACCCACAGCCCAGAGGAGAAGTCTTTGCATACTTCCTTTAGGGAACAGATGCCAGTTTCTCCATCCGCAAGGCCCAGTTCTCGGAGGCCCAGGCCTGTGGCTCCAGAGCCCAGACCATCCAGCTCTATGGTGATGGTGCTCCAGGAGCCTCGGAGGCAGAAGGCAACCACCAGGCCATCCATCGTACTGCACACTCTAACCTTCACTTCTCTGAAGCAGGCCATGGCTCTCCGGACAAACTCTGGCTCTTGGGTCTCAAACAAGCAGTACAACAGCTCCAGGGTCTTTGCTGCTCCCCTCCCCCCCCCCTGCACTGGGCCACCAGCACCTGGACCCATTTCATCAGGAGACATTGGCTGCCCCAGGGGATGGGGCCCCCCACCATCGTCTCCAGGGTGCCGGCTCTCTCCTGGCTTGAGAGCCCAAAGAGGAAGCAGATGGTCAGAGGGAGTTCGGTCTCCAAATTGGAGAGGCCCTTCAGGAACTGGCCCAGGCGAGGACTATGGAAGGGCCTCTGAGGCTGCTTGAGCACCAGGAACAGGGCAGCGAAGAACTCCTGGAAAGTAGAGTGGAAGAAGCTATAGATGGCCTCACACTCGGCCTCGTGCTGGAACTGGTCCATGTGCAGGAAGGTGGAGATGGTGGCCGCATCTAGCCCGTGGCGCGCCAGATCCTGCTCCCAGAACCAAAGCCTCTGCTCTTGCTGGCCAGCGGCCGCCAAGGAGCACAGGCCCCGGAGGCCGGCAGGCCCGCCATGCCGGTCTGGATGCAGGAGGCTGAGAGGAAAGCCATGTAGACAGCGGTGGTGGTCCGGGCCGTCTGAGCCAAGGCCTCGCCCCTCTCCATCTGCTGCTGCAGCCCGGTGCACACCGTCCAGCATACCAGCGGCACAAAGCACATGGTGAAGAGGACCTCGTTGGCCTGCACAGCGGCCCAGGCCCGCCTGGCCTGCCCCGGGTCCGAGAAGTACTTGTCAAAATAGGTCTTCCTCTCCGAAGCTCCGAAGCCCAGGACCTCGGCGGCTGCAGCTTCTCCAGTGCTGTGGGCCGCGTGGTAATGAGCAGGGAAGCCTCGGGGAGGAGCCTTTTCCCCAACAGATTCCTCAGGTGGGCATCCACGTGCTGCTTCTTCTCCCTTGGGACCCAAGCCGCATCCTCCTGTACTCCAGCGCCCCAGAGGAGCTCATCGAAGCCATCAAGGACGAAGAGCAGGTGCTCGGGCTGCGCCAGCATGCTGGGCACAGGGGCAGCCCCGAAGCGGGGCCAGTGCCCTCTAGCCAGCCCGAGAGCAGCTCAGCCACGCTCCTCTGGGACGCCACCTCCACAGTCCAGCAGTTGACATAGAAAGCATAGTCAAATTGGCCAGGGTAGAGAGTGCCCGACGCCCAGTCCAACAGCACCTTCCGGGCCAAGGTGGTCTTGCCAATACCCGCTACCCCCTGCAGCACCATGGTAGTCCGGGCACAGCCTCCTTCACTTTGGTCGGCATCAAAGAGGGCCTTGAGCTCAATGGGTCTTCCACGCTCCTCCATGAGATACCCATGCAGTCCCCCAGAGGCCAGCAGCTCCCGCTCTCTGTTCTGAGGGCTGGCATGGCCCCTCAGCAGGAGCAGCCTCGTGTAGTGGCGACTGTGGTAGACCCATTCACCCAGGCACACATTCCTCTCCACCAGGACCTGGAATTTCTTCCGCACCCGTTCCCAGTACTTGTCCTTGTAACCTGATTCAGAGGCAGGAAGAATGAGTCACTCCTGAGCTGGCTAAGAGAAGGAAGGAGTCTTGGATTAATTCAGATCCTGAAAATTAATTCACCATCCACTGAGATAAGGGACATGGCCTAGATATCCAAACCAAAAGAGCCAAGTAAGGAAGACAGTACCTTTCAGAATTATGGGTATGTGTGGAAGCACATTTTGAAGTCTTCCTTTCAAAATACCAGAAATATTAAGAAATAATACTTCCTTGGTCTAAAAAGGTCCATTCCAAAACCCTTAGTATCTCCTTGGAAAAGAAAAGTGGGTGATGGGTAGAGAACAAAAAGGCCATACTCAGAGATATGTGTTAAAAGTGGTACCCACCCTTTCCCAACCAAGAATCAGCCTCATCTTGAACCCATCTCTGCCCCTCCAACCACGGGGAGGGACTAGCCTTGCTTCATGGAAGAAGCCCCTCTGCTTCCTTCTGGAGGAGATTTAGGGGAGGGGTCCAGGATGGGGTGGGAAGGCAGCCGGCTACTGAAGTACTCTTCAAAGTTCACCCAAACTGTATTTTTGTGCATTGTGTTCTGTTTCTTGCTCAAAATTCCCCTAAAAATGTCCGCAGCTTGTCTCAGGGTAGCCCCCTAGGAGAGGCTGGGGAGGGGGGGGGGGGTTGGATGCAGATCCATGTTACATGAGATTGTTTCTGGCGGACTTGAGCCTGAACTGCAGACCTGTGATTGATATTAACACGCGTTTTCTCGGACAGGAGGGGAGGGCATAGCCCTGGCTTCCTGTAAGTCTCTCCTAAAACTCCAGCTTTCATTGAAGGCTTTATCCAGCTCCCCTAGATTCCAGTGACTTCCCTCTGTTCATCACTTCCTATTTATTTGGTAAATACCTGGCTTTGTATGTATTTGTTTCTGGGATGTCTCCCGCATTAGATTGTAAGCTCCTTGAGGGCAGGGATTATCTTTTGCCTCTTTTTGTGTCCCCAGTGTTTAGCACATGGTTTGGCACATAGTAGCTGCTTACAGCTTTGGTTACATAAAATATATTTTGCACAAACAAATCCAATGCAAAGAAGATTAGAAGAGAAATAGCTAACTGCGTAAACATTTGCAGTGTTTCTCTGATAAAGGTCTCATTTCCAAGACTGATAAGGAACTGACTCCAATTTACAAGAATGGGGGACATTCCCCCATTGATAAATGGTTAAAGGGTAAGAACCAGCAGTCCTCAAAGTGAAAGCTATCAGTAGTCATGGGGGGGGGGTGCTCCAAATTGGTTCTGCCTCATATTTAACAGATTGGCAAAACTTACGCCCCAAAAGGTACCTTGGGGGAAGGGCAAAGCAGGAAAACAGGAACATTCATATACTGTTTGTGGAGCTGTGGTCCAGTCATTAAGTTGACCAGTCCATAAACATCAATTAAGCACTTACTACATTCCAGGAACTGGGGATTTGATGAAAGTTAAAATACAGTGTCTGCCCACAGGAAGCCCACAACTTTTATTAAATTAGTACAAATTTAATATGTAATTAAATTAATATGAAAATTAAGAGGGATCAGGAAAGGCTTCAGACAGAAGATGAGATTTTAGCTGGGTCTTGAAGGAAGCTGGGGAGCCAGGTGAAGGGGAGGAGGGAGAACCTTCCAGGCAGGGAGGACAGACAGCCCGAGAAAATGCCCAGAGCCCAGAGGCATGTGAGCGAGGGCTCTGAGCGCCAAACGGAGCATTTTGGATTTGACTCTGGAGGCAATAAAAAACCACAGGACTGTATTTGAGTAGTGGGATGTCCCAG